>JAIOJX010000028.1:201047216-202247216 GCA_022376925.1 Tragulus kanchil | reverse complement strand
AAACCATTTTATCCTCTGTCATCCCCTTCTCCTCCTGCCTTCAATCTTTCTCAGGATGAGGGTCTTTTTCAATAAGCCAGCTCTTTGCATTAGGTGGCCAAAGTATAGGATCTTCAGTTTCAGCACTGGTCTTTCCAAGGAATATTCAGGGTTGATTTCCTTTAGGGTTAACTAGTTTGAACTCCTTGCAGTCCAAGGTACTCTCGTGAGTCTTCTCCAACACCACAGTTCAAAAGCGTCGATTTTTCTATGCTCAGTCTTCTTTATGGTCACATTCATACATGACTACCGGAAAATACCAGAGCTTTGACTATATAGACCTTTGTTCTTAAAAGGAAGTCTCTGTTTTTCAATATGCTGTCTAGGTTTGTCATGGCTTACCTTCCAAGGAGCAAGCATCTTTTAATTTCATTGCTGCAGTCACCATCTACAATGATTTGAGAACCCAAGCAAATAAAATTTGCCACTGTTTGCACTTTTCAAATCTATTTTCCATGATCTTCAGTTTTGAATGTTGGATTTTAAGCCACCTTTTACACTCTCATTTTTCACCTTCATCAAGAGGCTCTTTAGTTCCTATTGGCCTTCTGGCATTCATATTGAAGTATTAATATTGAAATACAAATACTATTTCAATATATTAGAAAAAGGTCTATGTACTGGAAAAAGAAAAGAATCAACCAAAGATCCTTGAAGAATTTCAGTGATGGAAGTTCAACATGATGAGAATGAACCAACAAGAAGTTTGTAAATGAAAAAAAAAAAAAAAAAAGCACACAGAAAATGTAGAACCCTGAAAATACAATGAAGAAAGTATTTCACAGTGAAGGCAATGATTAGTAAGTCAAATGCTGGGGCTGGATCAAGTGAAATGAGGGTGAAAATTGACTATCAAATCTAGCAGCATAGAGAATACTGATGAAGTTGTTAAGAAGCATTTTGTGGAATGGTGGGCGCAGGGAGGAAACAGAACAGGATATAGAAGGTAAAATAATTCTTAAATGATTTGAGTTTAAGAACAGAGAAGTGGAATTTTTTGAGGTGTGAACAGACGAATGAAAGTGTTCCAATGTAAGTGCCATCAAGAAGTGGTTTGTCATTGTTTCCTCCATGCTGATTAAAACAATAAAGCATCATTTCAGAATGGTTATCCTATTTATGATGTGAGACCATTCAGCATGCCTGTGTGCTTTCCATCATCTGTATTTAGTTGCAAATGGAAAGTAAATAAGTAGAAAGGGGAAAATTAAGGATGCAGGATAAAGAGAAGAAAATTACTAGAAGAATAAATCTGAATAAATTGATTATACTGCACAAATGGAAGGGTACCTTTCAATAACACAAAGTTTAAAGTAACAGAAGGTTGCTCATATATAGGTAGGTAGGCATAGTACTGGGAGTTCGAGAACTGTCTTTTCTAGCTCTATTCTATTGCTTTCTAAATAAAAAATAATACTCAAGACAATCAGTCTAGTGCAAGAATAAGAGAAGTATTTTAAATAAGTGGGGCAGAGATGAAATAGCTATCATGGAAAGTAAGGAAGTGAATGTGCTATCGTGTCTGACTCTCTGCAACCACAGGCATTACTATAGCCCACCAGGCTTCTCTGTACATGGGGATTCTCCAGGCAAGAATAATAGAACGGGTTGCCATTTCAAGAATTTGTTATAAAAAAATAATTTATTACAGCTTGCTTATTCATTCTCTGGGTGGAGGACATCTTGATCATTCACAGTTTTGAAGAGCTTCGGCAATATTCTTATCCAAGTCTCTTAATGGACTTTTACTTCTCTGATGTAAATACCTGTAAGTAGAATTAGCAGCATAGTTTTGTCAGAAACTGTCAGATCTTTCTTCCCAAGTGGTAGGATCATTCTGTGCTGTGCTGTGCTGTGGTTAGTCACTCAGTCTTGTCTGACTCTTTGCAATCCCATAGACTATAGCCTACCAGGCTCTTCTGTCCATGGGGATTCCCCAGGCAAGAATACTAGAGTGGGTTGCCATGCCCTCCTCCAGGGGACCTTCTCAACCCAGGGATTGAACCCATGTCTCCTGCATCACAGGTGGATTTTTTACCATTTGAGCCATGAGGGAAGCCCATGAATACTGGAGTGGGTAACCTTTCACTTCTCCAGGGGATCTTCCCAGCCCAGGAATCATACCAAGGTCTCCTGCATTGCCAGCAGATATTTCACCAGTTGAGTTCCCAGGGAAGCCTCAAGAAAGTAAATAGTCTTAGGCAATATACTATTATTTCTGGGGAGAAATGAGTCTACTGGAGGATTGTGGCCATGAAATTGATAGGAGACCAGTCAGCATGGTTGTGTGACATTATGTGTGTGTGTGCTCTACTACATTTGCCTATAACTGTGCAGGCAGTAAGTAGGTGGAGAGATGGACTTGGCTAGAATGTGGATGGATACAGCCAGCAAAGGCAGATTATGTCAACTGTGGAATTTAAGCCACATACAAATTAAAGTGAGGACACAAGAGAATTTAGGAATAGGGAAAGTGGTGAGAGAAATAGAGTGGAGAACTCGATAAGGTCAAATAATTGGTAAAATAAGAGTCCTAGGTCAAGGAAAGATAGAAAGATAGGTAATAACAGAGAGTGGGTGCTTAAAACTGAGATTATGGACAATTTGAAATTATTCAACCTCATGATATTAAAAGTAATTTAGTGTCAGTGAAGGAGTGAGGTATATTGAATATAGGACCAAGTGGGGAGGAGATCAAGAATTGAGACCAAAGTGTATACTCCATGTGACTATTTGAATCCCAATAATTAGGGCAGTACTATAGAGTGACAGTGATCCAGGTCTTAAAATCACGATATGAGGAGAGATTAGGAGTTGGTATATGATTGCAAATATTTAGGAGGCAATCTGGTTGGTATACACTGAAATTCAAAGCTGGGGGAATTTATAAAGGAGCGAGGACCATTGTCTAGAAGCAGCACAAAGAACAAGGAGGATACACTTTACTGCTAGTCCAATATTTTCTTCCCAAGGGTATGAGAAGAAAAAATACACACTACCTGAGAAAGCTACAGAAGAAAGTATCTTCAAGGCAAATCAGTGTCTGTTAGAGTAAAAAGGTCTTTTATAGAGATGAGATAAAGGCTACCAGAAATTCTGCCAATTACGGACTATGACTTCCAGAGGCCTTGGTGAAAGTGGTGAAGTGCTTGAAGAAGGGAAAGGAATGAGGTCAGAAATGGGGAACAGCAGAAGCCCGTGTGGATTATAATGCAGAAGATGAAGGTATTCTTGGTGCCTTGGAGTTATGTGTCACCTGTGATTGAGCTGGTCTGATGGATCCCCAAAGGTAAAATGAGGGGCGATTGAATCAGGTAGCTTTCACAATGGGAGTGGGGAGGAGAATATACAACGACCTATGAGGAGGGAGTTTAACAATCTTGGGATGACCAGAGAGTTTTTTTTTGTGGCCATAGCTGATGCAAACAGAACCAGAACACTAAGAGGTAGGTCCCAATACTCTCCAGGAGCAAAAAGATGATAAGGATTCAGAGTTCTTTCCAGGAGTACAAACAATTCTGGGGCTCTCTCTTGTCCCATGCTGATGGAAGTATAAGGGATAAGAACAAGGCCCCTTGCTTCCTTTCCTGTATTAATGATTTGTTGCATGTTCAACAGAGCCCTAATAACAGTTCCTAATAGCCATTCCTTGAAAGCATAATTATTGTCATTTGCATAGTTTCTCCATTCTTGCCAAGGTAGGCATTCTCACACATTGCAAGCACTTGATAAGCAATTGTCAAGGAATAATCAAACCACTCTCAGTTACTACTGAACATTAACAATTCAACCTAACGTTTTAATTTTTATGTGACTATTTGAATCCCAATAATTAGGGCAGTACTATAGAGTGACAGTGATCCAGGTCTTAAAATCACGATATGAGGAGAGATTAGGAGTTGGTATATGATTGCAAATATTTAGGAGGCAATCTGGTTGGTATACACTGAAATTCAAAGCTGGGGGAATTTATAAAGGAGCGAGGACCATTGTCTAGAAGCAGCACAAAGAACAAGGAGGATACACTTTACTGCTAGTCCAATATTTTCTTCCCAAGGGTATGAGAAGAAAAAATACACACTACCTGAGAAAGCTACAGAAGAAAGTATCTTCAAGGCAAATCAGTGTCTGTTAGAGTAAAAAGGTCTTTTATAGAGATGAGATAAAGGCTACCAGAAATTCTGCCAATTACGGACTATGACTTCCAGAGGCCTTGGTGAAAGTGGTGAAGTGCTTGAAGAAGGGAAAGGAATGAGGTCAGAAATGGGGAACAGCAGAAGCCCGTGTGGATTATAATGCAGAAGATGAAGGTATTCTTGGTGCCTTGGAGTTATGTGTCACCTGTGATTGAGCTGGTCTGATGGATCCCCAAAGGTAAAATGAGGGGCGATTGAATCAGGTAGCTTTCACAATGGGAGTGGGGAGGAGAATATACAACGACCTATGAGGAGGGAGTTTAACAATCTTGGGATGACCAGAGAGTTTTTTTTTGTGGCCATAGCTGATGCAAACAGAACCAGAACACTAAGAGGTAGGTCCCAATACTCTCCAGGAGCAAAAAGATGATAAGGATTCAGAGTTCTTTCCAGGAGTACAAACAATTCTGGGGCTCTCTCTTGTCCCATGCTGATGGAAGTATAAGGGATAAGAACAAGGCCCCTTGCTTCCTTTCCTGTATTAATGATTTGTTGCATGTTCAACAGAGCCCTAATAACAGTTCCTAATAGCCATTCCTTGAAAGCATAATTATTGTCATTTGCATAGTTTCTCCATTCTTGCCAAGGTAGGCATTCTCACACATTGCAAGCACTTGATAAGCAATTGTCAAGGAATAATCAAACCACTCTCAGTTACTACTGAACATTAACAATTCTATTTCAACCTAACGTTATTTTTTAATTTTTATGGGAGTGTGGTTGATTTGCAATGTTGTATTCATTTCAGCTGTACAGCAAAGTGAACCAGTTATCCATACACATATATCCACTCTTTTTTAGATTATTTTGTCCATTACAGGTCATTACAGAGTGCTGAGTAGAGATCCCTGTGCTACACAGTAGGCCTTTATTAGTTATCTGTTAGTTTTGTATATAGTAGTATGTATATGTCAATCCCAATCTCCCGATTTATTTCTCCCTCCTGTCTGGTCCCTGGTAACTATAGATTGCTTTCTCTGTGACTCTATTTCTGTTTTGTAAATGAATTCTTTTGTACCATTTTTTAAGATTCCACATACAAGCAATTCTCTCATATGTCTTTTCTGTCTGACTTACTTCACTCAGTATGACTATCTCTTCATACATGCTGCTGCAAATGACAATATTTTATTATTTTTATGGTGGAGTAATATTCCATTGTATATATCAACCTAACTTTGTGTAACATACTTTTTAAATTCTTTGTCTTTAGGATGCCTAGTGTCTCGAGCGCCCTGTCCCTGCCAGAACTGACACTGCATGGAGGTAGTTAATATGAGATTGAGCCATAATAGCAACTTATTCTCATTTCTCCAGACTATCACACTCTTTTACTATCCCTATATCTTTCTGTCTCCTTTGCCTCCAATGCCCACTACTCTTATCCCATACACCTATTTGTTCACCTTATGAAATTTTTCTTCATTCATTATTTCAGGCTCAACACAAATATCACATTCTTAGCAAATGGACAAAGAAGAAAAAAAATATTTTTTACATCTCAATATCTATTCCTCCTTTTCACATTTTTTCCTCTCTCAAACCTTGTTTTACAGCTAGGATTAGATTCAAAAGAGGGTATATGATTCAAACCCACCCAATTGGTTGTATTTCCTTGACCTCCTTAATTAGTTTATAAAAGCTACATGGCCCAAATCATTTGAAAGAAACTGAAATAGGCTATTAGAACTTTCAAAAAGAAATATAGTCTTCTGATGGGATTCCTGAGAGAATTAGAGCTGCTAAGACATTCCTTGATTTGTGCAAAGAGATTACCTGAATAAAACTAACAGAGAAGCCAAGAGATAAGCATGACTACTGAAGTCTTATTTTGGGTCCCTAGATCCAGAAATATATAAGGTATTTTTTATTCCTGTATTTTTCAATCATGTGGATCATTATATATTCCTTTTTTCCCCTTAAGATAGTGGGAATGGACACCTTCCATTTATAAATAAAAGAATCATGACTAATATTATTGTTTGGAATGTTAGAATTTCTATACCCAATAATCAAAGCTCAAGCTCCACCAAATTACTGGACCTTCTAAGGCTCAGAATGAAACAGTGACTATTATAGACAGTGTAGAGAAAAGACCTTGTCTAAGACTGTTCTCTTTAGCCCTAACCATTTACTTCTGATTCCTACTTGATGAATAACAGCAGTCAGGTCATTAATGCAGAGGTAATTAACCAAAGTTATTTAATTAAGGGGAAATTCTTCTTCCTTGTGAAAGCCATCCAAAGTCTACAGGTCCATTCAATTATGATAGTGCCCATATTCAACACAAGTCACTTAGTTTGAAGACAAAACTTGCCCTTGAGGGAAACAAAGAAAAGTTTAAAATCAAGGTATTTCAAAGAAGTATGCTTCTTATTACATTTTATCAACCTTCTTATCCTTAGGAACCATTTCAACATATTTCATTCAAGAGTTTCAAATTTTTATTCAGAGCTATAAATCAATTAACTAATCAATTATTGTTAATTTAGCAACAATCCAGAACAGAACAAAGATTACACAAAAAAGGCACAGAGAGAACTTCTCCAAATACATTTCATAATTACTTTCCAATTTTAAAGAGCAGATGAAATACATATCATGTTAGCTATTTTTGTGAGATACATTACCTTTTGAAGAGTTAAAGGAGATAAAATAAAAATAACACAAATTTTTCCTCTGGACAGTCAATGGCACATCCATAACACACTGTACTGTGTTCTGTTTCATATACTGTGTCAGGAAAATCCTAGTCTACATATATGTATCCAAAACTACTCAGAGGATGGCATCAATCACACGAGCGAGACCATAGTGGTTGGCCATAAATCTCACTTAACTGAAGATGGTAATCATCTCTTGAAACATATTTGTGATGTCCTACACTGATAAAACTGTACTCAAAAAAGCCACCGCTTGTGTACTTTTAGTCATGCTTATGAACAGTGCTTTCCTTTAAATGAATAAAATATCTTCTTCCAACTATTTAGACCTTTCAATTGCTCTGACTTTTTAAACTGAGAACAGAATACTAACTGGAGTTCCATTTATAAATAAAAGTCTTTTTAGACATGAATATTATTGTTTGGAATGTTAGAATTTCTATACCCAATAATCAAAGCTCAAGCTCCACCAAATTACTGGACCTTCTAAGGCTCAGAATGAAACAGTGACTATTATAGACAGTGTAGAGAAAAGACCTTGTCTAAGACTGTTCTCTTTAGCCCTAACCATTTACTTCTGATTCCTACTTGATGAATAACAGCAGTCAGGTCATTAATGCAGAGGTAATTAACCAAAGTTATTTAATTAAGGGGAAATTCTTCTTCCTTGTGAAAGCCATCCAAAGTCTACAGGTCCATTCAATTATGATAGTGCCCATATTCAACACAAGTCACTTAGTTTGAAGACAAAACTTGCCCTTGAGGGAAACAAAGAAAAGTTTAAAATCAAGGTATTTCAAAGAAGTATGCTTCTTATTACATTTTATCAACCTTCTTATCCTTAGGAACCATTTCAACATATTTCATTCAAGAGTTTCAAATTTTTATTCAGAGCTATAAATCAATTAACTAATCAATTATTGTTAATTTAGCAACAATCCAGAACAGAACAAAGATTACACAAAAAAGGCACAGAGAGAACTTCTCCAAATACATTTCATAATTACTTTCCAATTTTAAAGAGCAGATGAAATACATATCATGTTAGCTATTTTTGTGAGATACATTACCTTTTGAAGAGTTAAAGGAGATAAAATAAAAATAACACAAATTTTTCCTCTGGACAGTCAATGGCACATCCATAACACACTGTACTGTGTTCTGTTTCATATACTGTGTCAGGAAAATCCTAGTCTACATATATGTATCCAAAACTACTCAGAGGATGGCATCAATCACACGAGCGAGACCATAGTGGTTGGCCATAAATCTCACTTAACTGAAGATGGTAATCATCTCTTGAAACATATTTGTGATGTCCTACACTGATAAAACTGTACTCAAAAAAGCCACCGCTTGTGTACTTTTAGTCATGCTTATGAACAGTGCTTTCCTTTAAATGAATAAAATATCTTCTTCCAACTATGTAGACCTTTCAATTGCTCTGACTTTAAAATTTGTTCCAACGGATTACATTGGCAAGCAACAGAATACTAACTGGAGAGAGGAGATAAAGGGAAGTCAGCTCTACCTGCCCTCACTGACCCACATCATGCCATTTCAATGACAATAAGCAGCTTGTATAATTATCCCTGTTTCAAAAGTTATATAACCAAGATTCAGAAAACCTATCTTACTGAAGATTCAATAACTCTCAATTGGAGGAACTCATATCTGAAAACCAAAGAAATCTGATTGTAAAAACTGTTCTTCACAAAGCAGGCTGTCTTCTAATATTTCAATCAATGTGATTCTTATGGTTATTTATATTTTTGATACCAATGACATATTATTTTAATGAAATACATTCAAGAATGACTTGATGATTAATACACTATTTTGTCACTATAGATAAGAGTTTATGATAGGACTACATAAATGTTCTTGTGAATTCAAATGTAACTTTCTGTTGTATTATGATAATAGCAGTAGCAATAAATCACATTTATATAACATTTCACAGTTTCAAAATATTTCCACATATTCTGGCTCCCTGTGATTCTGTTCTTATACAACCTGTGAAGTAGGCAGAGCCAATTTTATTCTCACTATTTTAAAGATGAGAAACAGAGAAGTTCTTGTTCAAATCAAATGACAACAGTCCTATATGAAAACATAGACCATTCATTCATGGATCTATTCACTTTTTCAAAAAATAATATTGCATATCTATTATTTGAGACTCATTTGTAAGTGATATCCAATCTACTATTCATTTTACAATGAGTAGTAGACTGTGGTAGAGGTTTACATTGTAGATTATACAAAATATGTTAACAGTAGTACTTTAGGCATGATAGTTTTCCAAGTCCTGACCTTACTAAAAGAGTCAGCTCAGTAGTCTACATATATGTATCCAAAACTACTCAGAGGATGGCATCAATCACACGAGCGAGACCATAGTGGTTGGCCATAAATCTCACTTAACTGAAGATGGTAATCATCTCTTGAAACATATTTGTGATGTCCTACACTGATAAAACTGTACTCAAAAAAGCCACCGCTTGTGTACTTTTAGTCATGCTTATGAACAGTGCTTTCCTTTAAATGAATAAAATATCTTCTTCCAACTATGTAGACCTTTCAATTGCTCTGACTTTAAAATTTGTTCCAACGGATTACATTGGCAAGCAACAGAATACTAACTGGAGAGAGGAGATAAAGGGAAGTCAGCTCTACCTGCCCTCACTGACCCACATCATGCCATTTCAATGACAATAAGCAGCTTGTATAATTATCCCTGTTTCAAAAGTTATATAACCAAGATTCAGAAAACCTATCTTACTGAAGATTCAATAACTCTCAATTGGAGGAACTCATATCTGAAAACCAAAGAAATCTGATTGTAAAAACTGTTCTTCACAAAGCAGGCTGTCTTCTAATATTTCAATCAATGTGATTCTTATGGTTATTTATATTTTTGATACCAATGACATATTATTTTAATGAAATACATTCAAGAATGACTTGATGATTAATACACTATTTTGTCACTATAGATAAGAGTTTATGATAGGACTACATAAATGTTCTTGTGAATTCAAATGTAACTTTCTGTTGTATTATGATAATAGCAGTAGCAATAAATCACATTTATATAACATTTCACAGTTTCAAAATATTTCCACATATTCTGGCTCCCTGTGATTCTGTTCTTATACAACCTGTGAAGTAGGCAGAGCCAATTTTATTCTCACTATTTTAAAGATGAGAAACAGAGAAGTTCTTGTTCAAATCAAATGACAACAGTCCTATATGAAAACATAGACCATTCATTCATGGATCTATTCACTTTTTCAAAAAATAATATTGCATATCTATTATTTGAGACTCATTTGTAAGTGATATCCAATCTACTATTCATTTTACAATGAGTAGTAGACTGTGGTAGAGGTTTACATTGTAGATTATACAAAATATGTTAACAGTAGTACTTTCTAGGCATGATAGTTTTCCAAGTCCTGACCTACCACCCCTACTAAAAGAGTCAGCTCAGTAAGTTGGACTGGCCCTCAAACAGCAAATGTCTAAACTGACTGCTAATATATGATGTGGCCCAGGATGAATTATCTGTACACAGGGGCTATGGCTATTCAATCGTTAGAAAGTCAAAAAAGAAGCAGATCGAGGCAATAGGGGAGCTAGACTTCAGGGCTACAGGACAGGCTTAATAGAACAAAAGCTTTTGCTCTTACTTTTAACATATTGTAATGCTGACTAATGTACTTTAAATAAATTAAAAGCAGGTAGGCTATAAAGCCAGAAAGGAAAATACCCAAAGGCAAGAAATAAAAATATAATAACAACATTAATAATAATAATAACAATAATAATAATAATAATAATAATAATGTTAATAATAATCCCAAAGCCAGAGCTATGGAAAAGGGTTGAACCATGTTGCCTCTGGGAGAATAAGGTTATCTACATTTATAATGCTACATGTAGAAATGGAAAGATACTCAGCATTACTCATTGTTAGAGAAATGCAAATCAAAACTACACACATTGAACAATATTTTAGGTATATTAAAATGTTGTATATACCACTAAAAGTATATAAATATATAACTTTAAAAGCAGTAAATTGATACAGAGGGAAAATATTGATAGTACAGATAAAAAGACATTTCTATTAGTTCAATAGAAGGCCGGGAGGGAGGAAGCAAAAAAAAAAAAAAAGCATGATCAAGTTATAACACAAATTAAGGCATTAAAGGCAAGCTCCAATACCTCAGCAATCAATATAACATATCACCTGCAAAACTTAAAATACAGATAATATATTCCCTTTGTTTCTTTATACAACCTGTGAAGTAGGCAGAGCCAATTTTATTCTCACTATTTTAAAGATGAGAAACAAACAAAAGTCCTATATGAAAACAAAGACCATTCATTCATGGATCTATTCACTTTTTCAAAAAATAATATTGCATATCTATTATTTGAGACTCATTTGTAAGTGATATCCAATCTACTATTCATTTTACAATGAGTAGTAGACTGTGGTAGAGGTTTACATTGTAGATTATACAAAATATGTTAACAGTAGTACTTTCTAGGCATGATAGTTTTCCAAGTCCTGACCTACCACCCCTACTAAAAGAGTCAGCTCAGTAAGTTGGACTGGCCCTCAAACAGCAAATGTCTAAACTGACTGCTAATATATGATGTGGCCCAGGATGAATTATCTGTACACAGGGGCTATGGCTATTCAATCGTTAGAAAGTCAAAAAAGAAGCAGATCGAGGCAATAGGGGAGCTAGACTTCAGGGCTACAGGACAGGCTTAATAGAACAAAAGCTTTTGCTCTTACTTTTAACATATTGTAATGCTGACTAATGTACTTTAAATAAATTAAAAGCAGGTAGGCTATAAAGCCAGAAAGGAAAATACCCAAAGGCAAGAAATAAAAATATAATAACAACATTAATAATAATAATAACAATAATAATAATAATAATAATAATAATGTTAATAATAATCCCAAAGCCAGAGCTATGGAAAAGGGTTGAACCATGTTGCCTCTGGGAGAATAAGGTTATCTACATTTATAATGCTACATGTAGAAATGGAAAGATACTCAGCATTACTCATTGTTAGAGAAATGCAAATCAAAACTACACACATTGAACAATATTTTAGGTATATTAAAATGTTGTATATACCACTAAAAGTATATAAATATATAACTTTAAAAGCAGTAAATTGATACAGAGGGAAAATATTGATAGTACAGATAAAAAGACATTTCTATTAGTTCAATAGAAGGCCGGGAGGGAGGAAGCAAAAAAAAAAAAAAAGCATGATCAAGTTATAACACAAATTAAGGCATTAAAGGCAAGCTCCAATACCTCAGCAATCAATATAACATATCACCTGCAAAAACTTAAAATACAGATAATATATATAGATTATAAATCTATATATATTTAAATACAAGTAAAAACAAATAAAATGGTACACACTAAATCCATATCAGTGGTTGCCTCTGGAGAGGAGAAAGAAAAATGAAATGGCTTGAAAAGGTGTTCAGTTTTGTTTGTGGTATTTTGTTTTTTTAGGAATAAAAGAAACTTGAAGCAAATATGACAGTGTTATTAGTCGTCAAGTCTGATTGGTGAATATATGAGTATTTTTAATCATGTTAGGGCTTTTAATTTTTAATGTCTTGAATTTTAGTTCATATTAATAAGAGATCACAGAAGTAAGGGTCAGGAACCCCTACTTCCTCTAGACAGCAGTAGGTAACTCCATACCTAGGGTTTCCAAAATTTGGAGCAACAACTATTCCAGTTTCATTGGAACACTTTTGTCATTTATTAACACATTAGTCTTAAAATCAACTTGCTTTACTTGGAATCAGAGAGTCTCCATTGTTTTCATTTGAAAAACTTCACTATGTGCATTCCCCCTAATAGTTGATCTGAAAAAAAAAAATCAATATTAGCACAAATTTGATTAGATTTCATCTGACTTCATTCAATTATATGCGTTTCAACATTCACTCAAGCAGGCAGTAAACCAGATATGATGAATATAAAGATGTGTAAAGTGTGAAACTTACCTTCAAGAAGCATATCATTGGCTGAGTTGACACATGAAGAAAGAAAAAAGAATTACAATATAGAGTAAGATACAAGGAAGGATAGAAGAGAAGCAGATGCATGAAGGAAGAGTTTTTCCCAACTGGCTGCGTTCAGAGAGGTTTACTCAGAGGAAAGGATATCAGAGAGGTCATTTAAAGAATAAACTGGGGTTTTATAAAATATCTCTGACTCAAGATACCTCTGAGACTAGTTTATCTACAACTAAAATAATCCAAAGGAAAAATTTTAAATGTCATCTTTGAAGGCCATAAAACTGATATTCTCAGTGGATCTACATGACCACAAGTGTCTGTTCCTTAGTATTAGCTTTGCTGCTGTAGGTAACTCAGACACTCAAAAGATTCCTCAGAATCTGCTAATAAGAGCTCTATTTCTAATTTATTTAAAATATTATTCCCATTTTATTTATTTAATTTAGTAATTGTATATGTATTTTTCAGTAAGTAGGATGCTTTGGACTACAAAGAGTAATTCACTTATAATTGGAGTTTTAGAGTAAGACCCAGTGAGATACGACAAATGGTTGAATAGAATAAGCTAGTGGGTAGATGCACAGATTCCTACTATCTCTTCACTCTGCTTTCCCAAGGGCTTTTCCGTCTGAAACAGGAGTCCTACATTATTGATATGCAGCTACAGAAATTTCCAGCACTGTCTCAAGTCACAGTAACATCCAAAGGCTCTGTCTCTTTCTTATTGGTGAATACATGTTTGGGATTATTGTCTTCCTGATTTTTTCACTATAAAATATCCGTCTGCCTCCAATAATGCTTTGTATTTTGAAGACTACTTTGATATTAATATAACCAACCAGCTTTCTTATGTGCAATGTTGCATGATGTATCTTTCTTATACTATTATTTCTGACAGTCTGTCTGTGCTCTATATTTAAATCATGTTTTTTTGTGAACAGCATATGGTTTAGTCTTTTATAGGTTCAGTTTTTTTAAATCTTTGCCTTTTAATCAAAGTGTTTAGTTCATTTTCATTTAATGCAATTATAGATATGATTTAAGTTTTCCATTTATATCAATGGCTGAACACATGAAAGAAAGGAAAAAGAATATCATTGGCTGAGTTGACACATGAAGAAAGAAAAAAGAATTACAATATAGAGTAAGATACAAGGAAGGATAGAAGAGAAGCAGATGCATGAAGGAAGAGTTTTTCCCAACTGGCTGCGTTCAGAGAGGTTTACTCAGAGGAAAGGATATCAGAGAGGTCATTTAAAGAATAAACTGGGGTTTTATAAAATATCTCTGACTCAAGATACCTCTGAGACTAGTTTATCTACAACTAAAATAATCCAAAGGAAAAATTTTAAATGTCATCTTTGAAGGCCATAAAACTGATATTCTCAGTGGATCTACATGACCACAAGTGTCTGTTCCTTAGTATTAGCTTTGCTGCTGTAGGTAACTCAGACACTCAAAAGATTCCTCAGAATCTGCTAATAAGAGCTCTATTTCTAATTTATTTAAAATATTATTCCCATTTTATTTATTTAATTTAGTAATTGTATATGTATTTTTCAGTAAGTAGGATGCTTTGGACTACAAAGAGTAATTCACTTATAATTGGAGTTTTAGAGTAAGACCCAGTGAGATACGACAAATGGTTGAATAGAATAAGCTAGTGGGTAGATGCACAGATTCCTACTATCTCTTCACTCTGCTTTCCCAAGGGCTTTTCCGTCTGAAACAGGAGTCCTACATTATTGATATGCAGCTACAGAAATTTCCAGCACTGTCTCAAGTCACAGTAACATCCAAAGGCTCTGTCTCTTTCTTATTGGTGAATACATGTTTGGGATTATTGTCTTCCTGATTTTTTCACTATAAAATATCCGTCTGCCTCCAATAATGCTTTGTATTTTGAAGACTACTTTGATATTAATATAACCAACCAGCTTTCTTATGTGCAATGTTGCATGATGTATCTTTCTTATACTATTATTTCTGACAGTCTGTCTGTGCTCTATATTTAAATCATGTTTTTTTGTGAACAGCATATGGTTTAGTCTTTTATAGGTTCAGTTTTTTTAAATCTTTGCCTTTTAATCAAAGTGTTTAGTTCATTTTCATTTAATGCAATTATAGATATGATTTAAGTTTTCCATTTATCCTATTTATTTGTTGTCCGTTTAGTCTTTATTTTATACCTTTTTTGGGGGATGGGCATAAAAAATGGGATATTCTTTTTGATTCTCTGAACTGTTCTTTTAGCTATATAGTTTTCTGTTATATTTTTGGTTGTTTCTCTAGAAATTACAATAAATTTAAGCATTTGCACTTTATCTGCAAATAATAATTATAGAATATTATTTTATGAAATCTTCATATAATTATATTTTGCCTTTTCCCAGCCTTTATGCTCCAAATTGTCTTATATTTTACCTCCACATGTGGCATACATCAGGTTTCTCATGTGACTCAGCAGTAAAGAATCTGCCTGCCAATGTAGGAGACATGGGTTCCATCTCTGGGTCAGGAAGATCCCTGAAGGAGAAAATGACAACCCACTCTGGTATTCCTGCCTGGAGAATGCCATGAACAGAGGAACCTGCTGGGTTACAGTCTATAGTATTGCAAAGAGTTGGATACAACTGAACATGCAAGCACAATATTCATTGTATCATTATTTTAAACAGTTCATAGTACAGTTGACTCTTGAACAACACAGGTTGAACAATACAGAGGCAGATTTTCTTCAGTAAAAAATACAGTACTGCACGATCTCCAGTTTTGAATCCATAGATGTGGAACCTCATGTTCAAGGAGGAGCGTGAACTATAGGACTTTGTGGATTTAGGAAGCTGAGGCCCACCCTGGAACCAAGCCTCCACTTTTAATAATAGACAAACTGTATTTTAAGTTTAAAACTACATATGAAAATAAGATACTTTTTGAAAAGTATTTTTATATTTACCCAGATATGTATCTATTCTGATGTTCTTTATGTCTTCCTGATCATCCAGAGTTCCATCTGGCATCTTTATTCCAGCATGAATAATTTCAGTTAGCATTTTGAAAAGTTTTTAATATTGTAGGTCAGCTGGAAACAAATTCTCTGATTTTCTCTCTGAAAAAGTATCTCGAGGGATATTTTTACTGAATGTAGAACTCAAGATAGCCAGTTTTGTTTCGTTCATCTTTAATATCATAAAAACTTCTTGTGAGAAGTCATTTGTATTCTATCATTCTCAATGAAATATGTATTGTATGCATAAAAAAGTTATTTTAAATTATTATCTGTATAAAAATTGTTTTTATACAATTTGCAAGAATTAATATTATATATATATATTAACCTTTACATATGTGAGTGTGTGTGTGATATATATATATGCAAGTGTATATCTAGTGGTACTAGTGGCACTAGTGGTAAAGACCCAGCTCCTCAATGCAGTAAATGTAAGAGATGTGGGTTCATCTTTAAATCAAGAAAATCCCCTGGAGAAGGTGTGGTAACCCACACCAGTATTCTTGTCAGGAGAGGTCCATGGACAGAGGAGACTGGTGGGCTACCGTCCCTGGGGGTCACAAAGCACTGGACACGACTGAAGCGACTTAGCAAGAATATTCACAACCCTAGTCAAGATACAGAATATTTCTGTCATTCCAGAAAGTTTCCTTCAATCCCTTTTCAATCGGTTCTCATTTCCTTCTTTACCTCCTCCAAGGGCAACCTTTTATTATTATTTTTACTTTATGAACTTTGCCCTGCATTAAACCTTTATATAAATATGCAAGCACAATATTCATTGTATCATTATTTTAAACAGTTCATAGTACAGTTGACTCTTGAACAACACAGGTTGAACAATACAGAGGCAGATTTTCTTCAGTAAAAAATACAGTACTGCACGATCTCCAGTTTTGAATCCATAGATGTGGAACCTCATGTTCAAGGAGGAGCGTGAACTATAGGACTTTGTGGATTTAGGAAGCTGAGGCCCACCCTGGAACCAAGCCTCCACTTTTAATAATAGACAAACTGTATTTTAAGTTTAAAACTACATATGAAAATAAGATACTTTTTGAAAAGTATTTTTATATTTACCCAGATATGTATCTATTCTGATGTTCTTTATGTCTTCCTGATCATCCAGAGTTCCATCTGGCATCTTTATTCCAGCATGAATAATTTCAGTTAGCATTTTGAAAAGTTTTTAATAGTGTAGGTCAGCTGGAAACAAATTCTCTGATTTTTCTCTCTGAAAAAAGTATCTCGAGGGATATTTTTACTGAATGTAGAACTCAAGATAGCCAGTTTTGTTTCGTTCATCTTTAATATCATAAAAACTTCTTGTGAGAAGTCATTTGTATTCTATCATTCTCAATGAAATATGTATTGTATGCATAAAAAAGTTATTTTAAATTATTATCTGTATAAAAATTGTTTTTATACAATTTGCAAGAATTAATATTATATATATATATATTAACCTTTACATATGTGAGTGTGTGTGTGTATATATATATATGCAAGTGTATATATAGTGGTACTAGTGGCACTAGTGGTAAAGACCCAGCTCCTCAATGCAGTAAATGTAAGAGATGTGGGTTCATCTTTAAATCAAGAAAATCCCCTGGAGAAGGTGTGGTAACCCACACCAGTATTCTTGTCAGGAGAGGTCCATGGACAGAGGAGACTGGTGGGCTACCGTCCCTGGGGGTCACAAAGCACTGGACACGACTGAAGCGACTTAGCAAGAATATTCACAACCCTAGTCAAGATACAGAATATTTCTGTCATTCCAGAAAGTTTCCTTCAATCCCTTTTCAATCGGTTCTCATTTCCTTCTTTACCTCCTCCGCCAAGGGCAACCTTTTATTATTATTTTTACTTTATGAACTTTGCCCTGCATTAAACCTTTATATAAATATCATACATATAGATTTTTGTGTTTGTCTTCTTGAAATCAGCATGATATCTTTTATATTTACTCATATTGTGGCCTACATCCCTGGCTTGTTCCTTTTTAGTTACAACTGTTGTGATAATATACCACAATTTAAAAAAAAAAAAATAAACTCATTTTACACTTCACGAACTTTTGCTTTCAGTTTGCAGTTTTTAGGAATAAATCTTCTATGAATATTCCATACAAGCCCCTTTAATAAAATAAACCCTTATTTCTAATGCATAAAGAAATGCATGGTTATAGTATAGGTACACATTGAAATTATATATGAAATGGCTAAACATTTTCCAAGAGTGATTGTGGTATTTTAGATCCCTACAAGTTGTGTACGAGAGTTCTAATTGCTTCATATACAATATTTGGTGGTATCAGGCTTGTTAATTTTAGTCAGTCTAGCAGGTGGGCAATGGTATTAATATAATCTGTGGCTTTCCGTGTAATGATATTAGAACATATTCATATACTTGTTAGCATTATCACTTAAATATGTCTTCAAATTTGTCTTTTTGCCTCCCTCCCTACTTTGTATGTTTAATCTTTTAATTTTTGAATTATATGAGTGCTTGATAGTCTCGATACAAATCAGATACAAATTCATCATACATGTGTATATATAGACTTATATACACACATGTATACACATATATGCATATAGATTATCTACCAGTATATGTATTGTCCATTAATTTTAATATAATCTTCTTATAATCAGAAATTTTACAGTGGTAAAGACCCAGCTCCTCAATGGTGGGGTTCATCTTTAAATCAAGAAAATCCCCTGGAGAAGGTGTGGTAACCCACACCAGTATTCTTGTCAGGAGAGGTCCATGGACAGAGGAGACTGGTGGGCTACCGTCCCTGGGGGTCACAAAGCACTGGACACGACTGAAGCGACTTAGCAAGAATATTCACAACCCTAGTCAAGATACAGAATATTTCTGTCATTCCAGAAAGTTTCCTTCAATCCCTTTTCAATCGGTTCTCATTTCCTTCTTTACCTCCTCCGCCAAGGGCAACCTTTTATTATTATTTTTACTTTATGAACTTTGCCCTGCATTAAACCTTTATATAAATATCATACATATAGATTTTTGTGTTTGTCTTCTTGAAATCAGCATGATATCTTTTATATTTACTCATATTGTGGCCTACATCCCTGGCTTGTTCCTTTTTAGTTACAACTGTTGTGATAATATACCACAATTTAAAAAAAAAAAAAAAAAAAAAAAACTCATTTTACACTTCACGAACTTTTGCTTTCAGTTTGCAGTTTTTAGGAATAAATCTTCTATGAATATTCCATACAAGCCCCTTTAATAAAATAAACCCTTATTTCTAATGCATAAAGAAATGCATGGTTATAGTATAGGTACACATTGAAATTATATATGAAATGGCTAAACATTTTCCAAGAGTGATTGTGGTATTTTAGATCCCTACAAGTTGTGTACGAGAGTTCTAATTGCTTCATATACAATATTTGGTGGTATCAGGCTTGTTAATTTTAGTCAGTCTAGCAGGTGGGCAATGGTATTAATATAATCTGTGGCTTTCCGTGTAATGATATTAGAACATATTCATATACTTGTTAGCATTATCACTTAAATATGTCTTCAAATTTGTCTTTTTGCCTCCCTCCCTACTTTGTATGTTTAATCTTTTAATTTTTGAATTATATGAGTGCTTGATAGTCTCGATACAAATCAGATACAAATTCATCATACATGTGTATATATAGACTTATATACACACATGTATACACATATATGCATATAGATTATCTACCAGTATATGTATTGTCCATTAAATTTTAATATAATCTTCTTATAATCAGAAATTTTACTTTAAATGAAGTCTAATTTATATTTTCTCTCTTATGGCTATTTATTTCTTTATCTTACCTATGAAAATTTACCTATCTCCATATCAGAATATTATTATCCTGTCTGTTAGAAATGTGTATTTTTAGCTTGCTTTTAGGTTTAGTTTTATTATTCATCTGAAGCAATGTTTGTATATCATTTTAGGCAGAGGATGAGGTTCATTTCTCTTTCTTTGGGTATCTAGTAGTTCCAACATCATTTATTTAAGGACTATTGTTTCCCCACTGAATCATTTTGGTGCTTTAATTGAGTTTCAGTTGTGTAGCTGGGGGTCTATTTCTATGCTTAGCATTCTGTTCCACTGACAGATTTGTCCATTTTTATGTTAATGCCACACTGTCTTGTTTACCATAGGTTTGTAATAAATCTTGGTATCAGTTTAAGTTCTTTAGTTTTTGTCTTTTTTCTTTCTTAAGAGTTAGCTTTGCTATTCTAAGTCCCCTGTGTTTTCATATAAATTTCAGAATCACTTTGTCAATATCAATATAAAATTCTGTTGCTATTATAACTATATTAATATGCAAATCAATTTGGTGAAAATTAACAACTGAAAAAAATCCTGTCTTCTCATCTATGTTTATAGTATACCTTTTATTTAGTTATTTTACAATTTGCTCAGCCTTGCATCTCTTATGCTAAATTTTGTGATTTGATGTCATTTTACATGGAATTGACTTCTTATTTTTTAAAATATGTATTATATAGAAATATAGTTATTTATGATAAATTGATTGTATATCTCTCAACCTTGTTAAGGTTGTTTATATTAATAGTTGCTTTCACAGTCTTTGCCATTTATCTTTTACATAGCAAATTTATCTCTACATTTATTTAGTTATTTATTATTTATCAGACTTTTATATCTTCTCTCATATATATTTTATATATGTCTTATTCGGTTTATAACTAAGTATTTCATTTTTTAGTGCTGATGTAAATAGTATTGTTTTTTTCTTTAGTTTTAAATTCCAGTTGTTCATTGTCAGTATACAGTAAATCAATTAACTTTTGTGCATTAACCTCGTATTCTACAAATTTGTTATAAATGTCAGTCTCAGAGGTTTTTTTTTTTTTTTTTTTTTATCAATCCCTTCAGATTTTCTACATAGACAATAATGTTATTAGCAAACAAAGAAAGCTTTAGGGCTTCCCCTGGTGGTCCAGTGGGTAAGGACGCCGCCTTGCAGTGCAAGGGGCGCCGGTTCGAGCCCTGGCCTGGGAAGATCCCACGTGCCGCGGAGCTGCTGGATTGATGTGTCCATTCACCGAGCTGGAGCTCTGGCGCGCATGCGCCCAGAGCCGGCGCTCTGCGACAACAGAGGCCACCGCGATGGGAGGCCCACAGGAGCCAAAGAACAAAGACGGATGAACATAGAGAAACGAAAGACCAATAGAAGTGGCCCGCCTGCTCCCCACCCTCCCCAACCCGACCCCAGCCCAAAGTAAATAAATAAATCTTTAAAAAAAAAAAAAATAGAAAGCTTTATTTATGTCTTTCTTCTCAAAGTGTACACCTGTATTTCCTTTTATTGCCTCATTGCTAGGTTTATCCTAAGCTGCTGGTTTTGTCCTCTGAATACTTTTAATATTTCACTTCATTCACTTCTTGGTTACATGATTTCTAAGAAGTCAGAAGCAATTCTTATTTTTGTTTCTCTATAGGTTCTCTTTTTTTCAGATTTTTAGTTTATTTTTGCTTTTTAATAATTTGAAAATAATGTTAATACATGATTTGGGAGACATTTGTCATGCTTAGCACTCTGCAGACTTTTTGGTTTCATGGTTGACATTAATGTGGAAATTGTCAGTCATTAGTGTTTTGAATATTTTCTCTGTTTCTACTCTATATTCCTGTTATGCACATGTTACACCTTTCAGATTTGTCCACAGTCCTTGAATGCTGTGCTTTGTTTTCTTCAGTCTCTCTAACTCAGAGTCTTTCCTATGTTCATTATACTAATGGGCCCATCAAAGGCATTCTTTATTTTTGCTACAGTGTTCTCAGTTTATTTATTTATTTATTTACAATATAGCAAATTTTTTGGCTATTTCTTTGGATTTCCATCCCTCTGTATACATTTTAGATGTGTTCTTACATACCATTTATTTTGTACATAGAGCTCTTAGCATGTTAATTATAGTTGTTTTAAATACCCAGTCTGGTAATTCTAACACCCCTGCCATGTCTGGTTCTGATACTCGCTTTTTATCTCAAATTGTGTCTTTTTTGCCTTTTGTATTTCTTGTTATTTTTTTAAATAACTTGACACGATGCATCATGTAAAAGAAATTGCTGTAAGTAGACTTTTAGTAATCAGTAATGTGGCATTGAAGTGTGTTGGGGGACAAGGGGGTCTGTAGTTTTTTTTTGCTGGAGCTCTGGAGCGCATGCGCCCAGAGCCGGCGCTCTGCGACAACAGAGGCCACCGCGATGGGAGGCCCACAGGAGCCAAAGAACAAAGACGGATGAACATAGAGAAACGAAAGACCAATAGAAGTGGCCCGCCTGCTCCCCACCCTCCCCAACCCGACCCCAGCCCAAAGTAAATAAATAAATCTTTAAAAAAAAAAAAAATAGAAAGCTTTATTTATGTCTTTCTTCTCAAAGTGTACACCTGTATTTCCTTTTATTGCCTCATTGCTAGGTTTATCCTAAGCTGCTGGTTTTGTCCTCTGAATACTTTTAATATTTCACTTCATTCACTTCTTGGTTACATGATTTCTAAGAAGTCAGAAGCAATTCTTATTTTGTTTCTCTATAGGTTCTCTTTTTTTCAGATTTTTAGTTTATTTTTGCTTTTTAATAATTTGAAAATAATGTTAATACATGATTTGGGAGACATTTGTCATGCTTAGCACTCTGCAGACTTTTTGGTTTCATGGTTGACATTAATGTGGAAATTGTCAGTCATTAGTGTTTTGAATATTTTCTCTGTTTCTACTCTATATTCCTGTTATGCACATGTTACACCTTTCAGATTTGTCCACAGTCCTTGAATGCTGTGCTTTGTTTTCTTCAGTCTCTCTAACTCAGAGTCTTTCCTATGTTCATTATACTAATGGGCCCATCAAAGGCATTCTTTATTTTTGCTACAGTGTTCTCAGTTTATTTATTTATTTATTTACAATATAGCAAATTTTTTGGCTATTTCTTTGGATTTCCATCCCTCTGTATACATTTTAGATGTGTTCTTACATACCATTTATTTTGTACATAGAGCTCTTAGCATGTTAATTATAGTTGTTTTAAATACCCAGTCTGGTAATTCTAACACCCCTGCCATGTCTGGTTCTGATACTCGCTTTTTATCTCAAATTGTGTCTTTTTTGCCTTTTGTATTTCTTGTTATTTTTTTAAATAACTTGACACGATGCATCATGTAAAAGAAATTGCTGTAAGTAGACTTTTAGTAATCAGTAATGTGGCATTGAAGTGTGTTGGGGGACAAGGGGGTCTGTGGGAGTGTTCTGTAATCTTAACTTTCAAATTTTGATTAGTCTATGCTCTTCAACTTTGAACTTCACAAGTGTTTACCAAATTTCTTCCTCCTCCTTAGATGGGACAGGATGCCTAGAGTGGGCTCTAGTTAGGTATTTTCCTAGGCCAAATCAGTGAAACTCTGATAGCACCCCACCAGGTAACTCTGGTTTACTAATTCCCTCTGAGATCAGGTCTTGTTGAGAAGAACAGACTACTGTGGTATATTTCAAAATGATTCCTTTCCCCTACCTTGGCAAAGACCCTAAGGGATTTTCCTCCTATTTTTTCTATGATAACATTGTTGAGATCCTGGAGATAAATTTCACAATGCTGTGTTGTCCCCTCTACCCTTACCACGGGGACCTTATCCTCCTGGAGGTTTTGACTCCAAGAGGTCTCTGCACTGAGACAATTCAGGGCTGTCAGAATTCCAACAATTCACCAGTTACATTCATGCTTTCCCACTCAGAAGCCACCCTCTTAGGACTGTGGGGTGTTTTGGGAAGCCACGATGCCCTATGTTTACCTA
Source organism: Tragulus kanchil (assembly GCA_022376925.1). Lineage (NCBI taxonomy): Eukaryota > Metazoa > Chordata > Mammalia > Artiodactyla > Tragulidae > Tragulus > Tragulus kanchil. Next base: position 202,223,388 of record JAIOJX010000028.1, on the reverse strand, counting down.
TTGCACCCTGTTGTCTTGGGGGACAGCAGTTTGTCCTGTGTCTCCTCTCTTCTTATGAATCTAAGAAAGGTTTTTTATTTATCAATTTGTATAGTTTTTCACTTGTTATTAGAATGAAGTGGTAACTTGGAAGCTCCTTTTATGTGGAAGTTGTACGCTAAGTTTTTCTGAAGATATTTAAGTATGCATTTTATTTTATTTTTTTTAAGATTTATTTATTTATTTTATATTTTGGGCGAGGGTCAGGTTGGGGAGGGTAGGGAGTGGGTGGGCCACTTCTATTGGTCTTTCATTTCTCTATTTCCATCCGTCTTTGTTCTTTGGCTCCTGTGGGCCTCTCATCGTGGTGGCATCTGTCATCGCAGAGCTCCGGCTCTGGGCGCGTGCGCTCAGAGCTCTGACTCGGTGATTGGACACATCGGTCCAGCCACTCCACGGCACGTGGGATCTTCCCAGGCCAGGATCGAACCAGCGCCTTGCACTGCAAGTAGACTTTTAGTAATCAGTAATGTGGCATTGAAGTGTGTTGGGACAAGGGGTCTGTGGGAGTGTTCTGTAATCTTAACTTTCAAATTTTGATTAGTCTATGCTCTTCAACTTTGAACTTCACAAGTGTTTACCAAATTTCTTCCTCCTCCTTAGATGGGACAGGATGCCTAGAGTGGGCTCTAGTTAGGTATTTTCCTAGGCCAAATCAGTGAAACTCTGATAGCACCCCACCAGGTAACTCTGGTTTACTAATTCCCTCTGAGATCAGGTCTTGTTGAGAAGAACAGACTACTGTGGTATATTTCAAAATGATTCCTTTCCCCTACCTTGGCAAAGACCCTAAGGGATTTTCCTCCTATTTTTTCTATGATAACATTGTTGAGATCCTGGAGATAAATTTCACAATGCTGTGTTGTCCCCTCTACCCTTACCACGGGGACCTTATCCTCCTGGAGGTTTTGACTCCAAGAGGTCTCTGCACTGAGACAATTCAGGGCTGTCAGAATTCCAACAATTCACCAGTTACATTCATGCTTTCCCACTCAGAAGCCACCCTCTTAGGACTGTGGAGTTTTTGGTAAGCCACGATGCCCTATGTTTACCTATTGCACCCTGTTGTCTTGGGGGACAGCAGTTTGTCCTGTGTCTCCTCTCTTCTTATGAATCTAAGAAAGGTTTTTTATTTATCAATTTGTATAGTTTTTCACTTGTTATTAGAATGAAGTGGTAACTTGGAAGCTCCTTTTATGTGGAAGTTGTACGCTAAGTTTTTCTGAAGATATTTAAGTATGCATTTTATTTTATTTTTTTTAAGATTTATTTATTTATTTTATATTTTGGGCGAGGGTCAGGTTGGGGAGGGTAGGGAGTGGGTGGGCCACTTCTATTGGTCTTTCATTTCTCTATTTCCATCCGTCTTTGTTCTTTGGCTCCTGTGGGCCTCTCATCGTGGTGGCATCTGTCATCGCAGAGCTCCGGCTCTGGGCGCGTGCGCTCCAGAGCTCTGACTCGGTGATTGGACACATCGGTCCAGCCACTCCACGGCACGTGGGATCTTCCCAGGCCAGGGATCGAACCAGCGCCCCTTGCACTGCAAGGGGGTGTCCTTACCCACTGGACCACCAGGGGAAGCCCAAGTATGCATTTTAGATAAACATATTTGTTTTAAATTCCTTTGACAGCGTCTGTATTTTGCATTTACAAAAATATTTACGGTCTTAGGTACTTAGGGAAAATGCCACCTGGAGGCACGAGTTCCACTCCACTTTCTTCAATCCATCTCCACTCTATTTTCTCTCCTCCCATCTTCTACACATATGTCTCTTCATGCATACTTTTAAGCTAATAAAGACTGAAAGTTACTTTTATACTTTTCTCAGCTTGAAATCAGCTGTGCTCCATCTCTGAATTAGACTTTTAAATAAGGGCTTTTAAATATTACAAAATTATCTAGTACTTGAAGAAATAGTTCTAAACCCTCTGTGTTTGTCTGTTTTCAAGGAGCTAATGCCCCATGAGGTTTGGTGATCTTAAGTTTCCACGGGGATAACAAAGATTTTTCAGTCTGACAACCTGAAGAAGATGAACTTTCCACTTCAACTTATTACTGATGTTCAAGAAGGCAATTACATATTTATAATTTGCTTTAGTCAGGTATAATGTGGAATAATCACCTCTTCAACCAAGATGCCTTAATAGGATAATGAGGGAGAATATTAATAGTAACTAATATTTTTCTTGCTCTTGATAGTTAATAAAGTGCTTTCCTAGACACTCTCTTAATGATTTTCACAACATCTCTGTAGGGAGGATGAACAGTAATCTTTACTATTAGTCTTCTTCTGCTCATGAAGAATGTGAGGCTCCAAGCAATGTGGGGGCATGGTTTAGACCAAGCAGGAAGCAAATAAAACAGTACAAGACATGAGTCTTCTTAAAATTTATACCTTCCCTATAATCACATATTGCCTCTCTGAATATCTGAATTGCCTCTCTGAATATCCCACAGAGAGAAGCTAAGAATGTCTAGGCTGATAATAGTTAGAATAACAGTAACTTTAAGCTTAGAAAATATCTCTTTAGTTACCTACATTCACCTAATGAGGATTTATCCTTGTGATGATGATGATGAAGTTGGTGGTCTAGTCTGAGACTTCCCTAATTTTGCTCACTTACTCATCTAACCAGATAAGTAGGTCAGGAAGGGATGACCCTGCTTTACACAGCATCTATACCTGTACAGTTACTTTAGATTATTCAGTTAATGATTACCTCCTGAAGTTTTCTCTGTTATCCTATCTTATTTTCTCTTTAATATAATAATGGAAACAGTCTTAAAACTAAAATGAATGGCAGAACTAGGTTATGAACTTATTTGGGAAACCCATACCAGATATATAGAGTTTTCCCAAAATTACTTGAAGAAAAAATTATTTTCTTTGGTAATGCCATCATGGACTTCAGTTTACCAAAAGTGAAAAGCTTTAGAATAAGGGCTGACTTTGGCAAGGCTCCAAAGCTCTCTGTCTCCAAGTGAGATGGAAACATTTTCCAACTACTCTGTGGAAATTGACTGACTAACCACACTGTCCACGTGTCAGAGCCTGGGCCCCTCAGAAAAGTGAGACATATGAAAAGACTTTTGGGCTATGCCTGTGTTAGAGGAAGAACCCTATAATAAGAATGAGGGACAATGGACAAGTGGTACACCACTAAGTGTGAATGATTGATCAACCCCTAGGGACTATTCTGAGAAGCCATATGTAGTTTCGATATGCAGTTTTACATATCAGAACAACCTCTTCATGGAGAAAAAGAAGGAATCATTTATACTCCAAATCATTTCCTTCTGACCGAATATTTTCCAAAGTTGTGAAACTCACCACGCCTTTGGCCTGCATATATGTGGGCTTAAGGAGAGGACCACCACTCTCTCTTCCTAACATAATAGAAGACACCAAGATGGAAAACAAGAAAAGTACAGTGTGCTTATCAGATAAGGGACTGTTAAACTACACATTGTGAACCTGTAGACTTATGCAACTAGGACCAGCGCAGGAGAGGGGAGAGGTTGAGAGGACCTGAAACAGTTTATACATGAAATGTAATGGAGACCACCTTGTACATTACTCAGGTCTCCATACCCTAATCTTGAGTCTTCCTTTTCATGAAAACAGCTTGCCTTTTCTTTTTTTCTATCCCAATCTGTCACCAAGTCTCATTCTAGATGTCAGCCACATAGGCCAGTTTGATGTTAAAATTTAAGGCAAGTTAGTTATTGAAATATATTCCAGTGTCTTGTGCAGTATTGAGACTGTGGTTGATGTCTGTCATGATTTTCCTTCTCTCCAACTATTCATTGCTGTGTTTCTTCATCTTCAGCCAGCACTTTTGCTGGTCTGAGTTGTTAACCCCAGAGGTCTAATTCCTTTACTGGGTTCATAGGCTATGGTTGCTGCTGTTCTCCAATAACTATTATGAACTTATTTGGGAAACCCATACCAGATATATAGAGTTTTCCCAAAATTACTTGAAGAAAAAATTATTTTCTTTGGTAATGCCATCATGGACTTCAGTTTACCAAAAGTGAAAAGCTTTAGAATAAGGGCTGACTTTGGCAAGGCTCCAAAGCTCTCTGTCTCCAAGTGAGATGGAAACATTTTCCAACTACTCTGTGGAAATTGACTGACTAACCACACTGTCCACGTGTCAGAGCCTGGGCCCCTCAGAAAAGTGAGACATATGAAAAGACTTTTGGGCTATGCCTGTGTTAGAGGGAAGAACCCTATAATAAGAATGAGGGACAATGGACAAGTGGTACACCACTAAGTGTGAATGATTGATCAACCCCTAGGGACTATTCTGAGAAGCCATATGTAGTTTCGATATGCAGTTTTACATATCAGAACAACCTCTTCATGGAGAAAAAGAAGGAATCATTTATACTCCAAATCATTTCCTTCTGACCGAATATTTTCCAAAGTTGTGAAACTCACCACGCCTTTGGCCTGCATATATGTGGGCTTAAGGAGAGGACCACCACTCTCTCTTCCTAACATAATAGAAGACACCAAGATGGAAAACAAGAAAAGTACAGTGTGCTTATCAGATAAGGGACTGTTAAACTACACATTGTGAACCTGTAGACTTATGCAACTAGGACCAGCGCAGGAGAGGGGAGAGGTTGAGAGGACCTGAAACAGTTTATACATGAAATGTAATGGAGACCACCTTGTACATTACTCAGGTCTCCATACCCTAATCTTGAGTCTTCCTTTTCATGAAAACAGCTTGCCTTTTCTTTTTTTCTATCCCAATCTGTCACCAAGTCTCATTCTAGATGTCAGCCACATAGGCCAGTTTGATGTTAAAATTTAAGGCAAGTTAGTTATTGAAATATATTCCAGTGTCTTGTGCAGTATTGAGACTGTGGTTGATGTCTGTCATGATTTTCCTTCTCTCCAACTATTCATTGCTGTGTTTCTTCATCTTCAGCCAGCACTTTTGCTGGTCTGAGTTGTTAACCCCAGAGGTCTAATTCCTTTACTGGGTTCATAGGCTATGGTTGCTGCTGTTCTCCAATAACTATTATTACTGTATACGAAAGCAACGAGGAAGTTCCAAACAAACTCCTCCTTGCTAGCATTCACTAGCAGAAAACACCAATTCTTAATACTCTAGGTTGATCGCACCCTTGTCACATAAATTACTTACTTTATCTTTTGATCTATTCACATGAGGAGACAGAGAAATAAGATTGTAGATTCAAGTTCAAGTTCATAAGAAAACTTGCCTGTGGCTCCTGGTTAAAGTATTTTCTTTTGGAGGAACTGGGAACTCTAATTTGGAGATGCGTAACAGTGCAATGAAGAGCAGGACCAGTTATGCAGTTTGGACACAGAGAGGAATGATGAGAGTTGAGGATCTTATTTCCTTCCCTTTGCTCCCAGATTGATCAATCTATCTATCTATCTATCTTGATTCTCAGAGCATGATAATATCAAATTTTGATCTGAAAGGAAGCAAAAAGACTATATTCTTTTAACTTCCAAATGTATGCACTTTTGTGGGTTTCTTACCTTTTCTGTTGCACAGGAAATCCAAACAAACCCAACTTGGTTTTTTACAGTAAGAGAAGAAGCATGATCTAAGTATAGTGTGTGTGTGTGTGTGTGTGTGTGTGTGTGTGTGTATGACTTACCTATCTTTCTATTTATCTAAGTGTTTTGCCAAGGAAGTCTGATATTCTCTAAATGTTGGGTATCTGGTTCTTCCTGCCATCATATTCTGACTTAAAATGTCCTGCACTTATGCTTTGTTTTTTTTTTCCCATATACACAACCCCACAGCACACAGTTGAGATGTCACAGTCTACACTTACCACCCACCCCTGCTATTTAAGGAATTCCCCACACACATCTGTGCATTTAGCTGAAGACTGGCTTCAGGGTTTTTTGTTGGTGTGTGCTGTGTGGGTTTCCCAACTGGAGTCCTAATTTGCAACACCTACAGCTTGCTCAGCTCATTCTAGTGCTAGGGTGGTTTCCTTCTGTGAATAAATGTCAGTGAGGTGCTCTAGGCTCAACTATTGCCCTCATGGAGCCTATGAATTTAGTTTGTTCCAGGAATGGACTCCCTATTTCTATATGCAAGTGAACACTTGGAGCAGGTATATTAGCTAACCTAGCTTTAGGAGATTAAAAGAAATGACTCTTAGAAGGACATGCATCGCCATATATTATAATGATTCATCCAAACCAATCATATACAAATATTTTTTTGACTGCTTACTATATGTCCGGCACTGGATATTTCATATGCTACAAATATTCCTGAGGTCTACCAAGAGTCAAGAACCATGTTAAGTATAAACCAAAAATATACAAATAGAAGTGAACAAATGAAATAGTAAAGGTGATAAAAACATGTCCAATAATCATAACTAAAGATAGAGGAGTGTGATTTTAGCAAAATGGTGAAGGGGATGATACCCTCATCCTTTCACACACATAAAAATCAATTAGATATTTACACACATGAAATGGCCTTGGCAATATTCAAGAATCTCAATAAGAACACACAGCAACACAATGGGGCAAACAATAGATTAATTGCACAGAAAGGACCACTAGGGAGATAAGAATAGCTGAACCATCTGAAGACAGCTAAGAACAAAGAAGAGCAGAGCTATCAGTATCACCTCCACACAGGGTGCCACTGTGGTAACTGCTCTATAGAAAACTGATTTCTGTCATGGAGCACTTCCACAGCCTCTCTGACAGTTAAGGACACCCTGAAGCCTTCTCAGTGGAGGACCCAGTAGAGTTGGCCAGCAAAGACTTCAGTGATCTGCTCCAAAGAGAACAGTGGCAGCTTTCGCCACTGAAATAGCCAAAAATGGAAGCAGTGACAGAGTTTATTTTCCTGAGCTCCAAATAATGACTACAGTCATGAAATCAAAAGATACTTGCTCCATGGAGGGAAAGCTATAACAAACCTAAATGGTTTATTTAAAATAAGCAGAAGTATCACTTGGCTAACAAAGGTCTGCATAGTCAAAACTATGGTTTTTCCAGTAGTTATGTACCAATATGAGAGTTGGACCATAAAGAAGGTTGGGTGACATCAAATTGATGCTTTCTAATTGTGGTGCTGGAGAAGAATTCTTGAGAGTCGCTTGGAGTGCAAGGAGTTCAAACCAGTCAACCCTAAAGAAAATCAACCCTGAATATTCATTGGAAAGACTGATACTGAAGCTGAAGCTCCAGTATTTTGGCCACTTGATGCAAGCAGCCCACTTTGGGAAAAAAATTTTTTGGCTATCGCCATATATTATAATGATTCATCCAAACCAATCATATACAAATATTTTTGACTGCTTACTATATGTCCGGCACTGGATATTTCATATGCTACAAATATTCCTGAGGTCTACCAAGAGTCAAGAACCATGTTAAGTATAAACCAAAAATATACAAATAGAAGTGAACAAATGAAATAGTAAAGGTGATAAAAACATGTCCAATAATCATAACTAAAGATAGAGGAGTGTGATTTTAGCAAAATGGTGAAGGGGATGATACCCTCATCCTTTCACACACATAAAAATCAATTAGATATTTACACACATGAAATGGCCTTGGCAATATTCAAGAATCTCAATAAGAACACACAGCAACACAATGGGGCAAACAATAGATTAATTGCACAGAAAGGACCACTAGGGAGATAAGAATAGCTGAACCATCTGAAGACAGCTAAGAACAAAGAAGAGCAGAGCTATCAGTATCACCTCCACACAGGGTGCCACTGTGGTAACTGCTCTATAGAAAACTGATTTCTGTCATGGAGCACTTCCACAGCCTCTCTGACAGTTAAGGACACCCTGAAGCCTTCTCAGTGGAGGACCCAGTAGAGTTGGCCAGCAAAGACTTCAGTGATCTGCTCCAAAGAGAACAGTGGCAGCTTTCGCCACTGAAATACCCAAAAAATGGAAGCAGTGACAGAGTTTATTTTCCTGAGCTCCAAATAATGACTACAGTCATGAAATCAAAAGATACTTGCTCCATGGAGGGAAAGCTATAACAAACCTAAATGGTTTATTTAAAATAAGCAGAAGTATCACTTGGCTAACAAAGGTCTGCATAGTCAAAACTATGGTTTTTCCAGTAGTTATGTACCAATATGAGAGTTGGACCATAAAGAAGGTTGGGTGACATCAAATTGATGCTTTCTAATTGTGGTGCTGGAGAAGAATTCTTGAGAGTCGCTTGGAGTGCAAGGAGTTCAAACCAGTCAACCCTAAAGAAAATCAACCCTGAATATTCATTGGAAAGACTGATACTGAAGCTGAAGCTCCAGTATTTTGGCCACTTGATGCAAGCAGCCCACTCATTGGAAAGAACTCTCATGCTGCAGAAGACTGAACGCAAAGGAGAAGGGTTGGCAGAGGATGAGATGGCTAGATAGCTTCATGGACTCCGTGGACATGAATTTGAGGAAACTCTGGAAGATAACGGAGGGCAGAGGAGCCTGGCATGCTGCAGTTCATGGAGTCACAAAGAACTGGACAAGACCTCATGAGTGAACAAGAACAACAACATCACTGCCTCAGACACCCTGAGAAAAGGACGACGTTACAACCTTCAAGAAGGAGCCACCATGGCCCACAATGGTTGCCGAGCTGCCCTTAACCCCAAACCAAGCACATCCTGGCCACCATACACACTCACATTCCGCATTCTGGCTTCAGAACCCCATTTACTCTCATACACCTGCGCTCCAGACCCTGATTTCATAATTCCTCACAAGTACCCACAGCCAGGACACTGGGGCACCATCACAGAAGTACTTCCCATGTCTCAGCACCTGGAGCTGTGGTAGCTCCACAAAGGTCCATGCTCCACAACTGCCCACACCCAGGGACTGGTGCCATGGCTACAGAACGAGTGCCCATATCCCAAACCCTAAAGTGACTGTAGATCTATATACACTCATACTCCACACCTCAATTTCATGTGGCCTCTGCTTAAGTGTCTGCACCTCTCTCACGATTACCAGTGCTGAGATGGAGGCACCTTGGCTGGGCTCTCTATTATCACCATTGCATGACACCCTAGAGGCACAGCAACTGCACTCATGCCCAGACTGCAGACTTCAATTCCATGATCACTTGACCAATACTGACACATCAGACACTAGTGCCTCTGCAGATGTGAGAGCACCCACAAACCAGCCTAATGACAAAAGAATCCCCTTAGTATGACTTACTCTATCTGTAAAAAAACATCAGGAGGACCCCCAGATGCCTTCATTATTATAACACATGCAAACTTGATTGCAAAAGCAACCATGCAAAATGGGTTAAATACTTAACTAAATGTAAGACCTGAAACCATTAGACTGCCAGTATAAAAGAGAAGGAATCGGCTTGATATTCATCTTGGCAATGATTTTTTTGGATATTACACTAAAAGCACAAGGAAATCTTTCATGGAAATATAGTAAATTTCAAAAAAAAAAAAACAGGAAATTCACTTTATTTGAATTAGAGAAATTTGCCAATCACTCAGGTGGCACTAGTGATAAAAAATACTCACCTGCCAATGCAGGAGATGTCAGAGATGTGGGTTTGCTCTCTGGGCTGGGAAGATTCTCTGGAGAAGAAAATGTCAACCCACTCCAATATTCTTGCCTGGAGAATCCCACAGACAGAGGAGCCTGGTCCAGGGGTCACAAAGAGTCGGACATGACTGAAGCAACTAAGGATACACACATGCACTAGTTAACCCTCTCTCCACTATTCTCACTTCTCTGTCACCTAAAAAGTCATCATAATCTAAAAGTTGAGTTTTATTCGGTGAAAAACTTTAGGACTTCAAGCTGAGAGAACTGCTCCAAGGAGGTTGTTGTAGGGAAGAAACCAATTCTGACTCAATGTTGCAAACTGTTTCTTTGATTTGCTTTTCTTTCATCTTTTATTATCAAAATCACACTTAATGGCTTTCCACAAGGGCCCTGCCCCTCTGCCTGACTATTAAATTAAAACTCCTTTGTTCAGAACTCTGTCCATCTGTAGGTAGCTGGAAGGGAGCAATTAACACATCCTCTGCCTGAGGCTTGCCAGTCTAGGAGATGTTTGCAAGATCAATGGCCTTTTTACTCTGCTTCCTCACTTCACCCATCTTTAATCTATAAAAATACCTGGCACCCAGACCCCAGCAAGATGGTTATTTTGAGGTGCCAGCTTGCCATCTCCTCGGTCAGCTGCTTTATGAATAAAGTCGTCTTCCTAATCTCAACACCTCCTCTCTCGAATTCATTGGCCTGTCCTGCAGCCTGCAGAGCGAGCTGGACTCAGTAGCTGTGTGAGACAAGGAGACAGGCTATATAGGAATTTTGCAACAAAGAGCTGGTAGTCTGAACATTAACAGATTATTATTAAAAAAAAACTACATGTCTCAAATTAAGGAATTTAGGTCTGTTTTATGTATCAGGAGATGCAAGAGTCTAGGCTCACTGAAAGCGTTCCTTTATTATGTACCTCAGCTATCTAGAGCCAGTATCCCATATTTCATATCCTGACTTTTCTTGGGGCTCCTTTGGGGGAGGGTCTGCAGTATGAAGGCTGCTAGATGGCAGGCCTCCTGTTTGTCCTGAGCTTTTCGGGCTTACTTGGGCATAGTAAACCCTTGCCAGATTTCTCTGGGCTGGGAAGATTCTCTGGAGAAGAAAATGTCAACCCACTCCAATATTCTTGCCTGGAGAATCCCACAGACAGAGGAGCCTGGTCCAGGGGTCACAAAGAGTCGGACATGACTGAAGCAACTAAGGATACACACATGCACTAGTTAACCCTCTCTCCACTATTCTCACTTCTCTGTCACCTAAAAAGTCATCATAATCTAAAAGTTGAGTTTTATTCGGTGAAAAACTTTAGGACTTCAAGCTGAGAGAACTGCTCCAAGGAGGTTGTTGTAGGGAAGAAACCAATTCTGACTCAATGTTGCAAACTGTTTCTTTGATTTGCTTTTCTTTCATCTTTTATTATCAAAATCACACTTAATGGCTTTCCACAAGGGCCCTGCCCCTCTGCCTGACTATTAAATTAAAACTCCTTTGTTCAGAACTCTGTCCATCTGTAGGTAGCTGGAAGGGAGCAATTAACACATCCTCTGCCTGAGGCTTGCCAGTCTAGGAGATGTTTGCAAGATCAATGGCCTTTTTACTCTGCTTCCTCACTTCACCCATCTTTAATCTATAAAAATACCTGGCACCCAGACCCCAGCAAGATGGTTATTTTGAGGTGCCAGCTTGCCATCTCCTCGGTCAGCTGCTTTATGAATAAAGTCGTCTTCCTAATCTCAACACCTCCTCTCTCGAATTCATTGGCCTGTCCTGCAGCCTGCAGAGCGAGCTGGACTCAGTAGCTGTGTGAGACAAGGAGACAGGCTATATAGGAATTTTGCAACAAAGAGCTGGTAGTCTGAACATTAACAGATTATTATTAAAAAAAAACTACATGTCTCAAATTAAGGAATTTAGGTCTGTTTTATGTATCAGGAGATGCAAGAGTCTAGGCTCACTGAAAGCGTTCCTTTATTATGTACCTCAGCTATCTAGAGCCAGTATCCCATATTTCATATCCTGACTTTTCTTGGGGCTCCTTTGGGGGAGGGTCTGCAGTATGAAGGCTGCTAGATGGCAGGCCTCCTGTTTGTCCTGAGCTTTCTCGGGGCTTACTTGGGCAGTGACTGCAACTGCTGAAGACTGGGGCACCCTTTGTTTACTCATATGGCAGGCAATGTTCTGTTTCTCATCTAAGTAATTCTTTGAAGTCATAACCTCATAATCTATTTTGAAATCACTGCCATGACTCTTAATCACTTCAATTTTTGGTATTCATGAGTCTAAGACTGATGTCTATTTGGACAGGCTTATAATGTATATCATAAACTATCAAGTGTCAGATTTCCCAGTCTCCTGGGATCCTCTTTCTGTAATGGTCTCCACATTGCAGTTTCCCTATTCTCCAGCTCTCCCTTTGAAAATCTTCCATGTGGCCTGCTTCAGTTTTCTTAAGTAGGAATTATAGGATAAATAATGCATTTTAAGCCCCAGATTGCTCCCAGGAATTGGGCTTAGACTTCTTTTCTGGTCCTGGATACCAGGCTGGGCAAAAAGAGCCTTACCAGTGTCTTCCTGGGGAGCCATTCTCAGCCATAAGCTAGAATGGCCATTTGATGGGCTGGGCTGATCCTAGCTCTCTGGCAGAAGAAATTTAGACTAAAATTTTTGAAAAAGCTATGACTTTCTTTAGTCATAGTTTTTTGTTTTATCATAACAAGGAAGAAAGCCTTTGCTTAATTTATGACACACATAGTATGTATATATCAAATGGTAGCATTCCGAAATTGTAGGAGTGTTAACACAATGTCATGTGCCTAACACACAGTGAGGCCACCGAAACATTAGAGTTTGGAGCAGGAAAAAATTTACTGCAAGGCTATGCAAAGAGAAAGGAAAAATGGTCTGAACATTAACAGATTATTACAAAAAAACTACCTGTCTCACATTAAGGAATTTAGGTCTGTTTTATGTATCAGGAGATGCAAGAGTCTAGGCTCACTGAAAGCGTTCCTTTATTATGTACCTCAGCTATCTAGAGCCAGTATCCCATATTTCATATCCTGACTTTTCTTGGGGCTCCTTTGGGGGAGGGTCTGCAGTATGAAGGCTGCTAGATGGCAGGCCTCCTGTTTGTCCTGAGCTTTCTCGGGGCTTACTTGGGCAGTGACTGCAACTGCTGAAGACTGGGGCACCCTTTGTTTACTCATATGGCAGGCAATGTTCTGTTTCTCATCTAAGTAATTCTTTGAAGTCATAACCTCATAATCTATTTTGAAATCACTGCCATGACTCTTAATCACTTCAATTTTTGGTATTCATGAGTCTAAGACTGATGTCTATTTGGACAGGCTTATAATGTATATCATAAACTATCAAGTGTCAGATTTCCCAGTCTCCTGGGATCCTCTTTCTGTAATGGTCTCCACATTGCAGTTTCCCTATTCTCCAGCTCTCCTTTGAAAATCTTCCATGTGGCCTGCTTCAGTTTTCTTAAGTAGGAATTATAGGATAAATAATGCATTTTAAGCCCCAGATTGCTCCCAGGAATTGGGCTTAGACTTCTTTCTGGTCCTGGATACCAGGCTGGGCAAAAAGAGCCTTACCAGTGTCTTCCTGGGGAGCCATTCTCAGCCATAAGCTAGAATGGCCATTTGATGGGCTGGGCTGATCCTAGCTCTCTGGCAGAAGAAATTTAGACTAAAATTTTTGAAAAAGCTATGACTTTCTTTAGTCATAGTTTTTTGTTTTATCATAACAAGGAAGAAAGCCTTTGCTTAATTTATGACACACATAGTATGTATATATCAAATGGTAGCATTCCGAAATTGTAGGAGTGTTAACACAATGTCATGTGCCTAACACACAGTGAGGCCACCGAAACATTAGAGTTTGGAGCAGGAAAAAATTTACTGCAAGGCTATGCAAAGAGAATAGGTGGCTCATGCCCTAAAAAGGCCCAAAGGATTTGGGCAAAGTATTTTTAAAAGCCAGATGAAAGTAGGGGGTTCTTGGGATCAGATCTCTTACAAATTTCTGAAGGGCTGATGATGAAGGATCAGGATGGTGTCACTGGGGTTAACGTTACCAGTCCTTAGACTCTAGGAGACCTAGGGCTACCTGAACAACGTCCTCAGGTAGTTAAGGTTTCCATTTGATGTCTGGTTTTCACATCTGCAAAACCATTTAGAAAATTTTCATCAAATACTATTGTCTAAGTACTTCAGAGAGGAGCTGAAGCAGAGGAATGGGGAAGGTCTCATGGGGTCCTGCTTGATTACAAGAGGATTTGGGGAAATTGAGGACCCTGCCCCCAGAATCTGGGAGGCTCCCATCTCTACTGAGATGAATCTACTAAAATTATCAAACAACCAAAATGAAGAATTTAGAATAGGAAAATCACCTCATATGAGTTACTGTATTTCTTTTTTGATAAAGGTTGTGTGGAAAACAGCTTGAAAAAGTTTTATCTAGCTCCACCTGCTGGTGGATGGTTGAAAAGGAAGACTACCCAGTAACTGAAAGTGTGAGAGTGTTAGTCGCTCAGTTCCATCAGGCCCTGCCACTCCAAGATTGTAGCCATCAGGCTCTTCTGTTTATGCGATTTCCCGGCCAACAAAACCGGGAGTGGGTTGCCATTCCCTTCTCCAGGAAATCTTCTCAACCCAGGAATCTGACTCTGGTTCTCCGCATTGCAGGTAGATTCTATACTGTCTGAGCCACCAAGGAAGCCCAACCGGTAGTTAAATAACTTCTTTTTCACATTCCTATGGACCTCCTTAGGGCTTCCTAAGTGACTTAGTGGTGAAGAGTTTGCCTGCCAATGCAGGACAATGCAAGAGATGTGGGTTTGAACCCTGGGTAGGGAGGTTTCTCTGGATAGGAAATAACAACCCACTGCTGTATTCTTACCTGGGAAATTCCATGGACAGAGATGCCTGGCAGGCTGTAGTCCATGGGATGGCAGAGTCAACTGAGCACACACACACGTGTGGACCTCCTTGTATATTCTAAATAGAAAACAGTTTTGAAATTGATTTGTGGTCCTTTTGCGATTGGATACTCCCAGCAGTATATCAGACATCTTAGGTGCTCAGTATGTATAACAGTAAAGTCTATTACAACAAAACTTTCCAAGAATCATTTTCAGGTCATTCTTGCTGTAAACCTCCCTCCACCCTCACCCCCCAAAAATGATGGATTAAGAGCAGTTGTCACTACAAAAAGACTTTAAAACAATAAATGTTATTCATAAACTAGTATTTATTTCTTATGAGAAAAATTTTAAAATACCTTATATGAACTTTCTGTCAAAGATGATGACAAAAAATGATAAGTACTTCAGAGAGGAGCTGAAGCAGAGGAATGGGGAAGGTCTCATGGGGTCCTGCTTGATTACAAGAGGATTTGGGGAAATTGAGGACCCTGCCCCAGAATCTGGGAGGCTCCCATCTCTACTGAGATGAATCTACTAAAATTATCAAACAACCAAAATGAAGAATTTAGAATAGGAAAATCACCTCATATGAGTTACTGTATTTCTTTTTTGATAAAGGTTGTGTGGAAAACAGCTTGAAAAAGTTTTATCTAGCTCCACCTGCTGGTGGATGGTTGAAAAGGAAGACTACCCAGTAACTGAAAGTGTGAGAGTGTTAGTCGCTCAGTTCCATCAGGCCCTGCCACTCCAAGATTGTAGCCATCAGGCTCTTCTGTTTATGCGATTTCCCGGCCAACAAAACCGGGAGTGGGTTGCCATTCCCTTCTCCAGGAAATCTTCTCAACCCAGGAATCTGACTCTGGTTCTCCGCATTGCAGGTAGATTCTATACTGTCTGAGCCACCAAGGAAGCCCAACCGGTAGTTAAATAACTTCTTTTTCACATTCCTATGGACCTCCTTAGGGCTTCCTAAGTGACTTAGTGGTGAAGAGTTTGCCTGCCAATGCAGGACAATGCAAGAGATGTGGGTTTGAACCCTGGGTAGGGAGGTTTCTCTGGATAGGAAATAACAACCCACTGCTGTATTCTTACCTGGGAAATTCCATGGACAGAGATGCCTGGCAGGCTGTAGTCCATGGGATGGCAGAGTCAACTGAGCACACACACACGTGTGGACCTCCTTGTATATTCTAAATAGAAAACAGTTTTGAAATTGATTTGTGGTCCTTTTGCGATTGGATACTCCCAGCAGTATATCAGACATCTTAGGTGCTCAGTATGTATAACAGTAAAGTCTATTACAACAAAACTTTCCAAGAATCATTTTCAGGTCATTCTTGCTGTAAACCTCCCTCCACCCTCACCCCCCAAAAATGATGGATTAAGAGCAGTTGTCACTACAAAAAGACTTTAAAACAATAAATGTTATTCATAAACTAGTATTTATTTCTTATGAGAAAAATTTTAAAATACCTTATATGAACTTTTTCCTGTAAGCAAAGATGATGACATGTATATTTTGAAAAGGGAATGACCTGATAATATTTATGTATAATTCATAAATCAGGCTGCTATGTGGACAGTAATATTTCTAAATTAGAAAGAAAAAGGTTTGATCTCTGAGCTAAACGTAACTGACAAAGAGCGGGAATAGTTGAGTTTGCAAACTTTCAGGTCTTTGGACCCAATGAATTTCCCATCAAATTTCAAACCAGCCACTACCTTTCTGGAGTTGTACATTTCTTCCTTGAAATCATCTTGAAATTCATACCTTACCTGGATCAGAAGGAAAGAAGTTGAGGTTTAGAGATGAGTCTGCCTGATCATTTCCCCCGAGAAACCAGGACATTTAGGGTGACATAAACTAAATTTTATTACAGGCTATAAAACCAGGCCTGGTACCTGATATGTAAAAAGATTAGCAGCCAAGTCTGCTACTCCATTCACTTAATAAAACATCTTTATCTATTCATAGCATTATAGTTTATACAGAATCTTCTGCATCAGACACTATGCAAAACACCTCAGATTTAAGTAAAAATAAAAGGAAATCTTTGCTATCAATCATTCTATTGACACTATCTGGTATTGAAATAGGCAAATAAGAGGTGATTCTATGACAGTAATAAGTATAACTTTTACAAAGTGGAAGGAAGTCCAAAGTAGGCTAACATGTTCAGACTTTATTCAGATTGCATTGAGGTAACATCACCGTGGTTTAAATGGAGAAACAGCATAATAATATTTATATTGTATAAATATCAGTCAAGCTTCCATGTATAGAACAATCTGGAAAAGGCATATGGAAGGGAAGAAGTTCTGTTAGAAATCTCTGTAATCATCAAGGCAAGAGATGGTGACTGATTTAGCCTGGTAGCACTGTGTATGTTGCAATAAATTCAAGAGGCATTAAGGATGTAGAAGCAAAAAATCTGGGAAATAGATCAGAGATATCAATGGTGATGAATAATAATTTAGAGAAGAATGCCTTGCCTCGAAATCCATTGGGAACACATGTAACTGCTCGCCTGAGGGTTTTTTTTTCCCCTGGCTACGATAACACACTGGTTCTACATTCAAAAGGAAACTGGACTTGTCATAGTTATTGTCCCAGAAACAATTGCCCCCCAATCCTTGATATATGGGAAGCTGACATATGAATACTCCAGCTTCCTCTGTCTCAGAACTAGACACATAAACTCTGTTCTACTAGAGTTCTAGAGCTTCTGAGAGAGATTTAGCTCCAGTTGACTCTAATGGTAAGTGGCTTTATAACACACTTTTCTTCAGCAGCCTTCCATTTCATGTTTTAATTCCTCATGTCTCTGTGATTTCTATGGTCAGTCGAATGTTTGCCTCATGGTCTGTTTTGAGGGAGACAAAGGGCACCTTTCCTGGAAAGTGATTTATGCTGAAATGGAAATGAAGAGTCCAAATTTTGGAAAAGGAGAGTCTAAGATACTCTACTCAAATTATGTTTCTGTTTTTTCTAACGCTTAGGGCCTTCCTGGAGTTACACCATAAGCTTGCATATAGAATCTCTTTTTGAGGCTTTGACTTAAGGCCTGGTCATCTTTTCTTCAGGAATGACTCCTTTTAGAAAACTAATCTGTTCTCTCATTAAATGTTAGACCAGCTGGCTCTGAACTATCTCACTCTTTCTGGATGAAATTTAATTGTACTGTACAAATTGAAGAATATTTTCTATAGCAAATGGAGGTTAACTAGATGTATTGTGGTGTTCATTTTGCAACATGCAAATATGTTGAACACCTGAAAGTAATATAATGGTATATGTTAATTATGTCTCAATTAAAAAAAACACTGAAACATATATAAGATTATTTTGTTACTATTTTGTGTAAAAAATTTGGTCACGTTATATATACATCTTTTTCTTGCTTATTTAACCTAATTCTTTATATTAACTAGCTCTAATTCACCCTTTTAATGATTTTATAATAGTTCACCACACAGATGCTGTCATGATTTATTTACCTCTTGGAATATTCACTTTGTTTTTCAGTTTTCCTTGCTTTGTTTAGCCATTTTGGCTTATGGTACAATAAATGTTTCTTGTAAATATCCCCCAATATTTTTGATATCTTTTAGTTTTTACTTTACTTACATAAGATAAAATATGTTGCAATATAGTGAATTGTGTCTCCCATTATTCACATATTGAAACCTTGACTTTAATTGAAATCCAGTGTGGCTGTATTTGGAGAAAAAACCTTTAGACAGGTTACTCTGGCTAAATGAGGTCACAGGGTAGGCTTTAATCCCAGAAGACCAGTGTTCTTATGAGAAGAGGAAGAGCTTCGCTGCGTATTTCTCTGTCTTTCTTTCCACAGGCTCACAGAAAAAAGGCGACGTGAGCATAAAGTGAGAAAGTGAAATCTATTAACCAGGGAGAGAGCGTGCACAAGAAACTGAATCAGTCAGCACCTTGATCTGCTACTTATAACCTTCAAAACTGTGAGAAAATAAGTTTCAGTTGTTTAAGCCACCCAATCTATGCTATTTGGTTATGGCACCCTGAGCTGACTAATATATGTAGATACATTATTTTTTTAAATCTTCTTACAGTTTATTTTCAAAATTCTATATTATCTTTCCTATTTTTAAGAAATTTTCTTTTTTCATAAATTCTTTCTAAAGGACATGGATTCTGAACCCAGACTATATTTTACTTTGGTCAAATTCCTTAAATTTCTCTGATTCCATTTTCTCAAATATAAGAGGAGTATGATATTAGTACTTGTTTCTTCATAAAATTGTTGTAGAGATTAAGCATGTAAATACATATTAAGTCTGACAATATACATGCATTCTTTAAGTTCCTTCTTGTCTTTTAAATTAAATTGAACCTTTATGTTTCCTCTTTCTATTCTTTCCTGTCCTTAGGTTCACTCCCTGCTCTCTAATTCCTTCTTGCCACAGACGAATTTCCCCTGGTAGACAGAGCTCCACAGGCTTATCCTTATTCTTCCTCATAAAGGGTAGTCAAACAGACCATCTATTGAGATTCCCACCAGATCAATGAACAATTGATTCAATTTGGTCTCCAGGCAACATATTTTAGGAAAAGAATGTGGTGAATACCGTGTTGTCATTTATTCTCCAAGAATAAAAATGTCTTCAAATAATCTTTCTTCTTGCTCTAGGATGCGTCCAAGCTTAAAATAGTATTTGCACTGTCTGCCTTTGCTTGCCTCATATGCCATAAATTCTAAGCATATTATAAACCTGTTTTGAGATCACATTGAAATATTAAATAAGATACAGATTTATGTGTTAGAAATAATGTCAAGAAAGAATGAATGTTTAGAAAGAATATCAACAAAAAGAAGTTGCCAGAAGAACCAAATAAAAAAGAGTGAAAGAAAAAAAATAACTGGTATAAGTCACTCCCTGGCAATGGGTTCACAGTACCAGTTAGCTCTTATTCTCACAGTCCATTGGTTGAGTTGGGGGTGACCATTAGCTTTTCGACAGGCTCACAGAAAAAGGCGACGTGAGCATAAAGTGAGAAAGTGAAATCTATTAACCAGGAGAGAGCGTGCACAAGAAACTGAATCAGTCAGCACCTTGATCTGCTACTTATAACCTTCAAAACTGTGAGAAAATAAGTTTCAGTTGTTTAAGCCACCCAATCTATGCTATTTGGTTATGGCACCCTGAGCTGACTAATATATGTAGATACATTATTTTTTTAAATCTTCTTACAGTTTATTTTCAAAATTCTATATTATCTTTCCTATTTTTAAGAAATTTTCTTTTTTCATAAATTCTTTCTAAAGGACATGGATTCTGAACCCAGACTATATTTTACTTTGGTCAAATTCCTTAAATTTCTCTGATTCCATTTTCTCAAATATAAGAGGAGTATGATATTAGTACTTGTTTCTTCATAAAATTGTTGTAGAGATTAAGCATGTAAATACATATTAAGTCTGACAATATACATGCATTCTTTAAGTTCCTTCTTGTCTTTTAAATTAAATTGAACCTTTATGTTTCCTCTTTCTATTCTTTCCTGTCCTTAGGTTCACTCCCTGCTCTCTAATTCCTTCTTGCCACAGACGAATTTCCCCTGGTAGACAGAGCTCCACAGGCTTATCCTTATTCTTCCTCATAAAGGGTAGTCAAACAGACCATCTATTGAGATTCCCACCAGATCAATGAACAATTGATTCAATTTGGTCTCCAGGCAACATATTTTAGGAAAAGAATGTGGTGAATACCGTGTTGTCATTTATTCTCCAAGAATAAAAATGTCTTCAAATAATCTTTCTTCTTGCTCTAGGATGCGTCCAAGCTTAAAATAGTATTTGCACTGTCTGCCTTTGCTTGCCTCATATGCCATAAATTCTAAGCATATTATAAACCTGTTTTGAGATCACATTGAAATATTAAATAAGATACAGATTTATGTGTTAGAAATAATGTCAAGAAAGAATGAATGTTTAGAAAGAATATCAACAAAAAGAAGTTGCCAGAAGAACCAAATAAAAAAGAGTGAAAGAAAAAAAATAACTGGTATAAGTCACTCCCCTGGCAATGGGTTCACAGTACCAGTTAGCTCTTATTCTCACAGTCCATTGGTTGAGTTGGGACATTATTTTCAAGACTATTTTTCCACAATGACCACTGGAGGGCATTACCAGTCAGCAGTGAGGGCAATAAGCAGCACCTCTTACCTTAGGGAAAACTTAAGAAACAAAGATGAGATGCGGCAACGGGGGTCAGTAGCACCTGGGCAAACTAAACCATGACTACGTACCTCAGGCAAGATTTTGCTGGAACTGAGACTGAAGTTTGCAATGTGGTGGGTGTTCACCCTAGATTTTTATTTTAGGGAGGCTCACTAATAACACAGTTGCTGTAATTGTATTATGACTACATGGGACGTGTGTCATATCATCAGTGTGTTACCTAAAAGGTTAATATAGACTGAATTTCTGAAAATTAACCCTTAGTTGAATAGTGATAGGTCATTTCACCAATAGAAGATGGCATGAGCAAGTCTTTCCAAAATGAGAAATTTTCTTTAGGAAAGCAAAATATTATTTTACTATTTGAACACACCTGTGAATTCCTTACTATATTGATTTAAAGAGTGGCACTTTGTTAAGTTACCTGAGACTTGATTGGTAGAATGACATACTACCCAATTAGACCACTGGCAAAGCGTAAATTAGATTTCCAAATCCCCAAGTAGCAAGCAGTCATTTAGCACAAGCACAGAGCCTGCTGGGGGCCGGAGGCACTGATGTTTCCTCTGAGCACCTTGAAGCTGTGTCTCTGTGAAAGTCCTCACCCTGTTAGTTTTCCATTCTACCTGCTCTTATACACATTGAGAGGCATCAAGGAGGTGTTCTAACCTCATGTTTCTGGAAATTTTTTCTCTTGGTTTTCAGCATTGTGCTCTCCTGGGATTGTCTCTGACATCAGACTTCTCTTCCTCAGTGCCTTTTACTTTTTTCTCCTCTGATGTCAGAACACAGAATGCCCAGGGGACAGACATGGATTTTCTTCTGTGTCTGCCTCATTTACTTGGTGATCGCCCCTAGCTTCATGGCTTTTGAAAACCACCTTTTGGCTATCTATAAATTACTAAATTTGTATCTCCAAATTGTATATCTCCCAAATACTACAAATTCCTACATCCAAATGCCTGCTAGACATGTCTGCTGAAGTGTCTGATACTTTAAGCTTAACTTACCCAAAAGTAAATTGCTAATATTTCCTCCAAAATGTAGTTTTCCTATGTCAGTTTAAAGCAGCTTCTACTTATTCACGTGAAAGCGATCAGTCAGTCTGCCCTCTCACTCACACCTTATATCAAATCTTTAATTTATATTTATAAAGAACTTTATAACTTATAAAATATCTTCAAGGATGATTATTTCCTTTGATTATTATCTTTTATAACTTATAAAATAGCTTCAAGGATGATTATTATCTTCTTCACTTGGAAAGGTAAAAGGAAAATAAAGAAATTGTATCTCTAGAAGCTGAAGTGATTTATTCTAAACTCACAGCCTCAGATTTTAAATCTCTAGATTTTTAAAATACTCTTAGAACTAGTAACACTGGTACATTTTCCACTAAACTCACTGAAAAATGAAGAAAATAAGTACAGTGGAGTAAAATTTTCACAAACCTAAATGTTTTTCATTCAAAGAAGAGTCTTTTAATCTTAGACATATCATTTGCAATATTTGATTCATGATACCTTTTGTTTTATAACAATGGTCTTAATATTCATAAGGTCTTAAGTGTGCAAAATAGAAAGTAAATTCCTATTTGAAAAGTATTATGATCTACAATATGGAAAACCTGGAAATCACTGATCTACTCTTGTGTCTCAGATAAGAAAACTTGGAGTTGGGTAGTCAGGAACAGATTTTTATTCTTGTCTACATTTGGACTTTAGAGACTGCTAATTTTTACATTTATTTAAATCAAATTAATGAGTTTAAAGTAGGAAGAACTAAATGGACACCTTCTATATGTGTCTTATGTATGATGTTCTTCTCTGTATCTGCAGGCATTGAAATTATAGAAATTTTGAAAATATATAAAAAACTCATATTACTCTGTTAACTGTCAAAAAAGTGTTCATATCACTAAAAAGTTCTAAGGTAATATTTGAATCCTATAAAATGTTGCTGACCTCTATACTTTTTTTAAAGCTTCATGGCTTTTGAAAACCACCTTTTGGCTATCTATAAATTACTAAATTTGTATCTCCAAATTGTATATCTCCCAAATACTACAAATTCCTACATCCAAATGCCTGCTAGACATGTCTGCTGAAGTGTCTGATACTTTAAGCTTAACTTACCCAAAAGTAAATTGCTAATATTTCCTCCAAAATGTAGTTTTCCTATGTCAGTTTAAAGCAGCTTCTACTTATTCACGTGAAAGCGATCAGTCAGTCTGCCCTCTCACTCACACCTTATATCAAATCTTTAATTTATATTTATAAAGAACTTTATAACTTATAAAATATCTTCAAGGATGATTATTTCCTTTGATTATTATCTTTTATAACTTATAAAATAGCTTCAAGGATGATTATTATCTTCTTCACTTGGAAAGGTAAAAGGAAAATAAAGAAATTGTATCTCTAGAAGCTGAAGTGATTTATTCTAAACTCACAGCCTCAGATTTTAAATCTCTAGATTTTTAAAATACTCTTAGAACTAGTAACACTGGTACATTTTCCACTAAACTCACTGAAAAATGAAGAAAATAAGTACAGTGGAGTAAAATTTTCACAAACCTAAATGTTTTTCATTCAAAGAAGAGTCTTTTA
The DNA here is from genome assembly GCA_022376925.1 of Tragulus kanchil. NCBI lineage: Eukaryota > Metazoa > Chordata > Mammalia > Artiodactyla > Tragulidae > Tragulus > Tragulus kanchil. The sequence continues at coordinate 202,200,010 of JAIOJX010000028.1, read as the reverse complement.
ATCTTAGACATATCATTTGCAATATTTGATTCATGATACCTTTTGTTTTATAACAATGGTCTTAATATTCATAAGGTCTTAAGTGTGCAAAATAGAAAGTAAATTCCTATTTGAAAAGTATTATGATCTACAATATGGAAAACCTGGAAATCACTGATCTACTCTTGTGTCTCAGATAAGAAAACTTGGAGTTGGGTAGTCAGGAACAGATTTTTATTCTTGTCTACATTTGGACTTTAGAGACTGCTAATTTTTACATTTATTTAAATCAAATTAATGAGTTTAAAGTAGGAAGAACTAAATGGACACCTTCTATATGTGTCTTATGTATGATGTTCTTCTCTGTATCTGCAGGCATTGAAATTATAGAAATTTTGAAAATATATAAAAAACTCATATTACTCTGTTAACTGTCAAAAAAGTGTTCATATCACTAAAAAGTTCTAAGGTAATGATGGTTCTCTCCAGAGAAGTTGTCTCTAATTCCTATAAAAATGTTGCTGACCTCTGGAGTGCATGTGCCCAGAATCAGGGCTCTGCAACGAGAGGCCACTGCAATGGGAGGTCCACACAGGTCAAAGAATAAAAATGGATGAAAATAAACAGATAAAGAATCAATAAAAGAGGCCAAAATTTAAAAAAAAATTCCTTCACTGCTTCACCCTCTAAAAAAAATGCTGCTGAATATATGAATTTATTTTTCTCTTCTAAATCCTACTGAAATGATGTAACAGATACAAAAATAGATAGCAGAATGAGTAATTGGAGAAAAGGACTGCCAAGTGATCCAAGCAGTGGAGAATTTCTGGAAGATAAAGAATAGATTCATTCACTTTTTCAACAACTATTTGTTGATAACTTGTATCTCTATCACTCTTCTAGGTGATGGGAATACTTCAAGGAACTAGGTGTTAAATGTCTTTGTTTTCATAGAATCTGCTACTACAGAAAGGTTTATCAGGTATTTAAATATATATGTATATATATATACCCACATAATACATCAGATTGTGATAAACATAATGTAAACAAGACAAGTAATGTGATAGAAAAATTACTGAACCTATGCTGTAATTTGGATACCTGTAAAACAGCTCTTTGAGAAGCTGATATTTTATTGAGAGCTGACCAAGAAGGGATCAGGTGTTCAAAGATCTGGTGGAGAAATTTCTTGGGAAATAGAAGAGCTAGTGCAAAGTCCCCAAGGTGAATGATCTTTGAATGTTTGAGGATCTGAAAGAAAGTGAGTGGGGTGACCTTAAAAGAGTAGGTAGGTCATAGAGGGTCAGATAATTTGAAATTTTGAAAATCAGAGAGGAGTTTGGATTTTATTCTAAATAGGACAAAACATCAACTGAAGAATTATAAATAGACGAACAGCATAATATACTGTAAGCTTTTAAGATTGCTCTGACTAATTTTTGGAAAATGGATTGTATGAAGTGATATATTGATTTGGATGAAGGTGGCTATAATTATAGAAAATCTAACTCATAGTGTATATAAAAGTTAAAAAATTTTTCATTCAAAATGAAAAATTCATAAATAGGACATTTCCAGAACTATTTATTCATCTAAAGCAATGACATCAAGGACTCTAGCCTTTTTAACTTTTCACTCAAGACATCATTGAAGCATTGACTTTGTCTCCATGGCTCTCCTGACACAGTTATGCGGTACTAACATTGCAGTGGTTCCAAGCTTAAAGTGAAGATGTGTCAATGCTCAGAGAAATAATTCTCCCAGTAAACCTTTTCTCAGATCTGCTTTATACTCATGGCAATAAAGATATTGGGTAGAGTGAAAAAAATCTTCATCTGCTCCCAATATCTGTTAATCAGGATTTCAAATATGCACATCAAAAAAATCAATAACTAAACTCCAATGTCTTAATCTAGAAACCAGAAGAAAACTAAGCAAAATTAATATCCTTAAAGAAATTTTTGAGGATACTCATTCATGAAAATGAACAGGCTGCTTTGAAAAGAAACATCAGACTTCAAAAATAAAACAGGATTGCAGAAACAAAAAATAGATAGACTAAAATAGAATTGAAGACTGAATATCTAAGCAAGAAGACAGAGCCAAGAAAAAGAGTGCATATTTTTTCCACCCCCTGGAGTATTTAGAACATTTCAATAATGCAAAAAAGTGAAAATAATGTAGATCAGATTTTTTACCCACAATTTAGTAATAATAAAAATTAAATATAAAAAGGGACAACCAAAAAATAAAAGTTTGATTAAACAAGGATTGAAAACTAAAATTACAAGTAACTAAATATATAACAGCTATGATCTTTGAATGTTTGAGGATCTGAAAGAAAGTGAGTGGGGTGACCTTAAAAGAGTAGGTAGGTCATAGAGGGTCAGATAATTTGAAATTTTGAAAATCAGAGAGGAGTTTGGATTTTATTCTAAATAGGACAAAACATCAACTGAAGAATTATAAATAGACGAACAGCATAATATACTGTAAGCTTTTAAGATTGCTCTGACTAATTTTTGGAAAATGGATTGTATGAAGTGATATATTGATTTGGATGAAGGTGGCTATAATTATAGAAAATCTAACTCATAGTGTATATAAAAGTTAAAAAATTTTTCATTCAAAATGAAAAATTCATAAATAGGACATTTCCAGAACTATTTATTCATCTAAAGCAATGACATCAAGGACTCTAGCCTTTTTAACTTTTCACTCAAGACATCATTGAAGCATTGACTTTGTCTCCATGGCTCTCCTGACACAGTTATGCGGTACTAACATTGCAGTGGTTCCAAGCTTAAAGTGAAGATGTGTCAATGCTCAGAGAAATAATTCTCCCAGTAAACCTTTTCTCAGATCTGCTTTATACTCATGGCAATAAAGATATTGGGTAGAGTGAAAAAAATCTTCATCTGCTCCCAATATCTGTTAATCAGGATTTCAAATATGCACATCAAAAAAATCAATAACTAAACTCCAATGTCTTAATCTAGAAACCAGAAGAAAACTAAGCAAAATTAATATCCTTAAAGAAATTTTTGAGGATACTCATTCATGAAAATGAACAGGCTGCTTTGAAAAGAAACATCAGACTTCAAAAATAAAACAGGATTGCAGAAACAAAAAATAGATAGACTAAAATAGAATTGAAGACTGAATATCTAAGCAAGAAGACAGAGCCAAGAAAAAGAGTGCATATTTTTTCCACCCCCTGGAGTATTTAGAACATTTCAATAATGCAAAAAAGTGAAAATAATGTAGATCAGATTTTTTACCCACAATTTAGTAATAATAAAAATTAAATATAAAAAGGGACAACCAAAAAATAAAAGTTTGATTAAACAAGGATTGAAAACTAAAATTACAAGTAACTAAATATATAACAGCTATGGTGGTCATCCCTCTGAGACCTATAGCCTATTTACTAAACATATGATAGCACCATACATGAAAATATGTAGGATGAGATTAAAGCAGTATTTAGATGAAATTATTTTACTATAAGGACTTCCCTGTTGCCTTGGACAGTAAATAATCTGCCTTCAATGTGGGAGAACTGGGTTCAATCCCTGCCTTGGGAAGATCCCTCAGAGGAGGTCATGGCAACCCACTCCAGTATTCTTGCCTTGGAGAATCTCAGGAGCAGAGGAGCCTGGTGGTCTACAGAGCACAGGGTCACAAAGAGACATGACTTGAGCGACTGAGCACAGCACAGTACATTTTGCTATAAATACATTAATTAGAAAACACAAATAAAAAATCAACTATGATTTCAATGTGAGAAGAAGAGAAAAAAGATCACACTTAAAAAGAGTCAAAGGCTTTATTTTGAACTTGATTTTGGGGAATTATCAAAAGTTGACTAAATAGGAACACAGACTGCTATGCAACAATGCTTAATTATCAATCTAACTAAAATGGCAATAAACTATTTTAAAGGTAAATACAGAAGTTACATGCCTGTGAACAAAACAGCTCTTTTAATGTTGAGATGATTCAGTTTTCTGACCAATAACAATGTGAAGCACAGTAAATTATTCTGATAAAATACAAAATCTTTGCTTTCTAGGAAGATTAATTAAAAGGTGAAGAAAATCTTTTTGTAATCTCTTATCAGGCTCTGACTAGTAGTTCAAGAAAATTTGTCTTTCAGCAGATGAAGGAAAATTAAGTTTTAGTATTAACTATGCACACAATTGATATCAAAGTCTTTATATAAAAAAAAAAAACGTATGACAAATATATTGAATTTTAACCAGTTAAAATTACACATGGAAAGATTTTTTTCTCTCTTCCCAAATACCTATATCCATTTGCATGTATTCATTTGCTTGTTCTTAACAATTTTGTTTAGGTTACTCATGAAAATTTCATGAAACTTTAAATAACTAGCTATCATCTTAAATTATTTTTCTTGCCAACAAATCTTGTATTAGAGACAATATGAATTTATTTGACGAGTAAATAAAGGCAGAATAAAAGTTATATGCTTGTATTAAATTTAATGCTGATAACACTGAAGATGTATCTATTTCAATTAAGTCAACAAACAAACTAAATTTTATTTACTGAAGATTAACCCAGATCATATGAATTTGAAAAGTATTTGCATTAGTGCCTATATTTCTAAGAGTTTTATGAATACTTAATTTACATAAGCACTTAAGTCAATTGAATGAACTCTTTTATAATTAATTCAGTGATGCACCATTTGAAAATATAAAAGGACTTCCCTGGTGGTCCAGTGGGTAAAGACACCGCCTTGCAGTGCAAGGGGCGCCCATTTGATTCCTGGCCTGGGAAGATGGCATGTGCCACAGAGTTGCTCGGCCGGTGTGTCCAATTACGAGCCAGCATTCTGGAGTGCATGCCCCAGGAGCAGGTGCTCTGCAGAGAGAGAGGCCACTGCAATGGGGGGCCCACAAAGGCCAAAGAACAAAGAAATAAATGAAAGATCAATAGAAGTGGCCAAAAAACTTATAAACATATCATATATACATAGCATACACCCTAGACACACGTGAACATACAAAATAGACACCAAGTCCTTAAAGTTCAATCCAAAATTCTAGCTACGAATTGCATACAATAGTTAAAAAAAAAAAAATAGCTCATACAAAATAGTTGAATCTAAATTGTGTCAATTAAGTTTAACTGCTTACATGGCCAAAGTTTTTCACTAATGTTTTACAGAGAAGACTTTTAAGGTTTGTATTTGCCCTTGATGAATAATCTATGGAGACTGTAAGCTAGAACGGGGGGCTAGGGAGCCTCTATTCTGTATATTTAAAAATCTGCTGCCTCTTATTTTCAACTTCATGAATAAGATTTAAACCTTCAAGAAACAGAGAAAGAATGTAAATTTTTCCTTTAGGAGTTTTAGAGTATATTTCCTTATTATCAGAAGTCTAGGCTAAGACTATTTAAATTGCTTTCCTCGGATCTACATTTTAGACAGCATGGGGTGCTTTGCTCTCTTTACTGTTAGTTACTATCACATTTTCCTCCTTGGTCTCATCACCTTTCCAGAGTTAGACTTCTTAGTGTCTCAATCAGGCTTTGTCACAGCACTTAGACACTAATCTGCAAGTTTGTACCCTCTTAGCTTTGCAAAATGACACACTATGTGCTACAATTCGTTACCCTAAGCTCCCACCTTGTCTGCTCACCAAGAAGCTGGTAGAGTAGTGGACAGATACATATCTTTCTCTAACCTAAACATGCCTTCCAACTTTTTAACTGCACCTACAGCCTCTAGTTGGGCATTGGTGGTCAGCTAAACTGCCCATAGTAGAGGTCTGCCCACCAAGGCAATCATCCATTTCTGTTCTTTGTTGCACTGTGCCATGCATAGTTTCTCAAACAAGCAGAAAAAAAGGCATCACACCAGCTGATGCTTTGGTGGCATATTCATACAGCAATCCACAAGCATCTAATCTACGTGCCACCTTCCCCCACATAGAAGTCCAAGGCCAATTCAGGTTTTCCCTTATAGGTGTCTCTTTCCCAAGACCCATTTCTTCAGTCTTCTGGGGGCTCTCCAGCTATTTGCTTTCAACCTTCGAAGTTCCCAGGGTGAAATTTAAAGCTGGCCTCCACACATGAAGGGCAAAGAGAGACTGAAGAAAAAAGATGACTACTCCAGATTGGTAGGTAGAAGTTTTACTGAGCAAGGCCACTTACATGTGAGGTTTGTCTCAGTCACACGACATGTAAATCTTCATGCCTACCTGCCAGAATCTTAAAAGTCTTAACAGGGCTGAGTCACATATATCATTCAGATAATGTCAAGATACATCACTTAGGTTGTATCCTTGAAATGGCTCTGGCTACAGGAATGACTCAGTGGGTAAATCCACCTTCAATGCAGGAGACCCAGGAGACCTAGGTTGGGTTCCTGGGTTGGGAAGATCCCCTGGAAGAGGAAAAGGCAACCCACTCCAGTGTTCTTGCTTGCGAAATCCCACAAACAGAGAAATCAGGTGGGCTACAGATCACAGGTCTCAAAGGTTCAGACATGAGTGAATGACTCAAACTTTCTACTTCTTTCTCTTTCTATGGGAATGGTAGGCAGAGAGTACATTGCAAGGGCAATAGAGTGGGTGGGAAGACTTGGATTGCCCAGGTCCAGCTTTCAGGTCAACGTGTGGTCATCCCCTCTAACAACAGTAATGAAAATGTAGGTCAGAATTGGGTAAAATAGAAATATATCAACAAATGATTTTGAGCAGGAGGAAATATAGATCTATAGAAACTAAACTGTGAATTCACTTATGAAAAGTGTAAACTGGGCACATAGAGCATAGAGCATGGGTCATATCTTGCATGAAATTTAAAAAATAATGACTAGAAACTTCAGGTGTTTATTTTAAGGACCATATGATCAAGACCATCTCAAGACACTCAAATACAGCTTTTTTTGTAATGCTTATTAATTCAACCACTTAAATTTTATAGTATCTTTACACAACTCTTATTGTTTATAAAATATTATTATTCTATTTGAACCTGAAATTAGTTTCTATTGCTAAAAACAAACAAACAAACAAAAAAACTTTCTGAAAATCTATGACTGTCAAGTGGTAATAGAACATTACTGGGAGGTGAGAATTTTCCTGTCCTTCAAAACATTTGTTACTGGAATATTGCCTATAAGTGATGCTTAAGAGAAAAGTTGCTTATTATATGGAATGGGGATTAGTGTGACCAGATGTGTTATAAATACCTCCCCACCTTAACATTCTAAGATTTGTACTTCTCCTGTGCAGTGTTTGCTATAGACAACATTATATCAAATTATACCATTAATTGAATTTTGAAATAACTCTATAAGTATAGAAAATAGTTCATCTTGTATATTTTTGAGTCATTTCTAACCCTTTCAAAGACCCCACACTTTTACTGAAAAGTAAATAAGCAACACATACCTTTATTTAAATATAGTTGCTCCATGAGTTCTGGACATTTTAGCAATGAATGGCGTAGCTCTTCTGAATCTGGAACTACTTCTTGGAAGCTCTGCTCAGGCTTTCGTGATGAAGTCAGCATCCCCTTACACTTGTCTCCTGCATGGCATCCCTAATGTTCTTATGGACCAATCCTTTTATGATTGATAGCAAGCTCAGTATAACGTCCACTATGATTATCTAATTAACATAAGGGCCCTATATGACTCTTTGCTTAATAATTGCTTCCATTATTTAATGCTTCTTCTCTACCAGGACTATTCTCAGTACTTTACATATAGAGAGGGGGAACTTTTTCAGGTCAACTGTGATAAAGGTTCAGAATTGGGTAAAATAGAAATATATCAACAAATGATTTTGAGCAGGAGGAAATATAGATCTATAGAAACTAAACTGTGAATTCACTTATGAAAAGTGTAAACTGGGCACATAGAGCATAGAGCATGGGTCATATCTTGCATGAAATTTAAAAAATAATGACTAGAAACTTCAGGTGTTTATTTTAAGGACCATATGATCAAGACCATCTCAAGACACTCAAATACAGCTTTTTTTGTAATGCTTATTAATTCAACCACTTAAATTTTATAGTATCTTTACACAACTCTTATTGTTTATAAAATATTATTATTCTATTTGAACCTGAAATTAGTTTCTATTGCTAAAAACAAACAAACAAACAAAAAAACTTTCTGAAAATCTATGACTGTCAAGTGGTAATAGAACATTACTGGGAGGTGAGAATTTTCCTGTCCTTCAAAACATTTGTTACTGGAATATTGCCTATAAGTGATGCTTAAGAGAAAAGTTGCTTATTATATGGAATGGGGATTAGTGTGACCAGATGTGTTATAAATACCTCCCCACCTTAACATTCTAAGATTTGTACTTCTCCTGTGCAGTGTTTGCTATAGACAACATTATATCAAATTATACCATTAATTGAATTTTGAAATAACTCTATAAGTATAGAAAATAGTTCATCTTGTATATTTTTGAGTCATTTCTAACCCTTTCAAAGACCCCACACTTTTACTGAAAAGTAAATAAGCAACACATACCTTTATTTAAATATAGTTGCTCCATGAGTTCTGGACATTTTAGCAATGAATGGCGTAGCTCTTCTGAATCTGGAACTACTTCTTGGAAGCTCTGCTCAGGCTTTCGTGATGAAGTCAGCATCCCCTTACACTTGTCTCCTGCATGGCATCCCTAATGTTCTTATGGACCAATCCTTTTATGATTGATAGCAAGCTCAGTATAACGTCCACTATGATTATCTAATTAACATAAGGGCCCTATATGACTCTTTGCTTAATAATTGCTTCCATTATTTAATGCTTCTTCTCTACCAGGACTATTCTCAGTACTTTACATATATAACCTTCAAATCGTTCTATGACATTGGTGTTAATTGTCTCTGGATTTTAAGGATAATGAAATTCAACCACAGAAAAGTTAATGTACTCAATCAATAAGATAGTGAGGACAAGACCTCAGATTTAAACTCAGAATGTTTGGAATCTAATCTTTTCCTCTTGACCTTTCATCTTTAAGATATGTTATTCCTTCTGAAATTTCTACACAAAGTAGTGTGGTCCTTTTCCTCTTGACCTTTCGTCTTTAAGATATGTTATTCCTTCTGAAATTTCTACACAAAGTAGTGTGGTTCACACTAAAAAAAAAATTTTCTTTTTTTTTTGGTTTTTAAGTTCCCATTTTTCATTTGTTGGAAAAAAATCCCACATGTTTCATCAAATCTAAAATGCTGAGAAATGCTGGCTTATGGAGGAGTAAAATAATCAAAAATATTCTCCACAAAGAGAGAAGTTATACATATGGCCAAACTGTCCAAAACAGTCATTTGGGACTCTAGCCATGAACCAAAGGCAAAAACTATCTACATAGTAAAATTTTAAAGCATTTATTTACCCAAAACTCTGACCAACAGTTAATGCTGAGAGACTGTGGCATTCTAACCTAGAGGTATCTCTCATCTACCACTTCAGCTGGGTCAACATAATAGTTTTATCACAATGATGCTGGCCTTGAAATCCAGGAACTTAATTTTGGGTAGAATTTTAATCACGAATTCGATTTCTGAGCTTGTTATTGGGTTGTTCATAGCTTCTATTTCTTCCTGGTTCAGTGTTGGAAGATTAATTTTTTCCAAGAAACTGTCCATTTCCTCCAGGTTTTCCAGTTTGTTGAAACCATAAGCAACACATACCTTTATTTAAATATAGTTGCTCCATGAGTTCTGGACATTTTAGCAATGAATGGCGTAGCTCTTCTGAATCTGGAACTACTTCTTGGAAGCTCTGCTCAGGCTTTCGTGATGAAGTCAGCATCCCCTTACACTTGTCTCCTGCATGGCATCCCTAATGTTCTTATGGACCAATCCTTTTATGATTGATAGCAAGCTCAGTATAACGTCCACTATGATTATCTAATTAACATAAGGGCCCTATATGACTCTTTGCTTAATAATTGCTTCCATTATTTAATGCTTCTTCTCTACCAGGACTATTCTCAGTACTTTACATATATAACCTTCAAATCGTTCTATGACATTGGTGTTAATTGTCTCTGGATTTTAAGGATAATGAAATTCAACCACAGAAAAGTTAATGTACTCAATCAATAAGATAGTGAGGACAAGACCTCAGATTTAAACTCAGAATGTTTGGAATCTAATCTTTTCCTCTTGACCTTTCATCTTTAAGATATGTTATTCCTTCTGAAATTTCTACACAAAGTAGTGTGGTCCTTTTCCTCTTGACCTTTCGTCTTTAAGATATGTTATTCCTTCTGAAATTTCTACACAAAGTAGTGTGGTTCACACTAAAAAAAAAAAAATTTTCTTTTTTTTTTTTTGGTTTTTAAGTTCCCATTTTTCATTTGTTGGAAAAAAATCCCACATGTTTCATCAAATCTAAAATGCTGAGAAATGCTGGCTTATGGAGGAGTAAAATAATCAAAAATATTCTCCACAAAGAGAGAAGTTATACATATGGCCAAACTGTCCAAAACAGTCATTTGGGACTCTAGCCATGAACCAAAGGCAAAAAAACTATCTACATAGTAAAATTTTAAAGCATTTATTTACCCAAAACTCTGACCAACAGTTAATGCTGAGAGACTGTGGCATTCTAACCTAGAGGTATCTCTCATCTACCACTTCAGCTGGGTCAACATAATAGTTTTATCACAATGATGCTGGCCTTGAAATCCAGGAACTTAATTTTTGGGTAGAATTTTAATCACGAATTCGATTTCTGAGCTTGTTATTGGGTTGTTCATAGCTTCTATTTCTTCCTGGTTCAGTGTTGGAAGATTAATTTTTTCCAAGAAACTGTCCATTTCCTCCAGGTTTTCCAGTTTGTTGCCATATAGCTGTTCATCATAGTCTCTTATAATCCTTTGTATTTCTGCATTACCTATTGTAATCTCTCCTTTTTCATTTTTGATTTTTGTGATCTGGTTCTCTCTTTTTTTCTTGATGAGTCTGGCCAGTGGTTTGTTAATTTTGTTTATCTTTTCAAAGAACAAAATTAAGAGAATTTAGTAGCACCAAACCAGCCTTACAACAAGTGTCAAAGGGACTTATATAGACAACAAGTATAAGAGAAGAAGTAGAAGATCTATAAAACAAACCCATCATAACATCTAGGAAGATGACAATAGGATCATTTGTATCAATAATTACTTTAAATGTAAATGGACATTTACATTTAAAAAAATGTTTAAATGTTAAACATTGTTAAACAATGTTAAATGTTTAAATGTTTAGTAAAATGTTCATTTTATTTATCTTTACTATTGTTTCTTTCATTTCTTTTTCACTTATTTCTGCTCTGAACTTTATGATTTCTCTTCTTCTGCTAACTTTGGGGTGTTTTGTTTTTCTTTCTCCAGTTGTTTTAAGTGTAGAGTTAGGCTGTCTGTTTTATACTTTTCTTCTTTCTTGAGGTGGGATTGTACTGCTGTAAGCTTCCCTCTTAGAACTGCTTTTGCAATACCCCATAGGTTTTGCACTGTCGTGTGTTCATTGTTGTTTTCTTCTAGGAATTTTTTATTTCCCCTTTGATTTGTTCAGTAATCAGTCTGTTCCTTAGGTATGTATTGTTTAATCCCCACATGTTTGTGTTTTTAGGGTTTTTTTTTTTTCCTCCTGCAGTTGATATCTAGTCTCATTGCATTGTGGTTAGAGAAGATGGTTGATAGAATTTTAATTTTCTTGAATTTACTGAGGTTTGATTTGTGGCCCAAGATGTGGTCTATCCTGGAGAATGTTCCAAATGAAAAGACTTTTCTTTAATGCTGAGAGACTGTGGCATTCTAACCTAGAGGTATCTCTCATCTACCACTTCAGCTGGGTCAACATAATAGTTTTATCACAATGATGCTGGCCTTGAAATCCAGGAACTTAATTTTGGGTAGAATTTTAATCACGAATTCGATTTCTGAGCTTGTTATTGGGTTGTTCATAGCTTCTATTTCTTCCTGGTTCAGTGTTGGAAGATTAATTTTTTCCAAGAAACTGTCCATTTCCTCCAGGTTTTCCAGTTTGTTGCCATATAGCTGTTCATCATAGTCTCTTATAATCCTTTGTATTTCTGCATTACCTATTGTAATCTCTCCTTTTTCATTTTTGATTTTTGTGATCTGGTTCTCTCTTTTTTTCTTGATGAGTCTGGCCAGTGGTTTGTTAATTTTGTTTATCTTTTCAAAGAACAAAAATTAAGAGAATTTAGTAGCACCAAACCAGCCTTACAACAAGTGTCAAAGGGACTTATATAGACAACAAGTATAAGAGAAGAAGTAGAAGATCTATAAAACAAACCCATCATAACATCTAGGAAGATGACAATAGGATCATTTGTATCAATAATTACTTTAAATGTAAATGGACATTTACATTTAAAAAAATGTTTAAATGTTAAACATTGTTAAACAATGTTAAATGTTTAAATGTTTAGTAAAATGTTCATTTTATTTATCTTTACTATTGTTTCTTTCATTTCTTTTTCACTTATTTCTGCTCTGAACTTTATGATTTCTCTTCTTCTGCTAACTTTGGGGTGTTTTGTTTTTCTTTCTCCAGTTGTTTTAAGTGTAGAGTTAGGCTGTCTGTTTTATACTTTTCTTCTTTCTTGAGGTGGGATTGTACTGCTGTAAGCTTCCCTCTTAGAACTGCTTTTGCAATACCCCATAGGTTTTGCACTGTCGTGTGTTCATTGTTGTTTTCTTCTAGGAATTTTTTATTTCCCCTTTGATTTGTTCAGTAATCAGTCTGTTCCTTAGGTATGTATTGTTTAATCCCCACATGTTTGTGTTTTTAGGGTTTTTTTTTTTTCCTCCTGCAGTTGATATCTAGTCTCATTGCATTGTGGTTAGAGAAGATGGTTGATAGAATTTTAATTTTCTTGAATTTACTGAGGTTTGATTTGTGGCCCAAGATGTGGTCTATCCTGGAGAATGTTCCATGAGTACTTGAAAATAAAGACTTTTCTTTTGCTTTTGGATAAAAGGTACTATGAGGTCCATCTCTTCAAGAGTGTCATTTAAGTCTTGTGTTTCTTTATTAATTTTCTGTTTTGATGATCTGTCCATTGGTGTGAGAAGAGTGTTAAAGTCTCCTACTATTATTGTGTTATTGTCAATTTCTTCTTTTATGTCTGAAAGTGTTTATGTACTGGGGTGCTCCTGAGTTGAGTGCATAGATATTTATGATTGTTATATCTTCCCCTGGGATCAATCCTTTGATCATTACGTAGTGTCCCACCTTGTCTCTTATAATCTTCTTCAGTTTGAGGTCTATTTTGTCTAATATGAGGATCACTACTCCAGCTTTCTTTGAATTTCCATTTGTGTGGAATATCTTTTTCCATCCTCTCACTTTCAGTCTGAGTGTCTCTAGGTCTGAAATGAGTTTCTTGCAGGCAGCATATGTATGGGTCTTGTTTATGTATCCATTCAGCCAGTCTGTTTCTTTTGGTTGGGGCATTTAGTCCATTTACATTTAAAGTAATTATTGATACAAATGATCCTATTGTCATCTTCCTAGATGTTATGATGGGTTTGTTTTATAGATCTTCTACTTCTTCTCTTATACTTGTTGTCTATATAAGTCCCTTTGACACTTGTTGTAAGGCTGGTTTGGTGCTACTAAATTCTCTTAATTTTTGCTTATTTGTAAAGCTTTTGATTTCTCCATCAATTTTGAATGAGATCCTTGAAGGGCAGAGTATTCTTGGTTGCAGATTATTCTGTCAATGCTCTATATGTGTCTTGCTATTCCCTTGTGGCCTGCAGAGCTCCTGTTGAAAGATCAGCCGTTAAATGGCTGAGGCTATCCTCTGCTCTTTTCATTTTTTGAGCTTGATTCTGTTCTTCAGCAGTTACTTCCACCATTCTATCTTCCAGCTCACGTATCTGGTCTTCTGTCTCAGATACTCTGCTCTTGATTCCTTCTAGAGTATTTTTACATTCAGCAATTGAGTTGTTTGTCTCTGTTTGTTGTTTTTTTAAGTTCTTGTATTTCTTTGTTCAGTGTGTTAGTTGATTCCTGCAATTTCTCTAAAATTCTGTTTTTGGAATTTTGGATCATTGTTACTATCATTCTTCGGAATTTGCTATCAGAAAGTTTGTCTAATTCCATTTCATTTATTTGAACTTGTGTGTTTCTAGATTGTTCCTTCACTTGTGTGGTACTTCTCTGCAGTTTCATTGTTATTATTAATTTTTTAACTAACTATGTTTGGGGTTTCCTTTCCCCAGACTTTGAGTTCCATATGTGAGTGTCTGTTGTTTGGATGAGGCATCTTATTCTGGGTGATGCTGATAGTTGAGTGATGTCAGGACTTGCATACAAGTACTTGCCTTTGATCATTACGTAGTGTCCCACCTTGTCTCTTATAATCTTCTTCAGTTTGAGGTCTATTTTGTCTAATATGAGGATCACTACTCCAGCTTTCTTTGAATTTCCATTTGTGTGGAATATCTTTTTCCATCCTCTCACTTTCAGTCTGAGTGTCTCTAGGTCTGAAATGAGTTTCTTGCAGGCAGCATATGTATGGGTCTTGTTTATGTATCCATTCAGCCAGTCTGTTTCTTTTGGTTGGGGCATTTAGTCCATTTACATTTAAAGTAATTATTGATACAAATGATCCTATTGTCATCTTCCTAGATGTTATGATGGGTTTGTTTTATAGATCTTCTACTTCTTCTCTTATACTTGTTGTCTATATAAGTCCCTTTGACACTTGTTGTAAGGCTGGTTTGGTGCTACTAAATTCTCTTAATTTTTGCTTATTTGTAAAGCTTTTGATTTCTCCATCAATTTTGAATGAGATCCTTGAAGGGCAGAGTATTCTTGGTTGCAGATTATTCTGTCAATGCTCTATATGTGTCTTGCTATTCCCTTGTGGCCTGCAGAGCTCCTGTTGAAAGATCAGCCGTTAAATGGCTGAGGCTATCCTCTGCTCTTTTCATTTTTTGAGCTTGATTCTGTTCTTCAGCAGTTACTTCCACCATTCTATCTTCCAGCTCACGTATCTGGTCTTCTGTCTCAGATACTCTGCTCTTGATTCCTTCTAGAGTATTTTTACATTCAGCAATTGAGTTGTTTGTCTCTGTTTGTTGTTTTTTTAAGTTCTTGTATTTCTTTGTTCAGTGTGTTAGTTGATTCCTGCAATTTCTCTAAAATTCTGTTTTTGGAATTTTGGATCATTGTTACTATCATTCTTCGGAATTTGCTATCAGAAAGTTTGTCTAATTCCATTTCATTTATTTGAACTTGTGTGTTTCTAGATTGTTCCTTCACTTGTGTGGTACTTCTCTGCAGTTTCATTGTTATTATTAATTTTTTAACTAACTATGTTTGGGGTTTCCTTTCCCCAGACTTTGAGTTCCATATGTGAGTGTCTGTTGTTTGGATGAGGCATCTTATTCTGGGTGATGCTGATAGTTGAGTGATGTCAGGACTTGCATACAAGTACTTGCCTTTGTGGGAGTTCTCACTGTTTAATGCTCTCTAGTGTTAGGTGTTCTCTGGTATTGTAGGGTTTTGGAGTCAGTGTTTCCTCCCTAAAGTCCCTGGGCTTGTTACCTGACTAGAGAATGAAGATTCCATGGTTGGTTTTTTATGTCATTAAATGGTATTAAAAGATACATACACAAATGAGAAACAGAAGGTATATCTTTGGCAAATGACAATTAAAATATCATGCAAATACTATCTAGCATACTGGATTATACACACAAACATATACAGCCATGACATAACCCAAACATTCCAACAAAAAATACAGTGCAATATGTTAGCATAGCGAGCAGAGAAAACCAAGAATGATATCCACAAGGTAATAACCAAACTAACTAAAGCACAAATTGGAGAATAATGCTAGAGCAGGGTCCCAATTGGGGATAAGGCAATGAAGACAAAACAGACTAAGAAATATGATGGGGAAAGGGAAAAAGAGAAAGGGAGGATAGAAGAGAAATATAGAATAATAATGCAAAGTTAAATATAGGGAGATAAAGATTTGTGTGTATTAGAGTTTAGTGCTCTAGGAAAAGAGCATCAGAGAAAGCAAAGAAATAGTTGTAGAAGTAATAATAATGCATGCAAAAAATTAAAAAATTAAAACAGAAATAAATATTTAGAAAAATACAGAAAAACAAAGCAAAAACAGTAAAAACAAACAAATGCCCACAGAACCACGAAAGGCCAATGCAGAATCAGAAATATATAACCAAAATAAAATGTGTGGTTTAAAATTTAAAAAATTGTTTAAACTTGAATATATTCAATCTTGCTGTTAAGATTGGTAGCTTTAATAAAGTTCAATAGACGAAAGAAAAAAGTGGGGGAGAGCTGGGGGGATGAGAAAAAAAGAGAAAAACAGAAAAGTAAAATAAAAAAATTTCAGCGGTAAATCCAGCTCCTGTCAAAACGTAAAAATAGTGAATGTTTATGTTCTTCTGTCTCTTGCTGACTGTTCAGAAATTATCGGTCTTTTTCTTGCCTTTGGCAGTGGTTGGATCTGAAGGCCTCTTTTACTGTTTGTGAATTTCCGCCTTTTCCAGAACTAAAAAGCCCACCCAGGCTGGCCCCGGCAGCTTCTTAATCATTAATCCATGTACCTTTGCTGCTGGGTGGAGGTAAATTCCATCCCTGCGTTTGACCTGCAGCCAAACATGGCGTCTCTTTCACAAACGATTTATTCCCACATGCTCTATTGGAAGCACTGCTGCAGTGTCCCCAACCCTGCTGCCGGCCACCATTGACTCCCGGCTCTGCCGGAGACTTCAGAATACTCAAGACACGAGTCTGGCTCAGTCTCATGCGGGGTAGCTATTCTCCTCTCCTGGATCTCGGTGTGCATAGTCTCCAGTCCTACTCGGCCGCTCTATGATTGGGTTAATGATAGCCTCCTTTGAAAGGAATAAGTGCCGTCTTTCCGAGAACTGCTCAAGGACACTTCTAACTTAAGGGGACACTTGGACCCTCTAAAGCAGGTCTGGTCAGTCCCTTGTGGGGATCACTGCTCTTTTCCCAGGTCATGATGTGCAACAGGCTTTGTATATTTGGGCTACCCAGCCTCTCTGACAGGTATGCGGTTTGACTTTTGAAAGCACCTTTGCGTCCTCTCTACCCTCTTGTTGCAGCTTCTCCGTTGTTCTTGGATGTGGGGTATCTGTTTTGTGATCGGATCCAACCTCCTCCTGTTTATGGTTTTTCAGGAACTAGTTGCAATTCAGGCGATTTTGCAGCAGAGATGAGTGCACGTTCTTCTATGCCACCATCTTAGTTTCACCCCTCCATTTTTCTTTTAATCAAAGCCTGTCAAAAAAAACTTTTTAAAAAAATGATTAAAACTTGAATATATTCAATCTTGCTGTTAAGATTGGTAGCTTTAATAAAGTTCAATAGACGAAAGAAAAAAGTGGGGGAGAGCTGGGGGGATGAGAAAAAAAGAGAAAAACAGAAAAGTAAAATAAAAAAATTTCAGCGGTAAATCCAGCTCCTGTCAAAACGTAAAAATAGTGAATGTTTATGTTCTTCTGTCTCTTGCTGACTGTTCAGAAATTATCGGTCTTTTTCTTGCCTTTGGCAGTGGTTGGATCTGAAGGCCTCTTTTACTGTTTGTGAATTTCCGCCTTTTCCAGAACTAAAAAGCCCACCCAGGCTGGCCCCGGCAGCTTCTTAATCATTAATCCATGTACCTTTGCTGCTGGGTGGAGGTAAATTCCATCCCTGCGTTTGACCTGCAGCCAAACATGGCGTCTCTTTCACAAACGATTTATTCCCACATGCTCTATTGGAAGCACTGCTGCAGTGTCCCCAACCCTGCTGCCGGCCACCATTGACTCCCGGCTCTGCCGGAGACTTCAGAATACTCAAGACACGAGTCTGGCTCAGTCTCATGCGGGGTAGCTATTCTCCTCTCCTGGATCTCGGTGTGCATAGTCTCCAGTCCTACTCGGCCGCTCTATGATTGGGTTAATGATAGCCTCCTTTGAAAGGAATAAGTGCCGTCTTTCCGAGAACTGCTCAAGGACACTTCTAACTTAAGGGGACACTTGGACCCTCTAAAGCAGGTCTGGTCAGTCCCTTGTGGGGATCACTGCTCTTTTCCCAGGTCATGATGTGCAACAGGCTTTGTATATTTGGGCTACCCAGCCTCTCTGACAGGTATGCGGTTTGACTTTTGAAAGCACCTTTGCGTCCTCTCTACCCTCTTGTTGCAGCTTCTCCGTTGTTCTTGGATGTGGGGTATCTGTTTTGTGATCGGATCCAACCTCCTCCTGTTTATGGTTTTTCAGGAACTAGTTGCAATTCAGGCGATTTTGCAGCAGAGATGAGTGCACGTTCTTCTATGCCACCATCTTAGTTTCACCCCTCCATTTTTCTTTTTAAACAAAAGTAAAGAAGAGATGGAGTGGATAGAATATTACACTGAGAGTCAAGACATTAGATTTCTGGTCCCATTATGTTTCTATTTAATTTTGCATGAATCACTTAAATGGCTGTTTCTCATTTGTAAAATGCAAATTGATTTAATGCCCTTTGTCTCATTTCAGAGCTTTCACAACTCACCTTCAGATACATAAGCTAAGTTTCACAGAAACTCTATTAGAAACCTGAGACCCAGAATAGTGATTTCCGTCTTCTACTATATTGCTTGTTTATTTCATGTAAATAAATGCATTTTTCTAATGTATAAAAATAGCTTGCCAATATTAACTTTTATAATTAATGTGACATGCAATGATGAACTTGTAATGCTTTCAGCCAAAGAAGATAGCAAAAGAGGGATAAATTTGGAATCGATTCGAGAAAGCCAAACTAGTTTATGTGAAAACATGTATTCTTAATTTATTTTGTTTAAATCCCAGAACAAATGCTAAACTAATGGAAGAATTCTCTGCTTTTCTGTGCTTCAGTGAATTCCTTATTTGTAATTTGAAATAATAAATGTTTGAACAGCTGCAATTACAAGGTTAAGGAACCATGCAACACACACACACACACACTTTTTTTCTCCAAGGCTGTTGACTAAAACTAGGCCACAGAAAAGTAATCCATGAGTGATATAAATATATTTTCATTCATTTTGTTGAATCTATTGCATGGTATAACTTTCTCTGTGGGAGGTTTGCCTCAAGAATAGAAAAAAATGTGAACAAACCAGCTTTCTTGATTTATTGTCTTGGAATAGATTCTAAGATATTGTTCTCCTTTAGGCACTAAGGAAATGCTTTTGCAACAATTGAGGACTAATAGGAGGGAGCAGAAGGTGAGGGCTCAACTGTGGCCTTGGCCACTGAACAAATCTTTAGTTGTCCATTTTATCTTTGTATACCTAAGAAGTATGAATAGAAGTATTTGTTATTTCTTATTTAATTTCCTATTTAAGCATTTGTGCTATAAATATATACTATTATGCAAGTGAGCCTTGTGTCTACTTAATTCATATGCAGTCACTGTAAATCCTTTTATTGCTTTGAAATCAGATAACTGAATGCTCTTGGTGTTCTGGGAAGTCACATGAAAACTCATAATATGGTTTAATTTCCCAGTTGTTAGAAATAGATGAATGGGTTTGAACCTGCTCCTGCTGTTTACTGAGCAATGCATAGATCATACAACATCATACTGAATGGACTCTGAGAATCCTACAATATCATATTTATAGGAGGCTTTAGAGTCCATCATCACATTTTCTAAGTTAGGGAAAGAGAGGCACTATTAGTATAATGTGAATAAAGGATTTATGATAGGAATTAGAACTTATTCAAATGGAACTGAAGAAGTGACTGTCTAGAGTGGAGTTGGAAGATCTAAGAAAAGGTCACTGACTAGTCCACCTTAATCACTGATGTGGGTGACCAAACAAAAGCTTTCAGGGCAATCCAGGATAATAGCATTTTCGGTCTGTGAATGGGGACCACACAGAGGGGAGTTGAAGGGAAGTTGAACAGCAATTGTTGCCGCTCAGGAAGCTCTGCCTCTGTGTTTCTGCTATCTTTGTGATTCTGCAACCAAGTCCCTGCTGGTGGGCCTGGAACTGGGAAAAGTGAACTGTAACCAACGTAGAAGGAAACTCACATACGCTGAGGTCAACTAGACAACAAGGCAACTAGGCATCTGTTCAGCACTGAGCTGGACTGGGCCTGTCTCCCAAAAGCCATGGCACCTGCTTTCCTCTGACCTTCTAAATACCAGTCAAGTTGCTCTTTTGGCAATTCTAGCCTAAAACCATAACAAAGAAAGGGATTCTGGGAAATTTAGTCCCCAGCTTTATTTAAGTTGACAAGGCACAATCCAGCACAACATCCAATGTTATCATTTTGCAGACAAGAAATCTGCTGCCTTGAGGAAAGTTAGCCTACCAAGCTTGATGAATTGGATAGTGACAGAATCAGAGCTAGATTCAAGTTCTCTTGATTATTGGAGTAGCTTCTTTTTTTCCTACTATATCTTCCATCTAGTTTGTAGCTGCATATGTGCTACATGAAGGCAATTATTTGAATATGGACTAAAATATTTATGAAGGTCATTCATCACAAATTTTTATTAAAATTAATATACAACTTATTTATGGACAATAATAGAATTCTGAGTTTTAATTTTTAACATTTCGACGAATTTTGAATTTCCTAGTGTTTCTTGGTGGTAGTCAAAGGTCATTCTGATGATATGTACTACATAACCAAGTCACTCCTGCTGTTACTGAGCAATGCATAGCAAAAAACCTGAATGGACTCTGAGAATCCTACAATATCATATTTATAGGAGGCTTTAGAGTCCATCATCACATTTTCTAAGTTAGGGAAAGAGAGGCACTATTAGTATAATGTGAATAAAGGATTTATGATAGGAATTAGAACTTATTCAAATGGAACTGAAGAAGTGACTGTCTAGAGTGGAGTTGGAAGATCTAAGAAAAGGTCACTGACTAGTCCACCTTAATCACTGATGTGGGTGACCAAACAAAAGCTTTCAGGGCAATCCAGGATAATAGCATTTTCGGTCTGTGAATGGGGACCACACAGGGGGGAGTTGAAGGAAGTTGAACAGCAATTGTTGCCGCTCAGGAAGCTCTGCCTCTGTGTTTCTGCTATCTTTGTGATTCTGCAACCAAGTCCCTGCTGGTGGGCCTGGAACTGGGAAAAGTGAACTGTAACCAACGTAGAAGGAAACTCACATACGCTGAGGTCAACTAGACAACAAGGCAACTAGGCATCTGTTCAGCACTGAGCTGGACTGGGCCTGTCTCCCAAAAGCCATGGCACCTGCTTTCCTCTGACCTTCTAAATACCAGTCAAGTTGCTCTTTTGGCAATTCTAGCCTAAAACCATAACAAAGAAAGGGATTCTGGGAAATTTAGTCCCCAGCTTTATTTAAGTTGACAAGGCACAATCCAGCACAACATCCAATGTTATCATTTTGCAGACAAGAAATCTGCTGCCTTGAGGAAAGTTAGCCTACCAAGCTTGATGAATTGGATAGTGACAGAATCAGAGCTAGATTCAAGTTCTCTTGATTATTGGAGTAGCTTCTTTTTTTCCTACTATATCTTCCATCTAGTTTGTAGCTGCATATGTGCTACATGAAGGCAATTATTTGAATATGGACTAAAATATTTATGAAGGTCATTCATCACAAATTTTTATTAAAATTAATATACAACTTATTTATGGACAATAATAGAATTCTGAGTTTTAATTTTTAACATTTCGACGAATTTTGAATTTCCTAGTGTTTCTTGGTGGTAGGCAAAGGGCATTTTGAGGATATGTACTACATAACCAAGTCATTATGTGACTATCTGGAAGATTTTTCACTTAAACTGTGTTTCAAAAAAATAATTGATATGAAGAAAAAGAACTACATAAAATCACAGCAACCATATTTATGATTTACACAGAGGTCACTATATATGTCATGCAAAGCACTTTACATTTCATATCTTTTTCTAATTGAACTTTCTTAATTTTAAAATTATTTTCAAATAAATATGGAGCCTTATACATATAGAAATTGATTAGGAAACACACATAACTCTGTAAGAAAAGCCATATTTTCATAAGGACAAGAATCATAGCAGCAGATAATTTAGTGGGAGTTTGGACCATAATTTGGTTTTCAGCTTTTGAGGTTATAAAATTTTCTTTAGGGGAATTTGGTGGTGAAGACAGTGAATGAGCTTTGAGAAGTATAAACAGTTATACAGTCTGGCATTTGCTAGGTATGTAAAATGAATTAGATACTGGATATGACTGGTGGTAGTGCTGGTAAAACCATTGGTTTTTTTTCCCCCTAGAATTCTAAACTCACCATAGCCAACTCCGGTTCTCAGAAAGTTTCTGCACAATGGGTGAATGTCCTCAGTTGACAATAGAAATGGAAAATGAGAGTAGGAACTTCATCAGCACATGAACCTGAATCAGGCTCATCAGAGCAAAAGTATCTTCTTGAGGACAGCCATTAGTGTGTCTGTTTCATGGCTTAGATTTGGTTGCTCCTTATGGCACCTCGACTGCTGTCATCCTGTAATTGTCCTAACTGGTCTCCTGTGTTGGATCACTTGAATTCTGTATTGAGGTAGAAGACAAAATTCAAAACCTTTCTGAGAAAATGGTTCCCAAGTTCTCCTTGATTATTGACAGAATCAGAGCTAGATTCAAGTTCTCTTGATTATTGGAGTAGCTTCTTTTTTTCCTACTATATCTTCCATCTAGTTTGTAGCTGCATATGTGCTACATGAAGGCAATTATTTGAATATGGACTAAAATATTTATGAAGGTCATTCATCACAAATTTTTATTAAAATTAATATACAACTTATTTATGGACAATAATAGAATTCTGAGTTTTAATTTTTAACATTTCGACGAATTTTGAATTTCCTAGTGTTTCTTGGTGGTAGGCAAAGGGCATTTTGAGGATATGTACTACATAACCAAGTCATTATGTGACTATCTGGAAGATTTTTCACTTAAACTGTGTTTCAAAAAAATAATTGATATGAAGAAAAAGAACTACATAAAATCACAGCAACCATATTTATGATTTACACAGAGGTCACTATATATGTCATGCAAAGCACTTTACATTTCATATCTTTTTCTAATTGAACTTTCTTAATTTTAAAATTATTTTCAAATAAATATGGAGCCTTATACATATAGAAATTGATTAGGAAACACACATAACTCTGTAAGAAAAGCCATATTTTCATAAGGACAAGAATCATAGCAGCAGATAATTTAGTGGGAGTTTGGACCATAATTTGGTTTTCAGCTTTTGAGGTTATAAAATTTTCTTTAGGGGAATTTGGTGGTGAAGACAGTGAATGAGCTTTGAGAAGTATAAACAGTTATACAGTCTGGCATTTGCTAGGTATGTAAAATGAATTAGATACTGGATATGACTGGTGGTAGTGCTGGTAAAACCATTGGTTTTTTTTCCCCCTAGAATTCTAAACTCACCATAGCCAACTCCGGTTCTCAGAAAGTTTCTGCACAATGGGTGAATGTCCTCAGTTGACAATAGAAATGGAAAATGAGAGTAGGAACTTCATCAGCACATGAACCTGAATCAGGCTCATCAGAGCAAAAAGTATCTTCTTGAGGACAGCCATTAGTGTGTCTGTTTCATGGCTTAGATTTGGTTGCTCCTTATGGCACCTCGACTGCTGTCATCCTGTAATTGTCCTAACTGGTCTCCTGTGTTGGATCACTTGAATTCTGTATTGAGGTAGAAGACAAAATTCAAAACCTTTCTGAGAATGGTTCATAAAAATTTTTTGTGAACTAATATATCTTCAGACTTTATTTTCAATGCAATTAATTTTCCATTTAGTTAACAATATTTGAGGGAACAAAAATATTTTTGTCTCATCTCCAGATTTAATTTGCAATCCAATTAATTTTCAATTTAGTTAAGATTTATATAAACTAACATCTTTATCTCATCTTCAATTTTTAATTAAAGGTAAAATTTTAGATTTTTTTTTTTTATAATTTAACCAGGACTTTTGAAGTCATTCAAAAGTTTCTTCTTGCTGCCTCTATTGTTTGATGAGAGGTCCCATTATTCTGAATACCAATCATATGCACAATAAATAGTTATATTTTTCTCTTCTCTAGAAACTTGTAAAAATTTTATTTTTCTATCCTGAATTCTTAGATCTCTTTAAATTTGGATTTACTTTCTTCCATCCTTGGCTATTGTCTGTTCATATTTAAAAAGAGAAGCCCTAAAGTGGGTTGGATTCTCTGAGAGTTTGTATGGATCTTATTACCTGTAAGGTGAGTCAGCCAAGGCTCTTGGCATTATATTCACCTTTCTTCATATGCTAGTTGGACTTCTTGAATAACTCAGAAGGTAAAGAATCCTCCAGCACAGCAGGAGACCAGGGTTTGGTCTCTGGTTTGGGAAGATCCCCTGGACAAAGGAAGGGCTGCCCACTCCAGTAGAATTGCCTGGAAAGTTCTACCTCGTCCATTGGGTCACAGAGTCAGACACAGTGAATGACTTTCACTTATGCTGGTCAAATTTCAAAAAAACAAAAACAAACAAAGAAAACACGTCAATATTGTCATTTGGTGTTTAATTTTAATGTAGTATAGCATCTTTTTGGTGTATTTTAAGTCTTTGGGGGAGGATGTGGTCTTTTTTTTTTTAAACTGGAGTGCCTTTATTAATTTCTAAACCTTACAGCAAACTAAGATGGGCTTATGTGAATGTAGAGTGTTAATCTTGTCCTTGTGAAAATGAGATTTAAGGGAGTTTATGAGTTATCCATCTTATCATAAATGTTGAGTGGATAAGTCAGGACCTGAACACAAAGGAGGCCTACTTCATTCATATTGTACTAAGACTTGTAGCTCAGAGAACATCTCTGATACTTAATGAAAATCTCTCAATTTCCTATATACATGGACGAAGAAAGTATCAAGGTAAAAAGCACTTCAGTGTTAGAAACACTATTAATTAAATATATAACTTTAATGGACATTTCCAATCCCTTTAACAAGAGAAGTGCATTCTAAATCTATTCTGTTTTTAAACTAAAATTTAGGTTTGTGCATTCTTTTCAACTCCTTGCCGCCTTCATACATGCCAAATGCTTCATGTTTTCTTTCCATAGCCTCTAAATTTTTGTTTGATGAGAGGTCCCATTATTCTGAATACCAATCATATGCACAATAAATAGTTATATTTTTCTCTTCTCTAGAAACTTGTAAAAATTTTATTTTTCTATCCTGAATTCTTAGATCTCTTTAAATTTGGATTTACTTTCTTCCATCCTTGGCTATTGTCTGTTCATATTTAAAAAGAGAAGCCCTAAAGTGGGTTGGATTCTCTGAGAGTTTGTATGGATCTTATTACCTGTAAGGTGAGTCAGCCAAGGCTCTTGGCATTATATTCACCTTTCTTCATATGCTAGTTGGACTTCTTGAATAACTCAGAAGGTAAAGAATCCTCCAGCACAGCAGGAGACCAGGGTTTGGTCTCTGGTTTGGGAAGATCCCCTGGACAAAGGAAGGGCTGCCCACTCCAGTAGAATTGCCTGGAAAGTTCTACCTCGTCCATTGGGTCACAGAGTCAGACACAGTGAATGACTTTCACTTATGCTGGTCAAATTTCAAAAAAACAAAAACAAACAAAGAAAACACGTCAATATTGTCATTTGGTGTTTAATTTTAATGTAGTATAGCATCTTTTTGGTGTATTTTAAGTCTTTGGGGGAGGATGTGGTCTTTTTTTTTTTAAACTGGAGTGCCTTTATTAATTTCTAAACCTTACAGCAAACTAAGATGGGCTTATGTGAATGTAGAGTGTTAATCTTGTCCTTGTGAAAATGAGATTTAAGGGAGTTTATGAGTTATCCATCTTATCATAAATGTTGAGTGGATAAGTCAGGACCTGAACACAAAGGAGGCCTACTTCATTCATATTGTACTAAGACTTGTAGCTCAGAGAACATCTCTGATACTTAATGAAAATCTCTCAATTTCCTATATACATGGACGAAGAAAGTATCAAGGTAAAAAGCACTTCAGTGTTAGAAACACTATTAATTAAATATATAACTTTAATGGACATTTCCAATCCCTTTAACAAGAGAAGTGCATTCTAAATCTATTCTGTTTTTAAACTAAAATTTAGGTTTGTGCATTCTTTTCAACTCCTTGCCGCCTTCATACATGCCAAATGCTCATGTTTTCTTAGGTTAGCACAGTAGCTTTCCATCTGATGACCTCCCATCCTTCTTGTCTGCTTTTTAAATATCATGCATATAGAACCTAGAAGAATATTTTTTAATGTATCATGTCCTTTCTTGCTTAGATGTTGTTAACATTTTATATAACAGCAAAAAGGTAGAATGTGAATCATTACCATGGTTCACCAGGTCTATACAGGATGATTTCCACCTGTTTTTCCAACCTTTGCTCTTATTTCACTCATCATTCTTCAGTCATAACAGTTTTATTTCAAATCATTGAAAGTCTCAAGACAGTTCCTACTTTAGGCATTTTGCATTTTATATATGTTATTCTCTCTGCCTAAAATATTCTTCCAATTAGCATTGGCTCCTGCAGAATCATCTCTTGGTACTCAGTTTGAATCATTTCCTCAAGAGATCTGGAAAAGCCTATACTCCCATCTCAGGTAACCCCTTTATACTTTTTGTAATGTTCCAGATTTTCTACATGTAACATTTTAGGTCAATGGAAAAACAACCTAGAGAATTAAAATTTACTCCTTTCATTGTGTGTATTTGCCATAGAATTTACAAACATATTATCAACTGAGAATATATTCTTACAAATTCACAAAATGGCGTTTAAAGAACCCAGTTGATATGAGACAATGAAGTAAATCGTGACAGTATCAGGATACCTGAGCTCTGCCACCAAGTTAATGGGTCACCTTAGTCATGTGAAATTGATAAAGAATGAACCTTAACTATTTCTGTGGTACACAGACTGGACTGGAACAATTTTAATAGGTCATTTCGGCTTAATTTTCTACACCCATCATTCTAAATTTGGACTTCAAATGATTTTTGAACATTACCAATATTTCCATAAAATTTTTCAGAAATTTAAAATAAACCCTAAAACATGTATTTTTTATTTTTGATAAGATGAACTTCCTTAAGTGGGCTCAGATTTTCTTTCATAAAATAGTTTATTTGTTTTGCTTTCAATCCAACATTGAAATTAAAAACTGTTTCTTGAGTAAATGCCAGTTACTTTGAGAAAAGCAGTGGTCTAAAAGTACCATAAAGAGCAAAGAATAGAAATTTAAAATATGAACATTAAGTGTCCATTTTAGGATGTATGTAATTACCATGAAAGGACTTGAAAATGAAACATTCCCCAGACTGAGAAGAATGCATGTTTTCTACACATGCAATAGACAGTAAGTACCTGTAGAACAGACTCCAAGATGACCACAAACTAATATCGAATTAATAACTGGCAGGAAAACTATTGATTATCTTATTGCCTTACCTGTGATACGAACATTTCAGTCTTAATAAAGACACTGTGAAAACGTAGGTTTTACTTTACAGTAATTGGCAGTTTTATGGACAGTCAGATGGTAGAATTTACTCAATACAATCTGTTAAAGACTTCTTTCCTTTTCCAAAGCCTCCATAGAAAGCTGTTATCAGAGGAAATCACAAATGGATCCAGATCCATTCCATTTGAACTATGACCACAGAGTGCTCTTTGGGAAACTATAAAAATTAATAATAGTACTGATTTTAGTATTTTATTAAACCAAAAATGCCTAGATGTTGGCTACTTGTGATAGTTATTACAGCATTTGTTGAAACCTCTTAATTGAAACTAGGACTAAACAAATTTATAAGAACTTAAGAAAGCCATGCCACAGGATGTCAATAAGCAATGGGTCTTATTCTGCAGATATCTTTATTTACAAAAGCTTGTTAAAGGACAAGTTATTGGAAAACATAAGGAGTTATGTCATTAACCTCAAAGGTTAATGTGTATACTGTAAGTATTCCTTCAGTTCAGTTCATTAAGTTCAGTGACTCAGTCATGTCCAATTCTTTGCGACTCCATGGAAAGCAGCATGCCAGGCTTCCGGTCTTTCATCATCTCCTGGAGCTTGCTCAAACTTATGTCCATTGACTCAGTGATGCCATCCAACCATATTGTGCCCCTTCTCCTCTTTCCCAACATCCCAACATCAAGGTCTTTTCCAATGAGTCATCTCTTTTCATCAAGTAGTCAAAGTATTGGAGTTTCAGCTTCAGCATCGGCCCTTCCAATGAATATTCAGGGTTGATTTCCTTTAGGATTGACTGGTTTGATCTCCCTGCAGTCCAAGGGATTCTCAAGAGTTTTCTATAGCACCACAATTCAAAGGCATCAATTTTTTGGTGCTCAGCCTTCTTTCTGGTCTAACTCTCACATCCATACATGACTCTTTCCAAAGTCCTTTTATGTCTTAAATGAAGAGAAATTGGTATTGTCTTAAAAGATAAATGGGTATGCATGCTGGTTGTAGAACTGGATGAAAAGTGTTTCAAATGGAGGAAACCATGTATGCAAAGTCCTGAAGTGAGAGACTGCTGAATATATGCAAGGGGCTTGGTTGAGACATAAAGGCATGGAATGGAAAGATACCGGGTCCAGGCTCAATTACAAGGCACTTTAGGCTAACAGAGCACTTTCCATCATGAGAAATAGGAAGCCAGTGAAGGTTATTAAGCAGGGGAGTGGCTGTATGGGTCAGTAAAGTGGTTTGGTTTTGTTTTTCAACAATCAAGAGGACATAGCCAAATCTTTGCTTTAGCATGAAAATTTTGATAATAGTGAAAGAAAGCTTATGTGTGTAGGTTGGAAGAAAGAACTAGAGTATAAAGTGGGAGAATTTTCACCTGCTCAGAGAGACTATTTCAATAGTTAAAATGGAAAGCAAATATACCACTGACGAGGTATATGATACAGAACAAATTCTCCTTTCTAAGCCTCATTTTCTTCATCTGTATCTGATAAGCTTGTTAAAGGACAAGTTATTGGAAAACATAAGGAGTTATGTCATTAACCTCAAAGGTTAATGTGTATACTGTAAGTATTCCTTCAGTTCAGTTCATTAAGTTCAGTGACTCAGTCATGTCCAATTCTTTGCGACTCCATGGAAAGCAGCATGCCAGGCTTCCGGTCTTTCATCATCTCCTGGAGCTTGCTCAAACTTATGTCCATTGACTCAGTGATGCCATCCAACCATATTGTGCCCCTTCTCCTCTTTCCCAACATCCCAACATCAAGGTCTTTTCCAATGAGTCATCTCTTTTCATCAAGTAGTCAAAGTATTGGAGTTTCAGCTTCAGCATCGGCCCTTCCAATGAATATTCAGGGTTGATTTCCTTTAGGATTGACTGGTTTGATCTCCCTGCAGTCCAAGGGATTCTCAAGAGTTTTCTATAGCACCACAATTCAAAGGCATCAATTTTTTGGTGCTCAGCCTTCTTTCTGGTCTAACTCTCACATCCATACATGACTCTTTCCAAAGTCCTTTTATGTCTTAAATGAAGAGAAATTGGTATTGTCTTAAAAGATAAATGGGTATGCATGCTGGTTGTAGAACTGGATGAAAAGTGTTTCAAATGGAGGAAACCATGTATGCAAAGTCCTGAAGTGAGAGACTGCTGAATATATGCAAGGGGCTTGGTTGAGACATAAAGGCATGGAATGGAAAGATACCGGGTCCAGGCTCAATTACAAGGCACTTTAGGCTAACAGAGCACTTTCCATCATGAGAAATAGGAAGCCAGTGAAGGTTATTAAGCAGGGGAGTGGCTGTATGGGTCAGTAAAGTGGTTTGGTTTTGTTTTTCAACAATCAAGAGGACATAGCCAAATCTTTGCTTTAGCATGAAAATTTTGATAATAGTGAAAGAAAGCTTATGTGTGTAGGTTGGAAGAAAGAACTAGAGTATAAAGTGGGGAGAATTTTCACCTGCTCAGAGAGACTATTTCAATAGTTAAAATGGAAAGCAAATATACCACTGACGAGGTATATGATACAGAACAAATTCTCCTTTCTAAGCCTCATTTTCTTCATCTGTATCTGATAAGATTGTTGCTAGGATTAAGAGGGAGATTGTATATATAGTTATAAGCACCATATCAAGAATATAATAAGTCGGTGTTTATTACACATTAGGTCAATTAAGATACACCATTTCATAAATTTGTTTCACTGAGGTATTTTGCTCTTTTCTCAATGGAACATTTTTGGACTAAGATGAAAATACTCCCCAATAAGTTCTTTCCCAAAACTGTCTTCTTGGCCTCTCTCAGTAAAGTAGCCCCTTTGCTAAAGGGGCCTATAGCAAGAAGGTCATGTTGCCACTTGGAGGTTCTTCTCTTTTACACTATACAACCAGACATACAAGAAATCCATGAAGGAACACCCAATCATGCTTGAGAAGCCAAGTGTGAGCTCTGGTATTTGCTCTCCTCCCAGAGTGAGTCAAGCATGCTATTTCACTTATCTTAGACTATTTGTAGACACTACATCTTCATTTATTGTCTTTCATTTCTCCAACTCAACCTATGTATAAGATGGGATGTCAGGTCTTCTCTGCATTATTTCCTGCTTTTTTTTTTTTTTTTTTTGCCTTAAAAGGTTGACACTTCCTTCTGATAGAGTTCTGTCATGTTTCAGTGATTGGAAAGGGTAAGACTGGAACAGTTATGCATCAGGAACAAAGTATCTACCAGGCTTTGACAAGCAAAGAGGTTCTATTCTATCTTCAGAATTGGTTTTATCTCACTAATCCCCAAGGACAATCATAATGAGGAGGTACAATAGGTGTGCATGGAATTGAAAGGCAGTAGCTATATATGTGGTCATCACTTATTCAGAAAAATACCTAAGCAAGTAAGTACCTATTATGGTCAGATACTGTATTGAAAGATAAAACACCAAGATAAACAACATTATTTAATCCAAGATATTTACTGAACATTAACCATGTACCAGATATATTAGAATTCATAAATGACTGTATAACAATAGTGAAAGAAAGCTTATGTGTGTAGGTTGGAAGAAAGAACTAGAGTATAAAGTGGAGAATTTTCACCTGCTCAGAGAGATTTTTAAAATGGAAAGCAAATATACCACTGAGGTATATGATACAGAACAAATTCTCCTTTCTAAGCCTCATTTTCTTCATCTGTATCTGATAAGATTGTTGCTAGGATTAAGAGGGAGATTGTATATATAGTTATAAGCACCATATCAAGAATATAATAAGTCGGTGTTTATTACACATTAGGTCAATTAAGATACACCATTTCATAAATTTGTTTCACTGAGGTATTTTGCTCTTTTCTCAATGGAACATTTTTGGACTAAGATGAAAATACTCCCCAATAAGTTCTTTCCCAAAACTGTCTTCTTGGCCTCTCTCAGTAAAGTAGCCCCTTTGCTAAAGGGGCCTATAGCAAGAAGGTCATGTTGCCACTTGGAGGTTCTTCTCTTTTACACTATACAACCAGACATACAAGAAATCCATGAAGGAACACCCAATCATGCTTGAGAAGCCAAGTGTGAGCTCTGGTATTTGCTCTCCTCCCAGAGTGAGTCAAGCATGCTATTTCACTTATCTTAGACTATTTGTAGACACTACATCTTCATTTATTGTCTTTCATTTCTCCAACTCAACCTATGTATAAGATGGGATGTCAGGTCTTCTCTGCATTATTTCCTGCTTTTTTTTTTTTTTTTTTTTTTGCCTTAAAAGGTTGACACTTCCTTCTGATAGAGTTCTGTCATGTTTCAGTGATTGGAAAGGGTAAGACTGGAACAGTTATGCATCAGGAACAAAGTATCTACCAGGCTTTGACAAGCAAAGAGGTTCTATTCTATCTTCAGAATTGGTTTTATCTCACTAATCCCCAAGGACAATCATAATGAGGAGGTACAATAGGTGTGCATGGAATTGAAAGGCAGTAGCTATATATGTGGTCATCACTTATTCAGAAAAATACCTAAGCAAGTAAGTACCTATTATGGTCAGATACTGTATTGAAAGATAAAACACCAAGATAAACAACATTATTTAATCCAAGATATTTACTGAACATTAACCATGTACCAGATATATTAGAATTCATAAATGACTGTATAACAATTCCTTCCCTCAAAATGTTCCTTACAGAAAGATCCCATACAGATCTTTCAAAATAGCAATAACTAAACTGACTAAATAGCAAAAGCTAAATAATTCTTTAGGACTTTATAATATTTCATTGTTAAAACAGATTTCATATCTACTTCATTTCAATCTATCTAAGAAGATTCAATCGTCTGAAATGTGACTTTTTATGTTATTATTTTGTTCTTCTTTTGTGACACTCTTATCTCTTATACTTCTGGAAAGGTAGAGCATCTGTGTTTTCCTCTCTGAAAGTGTAAATACGGTGGGTTCTCCTTAGCCTTCTAAAGATGAATGCTGCTTGATTTTAGGTTTTGTGCTCTTTATTACTCAGGTACTATTGATCCCTGAGATTCCTTAAATGGAGAAAATAAGGAGGAAAGAGAACATTCACACTGAAAAATCTCAGCAAGCTATAGATTTATGACTTCTTGGCTGGATATTTAAAGAATTACAAAAATAATTTCTTTGATTTCAGGTTTGTTTATCTTCATGTCATGAGATCCAACTCTGATTATGTGTGCATACACCTTTGTGGTTGAAAGAATGTTGTTTGGAAAAATTAATGCATTTTTTAAAAATAATGTCTGGTCATCTGAGTCCCTTTGTTATGAGATACAGTAAGCACTCCTGCACTATTTATGCCAGATTTCCATCACAGTTCTGAGAAGTTATAGATTAGGGGAAAGGGAGAAAAAAACTGATTTATCTATAGTTAATTTGCAAGATTATGTTGAAATAGCTATTTGAACAATTTAAGTACTAGCCATATTGCCAAAAGATGCCAAGAAAGAACATATGGTTCCTCTTTTAATGTGTTATCTTGGGATACAGGGGGACCCCTAACTATACGTCATAGTCACTGTTTGAAATTAATATTTTGGTGCCTTAACTTCCGAGAGTCACCTCAGGTAAAGAAGGTAAGTTTGCATTCTGCTTGTGATAATTATTACAGGGCTGGGGTTGAATTTATTCAATTCTTCCACTTGAGGATTTGATGGTGGAATGTGGCCAACTTCATAAGAAAAACCCTGTATTACTGCAGAGGTATCACAGTTTGATTCCTTCATTTAAGAAGCTTGTCTCCTGACTTTTACCATGAAATGGAAAGGAAATTAGATGCTTTAGTCACTAAATTCATAAATTCATGTGCATGTGTGCTCAATCATTCAGTTATGTCTGACTCTTTGATACCCCATGCACTGTAGTTCTCCAGAATCCTCTGTCGATAGAATTTTCCAGGCAGAAATACTGGACTGGGATGCCATTTCCCACTCCAGGGAGTCTTGCTACCCAGGGATCAAACCCAAGTCTCTTGAGTCTCCTGTACTGACAGATTCTTTACCACTGCACCACCTGGAAAGCTCTAACTGAATTCATAGTCCCAGTGAAATTGTTAAAATCTAACAACTTTTAAAAATTGTTTAAAAACAATTAATATTTGTTTTATTTCAACCCAGTAGAGTATATTAAATGAAACTTAACATTTAATATTTGGCCAAACACTATTCAGACAAATTTTCCATCTTTTAAGCTATTACTAGTCAGTGAACTTGTATATATTTGTTACCTAGAAAAGCCACATTTGATATTTGCACATATATGAGCTTCTGGTTAACTGAGGTCCAACTTTTTGTGACCCCATGGACTGCAGCATGCCATGCTTCTCTGTCCTTCACTACCTCTCAGAGTTTGCTCAAACTCATGTCCCTTGACTTGGTGATGCCATCCAACCATTTCATCCTTCATCAGTCCCTTCTCCTCTTGCCCTAAATCTTTCCCAGCATCAGGATCTATGCCAATGAGAAGTTATAGATTAGGGAAAGGGAGAAAAACTAAAGTTAATTTGAAATTATGTTGAAATAGCTATTTGAACAATTTAAGTACTAGCCATATTGCCAAAAGATGCCAAGAAAGAACATATGGTTCCTCTTTTAATGTGTTATCTTGGGATACAGGGGGACCCCTAACTATACGTCATAGTCACTGTTTGAAATTAATATTTTGGTGCCTTAACTTCCGAGAGTCACCTCAGGTAAAGAAGGTAAGTTTGCATTCTGCTTGTGATAATTATTACAGGGCTGGGGTTGAATTTATTCAATTCTTCCACTTGAGGATTTGATGGTGGAATGTGGCCAACTTCATAAGAAAAACCCTGTATTACTGCAGAGGTATCACAGTTTGATTCCTTCATTTAAGAAGCTTGTCTCCTGACTTTTACCATGAAATGGAAAGGAAATTAGATGCTTTAGTCACTAAATTCATAAATTCATGTGCATGTGTGCTCAATCATTCAGTTATGTCTGACTCTTTGATACCCCATGCACTGTAGTTCTCCAGAATCCTCTGTCGATAGAATTTTCCAGGCAGAAATACTGGACTGGGATGCCATTTCCCACTCCAGGGAGTCTTGCTACCCAGGGATCAAACCCAAGTCTCTTGAGTCTCCTGTACTGACAGATTCTTTACCACTGCACCACCTGGAAAGCTCTAACTGAATTCATAGTCCCAGTGAAATTGTTAAAATCTAACAACTTTTAAAAATTGTTTAAAAACAATTAATATTTGTTTTATTTCAACCCAGTAGAGTATATTAAATGAAACTTAACATTTAATATTTGGCCAAACACTATTCAGACAAATTTTCCATCTTTTAAGCTATTACTAGTCAGTGAACTTGTATATATTTGTTACCTAGAAAAGCCACATTTGATATTTGCACATATATGAGCTTCTGGTTAACTGAGGTCCAACTTTTTGTGACCCCATGGACTGCAGCATGCCATGCTTCTCTGTCCTTCACTACCTCTCAGAGTTTGCTCAAACTCATGTCCCTTGACTTGGTGATGCCATCCAACCATTTC
Organism: Tragulus kanchil; assembly: GCA_022376925.1. Lineage (NCBI taxonomy): Eukaryota > Metazoa > Chordata > Mammalia > Artiodactyla > Tragulidae > Tragulus > Tragulus kanchil. The sequence continues at coordinate 202,164,962 of JAIOJX010000028.1, read as the reverse complement.
ATCCTTCATCAGTCCCTTCTCCTCTTGCCCTAAATCTTTCCCAGCATCAGGATCTATGCCAATGAGTTGGCTCTTTGCAGCAGGTGTCCAAAGCATTGAAGTTTCAACTTCAACATCTGTCCTCCCAACGAGTATTCAGATTTTATTTGCTTTAGGATTGACAGGTTTGATCTCCTTGCTGTCCATGGGATGCTCAAAAATCTTCTCCAGCACCAATCTGAAAGTATCAAATCTTTGCCTTCTTTATAGTTCAACTCACATCTTTACATGACTACTGAAAAAAACATAGCTTTGACTAGATCGACCTTTGTTGGCAAAGTGATATCTCTGCTTTTTAGTATTCTGTATAGTTTTCTCATAGCTTTTCTTTCAAAGAGCAAGGGTCTCTTAATTTCATGGCTGGCAGTCACTATCTGCAGTAAATTTGGAGCCCAAGAAAATAAAGTCTGTCACTGTTTTCATTGTTTCCTCATCTATTTGCCATGATGTGATGAGACTAAGTGCCATGATCTTCAATTAAAAAAAATCCGTATAAAAAGAAAATCCATTAGAATATTTTAAACCTAGTGTTTTCGTTTCCTTGTCTGACTTAATCTGTCAAAAAGTCATGGTGGCTATCTAGTTTCAAGTGCACCACTCTAGTAAAGTGGCAACAATTCTTTCAGAACAAATGCACTGCTTCCTTCTTGTTCTGTTACTCGTTGTATGCACAGAAGTGATCTCATTAGATGAGATGCCCAGATTTGTAATAACTGGTTCCTTCTATTAAGCTGAATTTTAGCAGTATCAGGCTAAGACAGGCAGCACTTAGAAGAGTCTTCAGCTTTCATATCAGAAAGTAACCTATAAGACTGTATTTTGCCTCTGCCTCCTGCCCCATTTTCTTTCTGCACAAACCAAGTCTATCAGACAAATTTTCCATCTTTTAAGCTATTACTAGTCAGTGAACTTGTATATATTTGTTACCTAGAAAAGCCACATTTGATATTTGCACATATATGAGCTTCTGGTTAACTGAGGTCCAACTTTTTGTGACCCCATGGACTGCAGCATGCCATGCTTCTCTGTCCTTCACTACCTCTCAGAGTTTGCTCAAACTCATGTCCCTTGACTTGGTGATGCCATCCAACCATTTCATCCTTCATCAGTCCCTTCTCCTCTTGCCCTAAATCTTTCCCAGCATCAGGATCTATGCCAATGAGTTGGCTCTTTGCAGCAGGTGTCCAAAGCATTGAAGTTTCAACTTCAACATCTGTCCTCCCAACGAGTATTCAGATTTTATTTGCTTTAGGATTGACAGGTTTGATCTCCTTGCTGTCCATGGGATGCTCAAAAATCTTCTCCAGCACCAATCTGAAAGTATCAAATCTTTGCCTTCTTTATAGTTCAACTCACATCTTTACATGACTACTGAAAAAAACATAGCTTTGACTAGATCGACCTTTGTTGGCAAAGTGATATCTCTGCTTTTTAGTATTCTGTATAGTTTTCTCATAGCTTTTCTTTCAAAGAGCAAGGGTCTCTTAATTTCATGGCTGGCAGTCACTATCTGCAGTAAATTTGGAGCCCAAGAAAATAAAGTCTGTCACTGTTTTCATTGTTTCCTCATCTATTTGCCATGATGTGATGAGACTAAGTGCCATGATCTTCAATTAAAAAAAATCCGTATAAAAAGAAAATCCATTAGAATATTTTAAACCTAGTGTTTTCGTTTCCTTGTCTGACTTAATCTGTCAAAAAGTCATGGTGGCTATCTAGTTTCAAGTGCACCACTCTAGTAAAGTGGCAACAATTCTTTCAGAACAAATGCACTGCTTCCTTCTTGTTCTGTTACTCGTTGTATGCACAGAAGTGATCTCATTAGATGAGATGCCCAGATTTGTAATAACTGGTTCCTTCTATTAAGCTGAATTTTAGCAGTATCAGGCTAAGACAGGCAGCACTTAGAAGAGTCTTCAGCTTTCATATCAGAAAGTAACCTATAAGACTGTATTTTGCCTCTGCCTCCTGCCCCATTTTCTTTCTGCACAAACCAAGTCTACTGCTGAAGACTGATCAGGAAAAGGTAACGTTCATCAAATGACTGCTCCTAAAAATACCTTTTACCAGCACCAAAACATTCTTTGAAGGAGAAAAGGAGTATTCCCCGTGGATTTATCCAAACAGCATTTCCTGTGAGATTGATACATTGATACATTTTCTCCCTGTTGGATTATTTCCTTACTTATTTCCACTACAAAGTAATGGTTTTGATGAACTTTCCTTGCTGAGGTTGTCACCCAAGAGAGAATGTTTTTTCTTTTTTTTTCCAAAATTAGAGGCAACATATGTGAGGACAATGTTTTGAGACTAATGCAAACTTACACTTTCTTGTACAGTTGTAATATTAAAGAACACTTAATCTCTTAAATGACTCTCCAGGTCCCTTTGCTACTTAGAAGAGAGAGAATTACCAGAAGAATTCTGATGACCACAACCCAGATTTAATTACAGAAAGAGAGCCATGAGCTCATTGGCTTGTGTGTTTCTGACGGAACACTCAAATACTTCAGACAAACGGTCATATTTTAGTAAAATCATGTTGCCATGCAATGACAATAATAATAATAATAGATAAAATATATGACCCCACTACATGCTGTTGCTGTACTATGCACTTGGCACACATAATTTCCTTTAACCACAAATCAATATTATGAAGCAAAGTATTATTGCTCTTTCACAGATATGGAAGGTAGGAATCAAATAAATTAGTAATAGTAATAATAAATAATTATCTAGTGCTTATTATTTGCCAGGGCCTACTTTGAAGAACATAAACATATTAATTCCTTTAATTTACAATAAAATGCATTGAATAGATATTATTGTTAGTTTCATTTTTTAGGTGAGGAAATTGCTCTGTGTCAGTGAATAAGAGGTGGAGCTGGGACTGAAACACTGCTCTTGTGTTCCCCAAGCCATGTGTTTACCAATGTGATGCACAGACTCAGCTTCTCTACACAGTTAATTACTCAGTGATTTAATACAGCGTTGTGCCTTGATTTTGAACTTGGGGCTCTTAATCACTGTGTTTTCCCCTACTACCTTTCATTCAGTAAGTACACAATCAGTGTGCTCTGCGCAAAACTTTTATGGCTATGTTGCACATGCAAGTGATAGAGTGTAGAGAGAGGATCTCTGCCCTTGAAAACTTTATTTTTTGGTAGTGAAGTTGCTTACTGTCTAATTAAGGAACTTACCAACTTCCTTAACACCACAATAACCTCGGCAAGGATCATTCTGGAATCACTGATCTCCTCACTATGACTCCTCTAACTTTGACTATTGAGTGAGCCATAAATCTCCCACTTAGCACATTCCTAGAGCTTCTTTCCAAACAGAAAAGATCAATTTAACAGAGATAAGCTGTTGCACTGGTAAAGAATCCACCTGCCAGTGTTGGAAACACAGGTTCAATCCTGGCTTGAGAAGATCCCCTGGAGGAAGAAATGGCAGCCTACTCCAGTATTCTTGCCTGGAGAATTCCATGGACAGAGGAGCCTGGCTGGATACAGTCCATGGGGTCACAAAGAGTCAGACATGGCTGAGCACAAAAGAACCTGTTGCTAAAGGTACCCCCTGTTCACTAAGAAGAGACATATAAGGACTTCCCTGGTGGTCCAGTGATTAAGATTATGCCTTAGAATGCAGAGGGTGCAGGTTCAATCCCTGCTTGGAGAACTAAGATCTCACATGCTGTGGAGCAACAAAATCCACACACCACAACTACAGAGTCTAAGCACTGCAATAAAAAAGATCCTACATGACATAAGGAGGACCCAACACAACTAAATGAATAAACATTTTTTAAAAATAAGAGGAAAATGGCCAAACTGATAAGTAAACAATGAAAAGAAGAAATCTCCTCTATGAAGTAATACCAGCTTTTAAATGCTCAACTTCTTGCTTTTCTAGGTGAGAAAATCATGATATGACATGAAGGTATTAATGACAATGAGTCCAAACTTTAATTCACATATTTTATGGTTCCCAAATATTGTGTGTAAAAGATATATAATATACTGAAAGAAATATTTTTTCTGGAAACACAAAATAATATATAGAGAAAAGCAGAAGAGAAAATAGATTTTGGAAAGAATAACATCCAAAAGATTTTGCTAAGACCTTAAGTGTCATGGGACATGAGACTAAACTAGGAATAAGATGTTCGAGTCAAAATCCACAGCTTAATTTTAATATTCATTCTTATAGATAAAACATTAAGGATACTGGAGTGAGTTGCCATTTCCTTTTCCAGGGGATCTACCCAACAGAAGGATGGAACCAGTGTCTGCTGCATTGGCAGGTGGATTCTTTACCTCTGAGCCACCAGGGAAGCCCATTGCTATAACTAGTGGACTTTATTTAGAATAAGAAATCCCCAACTTTGACTATTGAGTGAGCCATAAATCTCCCACTTAGCACATTCCTAGAGCTTCTTTCCAAACAGAAAAGATCAATTTAACAGAGATAAGCTGTTGCACTGGTAAAGAATCCACCTGCCAGTGTTGGAAACACAGGTTCAATCCTGGCTTGAGAAGATCCCCTGGAGGAAGAAATGGCAGCCTACTCCAGTATTCTTGCCTGGAGAATTCCATGGACAGAGGAGCCTGGCTGGATACAGTCCATGGGGTCACAAAGAGTCAGACATGGCTGAGCACAAAAGAACCTGTTGCTAAAGGTACCCCCTGTTCACTAAGAAGAGACATATAAGGACTTCCCTGGTGGTCCAGTGATTAAGATTATGCCTTAGAATGCAGAGGGTGCAGGTTCAATCCCTGCTTGGAGAACTAAGATCTCACATGCTGTGGAGCAACAAAATCCACACACCACAACTACAGAGTCTAAGCACTGCAATAAAAAAGATCCTACATGACATAAGGAGGACCCAACACAACTAAATGAATAAACATTTTTTAAAAATAAGAGGAAAATGGCCAAACTGATAAGTAAACAATGAAAAGAAGAAATCTCCTCTATGAAGTAATACCAGCTTTTAAATGCTCAACTTCTTGCTTTTCTAGGTGAGAAAATCATGATATGACATGAAGGTATTAATGACAATGAGTCCAAACTTTAATTCACATATTTTATGGTTCCCAAATATTGTGTGTAAAAGATATATAATATACTGAAAGAAATATTTTTTTTCTGGAAACACAAAATAATATATAGAGAAAAGCAGAAGAGAAAATAGATTTTGGAAAGAATAACATCCAAAAGATTTTGCTAAGACCTTAAGTGTCATGGGACATGAGACTAAACTAGGAATAAGATGTTCGAGTCAAAATCCACAGCTTAATTTTAATATTCATTCTTATAGATAAAACATTAAGGATACTGGAGTGAGTTGCCATTTCCTTTTCCAGGGGATCTACCCAACAGAAGGATGGAACCAGTGTCTGCTGCATTGGCAGGTGGATTCTTTACCTCTGAGCCACCAGGGAAGCCCATTGCTATAACTAGTGGACTTTATTTTTACTAAGGAAAGTGACATGTTCTCACAGTCTTTCTCCCTTTGGTTAACAGCAATCTCTTCACTTTCTGACCTCGCACAAGTTACACCATTCATCTGGACCATCATACATTATTATATCTTATGTTATTATATACTGGGTTATATATTATTATTTCAATTTGTTCAACTTTCCTGCAAGCTATTTAAAGAGGAGGCCTGTGAATTCCACCTCCTTGTCTCCCATATTCCTAGCCCAAAGTGGGTGCAATTGTTGAAGGATTGAGATTAGGGATTCATTTGAAATATATTCTTTTAAAATTAATGTTTTCCCATCATATCAGGGGAATCCAAACTTACTTATTATTTGCTGACTTATTATAATGGTTGAATTAAACTAGAGACCTTTAACTTCACACAAACAGTTGAAGCTAATTATAGAAATGTAAATATGATGATGGATACAATGACTGAAACCATTGCCCGCTCAAAAACCACGATCTAGTATTTATACTAGTGTCATATGGTGACATATGGTATCAACTGGTATTAACTGATGACATATGGTGAATAACTGGTATTTTTTGGAAGATTTCTCACAAAAGTGAGGGTGGAAACTAGATTCCTAAGGACAAAAAGAATTGCAATCCCAATACTGTTTCTCATGGCAGGGTTCATGTTCATTTCAGTCTGAAGTGAACAAGAGTTATTTTCAGTTTGATTCTTGGAGTTCAGGAGGCTATGGATCAGTAATAGGATCATTGTATACTAGGTCAAGTTGCAAAGAATATTTTTTCTTTGGTAAATAAAAAACTGAAAGAAATATTTTTCTGGAAACACAAAATAATATATAGAGAAAAGCAGAAGAGAAAATAGATTTTGGAAAGAATAACATCCAAAAGATTTTGCTAAGACCTTAAGTGTCATGGGACATGAGACTAAACTAGGAATAAGATGTTCGAGTCAAAATCCACAGCTTAATTTTAATATTCATTCTTATAGATAAAACATTAAGGATACTGGAGTGAGTTGCCATTTCCTTTTCCAGGGGATCTACCCAACAGAAGGATGGAACCAGTGTCTGCTGCATTGGCAGGTGGATTCTTTACCTCTGAGCCACCAGGGAAGCCCATTGCTATAACTAGTGGACTTTATTTTTACTAAGGAAAGTGACATGTTCTCACAGTCTTTCTCCCTTTGGTTAACAGCAATCTCTTCACTTTCTGACCTCGCACAAGTTACACCATTCATCTGGACCATCATACATTATTATATCTTATGTTATTATATACTGGGTTATATATTATTATTTCAATTTGTTCAACTTTCCTGCAAGCTATTTAAAGAGGAGGCCTGTGAATTCCACCTCCTTGTCTCCCATATTCCTAGCCCAAAGTGGGTGCAATTGTTGAAGGATTGAGATTAGGGATTCATTTGAAATATATTCTTTTAAAATTAATGTTTTCCCATCATATCAGGGGAATCCAAACTTACTTATTATTTGCTGACTTATTATAATGGTTGAATTAAACTAGAGACCTTTAACTTCACACAAACAGTTGAAGCTAATTATAGAAATGTAAATATGATGATGGATACAATGACTGAAACCATTGCCCGCTCAAAAACCACGATCTAGTATTTATACTAGTGTCATATGGTGACATATGGTATCAACTGGTATTAACTGATGACATATGGTGAATAACTGGTATTTTTTGGAAGATTTCTCACAAAAGTGAGGGTGGAAACTAGATTCCTAAGGACAAAAAGAATTGCAATCCCAATACTGTTTCTCATGGCAGGGTTCATGTTCATTTCAGTCTGAAGTGAACAAGAGTTATTTTCAGTTTGATTCTTGGAGTTCAGGAGGCTATGGATCAGTATAATATGGAGATCTCAATTGTATACTAGGTCAGTGGGCAAGAGGACAAGGCTTTAGAGCAGGACAGTAGAAAAATCACTTTACTGAGCCTAATTAAAGGTCTTGACATTGTTGACAGTTTTCTGTGTGACCTTGAGGAAAGAATAGCTGTATACCATTCTCTTCCAGCCAGAGAATACTGTGATTCCTCAAGAAATACGTTTTAGTATACGTGCTGCCAAAACAAGCACAAGAAACACATTTTGCTTTCTTATGTCTACATTCAGTCCTAAATCTACTATTTTTCTTTCAACCTGGGACATTTATATTGCTATCTAAGAGTTCCTCACCCTGGATTGAATATACCCTGTTCATAAAGAAGAAAAAATCTTAGGTTGAAATAGGCTTTAGGTGTTGTAAATAGCTGTAGTCTCAAGAGACATAGAGTGACCATACTTTATTGTATTGGTCTTGGAAGCTTGGGTATCAAGACAGTTAACTGGGTCAAAATGGATATATTTATTTGATGCCACTTATCTGTTTTATTCATTGTACAATTTTATTTGCTTTAGATAAGTTTTTCTTTTTTTATATGTTTTTTCTTTTTCCCATCATGCCTCTTTTTATTTATATTTATTTTCATCAAGTTTTTATTCTATGGCATGTGTGGGTCTCCCATCACAGTGCTCTCTTATTGCAGAGCACTGGTCACTTGTTCTGGGCACATGCGCTCCAGAGCACTGGCTCATAATTGGACACATGGATCCAGCCATTCCGCTGCACGTGGGATCTCCCTGGGCTAGGGATCGAACCAGTGCCCCCTGCACTGCAAGGGCAACTTTTTACCCACTGAACCACCAGGGAAGCCCAAGCTTTTCTTAATAAATACACTCAAGGGTAGGATGAGATGGGAAGTGGAAGGGACGTTCAAAAGGGAGGGGACATATGTATACCTATGGGTGATTCATGGTAATGTATGACAGAATCCAACACAATATTGTAAAGCAATTATCCTCCAATTAAAAATATTTTTTTAAAAAGTGATCAAACTCACTTGCAAAAATATACATCTGTACCTCAGATTTTTGTTAACTTATACAAATTTTACTCTAGTTGAAATTTTCTATTTAAAACAAACAAACAAATCTGACATTTAAATAAATGGGAATTTTAAAGGAAAAACATGCACTCAAGTTAGAAATCTAATGTCCTATTTCTCCCTCCACTGCTTAATACTCTGTTATATGTGACAAGTCACATGTCGTCTTTGGCCTTTGTTCTCCATGTGTAAAATATGAATAGTTAATATCTGCCTAACCAAGCTTTCATAAATATTAAATGAACATTTATCTACAATATGCACTGCTAAGATTTTTAATATTCAAGAAATGATAACAATGATGCTCTGTAGAGAATAAACTAAAGAAGTGAGGGAGATACAGTAATGCCTCCACAGGTTTCTCCTTACAAAACTGATTGCACAGTGTTCTAAGCAAAACACCAGCAGTTCTGAAATACAGTAGCTTCAAAATTGTATAGACTTAAACTTGAATCTTCAACCAAGATTTACCTTAACAAGAAGGATTCATTCACCTGATTAAAACTTACTTATTTTCTGAAACAATTAATAATACTGCTATAACTGCTATTATGAGCAGTAAAATGAAAGCAATAGTCATTTGATCATGATGAAATATTTCAATAACCACCCTCCAATATTTTTGAACCTTATAAAATAAGGTATTTTTTTTAACGATCTTGGGGATAATATTATGGGGATATTGTAAAGTTGAGTAGAACAGTTATTATTTCCACGCAGAGGAACTCAGAACAAATGTACACATATCAGGTTGAGATATGTGAGAAATTTGTATATATTCAAGGAGAAAGTTGTCTTTCTTGTTTGGACTGAAACTGCTTTAGCTTCAAAAAGAATCTAGGCCAGTGAAAATATGGTCTCTAACAAAAAATTGCCTCAGAAGTCTAAAGTGTTTTACTCTATTTTTCAACACCTGCTCAGAAATTCCATTATTTTAAGAATTAGAGTTGCATCTTAGAACTCCATGACTAGTATTTTCATAGCTCAACTTATTTAAATCAAAATGCTTCCGTATTCTGTACAGCCCAAGGGAGTATGGGTCCATTGTTTGCCTGGATGCCTCAGAAATCACATCATCACAACCCAGGGATTTGGCAGCCTGTCTTCATGCATAGTCATCACAACTGAAATGTGTGACTTCAAGACTTGTGAGAACACAAAAATGACTATGGATACTGAAGATATTAAGTTAGGAATGGATTCCAACTTTCTTCCTAAGGATAGTTGGGGAGATATCTGGTATCAGCTAATACCAGGAAAAGCTGCTGTTGTCTGGCTAGTCCAAGGCTGCAGTTAGAGCCAGAGAAGTGCATTGATAACATTTAGCAACATCCACAGGCACACACACTGGGGTCTAAGGTGTGTGGTTATTTAATTCAAAAAAATAGGGAAAGAGGAAATTTTACAGACAGGTTACAGGAAAGAAAGTCCAGCTAATGACAGGTCAGCAAAAGTATCTGAGTGTTATCTCATTTTAAAAAACAAATTGATCTGGTTTCATCAAGTTCCCTGGAGTATTTTTCCTATGGAAAAATAATATAAAATTACGGATGTCATGATGAGGTAGGGGGTTGGCCTTTATAAGAGAAATTGTGAGTATGTGCTTATCTAAAGATAGAGAAAATAAAATAAAATTAACGAGAGACAGAATCATCAGAACTTAAGGAGAAACACCATATGCAAGAGATGACTAGGTAGGTAGAGACAGTGAGTCTTAATCTTTGTGCTTTGTTTGTTCAAATGGAATGAGATTTTGTCTCATTCACCAACCAAGTCTCATTTCACAGAAGATTTATCCATCCAAAAATACATCTCTTCTGAATAATTTTTGCTCAAATTCTTTCAAAACTGAATTTACTTTCACTTACTTTGTCTCTCTATTAGGTTATAAGAAAATGAACAATTAACAAGTACTCTTTACTGAAGTTCTGTGTACAAAACTTCTCTGTTAATTATTTACAAGCAAGTCTAATCAATAAACATTTTCTGAATGTCAGCTAGGTAGGGGTCAAGACACTGTGCTAGGTTCACAAGTTCAAAGATGAATAAGACTCAGCTCTTGACCTCAAGAGCTCACTATTTAACTGCAGAGACATAGACCCCGCACATGAGCAGAGAGAGAAGCCCTGTCTTTCTTCTTCGACACTACCTGGTGCTAGCTAGTGCTTTATACTGATCTCATACTTCTCACTGAATTCTTCATCATGCCCTGCCTGGGTCCACGTCCACCTTCCTAAGTAGACTGAAAGTTTCCAAAGAGTAATATCTGAGAGTATAGAGTAATATCCAGAGCGTATAGAGTAATATCTGTAGCCCTACAGATGGATGTTGGCATAAAACAGGGATAAATAAAGTAAAATTAATAAAAGAAAAAAAGTAATGCTAACTGTGCAAATTTGACTGTTCAGAAGCATCAGTCAAGTTGTCTCAATCTTGAATAATGTCTAAACTACTTGCTTCCCAAACTAGAAAATTCAAGGTAATTTTCTTGCTCTTCTCAGGCTCTGTGTTCAGTTCCAAAGAGGTTTGTTGCAAAAGGTGTATAATCTGACTTATTATATTTTAAGAATTGTGTTCTTCTCCAGTTTTACTTTCATTGATTTACTAAAAAAAAAAAATAATAATTTCTTACTGTACTTCTGCCAAAGAACACTATATTCACTTTTTGATACTTTTCCCCTTTATTTTCTGTTTTTGTTCCACAGTTATCTTCATAAAAGAAAAACAGATTTGGTCTCATTTAGCATGCTTACAGACCTCTTTTGACACCCCATTGCTGATAAAATAAAATTCAGACACCTAAGCAAATGCACGTTTTTCTTCTTTCTGCCTCAACTTACATCTCCAAGCACAGCTGCAATATCCCCTCACAAAGCATCAGGCTCCTTAAACAACCTGTATCTTCCTGCAGGCTGTTTTCTCTGGGGAGGTCTTTCCACACTTTTATACCTGCTCAAGTTCCCATCAGAATGCAGTATCACATTTGAATCACATCAGAATCAGTATCACATTTGTGAAACCCCCTCACATTATCCCTGCTAAAATCTGAGAGTATGAGTCAAAGTCCAGTTCTTGCTGCTGAGCCCAATATTTCTGAATCTATCAGTCCTTTAAGGTCATTACAAGTGCAGGAATTTCCTTCTAAAACACAGATAACTTTGGGAGAGCTAATATATTAACAACATTCCTGAAATTTACCTAACACTTCACAGTTTACATTTGTTTAATGTGAAACCGGGAAGACAAATATTTCTGCTCAAGTAATATTCAAATGAGAGCTAGTTTCTGATTTTTTTTTTCTGAAGCTAAATGTTTTTCTAGACCTTGCAAATTTGTCAGATCTAAATATCTGTGTACAAGCTGTCTCTCTTTCCCCAACTCCCTCTGTCTATGTGCATGTGTGCTGTCACTTCAGTTGGGTCCAACTCTTTGTGATGCTATGGACTGTAGCCCGCCAGGCTCCTCTGTCCATGGGATTCTTCAGACAAGAAACTGTAATGGGTTTCCCTGCTGTCCTTCAGGAGATCTTCTCGACCCAAGATCAAACCTGCATCTCTTAAGTCTCCTGCATTGACAGGTAGGTTCTTTCCCACTAGTGTCCTGGGAAGCATGTATAAAACAAAACCAAGTTTGAGTCTGCTTGTCCTTAAACAGTAAAACCAATGTAGAAACTGGAGATGAAGGAAAGTACAATGTTTATTACAGGGCATCCAACATGGGGCCAAGCAAGGAGGAGAAGCTCACGCTCAAAAGACTCAAGTGCTCTAATGGCTTTCAGGAAAGATTATTTTAAAAGCAAAGTGAAGGAGAGGGTCAAATGGTACGTGATCAGCTCTTAGACATCCTTCTAATTGGTTGGTGGTGAGGTAACAGGATGATGTTACAGAGCTCAAATTGGTCTGGAGTATGGAGTCTACCTACTGGTAGCCAGAATACAGTTAATTTTTTCCACCTGTTGGGGCAGGGGTTTTAATGTCTGCAAAACAACTCAAGGGTATTGCACAGGATACTATTTATAGCCCTTGAGGAGGAACTAAAAGTCCTTGACTTTGTTTTATGGCTAACAGTTATTATTTGGTCTTGCTTTTATTTCCCTTTGTTTCCACGTTTTCTCATTTTGCTGATTAAATTCCTCCTTGGAACATAAGGAAGACCTAGAAGGCTAAAGCTTTTCTACAAACAAGAAGCAGAGGACTTTCGGGAGGAGGGCTGTCTCACAGTCTTGGAGATGTATATGTGTGTGTGTATATATATGAGTCAACTGCATTTTATTTTAGCTCTCTTTTTCTGAGATAAATCTCTCTGATGCCTCAGTTTCTCCATTTATAAAATGGTCTGTCAGTCAAAAAGACCAATCCAACCTTATATTACAGCCAAGCAGGACCCCTCAGGTCCCTACCTCGACAGGCCTTCTCCCATATCCTCTGCTATAGCTCTTCTCTGAAGTATCTCGGTAACAGTATTTGGTGCACAAATATTGGCTGAGTTGTTTGGCAGATGTTAAAATAAAATAAAACAAAATAAAAAACGTCTCCTCACCAACAAAGATATTAACTACTTGAGGACCATGAACACATAACCCCAGGCCTTTTGGAGTCTAAGGCCTAGTAACGTGATATAAGTTGATCCCAAACTCTGTGACCTTCCTTCCTCACCTGCCTTTTAAAAATGCTTTGCCTAAAACCTTCTGGAAGTTGGGATTTTTAGGAAATGAGCTACTTGTTCCCTTCTGTGGTCTTAAAGTAATCCTTTCTCTACTGCAAACGCCAATGTTTCAATTTGTTTGACCTCATTCTGCCTTGAGCATATGAATGTTCATTAACAATATTTCCAATTTTCAGATTGGTATTCTAGGCTGTCATTTAAATACAATCAACTTATTTTTTTATCATTAGAAAAAGAGTAATTAGTCACTTCATTCTTTTTAAATTTTCTAGTATTTTGTTCAACTAATTTCCTAGTAGTCACTGCTAAACCTATGATTTTACAAATACTCGCTATTTCAAGACTTTGAAATTGAACTTCAAATATAATGCAGAGCCTCAAACTATGTTACTTATTAACAAATTCAGTTTCTTTTAGCACCAGATTCTTGGGCACTGGCGTATGGCCAAGTGATGCACTCCTATACATCTCAGCTTCACTTCTCATGTGACCCTAGTTGTGATTTGGCTTTGCATAATTCACTACTCGAATATCTTCCAAATTTTTCAAGTCTGGATATACTCAAATCAGGTCTCCATCTTAATTCTGAAAAGTACACAAGAATCAAATGTAGTGTTCAGTAAGATAACACTGTTGGAACCAGAAATAACTTCAAAGTTGTTCCCCAACTCTTTTATTGTACAGACGCAGGAACAAGTTGTGATCCCAGGAGAAGTGTATGATTAGAATTACACAAGAAATTTGTATCAAAATATGAATTGCTTCCAGGTCTCCCAATGCCCATCCTAGTCCTCTTTCAACGGTATTTTGTTGTCTTTCTGAACTGTCATGAACTGATGTCAGTTCATGAAAGCATTTCTTCTGATAAGTACTCCAAAATATTCCTTATTTAACATTAAAGGAAATGGTGTGAGGCAATCATGTTGCTCCTTTCCGTCCACCTGGCATTTAGTTTTATGCTAAGTGATTTCCTGGAAGTGAACCTTACCACATCAAATACATATTTTTTTTTTTTCCAAAAGTCATTAACTTCTTCTAACTTCTGAACTCATCATGACTCACAGGTGTAACAGCCCCTTGAGGAACTTCTAAATGTCTCAGACATTTCAGAGATGTTCTGGGTCAAATTACTGTTTAGAAAGAGGACACTTAAATTAGAGGTGAATAAAAGAGTTGAAAATCAACTGATTTACTCCCCGAAGGAAGCAGGAATGTCTCAATTATATGTAGTATCAGGTCAGGCTTCTCTGGAGATTTTATCGTGCTGTATGCTTCAGTGTCCCTAAAAAATCAAGCCTTTTTGGATGACCTAATTTAGTTATAAAAATAATTGCCATAAGGGCAATATTCACCTTACAGTAGATAAAAGCATATGCCTTTTAAAATTCATTAGTGAATTATTTGATTCACTTAGAAAGCAGCTCACTTACATATTATTGGGCCAGATTCTTCTTTTTGTTTCTTTTAGCACCAGATTCTTGGGCACTGGCGTATGGCCAAGTGATGCACTCCTATACATCTCAGCTTCACTTCTCATGTGACCCTAGTTGTGATTTGGCTTTGCATAATTCACTACTCGAATATCTTCCAAATTTTTCAAGTCTGGATATACTCAAATCAGGTCTCCATCTTAATTCTGAAAAGTACACAAGAATCAAATGTAGTGTTCAGTAAGATAACACTGTTGGAACCAGAAATAACTTCAAAGTTGTTCCCCAACTCTTTTATTGTACAGACGCAGGAACAAGTTGTGATCCCAGGAGAAGTGTATGATTAGAATTACACAAGAAATTTGTATCAAAATATGAATTGCTTCCAGGTCTCCCAATGCCCATCCTAGTCCTCTTTCAACGGTATTTTGTTGTCTTTCTGAACTGTCATGAACTGATGTCAGTTCATGAAAGCATTTCTTCTGATAAGTACTCCAAAATATTCCTTATTTAACATTAAAGGAAATGGTGTGAGGCAATCATGTTGCTCCTTTCCGTCCACCTGGCATTTAGTTTTATGCTAAGTGATTTCCTGGAAGTGAACCTTACCACATCAAATACATATTTTTTTTTTTTCCAAAAGTCATTAACTTCTTCTAACTTCTGAACTCATCATGACTCACAGGTGTAACAGCCCCTTGAGGAACTTCTAAATGTCTCAGACATTTCAGAGATGTTCTGGGTCAAATTACTGTTTAGAAAGAGGACACTTAAATTAGAGGTGAATAAAAGAGTTGAAAATCAACTGATTTACTCCCCGAAGGAAGCAGGAATGTCTCAATTATATGTAGTATCAGGTCAGGCTTCTCTGGAGATTTTATCGTGCTGTATGCTTCAGTGTCCCTAAAAAATCAAGCCTTTTTGGATGACCTAATTTAGTTATAAAAATAATTGCCATAAGGGCAATATTCACCTTACAGTAGATAAAAGCATATGCCTTTTAAAATTCATTAGTGAATTATTTGATTCACTTAGAAAGCAGCTCACTTACATATTATTGGGCCAGATTCTTCTTTTTTGTTTTCCTGGTTCAAACTCTGTTGACCTTTGAGCTCACAAGATCATTCCCAATGGAAGGTTTTTACTCTTGTGCAGCAAACTTTATCTCACTTAATCCCTTTCTGATGTAACTTAGGTTTTATTTTGAATATAACAAATTCTTTCTTTCTTTCCTCTTCTATTACTTCATAAGAAACTTTATGCAAAAACTGAGTTCATTCTCTTTCCTTAGAAACCCACATATGTCCTGGAGTATAGTAAGATGCCTGAATCTCACTGAACAAAGCTGACACATACTTCCTTTTGCTCACTATGCCACTTAGAAATGCTTGAGGACTTTCCTGGGGCCTCAGTGGTGAAGAAACCCCCTGGCTATGCAGGAGACAGGGGTTCCATCTCTGATTGGGGAAGGTCCCATATGATGCAGAGCAGCTAAGCCCGTATGTCATCGCTACCAACTCTGTGCTCTAGCGCCCCGAAGCACCACTCCTGAGTCAGGCACACTAGAGTCTGTGCTCATCAACAAGAGAAGTCACCACAATGAGAAGTCCATGCATTGCAACTAGAGAGTAGCCCCCACTTGGTGCAACTAGACAAAAGCCCACACAGCAACTAAGATCCAGCACAGTCAAAAATAATAAAATAAATAAATAAAAAATTTTAAAATGTTTGAAAATACATGAATTAATGATAATAATAATAATAAATGTTTTCTCTGTTTGTATTCAAAATCAGTTTCCACTTGGAGGCTAAGAAAATCAGCTGATTTTGTGTGTGAGGAAAGCAAAATTCACAAACCATTTAAACCATCCAACCGAAACACAAACAAGAGTGGACTGTTAGGTGTTTACATTAGACTTAACAATCATTTTCTTTTAGATGAGGAATTAGTGTTAGCTCAGTTTCCAAAAAATGATAATTTACCAGCAAACGGTCAGGTTTGTCCACATGGAAACAGGCTTGGCAGTACTTAGAAGGGGGACCAAACAGAGAGTACAAATTACCCAAGTGTCAACTCCAACCTATTTATTTGACTTAATCAATCTCGTGGCACTTTCAACTTCCTTAACAAATAAAGGCACAAAAGCTGAGTTAGGTCAATCACCCTTGTCTCAGGGGATTTATTCTGCTCACAAGCAAAAGAATGTAAAGTTGGCTTTTCTAACTTGTATTAAAGCATTTAACAATGTGAATCAAATCTAATACATCAGCTGAAACCATTAACATTAAAATGAACCCTAAAGGAATTTAACAAAGGCTGTGTCCTCAAACGATATCCTACATTACAGGTGCAACATTACACCTGCCAAAAATGTCTACTGTATTAAGAGCTTAAGCAATGCAGTCATGGGAAATAATTTGATCAAAAAAACCAAAAAATTTTCAGTAGGCCTGAATCTCACTGAACAAAGCTGACACATACTTCCTTTTGCTCACTATGCCACTTAGAAATGCTTGAGGACTTTCCTGGGGCCTCAGTGGTGAAGAAACCCCCTGGCTATGCAGGAGACAGGGGTTCCATCTCTGATTGGGGAAGGTCCCATATGATGCAGAGCAGCTAAGCCCGTATGTCATCGCTACCAACTCTGTGCTCTAGCGCCCCGAAGCACCACTCCTGAGTCAGGCACACTAGAGTCTGTGCTCATCAACAAGAGAAGTCACCACAATGAGAAGTCCATGCATTGCAACTAGAGAGTAGCCCCCACTTGGTGCAACTAGACAAAAGCCCACACAGCAACTAAGATCCAGCACAGTCAAAAATAATAAAATAAATAAATAAAAAATTTTAAAATGTTTGAAAATACATGAATTAATGATAATAATAATAATAAATGTTTTCTCTGTTTGTATTCAAAATCAGTTTCCACTTGGAGGCTAAGAAAATCAGCTGATTTTGTGTGTGAGGAAAGCAAAATTCACAAACCATTTAAACCATCCAACGAAACACAAACAAGAGTGGACTGTTAGGTGTTTACATTAGACTTAACAATCATTTTCTTTTAGATGAGGAATTAGTGTTAGCTCAGTTTCCAAAAAATGATAATTTACCAGCAAACGGTCAGGTTTGTCCACATGGAAACAGGCTTGGCAGTACTTAGAAGGGGGACCAAACAGAGAGTACAAATTACCCAAGTGTCAACTCCAACCTATTTATTTGACTTAATCAATCTCGTGGCACTTTCAACTTCCTTAACAAATAAAGGCACAAAAGCTGAGTTAGGTCAATCACCCTTGTCTCAGGGGATTTATTCTGCTCACAAGCAAAAGAATGTAAAGTTGGCTTTTCTAACTTGTATTAAAGCATTTAACAATGTGAATCAAATCTAATACATCAGCTGAAACCATTAACATTAAAATGAACCCTAAAGGAATTTAACAAAGGCTGTGTCCTCAAACGATATCCTACATTACAGGTGCAACATTACACCTGCCAAAAATGTCTACTGTATTAAGAGCTTAAGCAATGCAGTCATGGGAATAATGATCACCATATTTTCTAAGATCATAAATTTATGTGGGATTAGAAGAACATCAGAATGAAGAATAAACTGTACAGAAAGTTCCATACTGTCAAAGGCTTACCATTGAAAGAAAATCAAAATATTTCTATTTAATATCTTATCTGTTTTACAAATACCCAAGTGGTTTTAGCTTCAGCAAGGCCAAAGAGTACATTGCAGTCTCAGAGAGTCTATGTTGTCTATAACTGCATTTATGAAAATACTTTGTCTAAATCCATTATCTTGAGATTTCCATCCATGGAATGATTGTGTCTATTATGACCATACATATATCTATTCTATCCACATGAAAAACTTTCCAGCAGAATTAACTATAACTTCTCATGTATATAAAATAAATACTGTTGCTTTTCAATTAATTCTCTGATGTCAAGGACTCTTCAATATTGTCATTTCCTTTTCTACATACTAAAATACATTTGTAAGGTTTAGATTTACACAGAAAGCAAAACTTTTTCAGGGTTTATTTCTTGGTCTGCTTTATTCATTGAGGTTTTTTACAAAATATTTATTAATATATATTGCATATGCAAAAGGATTAATACAAAATTTTATTATATTGATTAACTCAATGAAAAAATGTGCATATTTTATTTAAAACTAACAATTTATTAAATATATAAATGCAGAATTTTTATTATGGATAAGAAGTCTAATATTTATAATGATTTAAATTTTACAATTAGTAGAATTAACATAATTTCACTACTATATGCAACATGTTTTTTCTTAGAGCCCTAAATAAGGCAATAGACATTATCTGAAAATGTAAACAGGTAAGGATTTCAAAGAATATTTAAAAAGGAAAAATGGACATAGTTTAAATATTTCTCTAAATTAAAAAATATTGGGGCTTCCCTGGTGGTCCAGTGGGTAAGGACACCGCCTTGCAGTGCAAGGGGTGCCAGTTCGATCCCTGGCCTGGGAAGATCCCACGTGCCATGGACCAGCTGGACAGATGTGTCCAATTACTGAGCCAGAGCTCTGGAGCGCATGTGCCCAGAGCTGGTACTCTGTGACAACAGAGGCCACCGCGATGGAAGTCCCACATGGGCCAAAGAACAAAGATGGATGAAAATGGATAAGTGAAAGACCTATAAAAGTGGCCTGCCTGCCCTGCTGCCCTCCCTCTCCACCGCCCCCCCCCCAAAAAAAAAATTAGAAAAAAAAAAAAAGAATTAAGAACAGAGAAAAAAAAGGTTGATTAAAAAATTTTGTACTGAGTAAAATAGATGTACAAAATAGATAACAGGCAATAAAATAGACTGCCAGTGAGTTTACATATTTTTAAAACAGTTGTAAAATAATAAGGACGTTGGAAATTATTTAACAATATGTCTAGAATAAATATTTCAAAACTTAGAAAAAATTTAGCTTCTCAAGATACACCAAAATTCTACAAGTTTAAAGAGTTAAATTCATAAAAAGAAATGCAAGTAGTTTTCTGAAGCTATAATATTTTATAGTTTTTGAAGTCATAGATAAATTGCAAAATGTACTTAAAATTTCCTCCTCACCAAGTCCAGTTAGCACAATGGAATAATATAGTGGACTATGCTTAGTCACTCAGTTGTGTCCAACTCTTTGCAACCCCATGGATCGCAGCCTGCCAGGTTTCTCTGTCCATGGAGATTCTCCAGGCAGGAATACTGGAGTGGGTTGCCATGCCCTCCTCCAGGGGATCTTCCTAACCCAGGGATTGAACCAAGGTCTCACACATTGCAGATGGATTCTTTACTGTCTGAGGCACCAGGGACTAGTATAATATTACATAGAATTTTAAGACCGAGTACCTGCCAACTATTGAGATAAAGATCAAGAGAATTAACATAACTCAGGGTAAAAGCAATAAATGTGTATTGCTGTCTATCTCATTCAGAACAAACTCTCTTTACTTTGTTTATTCCTTTGCTGATGAGGATTGATAAAAATACATTCTGCATTTCAGTAGCTGTTTGCCAAGTGTCAGACACTATCTACATCTATTCCAGCAAGGATCCACTGCAATGTGTGTTGACATTTGGTGAGGGTTATCATATTTGTCTGTTATCCGTCATTACTCACCTGACTTTGGGGGTATAGTACTGCTGACTTGTATAGGGGGAGCCACCATACCAGCATACTTTACATCTTTGATAACTGCATTTACCTCTGCAATGATGTCTGGGATGTGGTAATATAGCTGACATACTAACCTGGAGGTGTGAAGGGACAGTTTCAGGAGCTTTCACTTGGCATTTCTTAGCATAAAATCATCTGTTCCACAGTCAAAGTAGTGAAAAAAAAAAAAAGTTAAGAACAGAGAAAAAAAAGGTTGATTAAAAAATTTTGTACTGAGTAAAATAGATGTACAAAATAGATAACAGGCAATAAAATAGACTGCCAGTGAGTTTACATATTTTTAAAACAGTTGTAAAATAATAAGGACGTTGGAAATTATTTAACAATATGTCTAGAATAAATATTTCAAAACTTAGAAAAAATTTAGCTTCTCAAGATACACCAAAATTCTACAAGTTTAAAGAGTTAAATTCAAAAAAAGAAATGCAACTAGTATTCAGAAGCTAAAATATTTTATAGTTTTTGAAGTCATAGATAAATTGCAAAATGTACTTAAAATTTCCTCCTCACCAAGTCCAGTTAGCACAATGGAATAATATAGTGGACTATGCTTAGTCACTCAGTTGTGTCCAACTCTTTGCAACCCCATGGATCGCAGCCTGCCAGGTTTCTCTGTCCATGGAGATTCTCCAGGCAGGAATACTGGAGTGGGTTGCCATGCCCTCCTCCAGGGGATCTTCCTAACCCAGGGATTGAACCAAGGTCTCACACATTGCAGATGGATTCTTTACTGTCTGAGGCACCAGGGACTAGTATAATATTACATAGAATTTTAAGACCGAGTACCTGCCAACTATTGAGATAAAGATCAAGAGAATTAACATAACTCAGGGTAAAAGCAATAAATGTGTATTGCTGTCTATCTCATTCAGAACAAACTCTCTTTTACTTTGTTTATTCCTTTGCTGATGAGGATTGATAAAAATACATTCTGCATTTCAGTAGCTGTTTGCCAAGTGTCAGACACTATCTACATCTATTCCAGCAAGGATCCACTGCAATGTGTGTTGACATTTGGTGAGGGTTATCATATTTGTCTGTTATCCGTCATTACTCACCTGACTTTGGGGGTATAGTACTGCTGACTTGTATAGGGGGAGCCACCATACCAGCATACTTTACATCTTTGATAACTGCATTTACCTCTGCAATGATGTCTGGGATGTGGTAATATAGCTGACATACTAACCTGGAGGTGTGAAGGGACAGTTTCAGGAGCTTTCACTTGGCATTTCTTAGCATAAAATCATCTGTTCCACAGTCAAGATAATCAGTATGTGAATTCTGCTAGCTTCTAAATATATGCATGCCAATTATGCTCTGGGGATCAGGTCTAAGACTTTAGGATGTGTCCAAGGACCTGTTGCATACATAGTAAAATGGATTTGGACCATCATTTCATTTATCACCTGGCTTCCACAAGTCCTCATCCTAATATGGCATATACAAAGCATCTGAGAACTCATGCTTTAGAACCAATGCCAGTTCAGATTTCATAATTGCCCTGCAATTATGCAAGCATAAGCTGACTTTCAGGTAGTTATGTAACTCAGGGTTACATACTATATGATCCAACAAAACTCAAGTTCAGACTTTTATTTAAAAAGATCCCAGGTTGATATTGTACCCAGACATCTGGCCAAAGAAAACATAAATTCTCTTTGGAAGAATACAGACTCAGTGTAGGCCTCAAAAATTTCCATGGATATTTCTCAGAAAAAGAGTTTACAGTCCTAAGGTGCTCCCTCCTCTCCAATTTTTGGGGGAAGAGTTTAAGACAGATTGGTCTTAATTCAGTTTTAAATGTTTAGTAAAATCTATAAATAAAATGTTTATGATTAACAAGTGGGAGGTTTATGATTACTGTTTCAACATCATTACTTGCTATTAATATGTTCAGATATTCTTTATGACTTAACCTTGGTAAATCTATGTTTCTAGCAATCAATCCACTTTACCTAGATTAGCCAGATTTTTGGAGCATCATTTTTCATATTAGAATGATTCTTTGAATTTCTGTGGTATCAGTTGTAATGTCTTTTCTTTCATTCACAATCTGGAGTCTTTTCATTTTTTGTTTGTTTAAGATAGCTAAAGGGTTGTCAATACACTTACCTTTAAAAAAGCTAACAGATTTGTTGATATTTTCTATCATTTTTCTAGTCTCTATTTTCTCGTGAAATACCAAAAATTCATTTTTAAAAGTAAAAACAATATATGCCGAAGACTTAAAGTTGAGCATAAACTACCCCAAAAGTTACAACATATTTGAACTCTGCAAACCCACTTAGATTTCATGTGGGAATAATCCTATTTCAGGTTAAAACTTATATATACACAATCATTCAAATATCATCACTGACGCAAGGAATTTGAGCTTCCTCCTTGCACTCAAGCTCAAGTCGTCAGTAGGGCAAACCCAGAGTAAACAAAAATAATTTTCTGGGTGTGCCTCACACAATGTTGCACTGAAATAAGATGTGTGTGTGTGTGTGTGTGTCTGTGTGTCTGTGTGTGTGTCTGTGTGTTTGTGTACTCATGCTCTACCGTGTGCTACTGTTTGCAACCTCAGAGTGTAGCCTGCCAGGTTCTTCTGTCCACGGAATTTTCCAGGCAAGAACACTGAAGTGGGAAGATGCCTGAATACTAATCCAAATTCATCTTTGGACAAGTTACTTTCCCTGCCTAGGCCCACAATTTATTTTGATGTAAAGCAAGTGTGCTAAAATAAACTTTTGATATTGGAAGTGTGACCTGTAGGACAAAAATAGTTTGTCTACCCCAGGATAGAGAATTGATTTTTTTAAAAAACAACTTAGAAGTCTTAATTTTTTGTTACAGCTAGTGTAACATGGGAGCTTGAACTAAACTGCTGCTTCTAGAAAATGAGAGAAAAGAGAAGAAACTGTTAAGACTTTCCTAGGAATTATCATTTCTGCAATGTGAGAGAAGTTTTCATCTATTCTTGCTATGCCTGATGAGATTTATGCCACAAAAGAGGTTTTAGATGTCACTTTTGTTTCACATTATAAGTAGTATGTCAATTATTTAGTGAAGTGATAGACAAGCAGCAGTCAGATTAAAGAAATAAAGAAGCACTCATCCTAAATAGTTCCAATAGGATGGCATTATATACTAGCTAAAGCATTTTACCATTTGTAATTTGGACATTAAATTATAGAAGTGAATGAAAATATTTCATCAAGTGGAATAAGAAAACAATCTCAGACAGATTTTTTAAAACAGATTTTTTAAAAGCTCTCTCTGTCATATATGATAAACTCAAAAAATGCAAAATACTTTTCTAATAATTTTTAGCTAAAGTGAGGATGACTCATTTTGAACATTTACATTGCATCATATATTTTAAGGTCTTAGAAAATTCAATTTCATACTTTGTCCTTTAAAATTAAGGTATTTCTTGGGGTCAAAGAAGTCAAATAGTTAAGAAACAGCTTGCTCCTTGCGCTTACTTTTTGATCTTTCTTGTTTGGAATGCAAGCAAGGGCTTGGATTACTTTTGAACCAGCTCATACCAATTTCACAATCTCCTGCTCTGGCATGTCTAAGGAAAGTGGTTTTATTAGGTATAAAAGCTACTCATCCAGCTAATTATATAAGACTTATTCCTGAAAATGTATTTGGGGATGTTGAGTGTGAAGTTTAAAAGATTTTATACCCTTTTAAAACCTTAAAGTCAAATAATATTTTTCTAACTTTTGCTCTCCTTAGAGATGTAACATTTAGGAGTCTTGGGAGGAAAAAAAAAAATTTCTCATAAATTTAAAGCATATTTTAGAAAATACACACTTTAAAATTTTTACTTTGGAAATACTTTCAATTTACAAAGACCTAAGTGTTACAAAGTAAAAAATAATACAAAGAACATGCATATAAATTTCACCCTAATTCATCTATTGTTAACATTTTATCTGATTTGCTTGATTTTCCATCCCCTCTCTCTCTCTTCTACACCCACACCTTCTCCAACCTACTTTCTTCTGAAATACGGGCTCTATTTTCCTGCTCAAGCTGACTGTATTTCTTACTGTGGAAGTAATAAAAGGAAGTGGGAGCTTTATGAAAACCTTGCAAAGCAGAAATCGAGGGGTTTTAGATGTCACTTTTGTTTCACATTATAAGTAGTATGTCAATTATTTAGTGAAGTGATAGACAAGCAGCAGTCAGATTAAAGAAATAAAGAAGCACTCATCCTAAATAGTTCCAATAGGATGGCATTATATACTAGCTAAAGCATTTTACCATTTGTAATTTGGACATTAAATTATAGAAGTGAATGAAAATATTTCATCAAGTGGAATAAGAAAACAATCTCAGACAGATTTTTTAAAACAGATTTTTTAAAAGCTCTCTCTGTCATATATGATAAACTCAAAAAATGCAAAATACTTTTCTAATAATTTTTAGCTAAAGTGAGGATGACTCATTTTGAACATTTACATTGCATCATATATTTTAAGGTCTTAGAAAATTCAATTTCATACTTTGTCCTTTAAAATTAAGGTATTTCTTGGGGTCAAAGAAGTCAAATAGTTAAGAAACAGCTTGCTCCTTGCGCTTACTTTTTGATCTTTCTTGTTTGGAATGCAAGCAAGGGCTTGGATTACTTTTGAACCAGCTCATACCAATTTCACAATCTCCTGCTCTGGCATGTCTAAGGAAAGTGGTTTTATTAGGTATAAAAAGCTACTCATCCAGCTAATTATATAAGACTTATTCCTGAAAATGTATTTGGGGATGTTGAGTGTGAAGTTTAAAAGATTTTATACCCTTTTAAAACCTTAAAGTCAAATAATATTTTTCTAACTTTTGCTCTCCTTAGAGATGTAACATTTAGGAGTCTTGGGAGGAAAAAAAAAAATTTCTCATAAATTTAAAGCATATTTTAGAAAATACACACTTTAAAATTTTTACTTTGGAAATACTTTCAATTTACAAAGACCTAAGTGTTACAAAGTAAAAAATAATACAAAGAACATGCATATAAATTTCACCCTAATTCATCTATTGTTAACATTTTATCTGATTTGCTTGATTTTCCATCCCCTCTCTCTCTCTTCTACACCCACACCTTCTCCAACCTACTTTCTTCTGAAATACGGGCTCTATTTTCCTGCTCAAGCTGACTGTATTTCTTACTGTGGAAGTAATAAAAGGAAGTGGGAGCTTTTTGATGAAAACAAATATTATCTTGCAAAGCAGAATTCTCAGAAATCTTTATAGAAGCTCCAGGGAACAGAGGCATCTTTTTTTGTTACAAGGGAAAAGAAGCTGCCTCTACAGAGTCAAAGTACACAGGAGAATCCGGAGATTAGAAGTTCGAAGCTCATTCAATCAAATGTTCTCACTAAAGTTTCAAGTTCCATTCTTGTTCTATTAGCACCGTGTCTTTGACATGAGACCTATCAAGGTTAGACAATTAGTCGTAAATGTACTATTTTTATGATTAGCAGTTTGGTCTCTGCTTTGTAGCTCCAAGAGATGAGGGTGTTTATAAATCTCCTCATGGAGGTTTTATTATTATTATTATTTTTAAATATTACTAGCTACTTGAATCTGTCGCCTTATTTTTTAAAAGTTTTTGAAACTGCAAATAATAGCCAATTAAATGAGAATCTTTAGAATTGCAGTTCCTCTACATAACCCTTTCAAAAACTGTCACAGAAGCTATAGTGCCAGTTTCTGTCTATAGCTCATTTTAATCAAAATGTCACTGGTAAGACTCTTACTGAGTATGCAAGAGTTATTGTGATCCCATTTACCACCAGCAGCGAAGTCCTTACTGTTGACTGGTGAGTATTCTAGATTTAGAATCAAAGATAATCATTAGATACAGCTTCTCAGAAGCCATGCAACAAGAGAGAATGAAATGAAATATGTAAAGTGTTTGAAGAGAAAAAACACTAACCTAGAATTCTGTACCCTGCAAAAGTATACTTTAGAAATAAAGGGGAAATAAAGATTTTCTCAGACAAATAAAAATTGAGGGAATTTCTTGCTTTGCAAAAATATGTTAAAAGAAGTTCTTTAGGGCTAAGGAAAATAGATAGGTCAGAAACTAAGATCTACATAAAGAAAAGAGGAGCATCAAAAAGAAAAAGAAAATTAAAACTTTTATTATTTTTAGTTGATCAAATAGTGTGTTTAAAATAATAAAAGCTACAATGTGTTCAATGATTACATTTTATGTGTAACTGAAATGAATGATGGCCATAAAACAGGGGATTTCAGGAAAGAATGAGAATTATTTGTTTTATTTGTACTCACAGTAAATGCAAAATGATATATGGTTATTTGAAAGTAGACTTGGAATTTTTGTAAATGTATATTGCAAACTCAAGGGCAATCACTAAGAGGGGAAATAAAGGATAACTGATATGCTAAGAGAGGAAAGAAAATGGAATCCTATTAAATGCTCAATTTATAGAGAGAATCAATGAAATTGAAAGCTGATTTTTTGAAAAACTAAGAAAAAAAGAAATGGATATAAATTATTAATATTAGGGGGAGAAGATGAATATCACTAAATATTCCATGGAAATTAAAAATAATAAAGGAATCCTATATATTTTGAAGATTCTATTGATACATTCTCTAGCTCAGAGAGTCTTTCATCATCAATGTCAAATCTACCACTGAGCTCATCAAATAATATACTTTCTTTATTTCTAAATAAAAAACATTTTTGATCCCTGGCATTTCTTTTTGATGCTTTTAGAATTTTTATCTCTTTTTTTTACACTATCTGTCTGTTCTTACATGTTGTCCACTTTCTTCATTAGAGACCTTAAATGGTGTTAAATTAGAACCCTGGCCTAAAGACAGTTGCTTGTAAAGTATACAAAAGAAAGATTGGGCATTGGCGTTTCTCTCTGGGGACTCAGTACTGACCTCTGAGGAGAGAGCCACAGAAAGTTCTCTTGAGCCTGTTAAGAAATCTTTCTTCATTTGATCTAATCTTGTGGGTCTTGGGGATTTAAACCTCATTGGCTTTCAAATCTAGTGTTTTTGGGGTCCTGTCTTTCAGGTGGAACTCTTAAAAATTGGGTCAATTGACACTGAGTCCAAACCAACTGGCTCTAAGAGAGAAGTTGACAGGTGTGACTTCCCTTCCAACTACATGTTACTATGATATGGTTCAGGTTGATGGCCAGAATGTGTCTCAGCCTTTACTTTCCTTTTTGTTTTGAGTATTTTCTTATTTGTTTAGTGTATAGAAGTCTCTCAGCCAGCTTTTGGATTTATTTCAGAGGGACCTTCTCCTGGTACAGCTGTAGATTTAGTGTGTCCATGGGAATAGATGAGTTCAGAAACCTCCTGTGTTGCAATTTTGCAATAGAATGACCAATTACATTTAATGCAAGTAATCATTTTCCATTTTTTAATGTTTTATTTGATTTTGCTATTTTTTTTTCATTGAATCCTTTTGTTAAAAATTATGCACTTTTAGGGGCTTCCCCTGGTAGTCCAGTGGGTAAGGACACCGCCTTGCAGTGCAAGGGGCGCCGGTTCGATCCCTGGCCTGGGAAGATCCCATGTGCCGCGGAGCGGCTGGACGGATGTGTCCAATTACCGAGCCGGAGCTCTGGCACGTGTGCACCCAGAGCCGGTGCTCTGCGACGACAGAGGCCACCATGATGAGAGGCCCACATAGGTCAAGGAACAAAGATGGATGAAAATAAAGAAATGAAAGACCAATAGAAGTGGCCCGCCCATCCCCGTCCCCCCCACTCCACCCCCCCCAAAAAAATTATGCACTTTTAAAATCAGAATCATCATTTATAGAAACCCACATCCTAAATGTATACAAGTAAATTTATTAAAAATGACATTTAATTTAATTAAACATTAATATTTTCCCCAAACAAATATGCAGCATTTTTTCAAAGCCAAGAATAAATACATACATTTTATATTTTAATAATATATAATAATTGGATTAAAAACTGACAAAGAAATATAGAGAGAGTCTTTTTTTTTTTTTTTAAACCTTTATTTTACTTTTAACTTTTACAGAGTTTTGTTGTTCACAGACATGCATGTTCTCAGATTAGTCACATGTATATCCCCCCCTTCCCTCCCTTCTTATCTATGTGTTTTTTGGGTTTTCCTGTCTTTCAGGTGGAACTCTTAAAATTGGGTCAATTGACACTGAGTCCAAACCAACTGGCTCTAAGAGAGAAGTTGACAGGTGTGACTTCCCTTCCAACTACATGTTACTATGATATGGTTCAGGTTGATGGCCCGAATGTGTCTCAGCCTTTATTTTCCCTTTTTTGTTTTGAGTATTTTCTTATTTGTTTAGTGTATAGAAGTCTCTCAGCCAGCTTTTGGATTTATTTCAGAGGGACCTTCTCCTGGTACAGCTGTAGATTTGGTGTGTCCATGGGAATAGATGAGTTCAGAAACCTCCTGTGTTGCAATTTTGCAATAGAATGACCAATTACATTTAATGCAAGTAATCATTTTCCATTTTTTAATGTTTTATTTGATTTTGCTATTTTTTTTTCATTGAATCCTTTTGTTAAAAATTATGCACTTTTAGGGGCTTCCCCTGGTAGTCCAGTGGGTAAGGACACCGCCTTGCAGTGCAAGGGGCGCCGGTTCGATCCCTGGCCTGGGAAGATCCCATGTGCCGCGGAGCGGCTGGACGGATGTGTCCAATTACCGAGCCGGAGCTCTGGCACGTGTGCACCCAGAGCCGGTGCTCTGCGACGACAGAGGCCACCATGATGAGAGGCCCACATAGGTCAAGGAACAAAGATGGATGAAAATAAAGAAATGAAAGACCAATAGAAGTGGCCCGCCCATCCCTGTCCCTCCCCACTCCACCCCCCCCAAAAAAATTATGCACTTTTAAAATCAGAATCATCATTTATAGAAACCCACATCCTAAATGTATACAAGTAAATTTATTAAAAATGACATTTAATTTAATTAAACATTAATATTTTCCCCAAACAAATATGCAGCATTTTTTCAAAGCCAAGAATAAATACATACATTTTATATTTTAATAATATATAATAATTGGATTAAAAACTGACAAAGAAATATAGAGAGAGTCTTTTTTTTTTTTTTTAAACCTTTATTTTACTTTTAACTTTTACAGAGTTTTGTTGTTCACAGACATGCATGTTCTCAGATTAGTCACATGTATATCCCCCCCTTCCCTCCCCTCCCGACCATCACACAGCACCCCTGAAGGATCCCCTTTTCTCACAGAGCAATGACTAGAGCTATTTTCTTCACTTATGATAGTACAGGCCTTCATGCTACTTCCTTTATGCCTCTCACTCACTGTTCCTTCCCCACAATGTCCATATGTCCACTGTCCATGTCTGTCTTTCTGTCTCTTCACTGCATGTGCCATCATCACCATCCTACTAGATTCCATATATATGTGTTAATATACTGTATTTGTCCTTCTCTTTCTGACTGACTTCACTTTTGATGATACGTTCTAGATCCAGCCACCTCATTAGGGTTGATTCTTCTGCATTTCTCTTTACAGCTGTGTAGTATTCCATTGTATATATGTACCAGAGCTTTTGGATCCATTCGTTCGTCGATGGGCATCTAGGTTCCTTCCATGTTCTAGCTATTGTATAGAGAGCTGCAATGAACATTGGGGTACAGGTGCTTCTTTCAGTTTTGATTTCGTCAGGGTATAAGCCTAAGAGTGGGATTGCTGGGTCATATGGTGCTTCTATTTTTAGTTTTTTAAGAAATCTCCAGACTGTCTTCCATAGAGGCTGTATCAATTTACACTCCCACCAGCAATGCAGGAGTGTTCCCTTTTCTCCGCAGCCTCTCCAGCATTTATTGTCTGTCGATTTGTGGATGATGGCCATTCTGACGGGTGTGAGGTGATATCTCATTGTAGTTTTGATTTGCATTTCTCTAATTATTAGTGAAGTTGAACATCGTTTCATGTGTTTTTGGGCCATCTGTATGTCATCGTTGGAGAGGTGTCTGTTTAGGTCCTTTTCCCATTTTTTGATTGGGTTGTTCGTTTTTCCAGTGCTGAGTTGTCTGACTTGCTTGTAGATTTTGGAGATTAATTCTTTGTCTGTTGTTTCATTTGCTATGATTTTCTCCCACTCTGTGGGCTGTCTGTTCAGCTTTTTTGTAATTTCTTTAGCTGTACAAAAGCTTTTAAGTTTCATTAGGTCCCACATGTTCATTTGTCTTTTAGTTCCACTTTATTGGGCAGAGATTTCTTTAGCTTTTTACCAAAAGCTTTTAAGTTTCAAAATGCATGCCAGATTAGTCACATGTATATCCCCTTCCCTCTCCCGACCATCACACAGCACCCCTGAAGGATCCCCTTTTCTCACAGAGCAATGACTAGAGCTATTTTCTTCACTTATGATAGTACAGGCCTTCATGCTACTTCCTTTATGCCTCTCACTCACTGTTCCTTCCCCACAATGTCCATATGTCCACTGTCCATGTCTGTCTTTCTGTCTCTTCACTGCATGTGCCATCATCACCATCCTACTAGATTCCATATATATGTGTTAATATACTGTATTTGTCCTTCTCTTTCTGACTGACTTCACTTTTGATGATACGTTCTAGATCCAGCCACCTCATTAGGGTTGATTCTTCTGCATTTCTCTTTACAGCTGTGTAGTATTCCATTGTATATATGTACCAGAGCTTTTGGATCCATTCGTTCGTCGATGGGCATCTAGGTTCCTTCCATGTTCTAGCTATTGTATAGAGAGCTGCAATGAACATTGGGGTACAGGTGCTTCTTTCAGTTTTGATTTCGTCAGGGTATAAGCCTAAGAGTGGGATTGCTGGGTCATATGGTGCTTCTATTTTTATTTTTTTAAGAAATCTCCAGACTGTCTTCCATAGAGGCTGTATCAATTTACACTCCCACCAGCAATGCAGGAGTGTTCCCTTTTCTCCGCAGCCTCTCCAGCATTTATTGTCTGTCGATTTGTGGATGATGGCCATTCTGACGGGTGTGAGGTGATATCTCATTGTAGTTTTGATTTGCATTTCTCTAATTATTAGTGAAGTTGAACATCGTTTCATGTGTTTTTGGGCCATCTGTATGTCATCGTTGGAGAGGTGTCTGTTTAGGTCCTTTTCCCATTTTTTGATTGGGTTGTTCGTTTTTCCAGTGCTGAGTTGTCTGACTTGCTTGTAGATTTTGGAGATTAATTCTTTGTCTGTTGTTTCATTTGCTATGATTTTCTCCCACTCTGTGGGCTGTCTGTTCAGCTTTTTTGTAATTTCTTTAGCTGTACAAAAGCTTTTAAGTTTCATTAGGTCCCACATGTTCATTTGTCTTTTTAGTTCCACTATTCTAGTAGGTGGGTCAGAGAAGATCTTGCTTTGATTGATGTCCTTGAGGGTTTTGCCTATATTCTCCTCTAAGAGTTTGATGGTTTCTGGCCTTACATTTAGGTCTTTAATCCATTTTGAGTTGATCTTTGTGTATGGTGTCAGGGTATGTTCCAACTTCATTTTCTTGCATGGAGCTGTCCAATTTTCCCAGCACCATTTGTTGAAGAGGCTGTCTTTGTCCCATTTTATATGTTCGCCTCCTTTGTCAAAAATAAGGTACCCATAGGTGCGTGGCTTTATCTCTGGGTTCTCGATCTTGTTCCATTGGTCGATATTTCTGTTTTTGTGGCAGTACCATACTGTCTTGATAACTGTTGCTTTGTAGTAGAGTCTGAAGTTGGGGAGGCTGATCCCCCCAGCTCCATTCTTCTTCCTGAGGATTGCTTTGGCTATTCGAGGTCTTTTGTGTTTCCATATGAACTGTGTTACTCGTTGGTCTAGTTCTGTGAAGAATGTTATTGGAAGTTTGATAGGGATCGCATTGAATCTATAGATGACATTTGGTAGTATGGTCATTTTCACAATATTGATTCTCCCGACCCAGGAACACGGAATATTTCTCCATCTGTTTAAGTCTTCTTTAATGTCTCTCATGAGTGTCTTGTAATTTTCTGTGTACAGTTCTTTTGTTTCTTTGGGTAGGTTTATTCCTAGATATTTGATTCTTTTGGTTGCGATGGTGAAGGGGATTGCCTCTTTGATTTCATTTTCTGATTTTTCATTGTTTGTGTATAGGAATGCCAGTGATTTCTGTATATTGATTTTGTATCCTGCGACTTTGCTGAATTCACTGATTAACTCTAGTAGTTTTGTAACCGTGTCTTTGGGATTTTCTATGTATAATATCATGTCATCTGCAAATAGAGATAGTTTGACTTCTTCTTTTCCAATCTGGATTCCTTTGATTTCTTTCTCTTCTCTTATTGCTGTTGCTAGAACTTCCAGGACTATGTTGAATAAGAGTGGTGAAAGTGAACACCCTTGTCTTGTTCCTGATCTTAGAGGGAATGCTTTGAGTTTTTCACCATTTAGGATAATGTTCGCTGTGGGTTTCTCATATATGGCTTTCACTATGTTAAGATAAGTTCCTTCTATGCCCATTTTTTGAAGAGTTTTTATCATAAATGGATGCTGTACTTTGTCAAAGGCTTTTTCTGCATCTATTGAGATGATCATGTGATTTTTGTCTTTCAATTTGTTGATATGGTGTATCACATTGATTGATTTGCGGATGTTGAAGAATCCTTGCATGCCTGGGATGAACCCGACTTGATCGTGATGAATGAGCTTTTTGATGTGTTGCTGAATTCTGTTTGCTAGGATTTTGTTGAGGATTTTGGCATCTAGATTCATCAGTGAAATTGGCCTATAATTTTCTTTTTTTGTGATGTCTTTGCCTGGCTTTGGTATCAGGGTGATGGTGGCCTCGTAGAATGTGTTTGGAAGTGTTCCTTCCTGGGCAATTTTTTGGAAGAGTTTTAGAAGGACAGGCATTAGCTCTTCTTTAAATGTTTGGTAGAATTCACTTGTGAAACCATCTTGCCCTGGGCTTTTATTTTTGGGTAGATTTTTGATCACAAGGTCGATTTCTGAGCTTGTGATTGGCTTGTTCATAGTTTCTATTTCTTCCTGGTTGAGTCTTGGGAGATTAATCTTCTCTAAGAAACTGTCCATTTCTTTCAGGTTGTCCAATTTGTTGCCATAGAGTTGTTCATAATAGTCTCTTATAATCCTTTGGATTTCTGCATTATCCATTGTAATCTCTCCTTTTTCATTTTTGATTTTGGTGATCTGGTTCTTCTCTCTCTCTTTCTTGATGAGTCTGGCCAGTGGTGTGTCGACTTTATTGACTTTTTCGAAGAACCAGCTTTTTGTTTTATTTATCTTTACTATTGTTTCTTTTGTTTCTTTTTCATTTATTTCTGCTCTGATCTTTATGATTTCCCTTCTTCTGCTGGCTTTGGGGTGTTTTTGTTCTTCTTTCTCCAGTTGTTTCAAGCGTAAGGTAAGGTCATCTGTTTGAGATTTTCCTATTTTCTTGAGGTGGGATTGTATTGCTATAAACTTCCCTCTTAGAACTGCTTTTGCAGTATCCCATAGGTTTTGCACTGTCGTGTGTTCATTGTCATTTTCTTCTAGGAATTTTTTTATTTCTCCTTTGATTTCCTCAATGATCAGTTGGTTTTTTAGGTATGTGTTGTTTAATCTCCATGTGTTTGTGTTTTTAGCGGTTTTTTTCTGCATCTATTGAGATGATCATGTGATTTTTGTCTTTCAATTTGTTGATATGGTGTATCACATTGATTGATTTGCGGATGTTGAAGAATCCTTGCATGCCTGGGATGAACCCGACTTGATCGTGATGAATGAGCTTTTTGATGTGTTGCTGAATTCTGTTTGCTAGGATTTTGTTGAGGATTTTGGCATCTAGATTCATCAGTGAAATTGGCCTATAATTTTCTTTTTTTGTGATGTCTTTGCCTGGCTTTGGTATCAGGGTGATGGTGGCCTCGTAGAATGTGTTTGGAAGTGTTCCTTCCTGGGCAATTTTTTGGAAGAGTTTTAGAAGGACAGGCATTAGCTCTTCTTTAAATGTTTGGTAGAATTCACTTGTGAAACCATCTTGCCCTGGGCTTTTATTTTTGGGTAGATTTTTGATCACAAGGTCGATTTCTGAGCTTGTGATTGGCTTGTTCATAGTTTCTATTTCTTCCTGGTTGAGTCTTGGGAGATTAATCTTCTCTAAGAAACTGTCCATTTCTTTCAGGTTGTCCAATTTGTTGCCATAGAGTTGTTCATAATAGTCTCTTATAATCCTTTGGATTTCTGCATTATCCATTGTAATCTCTCCTTTTTCATTTTTGATTTTGGTGATCTGGTTCTTCTCTCTCTCTTTCTTGATGAGTCTGGCCAGTGGTGTGTCGACTTTATTGACTTTTTCGAAGAACCAGCTTTTTGTTTTATTTATCTTTACTATTGTTTCTTTTGTTTCTTTTTCATTTATTTCTGCTCTGATCTTTATGATTTCCCTTCTTCTGCTGGCTTTGGGGTGTTTTTGTTCTTCTTTCTCCAGTTGTTTCAAGCGTAAGGTAAGGTCATCTGTTTGAGATTTTCCTATTTTCTTGAGGTGGGATTGTATTGCTATAAACTTCCCTCTTAGAACTGCTTTTGCAGTATCCCATAGGTTTTGCACTGTCGTGTGTTCATTGTCATTTTCTTCTAGGAATTTTTTTATTTCTCCTTTGATTTCCTCAATGATCAGTTGGTTTTTTAGGTATGTGTTGTTTAATCTCCATGTGTTTGTGTTTTTAGCGGTTTTTTTCCTGTAGTTGATCTCTAGTCTCACTGCATTGTGGTCCGAGAAGATGGTTGATAGAATTTCAGTTTTCTTGAATTGACTGAGGATTGATTTGTGGCCCAAGATGTGGTCTATCCTGGAGAATGTTCCGTGAGCACTTGAGAAGAAAGTGTATTCTTCTGCTTTTGGATGGAAAGTCCTAAAGATATCAATGAGGTCCATTTCTTCTAGTGTGGCATTTAAGGCTTGTGTTTCTTTATTAATTTTCTGTTTGGATGATCTGTCCATTGGTGTGAGAGGAGTGTTAAAGTCTCCTACTATGATTGTGTTGCTGTCAATGTCTTCTTTTATGTCTGAAAGTGTTTGTCTTATGTATTGGGGTGCTCCTGCGTTGGGAGCGTAGATATTTATGATTGTTATGTCTTCTTCTTGGATGGATCCCTTAATCATGATGTAGTGACCTGCCTTGTCTCTTAGAATCTTCTTTACTTTAAAATCTATTTTATCTGATATGAGGATTGCTACTCCAGCTTTCTTTTGATTTCCATTTGCATGGAATATCTTTTTCCAGCCTCTCACTTTCAGTCTATGAGTGTCTCTACGTCTGAAATGAGTTTCCTGGAGGCAGCATATGTATGGGTTGTGTTTTTGGATCCATTCAGCCACTCTGTGTCTTTTGGTTGTGGCGTTTAGTCCATTGACATTCAAAGTGATTATTGATACAAATGATCCTATTGTCATCTTCTTAGATGTTATGATGGGTTTGTTTCATGGATCTTCTCCTTTTATACTTGTTTTCTATATAAGTCCCTTTAACATCTGTTGTAAGGCTGGTTTGGTGTGACTAAATTCTTTTAATTTTTGCTTGTCTGTAAAGCTTTTGATTTCTCCATCAATTTTGAAGGAGATCCTTGCAGGGTAGAGGATTCTTGGTTGCAGATTATTCTCTTTCAGCCGTTTAAATGTGTCCTGCCATTCCCTTCTGGCCTGCAGAGTTTCTGTTGAAAGATCAGCTGTTAAACGGATGGGCTTTCCCTTGTATGTCACTAGTTGCTTTTCCCTTGCTGCTTTGAGAATTCTATCTTTGTGTTTAATTTGTGTCAACTTCATTAATATGTGTCTTGGTGTGTTTCTTCTCGGATTGATTCTGTTAGGTACCCTTTGTGCTTCTTGGACTTGATTGACTATTTCTTTTCCCGTGTTGGGGAAATTTTCAACTATAATCTCTTCAAAAATTTTCTCATAGCCTTTCTTTTTTTCTTCTTCTTCTGGAACCCCTATAATTCGAATATTGGTGCGTTTGATATTATCCCAGAGGTCTCTGAGGCTGTCCTCTGCTCTTTTCATTCTTTGAGCTAGAGTCTGTTTTTCAGCAGTTACTTCCACCATTTTATCTTCCAGCTCACTTATCCGGTCTTCTGTCTCAGATACTCTGCTCTTGATTCCTTCTACAGTGTTTTT
Source organism: Tragulus kanchil (assembly GCA_022376925.1). Classification (NCBI taxonomy): domain Eukaryota; kingdom Metazoa; phylum Chordata; class Mammalia; order Artiodactyla; family Tragulidae; genus Tragulus; species Tragulus kanchil. The sequence continues at coordinate 202,128,558 of JAIOJX010000028.1, read as the reverse complement.
CAGTTCAGCAATTGAGTTGTTTGTCTCTGTTACTTTTTTGGTAAGTTCTTGTATTTCTTTATTCAGTGTGTTAGTTGTATCTTGCAATTTCTCTGAAATTCTGTTTTCAGTGTCTTTGATCATCTTTACTATCATTCTTCTGAAATCACTTTCAGAAAGTTTGTCCAAATTCTCTTCATTAATTTGATCGTGTGTGTTTGTGGATTGTTCCTTCGCTTGTGTGGTATTTCTCTGCCGTTTCATTGTTATTATTAATTTTTTAAAACTGATTCTGTTTGGGATTTCCTTTTCCCAGACTTGGAGTTACGTCTTTTGGTGTTTGTTGTTTGGATGGGGCTTCTATTCTGGGTGATGCTGGTGATTGGGTGATGTCAGGACTTGTATACAAGTGATTACCTTTGCTGGCGTTCTCACTTGTATACTGCTCTTTAGTGTTATGCGTTCTCTAGTATTGTAGAGTTTTGGAGTCAGTGCACCCTCCTTAAAACCCCGGGGCTTGTTGCCTGACCAGAGAATGAAGATTTCACGGCTGGTTTGTTATGGCATTAAATGATATTAAAACATATATATGCAAATGAGAAACAGAAGGTATACCTTTGACAAATGACAATTTAAAAATTATGCAAGTACTATCTAGTGTATTGAATTATACACATAAACATATACAACTATAACATAACCCAAGCATTCCAATCAAAAATACAGTACAATACGTTAGCACGGCGAATAGAGAAATCCAAGAATGATATCCACAAGTTAATAAGCAAACTAAGTAGAGTACCAATCGGAGAATAATGCTAGAGCAGGATCCCCGTTGGGGATAAGGCAATGAGGACAGAACAGAATAAGAAATATAGTGGGGAAAGGGAAAAAGAGAAAGGGAGGATAGAAGAGAAATATAGAATAATATTGCAAAGTTAAATATAGGGAGGTAAAGATTTGTATGTATTAGAATTTAGTGCTATAGGAAAGGAGCTTCAGAGAAAGCAAAGAATTATAGAGGAGGTAGTAGTACAAATGAAAAAATTATTAAAAATTAAAAGATCTAAATTTTATAGAAAATATAGAAAAACAAAGCAAAAATAAATCAAACAAACAAAACCCCCAAAAGAAGTTTATACCAAAATAAAATTTGTTCTTGTATTTCTTTATTCAGTGTGTTAGTTGTATCTTGCAATTTCTCTGAAATTCTGTTTTCAGTGTCTTTGATCATCTTTACTATCATTCTTCTGAAATCACTTTCAGAAAGTTTGTCCAAATTCTCTTCATTAATTTGATCGTGTGTGTTTGTGGATTGTTCCTTCGCTTGTGTGGTATTTCTCTGCCGTTTCATTGTTATTATTAATTTTTTAAAACTGATTCTGTTTGGGATTTCCTTTTCCCAGACTTGGAGTTACGTCTTTTGGTGTTTGTTGTTTGGATGGGGCTTCTATTCTGGGTGATGCTGGTGATTGGGTGATGTCAGGACTTGTATACAAGTGATTACCTTTGCTGGCGTTCTCACTTGTATACTGCTCTTTAGTGTTATGCGTTCTCTAGTATTGTAGAGTTTTGGAGTCAGTGCACCCTCCTTAAAACCCCGGGGCTTGTTGCCTGACCAGAGAATGAAGATTTCACGGCTGGTTTGTTATGGCATTAAATGATATTAAAACATATATATGCAAATGAGAAACAGAAGGTATACCTTTGACAAATGACAATTTAAAAATTATGCAAGTACTATCTAGTGTATTGAATTATACACATAAACATATACAACTATAACATAACCCAAGCATTCCAATCAAAAATACAGTACAATACGTTAGCACGGCGAATAGAGAAATCCAAGAATGATATCCACAAGTTAATAAGCAAACTAAGTAGAGTACCAATCGGAGAATAATGCTAGAGCAGGATCCCCGTTGGGGATAAGGCAATGAGGACAGAACAGAATAAGAAATATAGTGGGGAAAGGGAAAAAGAGAAAGGGAGGATAGAAGAGAAATATAGAATAATATTGCAAAGTTAAATATAGGGAGGTAAAGATTTGTATGTATTAGAATTTAGTGCTATAGGAAAGGAGCTTCAGAGAAAGCAAAGAATTATAGAGGAGGTAGTAGTACAAATGAAAAAATTATTAAAAATTAAAAGATCTAAATTTTATAGAAAAATATAGAAAAACAAAGCAAAAATAAATAAAAACAAACAAAACCCCCACAGAACCTTAAAAGGTCAATGGGGAACCAGAAGTTTATACCAAAATAAAATGTGTGGTTTAAAAGGAAAAAGAAAAAAAAAAAATATGTAAACTTGAATATATTCAGTCTTACTGATAAGATTAGTAGCTTCAATAGAATTCAGTGAAGGAAATGAACACACCCACTCTCTCTCACACACACCCCCAAGAAAAGAAAAAAAAAAAAAGCGGTGGGTGCACTGAGTGGGTTTGGAAAAAAGAGAAAAAAAAAATTGAAACAAAGTAATACAATACAAAAAATGAAATTTTAAAGTCCAGCAGTAACTCCAGCTTCAGACAAAACGTGAAAATAGTGTTTATGTTCTTCTGTCTCTTGCTGACTATTCAGGAATTATCAGTCTTTTTCTTGCCTCTGGCAGTGGTTGGATCTGAAGACCTCTTTGACTGCTTGTTTAGGTCTATTCCAGAATTAAAAGGCGCGCCCTGGCTGGCCCTGGGAGTTTCTTAATCCAAATTCCTTTTCCTGCTGGGTGGAGCTAAGTTCCCTCCCTGTAGCTTGACCAGCAGCCCTGCAGTTTGACCAGCAGCCAAACTACAGTAGGGAAAATGGCGTCTGTCTCACAGAGGATTTATTCCCACACGCTCTATGGGAAGCACTTCCGCAGTGACCCCGACCCTGCTGCAGGCCTCTGTCGACCCCCGTCACCGCGGGAGACGTCAGGTTACTCAGAGGTGAGTCTGGCTCAGTCTCATGCAGGATCGCTATTCCTCTCTCCGGGATCACAGTGCGCAGAGACCTTCCAGTCCTCCTCGGCGGCTCTGTGATCCGGTTAATGGTAACCTCCTCCAAAGGGAACTGAGTGCCGCCCTTCCGAGGCCTGCTCAAGGGCACTTCTAGCTCAAGGGGGCACCTGGACCCTCCAAAGCAGGTCTGGCTCAGTCCCTTGTGGTGTTAGTGCTCCTCTCCCGGGTTTTGATCTGCAACAGGCTTTGCGGCTTTGGCCCGCCCAGCCTCTCTGGCGGGTATTTAAGGCCCTAGAGTATTAGAATTAGCATAAAGAAAAAAAATTATAGAGGAGGTAGTAGTACAAATGAAAAATTATTAAAATTAAAAGATCTAAATTTTATAGAAAATATAGAAAAACAAAGCAAAAATAAATAAAAACAAACAAAACCCCCACAGAACTTTAAAAGGTCAATGGGGAACCAGAAGTTTATACCAAAATAAAATGTGTGGTTTAAAAGGAAAAAGAAAAAAAAAATATGTAAACTTGAATATATTCAGTCTTACTGATAAGATTAGTAGCTTCAATAGAATTCAGTGAAGGAAATGAACACACCCACTCTCTCTCACACACACCCCAAGAAAAGAAAAAAAAAGCGGTGGGTGCACTGAGTGGGTTTGGAAAAAAGAGAAAAAAAAAATTGAAACAAAGTAATACAATACAAAAAATGAAATTTTAAAGTCCAGCAGTAACTCCAGCTTCAGACAAAACGTGAAAATAGTGTTTATGTTCTTCTGTCTCTTGCTGACTATTCAGGAATTATCAGTCTTTTTCTTGCCTCTGGCAGTGGTTGGATCTGAAGACCTCTTTGACTGCTTGTTTAGGTCTATTCCAGAATTAAAAGGCGCGCCCTGGCTGGCCCTGGGAGTTTCTTAATCCAAATTCCTTTTCCTGCTGGGTGGAGCTAAGTTCCCTCCCTGTAGCTTGACCAGCAGCCCTGCAGTTTGACCAGCAGCCAAACTACAGTAGGGAAAATGGCGTCTGTCTCACAGAGGATTTATTCCCACACGCTCTATGGGAAGCACTTCCGCAGTGACCCCGACCCTGCTGCAGGCCTCTGTCGACCCCCGTCACCGCGGGAGACGTCAGGTTACTCAGAGGTGAGTCTGGCTCAGTCTCATGCAGGATCGCTATTCCTCTCTCCGGGATCACAGTGCGCAGAGACCTTCCAGTCCTCCTCGGCGGCTCTGTGATCCGGTTAATGGTAACCTCCTCCAAAGGGAACTGAGTGCCGCCCTTCCGAGGCCTGCTCAAGGGCACTTCTAGCTCAAGGGGGCACCTGGACCCTCCAAAGCAGGTCTGGCTCAGTCCCTTGTGGGTGTTAGTGCTCCTCTCCCGGGTTTTGATCTGCAACAGGCTTTGCGGCTTTGGCCCGCCCAGCCTCTCTGGCGGGTATGAGGTTTGACTTTTAAAAGTGCGATTGCGCCCCTCCTACCGTCTTGATGCGGCTTCTCCTTTGTTCTTCGATGTGGGGTGTCCTCTCTGTGATCAGATCCAACCTCCTTTCGTCGATGGTTTCCCAGGAACTCGTCGCAATTCAGGCGATCTTGCAGGAGAGATGAGTGCACGTCCTTCTACCCCGCCATCTTAGCTCCACCTCCTAGAGAGCGACTTACTTCAGCTTGTGTTCCACCGAAAAGAGCACCGCAGGTAAAAGGCGTTTCTGAAAACATGTTATTGAGTCAGGAGTTGGAGAAAAGGCGAGTGAAGCAGACAAAACCAAAAAGCCAATTACTATGACATGCTATTGATTCGGCTGTTATAAAATGCAAATAATCGTTGATAGCTGATATTCTAGCCACTGATAAACTGCATAAACTTCATCCCAGGTGAGGCAATCTTGGAGATGGTAGCAGAGGGCAATTATTCATTACTTTCTCTTTCTCACTTATCAATGTTTCACCCAAGGATGGACGATTCTAGTTGTGCTTCATGGATGCCTGGCTGGGCTCCACCGCTACCCAAGTCTTCTAATCAACAGGGCTGTCGGGATCAGAAAATAAGAGATGTGTGACATAAGTGGCAGGGACAGTGCTGTTATAATCATGCAGACCTGGTGCTCACAGCAGAGAGGACAAACAAGAAACCAATGAGGCCATGAAGCTTTGAAGTAGCACATTCAGAAGTATCTCTTATAGAAATATTTGATTGTGGGTTTGTTTAACCATACAGTGAAAATGTATAAGTAATGCTTTGGTGAAATTTCACCTGAGGCACACTCAAAATACATCTACTTAAATATTTACATTTCTTCCAGTCCTCCTCGGCTGCTCTGTGATCCGGTTAATGGTAACCTCCTCCAAAGGGAACTGAGTGCCGCCCTTCCGAGGCCTGCTCAAGGGCACTTCTAGCTCAAGGGGGCACCTGGACCCTCCAAAGCAGGTCTGGCTCAGTCCCTTGTGGGTGTTAGTGCTCCTCTCCCGGGTTTTGATCTGCAACAGGCTTTGCGGCTTTGGCCCGCCCAGCCTCTCTGGCGGGTATGAGGTTTGACTTTTAAAAGTGCGATTGCGCCCCTCCTACCGTCTTGATGCGGCTTCTCCTTTGTTCTTCGATGTGGGGTGTCCTCTCTGTGATCAGATCCAACCTCCTTTCGTCGATGGTTTCCCAGGAACTCGTCGCAATTCAGGCGATCTTGCAGGAGAGATGAGTGCACGTCCTTCTACCCCGCCATCTTAGCTCCACCTCCTAGAGAGAGTCTTACTTCAGCTTGTGTTCCACAGAAAAGAGAACCGAAGGTAAAAGGCTTTTCTGAAAACATGTTATTGAGTCAGGAGTTGGAGAAAAGGCGAGTGAAGCAGACAAAACCAAAAAGCCAATTACTATGACATGCTATTGATTCGGCTGTTATAAAATGCAAATAATCGTTGATAGCTGATATTCTAGCCACTGATAAACTGCATAAACTTCATCCCAGGTGAGGCAATCTTGGAGATGGTAGCAGAGGGCAATTATTCATTACTTTCTCTTTCTCACTTATCAATGTTTCACCCAAGGATGGACGATTCTAGTTGTGCTTCATGGATGCCTGGCTGGGCTCCACCGCTACCCAAGTCTTCTAATCAACAGGGCTGTCGGGATCAGAAAATAAGAGATGTGTGACATAAGTGGCAGGGACAGTGCTGTTATAATCATGCAGACCTGGTGCTCACAGCAGAGAGGACAAACAAGAAACCAATGAGGCCATGAAGCTTTGAAGTAGCACATTCAGAAGTATCTCTTATAGAAATATTTGATTGTGGGTTTGTTTTTAACCATACAGTGAAAATGTATAAGTAATGCTTTGGTGAAATTTCACCTGAGGCACACTCAAAATACATCTACTTAAATATTTACATTTCTTCACTATTTCAAAAAAAAAAGAAGTCCAAGAGGCATTTGGTTTGTCTGAAAAACAAAAAATAATTTATATTTTACTACCATTTATGCTGCTGAAAAGAGATAATTATTATTCATGGTGAATTATACAAAAGTTCTAGCTCACAGATTTCTGGGATTCATGTCTTTTCACTTTAGATATCTAGCACCAAACTGTCTTAATATCCTCATAAAGATTTGAGGAAAAGTGGTCTGAGAATTTGTTTAACTGGAAGTATGAAGGGATTTTATCTCACTAGTTGAGTGGGTGGGCAGTTCTGTGAAAGTTTTGCCATGCAGCCAAGATATCCATACATCTACCTGAAAAACCTCTTGACTTTAATGTCCATATTCTTTGGAATCTTTTCCCTAGAAGACATCACATACATTTTGCTGAATATTCAAAACTGAAAATACCTCACCTTTGGAAGCAAAATTTCTGCTTGAAGCTCTTTGTACATCTTTCAGAAAAGCTTGTTTTCAGAAATACTTACACAGATCTGCAGATGGCAGAGATTTCACATTTTTGTAGATGACATGTGTTTTTATTTTTTTTTCAGTAGGAAATTCTTATAATGATACAGTCCAATTTACATTTAACATTATGAATCTATTCTAGAAAACTCGTTTGTGAGAAACACTACTTTTACATTGCTTTCCTAGGCTGACATGAACCTGCCTCTGAGACTCGGTCACCCATGCTAGAAGGGCGTCCAGTGTCACTCATGATGGGGCTCATCAAGGACAGTGGGAACATGCATGGTGCTTTTGCTATTATGGTCACATGGTCAGTTCTCCTCCCTCTGCTATAAGACAGCACTTTTGAATGTTAGAACTGTGTTCATTTTTGGCTGAAAGACTGTGCTCAGCAGTACAACTACTGTTACAAGGAGTGGTACCGAAAATCCATCTTGCATGTACACTAGCCTGACCTCTTATAGGAGTCCAGCCAAATCTCTGTATGGCATAGATGGCAAGGTACCATCACCACTAACTCCCTGCCACTTCCATAACTCTTCAGAGAAGATCCAACACTCCTTCCGGGTCTGGCTGTATTTCTCTCACTAACCAAATACTTGCCTCTTCTCTTTCTTCCCCTTCAGTGAAAGTTCAGCTTAATTACTTCCTTAGAGACCTGGATAGGGTCATTCTTCAACAAAGTCCAGAGAAGTTATTAATTTCCCTAAATAGTAGATATGAATCAAACATTATAATTTCAGTGAAAGACTTGACATGAAAGTTTCTATATCTTACCCATAAAATGTTGGTAAGCTATAGTCAGCGTCCATTACAGTAACTATAGTTACTTTTTCCATAATTTTTCCCCAGCCTAAGTCCTTTCTCCCACATTATTTTAATATTTAACTTCACAGTGTAATGTGTCCTTTATTATTAGATGCTTCCATTCTTCTCTGTAAAAAGTATGGAGTGCACAGGTGGGGAGCGATTGTTTAAATTTTTTTAAAAAGAGTAGTACCACTTTAACATATTTTGTGAAGCTCTTTGTACATCTTTCAGAAAAGCTTGTTTTCAGAAATACTTACACAGATCTGCAGATGGCAGAGATTTCACATTTTTGTAGATGACATGTGTTTTTATTTTTTTTTCAGTAGGAAATTCTTATAATGATACAGTCCAATTTACATTTAACATTATGAATCTATTCTAGAAAACTCGTTTGTGAGAAACACTACTTTTACATTGCTTTCCTAGGCTGACATGAACCTGCCTCTGAGACTCGGTCACCCATGCTAGAAGGGCGTCCAGTGTCACTCATGATGGGGCTCATCAAGGACAGTGGGAACATGCATGGTGCTTTTGCTATTATGGTCACATGGTCAGTTCTCCTCCCTCTGCTATAAGACAGCACTTTTGAATGTTAGAACTGTGTTCATTTTTGGCTGAAAGACTGTGCTCAGCAGTACAACTACTGTTACAAGGAGTGGTACCGAAAATCCATCTTGCATGTACACTAGCCTGACCTCTTATAGGAGTCCAGCCAAATCTCTGTATGGCATAGATGGCAAGGTACCATCACCACTAACTCCCTGCCACTTCCATAACTCTTCAGAGAAGATCCAACACTCCTTCCGGGTCTGGCTGTATTTCTCTCACTAACCAAATACTTGCCTCTTCTCTTTCTTCCCCTTCAGTGAAAGTTCAGCTTAATTACTTCCTTAGAGACCTGGATAGGGTCATTCTTCAACAAAGTCCAGAGAAGTTATTAATTTCCCTAAATAGTAGATATGAATCAAACATTATAATTTCAGTGAAAGACTTGACATGAAAGTTTCTATATCTTACCCATAAAATGTTGGTAAGCTATAGTCAGCGTCCATTACAGTAACTATAGTTACTTTTTCCATAATTTTTCCCCAGCCTAAGTCCTTTCTCCCACATTATTTTAATATTTAACTTCACAGTGTAATGTGTCCTTTATTATTAGATGCTTCCATTCTTCTCTGTAAAAAGTATGGAGTGCACAGGTGGGGAGCGATTGTTTAAATTTTTTTAAAAAGAGTAGTACCACTTTAACATATTTTGTGAAATTTTTCTTAAAGGTGAATTCTTTTTAAATATGACTGATAAACTCTTCTATTTTCTACTTGGTAATTTTTATTTTTCCACACTCAATAGTCAATAACCCACAATCTGTAACATGAAGTGATTGCATAGAACTGCATTAAAACTAGAAGACAGGGCTTCCCTGGTGGTCCAGTGGGTAAAGACACCGCCTTGCAGTGCAAGGGGCACCAGTTCGATCCCTGGCCTGGGAAGATCCCACGTGCCACGGAGCGGCTGGACCAATGTGTCTGACTACCCAGCCAGTGCTCTGGGTTGCACGCGCCCAGAGCCGGTGCTCTGCAACAAGAGAGGCCACTGCGATGGGAGGCCCACACAGGCCAAAAAACAAAGATAAACAAATGAAAGATTAATAGAAGTGGCCAAAAAAAAAGGTTAAAAAAAAAAAAAACTAGAAGACATCTTGCATTTTTGGGTGGAGCCACATGAAATGGGGGATGGTTAATTCATTTTGTATTATACATTCAAATTTCTGTTCAACAGTGATACAGTTTTTCACTTGATAAAATTTAAATGGCAAAGTGAGACTTTATTTGAACCAAAGGAGGGATCTCTCAGTATCAAAAAAGTGAGCAATCACCAAAGAAAATACAGATACAGAAAAATCATATTAGAAAAACAGACTTTACATAGCTACCACAGACACAACACAGGACTTATGGAAGAAAAACAAAACCTCCCACAGAAATTATATTTCTCCTGCAGAATTCAATCTGTGGTAGATACTGCCTGAATAGACAATTTGTAAGTTGACCTCTATCCACTAAATCATCATTATCTTTAGTTCCCTTACTCATGGATATTGAAAGTTAGAGATATAGTGCATACATTGTTCAAGGTTAAACAGCTAGATGAATGACAGAATAAGAATTTAGTTTTGAACATTTTTACTGTAAAAATTAAATGTCCTTCGAAGTGGAAGAGGGGGCATTTTCTTAGTACTGATATTAATACTGTATCCTAGAAATATTTGACTTTGAGCATCAGGGCAGGATGAGGGAGAACCTAACCTTGACAATTAAGGTTAAACTATAAATAATCTTATTTCCAATAATAATTGGGCTTACCCATTTATTTATTTAGGGTTGTGCCCCACAGCTTGAGAGATCTTTGTTCCCAACCAGGAATAAAACCCTGGTCCCCAGCAGTGAAAGTGCCAAGTACGAGTCATTGGACCGCCAGAGAATTCTCTACCCGATTCTTGAGAGGGTAAAAACCTTTTGCCTTCTTCTCAGGTGATAAGTACCTTGTGTATAAACACATTAGGTAAAAGAGAAGTAAAAATCATGAAGAAAATGCAAAGACCTAAGGAAAAACAACATGAAAGTTCCTTATCAAAAGGGTAAGCTGTTTGCAAAATGGCTTTAGTTTTCCAACTCATCACTATAATTTTAGAAGGCTACATTTTATAGCCAAAAGATAGCATGAAAAAAATTGAATTAAAAAATTACCCACCCTATGATTTTAACTTTTAAAATATTTAGCTTAAAGGAACTTGAGCTGAATCAGTCCTGCATATTTGAGCTGTACAATTTGATTTTGTTCACTTGCAGCTTCCATCTGGGATCAAAATAGATGCTGCCAAAGTAAACCCAGGAAGGTGGCTTGTATGGGTTTCCCATCTGGGATCTCTGATACTGGGCCAGCCATCTCCTGGGAGATCTTGCTTTGGGTCACAGCCAGATTTAGGGCTGTTATTTAGAGTGTTTAATGTTAACATGAAACCAAAAGCAAGTTAAATGAGATGTGGAGCTTTCACAGGACAGGGCCTTCTCCAGTGGGTGAGCAATGGTGAACAGGAGCACAGCTTTTGGCATCAGGCGTTTGATGCTTGATTTAGTTTATCATGTCTTTGACCTTTGGCCAATAACTTAATTCCTCTAAACCTCAAGTTCATTATATGCAGTTTTAAGTGAAGCATGTATCACAATAGTCTGTGTTAGTTGCTCAGTAATATCTAATCACAGATTGTACCCTACCAGGCTCCTCTGTCCATAGGATTCTTCAGGCAAGTATACTGGAGTGGGCATCTTCCCAAAACAGGGTTCAGATCTAGGTTTCATGCCTTGCAGGTAGATTTTTTACCATCTTAGCCACCAGGAGATACCTAATATCTAATAGAGCTCATTAAATAATGTGTTTACTAATGAATTATAATTATTAATGCCAATGGATTGAATATTCAAGTTTGTCATTATTTATCATGTCTAAATCTATTGTCTTAACAATACTGTAGGAATAACACAAATAAAATCACTCAGAATTTCATTCACCACTTTACAATCCAGGCTCAGTTCTTTTTAATTTAGCATAAATATGTATACTAGCAGAATTTACATGGAAAAATCAACTCTAGATACAATTTTAAAAAGGGCCAAAATGGCTTTAGTTTTCCAACTCATCACTATAATTTTAGAAGGCTACATTTTATAGCCAAAAGATAGCATGAAAAAAATTGAATTAAAAAATTACCCACCCTATGATTTTAACTTTTAAAATATTTAGCTTAAAGGAACTTGAGCTGAATCAGTCCTGCATATTTGAGCTGTACAATTTGATTTTGTTCACTTGCAGCTTCCATCTGGGATCAAAATAGATGCTGCCAAAGTAAACCCAGGAAGGTGGCTTGTATGGGTTTCCCATCTGGGATCTCTGATACTGGGCCAGCCATCTCCTGGGAGATCTTGCTTTGGGTCACAGCCAGATTTAGGGCTGTTATTTAGAGTGTTTAATGTTAACATGAAACCAAAAGCAAGTTAAATGAGATGTGGAGCTTTCACAGGACAGGGCCTTCTCCAGTGGGTGAGCAATGGTGAACAGGAGCACAGCTTTTGGCATCAGGCGTTTGATGCTTGATTTAGTTTATCATGTCTTTGACCTTTGGCCAATAACTTAATTCCTCTAAACCTCAAGTTCATTATATGCAGTTTTAAGTGAAGCATGTATCACAATAGTCTGTGTTAGTTGCTCAGTAATATCTAATCACAGATTGTACCCTACCAGGCTCCTCTGTCCATAGGATTCTTCAGGCAAGTATACTGGAGTGGGCATCTTCCCAAAACAGGGTTCAGATCTAGGTTTCATGCCTTGCAGGTAGATTTTTTACCATCTTAGCCACCAGGAGATACCTAATATCTAATAGAGCTCATTAAATAATGTGTTTACTAATGAATTATAATTATTAATGCCAATGGATTGAATATTCAAGTTTGTCATTATTTATCATGTCTAAATCTATTGTCTTAACAATACTGTAGGAATAACACAAATAAAATCACTCAGAATTTCATTCACCACTTTACAATCCAGGCTCAGTTCTTTTTTTTTAATTTTTAGCATAAATATGTATACTAGCAGAATTTACATGGAAAAATCAACTCTAGATACAATTTCAAAAGTCAATAAAATTTCAGTTTCCTAAAATTAAGGAACATATTCAGTGCTATATACCTTTAGTCTAATACATATTTATCAAGTTGAATAAGAATTTTAAGAATAGTCTCCATAATTAATATTTTTAATGAGTGGACTATAATTTACCTAATTAAATTCATTATTGCTGTAACCCTCATTTCCTTCGTTTCACAAAATAGTCCTAATTTATGACTGCTATAGATTAATGAATGCTTGTTAATTTTTGGTGCTAAACAAGGAGTCCTTTAAACACTGGTGATCAACTTTCTGACATTCCTCCAGTTTTGGAAGTATATAGAATATTTTCATTTAATTTATAAAAATAAGAAAATGTGGACCAATTAATACCTACTTTCTAAATAGTGTCACAACTTGAATAAACATTTACTTTTGATTAAATTTTTATTTTATAAATAGTACTCTAATGGACATCTTTTCATACTTTTTAAAAATTTCTGTGGTATTATTCCTATGGGAGGACTTGACAAGATTATGTTTTAGTTAACTAGAGATATTACAAAATAAATTATAAATTCTTCCATTTTTGTGTGATTCTTTTAATAAAGAAAATGATACTTATTCATTTTCTTATAATTTTTTTTAGTTATGTACTCTCATCATAGTTCAGATGGAATTAACCAAATTATCACTGTTATTTCTCTAACCAATGGATATTAAGATCTATCCAAAACAAGCAAGACAAAAATGTTGTTTATTTTCTATAAAACTTTGTAAGTGGCTTCCAAAATGTGGTTTGATTGATCAAGTCACTCAGGAAGTCGGGGTCTAAAGGTTTCATTTGCCTTGCAGGTAGATTTTTTACCATCTTAGCCACCAGGAGATACCTAATATCTAATAGAGCTCATTAAATAATGTGTTTACTAATGAATTATAATTATTAATGCCAATGGATTGAATATTCAAGTTTGTCATTATTTATCATGTCTAAATCTATTGTCTTAACAATACTGTAGGAATAACACAAATAAAATCACTCAGAATTTCATTCACCACTTTACAATCCAGGCTCAGTTCTTTTTTTTTAATTTTTAGCATAAATATGTATACTAGCAGAATTTACATGGAAAAATCAACTCTAGATACAATTTCAAAAGTCAATAAAATTTCAGTTTCCTAAAATTAAGGAACATATTCAGTGCTATATACCTTTAGTCTAATACATATTTATCAAGTTGAATAAGAATTTTAAGAATAGTCTCCATAATTAATATTTTTAATGAGTGGACTATAATTTACCTAATTAAATTCATTATTGCTGTAACCCTCATTTCCTTCGTTTCACAAAATAGTCCTAATTTATGACTGCTATAGATTAATGAATGCTTGTTAATTTTTGGTGCTAAACAAGGAGTCCTTTAAACACTGGTGATCAACTTTCTGACATTCCTCCAGTTTTGGAAGTATATAGAATATTTTCATTTAATTTATAAAAATAAGAAAATGTGGACCAATTAATACCTACTTTCTAAATAGTGTCACAACTTGAATAAACATTTACTTTTGATTAAATTTTTATTTTATAAATAGTACTCTAATGGACATCTTTTCATACTTTTTAAAAATTTCTGTGGTATTATTCCTATGGGAGGACTTGACAAGATTATGTTTTAGTTAACTAGAGATATTACAAAATAAATTATAAATTCTTCCATTTTTGTGTGATTCTTTTAATAAAGAAAATGATACTTATTCATTTTCTTATAATTTTTTTTAGTTATGTACTCTCATCATAGTTCAGATGGAATTAACCAAATTATCACTGTTATTTCTCTAACCAATGGATATTAAGATCTATCCAAAACAAGCAAGACAAAAATGTTGTTTATTTTCTATAAAACTTTGTAAGTGGCTTCCAAAATGTGGTTTGATTGATCAAGTCACTCATGAGCTAAAGTAGGTATTAATTTTTCCACCACATTTCCATATATTTATAAATTAAACTAAAGTATCCTACGTAATATATGGAATCTAGTTAAGATGGTACCAGTAAATACACATGCAGAGCAGCGATAGATAAACAGAGAACAGACCTATGGACATTGGGGGGGCAGGGAAGATCGGGCGAAGGAAACCTACACTATCATATGTAATAGATATAACCACTGTGCTTAAGCTGTTAAGACTAAAGGAACCTACATGGGGACTAAGCATCAATCTAGGCGGTAGGGGTAGAAAGGGGGAAGAGGGAGGGAAGGCTTCGGTGGGTGGGGTCAGGGGTATACCTATGACTGTTTGGGGATTATGTATACTTGTAAACAAGAAAACTCTGTAAAAACATATAACGATACCTTCACTGTACACCCGAGGCTAATGCAACATTGTAAAACACATATACCACAATAAAACTAAAATATCCTATGTACTCTCAAATCAGTAGGAATGTCAAAAAGTTGATTATCAGTGTTTAAAAGACTCCTTTCTTTCTTTGGCACCTACAGGTCCTAGCTAATAGGTATATGTGAAGTGTTAATAATCTGTTTATTTCCATCACTATCACTGTTTTCTTTGGTTTCTCAGGAGTTGTGTGATGAACTATGACGTTCATGGCTGATGTCTTCCTAGAACACAGGGATCCTCAATTTTCCACTAACTGAACTTCTTTGTATACAGCTTCTAAAGGAACCTGCACGGTATTTTCTATTCAACTGTCAGGGAGACCATGCCTAGTCAGTTTCTAGGGTTCCTCTCTATTTCAGTCATCTGTGGCTACTATATATAACAAATCACCAGAAACTCGGTACTTTAAACAGCAAATACTTATTTCTCACGATTCTGTAGGCTGAGACGTCCAAGACCAAGACTTCTGACTGGCAGAACCAGCGTCTGGTAAAAGCCTGCTTCCTGGTTTGCAGACGGCTATATCCTCATACAGTAGAGAGCAGTGAGAGAGGGAACAAATGCTTCTATCTCTTACAAGAATCCTAATCCCATTTATGTGGTCTCCACCTTAATGACCGATAGCATCCCAAAGACACCACTTTCTAATATAAATGCATTGGGAGAGAGGATTTCAACAGGCGAATTTGTGAAGTGGAAACACAAAGCATCAGTCCATACTCTCTCCTTAGACTAGTCCCCAGGACTTCCTTGTGAATAATTCCACCTAATTCCTTCAAGGGTGTAAACCTTCCAGAGCACTGCCAGCACATTTTGGGAATATCTTCAGAGCATCTCCAACTTCCACTGGAGTACAAAAAACACAAAATTCTATTATTGCTCTTAGTGGGGAAGATAACCTAGAAATAAATATCTCCAAAGCCTAGATATCCATTCCTGGAGGGTAAAGGATTAATTAAATGAGATATGTTTATTTTTATTTTGCTAAGATAATACTAGCTTGATAATAATAATAATGATAATAATAATAGCTACAGTAAACCCTTTAAATGATAGAAAATTAATTCTTTTTCCTTTACATAGCATAAATTTTTTGTCTGCTATAAGAAACTCTGAAAAGAATCTAATATTTATGTGGGATTGGGGATGGGATCAAGGTAGATGTTGATGAAGTGGTGTTAAGAGAATAATGTGCTCTCAAGTAGCTCAAAATCTGGTAGGAAGACAAGCAGCTCCCCACTAATCTAGTGATTGAGAGCAGGCTCTGTGGATTCATATTCTAGCTCTGTCACTTACTATCTTGGTCAAATTAGTTGATTACTCTATACCTTAGTTCCTTCATCAGTAAAATGACTAACAATGCCCTTCTGATTATTGTGAAGATTGTATGTTAATTTGTATTATAATATTATTAATATAATAATAAAAGGAACTTAGAGGAATACATGATGTATAATAAGTTTTAGCTATAATTATCAAGATAAAGCAGACTACAATATGGTATGAAAAACAGAAATGCCATATTTAAAGGAAAGAGAAATTAGATTCTCCTGAGAGAATCAGCGATGTTCTCACACAGGAGTTGGTTAAATTGATCTTTGCATAATGGGTAGAAATCAAACATGTAGATCTAAGAAGATTATTCCACACAAGAAAAGTGTGCAAATGCACGAGGTGTTCATTTTTGTTTTGTTGGAAAAATGTTCATTAGCCTTGTAAGTGAGGAAAATAGGTTGCAAGAGAAGGCTTTCAAGTGATGGAGCATGATGAAGTGAAGCTGTTCATTCAGGTCTGACTCTTTGAGGCCTTGTGGACTGGAGGATGCTGGAGTGAGTTTTTTTTTTTTAAAGAGTTATTTATTTACTTATTTTGGTGGGGATGGAGTGGGGAGGGAGGGGAGCAGGCGGGCCACTTCTATTGGTCTTTCATTTGTCCATTTTCATCCATCTTTGTTCTTTGGCCCGTGTGGGCCTCCCATCGCGGTGGCCTCTGTTGTCGCAGAGCACCAGCTCTGGGCGCATAAGCTCCAGAGCACGGACTGAATAATTGGACACACTAGTCCAGCCGCTCTGCGACACGTGGGATCTTCCCAGGCCAGGGATCGAACTGACGCCCCTTGCATTGCAAGGCGGTGTCCTTACCCACTGGACCACCAGGGAAGCCCTGGAGTGGGTTTTTATGCCCTTTTCTAGGGGGTCTACACAATCCAGGGATCGAACCTGGGTCTCCCACCTTGCAGGCGGTTTCGTTACCATCTGAGCCACTAGGGAAGCCGACATAGGATAATATTATGTTGGGAATACAAGCTGAGGCAACTAAAGTCTAATATACCAAGGTGAAATACTATGATTTTATCTGCATAGATAATAGAACACGATCAAAGTTTTTCTGCACAAGTAACTAAGATAGTCTTACATTTTTTGTGAAAATAATGACAGTAATGCTATGTCTGGTTCAGAAGATAAAGAGACTGAAGGCAGGTCAATTTGTAAAAGAGTTGGTGAGTGATGATGGAACAGGGAGGGTTAAAGATAATGGTGACTTTCTGTCTGAATGACTGAAAGAATATTTATCCTATTAACTCAGCTAAGAAAAATCTGCAGATGTTGAGAATAATCAGTAAGGGAAGTCTGGCCTTTAGGGCTGTCAATCCTGTGTATTTCTACCAGTCTAAATTTGGCATGCAGATGGTACCATTATTATTATTGTTGTTTAACATTTAGTGGGTGTCGACAGCAAGCTAAGTCTGGTGTGGAACATTGGAAACCATGCATATCTGCACACTTCCACGCCCACCTCCATCTGGTTCCTTCGCTCTGTTATTGTCATATTTTCTCAGCACTTGTAAGTCGGTCACTGGTTTCTTATTCACTTAATAATTACAAAGTCGGTCACTGGTTTGTTAGTCACTTAATAATTACGAGATGGTGACAAGATTGAAAGCTTTTGAAAGTACATTCATTTATCAATCAATAATTCATAAGAAATGGGTACATGATGTGGCCTAGCATTTTGTTTAAATAAAGGTTGCGTTAAATATTTAGTGCTTTGCGATTTTGTGACAAGATTTGCATTTATCATTCATTTGTATCTTTGAAAATATAGAAAGACACTGTTTTGTTTCAAACTATTTAAAATCACAGAAAGACATGTAGAATAATATTACAGACTAGCATTGTTAATAATATTATCCCTACTTCATAGACATACACAGAGAGTCATATTTTAGCTAAAGAGAAAGGTTATTATATTATTAGATAAACTCTCTATTTTGTTCTCTTGATCTTTATAATTAAGCTCACTTCTGATTATAAATTATAAATTATTTATCCATTTTCCAGTTGGTAATACTTAGGTTGGTTTTGATTTTTGCTATTGTAAATATTATTTCAACAAAAATCTTTGTATGTGTACCATGGGACACATAAACAAGAATTTTTTCTAGATCTTGAAATTCAAATTACTAAGCCTTGGATATTAATGCAAATTCACATTTTCAACTTTAGTCAATATCACAGAATTTACTCTGTGATACAATTGTACTATTCCACACTTCTAGCAGCAATGTGTGAGACTGTTTTCTACAGCATACACCATGACCTAGTATTGCTACCTTCTTTTCATTTTGCTAGTCTTATGGCTGTGAAAGAGGATACTACTACTGTAATATATATTTCCCTGATTACTAATGAGAGCTAAAATCTTTTTATATACTTATGAGCCATTCATTGTTCCTCATTAGTGAACTGCCTTTTCATATATTTTGCCTGCTTTCCTACTGAAATATATTCCTATTAATCATTAGCTACTTAACTGAAATTTCATTGATATATAATAGAATGCGTGTTTTTTACTGTTTTTCCTCTAATAGTTTTTAAAACACTTTTCTTCAGTTTAAGATAATTGATTCATGTGAAACTTATTTTTTTTGGGTTGAAAAGGAATGAAATTTAATCTTTTTCTATATAGATAGCTGATTGTTCTAGGATACCAGTTACTGGATTCCTTTTTCATTCCTCATTGATGCATAACATCATTTCTACCTATATTAACTTTTTATATAAGCACATTTGTTTTGGATAAGTCTAATCTCCAAACATTGTCTTATTTCTCTATTTCTGTGCCAATTCTACAAAGAAATGATTATTAATACCTTATAATAAACTACGTATCAGGAAGTTTTCTCTCCTTTTATTATTCCTCCATATCTTACTGCCTGCTTTTTTTTTTTCACTCACCCAGTTCCATTCCCTCCCTCTCTCCCTGTCTCTGTCTTTTTTTCCTACCTCTCTCTTTTTTTCTCTTATGATCTCAGTCAGAATTGCATTAAATTAATAAATTACTTTAGAAAGACTGACATTTTAATAGTAGTATTTTTCACTTGAGACTATTATTTTCTATTTATTCAGGTCTATTTTTAGTCTTCAACATTGTTCCACATATACCTATATGATCTTTGTGTTACCATCCATGATTTATATTGTTCTGTTACATTTTTACTTGGATGCTGATGAATTATTTAAATTCTATTTATTACTTTTTTAGTTGACTAGATAACATGAAAATCCTACTAAATTTTCTATATCTTATCTTCATATTTTCATCATTATTCTAAGTAAATGATCCTAATATTTTATTTTCTAATATCTCTTTCTTGTCTTGTTTCATGAGTTTGAAATGGTAAAATATTGGCTATTATTGACAATAGTGAGCACTTAATTCTTTCATTAATTAACATGCACCTATAGTTTAATCAAAGTACATGATGTTTATGTTGATGGTTAGTAGTTGCCTCATTAATCATTTTAAGGAAATGTTATCTGTTTCTAGTCTGCTAAAATATTATTGCTATCATTTTTAGTTACCAACAAATTTTTAAGTTTATTGAGTGATTGTTTTATTTATTATGCTAATCTGAATAGTTCTCAAATTTAATGTGCTAAAATATAAATCAATTACAGTTAGAATAAGTAAATCAATTACAGTTTTATTTGAGTATAATTTCTCTCTTATGGTAAATCCCACTGACTGATGATATAGTTCATACACACACTATTGTGTTAGAGTTGCTTAACTTAAAGTAATATATTTATATTTTATGTTCATATGTAAAATTATTCTATAATTTTTAATAGTATCATAGTTTTACCAGTCCCATAAAATTAGTCGTGCAAAGTCCCCCTTTCTGATCCTCTGGAATATTTAGTATAAGAAATATTATACAATTCTATTTTATTAATTTATGCTTTTATCTTATTCACCTTTCTACATAGTTATGTTTATTGTATGGTTCTTTTTCTGGCTTCTTGATTCAAATTTTAGCTCATATATTTTAAGCTTTTCTTGTTTTTGATCACAGAATGTATTTTTTCTGTTAGCAAGCTTTTAAAAGTTTTAAAAATAATTTAATTGAAGCCTGATAAATATACAATTGTAAATACTACATGCATAAAACAATTTATATTTGCTTTCTGGCATACATATAATATCATTATATGTGCATAATTTAAACAAAATATATACAAATTATATAAATACTAAATAATAAAAATAGTGTAGATATGTTTATATTTGTATATATAATTGTCTTATAAATATTTTTACATCCACCAAGGCAGTTGAGAATAGTCACTTAAACAAATAATGCTGAAACTGAAATATTTTTCTACAAAATAATTCTCATTGTCATCTTGTACCATGAAAAGATCAAGTTGAAATGAGTGATAAACACAAATATCAAACTTAAACCTGTAATAGAAGAAAACATAGAAGAAAACTTGTAATAGAAGAAAACAGAAGAAAATTCTTGTGACCCTGGGACAAACAACAACTTTTAAGCTACAACACAAAAAATCATAAACCATATTTTTTTAACAAAATTGATAAAAGTGGACATCCTCAAAACAAAAAAGGTTTAGCATTTCAGAAGACACTTTAGAAAAATAACAAAATAACTTTAGACTAGAAAACAATATACACAAAATATTTCTGATGAGGGACTTGTATTCAGAATATATAAACACCTATTATAAGTTAATAATAAGAAAATAACTTAAAGTGTATAGAAACTTCATCACAGATGATGCACAAGAAGTAAAAACATGTAAAGTTGCTCACTACTGTAAGTCATTAAGGACATGCAAATTAACATGACAATGAAATATTATTATACATTTATTAGACTAAAATAGAATAAACAGTCCAGATACTGGCAAGAATGAAGATTGACTGGAATATGTATTTACATTGTTGGTGGGAATGCAAAATAGTATAGACATGTTAGAAATCAGCTTTCTCATAAAGTTAGACACTTATATGATACAGAAATCTCTTACTCCTGGGTACTTACTTAAGAGAAATAAAATACATGTTCAAAAAATAAAGCTGTACTGCAAAGTTTATTGCAGTGTTGATGATTGCCAAAAACTAGAAACAACACAGATGTCCGTCAACTGTTAAATGGATAAACAAACTGTGGAGCACCATGGAATGGAATTCTATTCAGCAATTAAATGGAAGGATTTATTGATGCATACAGCACATGGATAGCTAGCAAATACATGATACCGAGTGACAGAAGCCAAATTCAAAAAGCCACAAATTGTATCATTCTGTTAATGTGATGTTCTGAAAAAGAACAAACTGTAAGGACAAGAAAAGAACAGTGATAACCAGGGCCTAGATGTGGGAATGATAGACTGAAAAACAGCGTTTGAGAGCTTTCTGGGGTGATGCGAATGTTGAACAGTGTGCAGGTGGTAATGAAGCTGCATGCATTTGTTAAAAATCATAGAACTGGGACTTCCCTGGTGGTCCTGTGGGTAAAGAGTCCGCCTTGCAGTGCAAGGGCCACTGGTTTGATCCCTGGCCCAGTAAGATTCCACGTGCCACAGAGAGGCTGGACCTCGGTGTGTCCTATTAAGATCCATTGCTCGGGAGTGCATGTGCCCAGAGCCAACAAAAGAGGCCACTGTGACTGGAGGCCCACACTGGCCAAAGAATAAAGATGGATGAAAATAAAATAAATAAATAACCAATAAAAGTGGCCAAAACTTTTTAAAAAATCATAGAACCATACTATGAATTTCCTATGAATTTTAACCTAATAAACCTGACAGTGAACTTAAAGTTTTTAAATTTCTTTTTGTATGAAGGTTTCATACATATTTGTGGGATATTTTTCTTAAATGCTTTGTATATTTGATCGTATTTCAGATGGTGTATGTTTTAAATTCAGTATTGAGGGCAGGAGGAGAAGGGGACAAAAGAGGATTTTGATGGTCACAGGGCATCATTGACTCAATGGGCACGAGTTTGAACAAATCCCTGGGGATAGTGAAGGACAGGGAAGCCTGGCATGCTGCAGGCCCCTGGCATGGGGCCACAAAGAGTTGGACGTGACTGAGCGACTGAGCCACAACTGCACTATTTATTAAAAATAAAGCTACGGCTAATTTTTATGATATCTGTTAAGTTCCCAGAAAACTGTGGAACTGTTACATTATTCTATTCTAAGTGCTTTTGGAATTTTCTGTGTATACAATTATCTCATTGGTGGGTTATAAACATTTTGTTTATACCTCAAAAACTAAAAAGCAAAGAAAGTAAATTTCACAGAGCCTGTCATTTGCTTAATTCCACCGGGCCTGACACAGTGCCAGAACCATAACTCCAACACTGCTTTTCAAATATAAATCCCAGAACATTCTTAATTCATGTTTTACTTTTATTGCATAACTGCTTTGATAACTTCATTTTAGGTACTTGAGTAGGATGTTTATTGTTTGGGGCTTCCGAGGTGGTGCTAGTGGTAAAGAACCAGCCTGCTAACAAAAAGAACTTACCTGAAAGAGAGGTGGACTTGTTCCCTGGGTTGAGAAGATCCCCTGGAGGAGGGCATGGCAGTCTACTCCAGTATTCTTGCCTGGAGAATTCCATGGACAGAGGAGTCTTGCAGAGTACACTTCTTACAGTCGCAAAAAGTCAGACACAACTGAAGAACTTAGTATGTGTGCAGGTATCTTATTTGGATATCTCATTTCTGCTGGCCCAGAACCTATTTACCATCTTTTATTAATAAAAGAAAACCTTCAGTGCTGCACTCCATCTGTGGCTTCGGGTTGGCTGAGGTGCGCACATGCTATCAGAGAAGACCATACGCTATCTATAATAAATAGTTTAGGGGTCAACACAGGACTCATTCCAGGCTTCTCATTCAATCTTTGAAATTTAATTGGATATATTAGGAGGAGGACCACTCTTCCCACTAGGTTTACAGCGCCATCCAATATGTGTGAGCTTCTTGGAGGTTACTCTGTGGGGAAAATCTCCTTGAGGATGACGCCATAATGAAGAACAGCAGGATTGAGGGACAGAGACAGGCTTCTGATGGCATTTTTGACTCAGTTTTCCTGAAAGCCAAATTTGTCCCTGGACTTTTCAATTATGTGAAACAATAAACTAACTTTATTTTATTTTATTTTGCTTGAACAGGTTTCTGTGTGATTCTCTTCTGATTTGGGGACATTCACTCTTATGTTGGTACCCTGATGTCATGAAAAATAGACCCTGATGTTAGGAAAAAAGGCCCTGATGTTGGGAAAAATAGAATGCAAAAGGAGAAGAGGATGACTGAGGATGTGTTGGTTGGATGGCATTCGTGTGTCCAAGGACATGAGTTTGAGCAAGCTCTGGGAGATGGTGAAGAACAGGGAAGCCTGGTGTGCTGCAGTCCATGGGGTCCAGCACAACTGAGTGACTGAGCTGAACTGACCTGTCCTCTGATTTACTGGGGCATCAAATAAAACATTGGCCTGGAGATTGAGAGGTCCCATATGTAAGACAGAACATCAAGGACTCACAGTCTTATAAAGAAGAGAAAGAATGCACATAAAGCTATAAATTTATTATGTAATAACTTTTCTTTGTTGCCTTAATGTCTGATTACCTCACTTTTGAGACCATTTGTAAGAATAAATTGTATTAGATAAATGTGAGCCATTCCCTCATCCGAGCCAAGAAGCAATAATATACTTTCAATCCTACCAAATACAGGGAGAAAAAAATTAAAGTAAATCCTTATCTGACTAAAGAGATGTAGTTCCAAACAGTTCAGATACAGATTTTATTTAATGCCAATGGCATATTTTTGAACTTAATTTATTCCAAATATCTAGATTCTCTAATCACTTTGAGTTTTAGAGATCAGAAAAAGATGCGATTCTAAACATTTAAAAATAAATAGCTTTAACATCTGTGGAAAAAAGCATATGAAGATAACCTCAAGATTTGCTGAGTGAACCTGGGAACAAAACTAAGGATTTTCTTAGTGTTCATAACTCTCTCCATTTCTGTTAACCATGCTTTTATCAAGTAAAAAGCTGAAAAAATCAAAGTCAGAATTTATGCATTGAAAATATTCTTAAATAATAGTTTTTAAAATGCCATAGACTGTGAATCAGTTAAAATCTATAGGCCACTTAATCCCAAATGACATTAAAATTTTCATCCCAGCAAAGGGTTAATTGAGTAATTTTTTTTTTTAAACATTTATTTCTTTATTTTGGCGGGGGTGGGGAGGGAGGGGGGTGGGCAGGCCACTTGCACTGGTCTTTCATTTGTCTAGTTTCATCCATCTTTGTTCTTTGGCCCGTGTGGGCCTCCCATCGCAGTGGCCTCTCTTGTTGCAGAGCACTGGCCCTGGGCGCATGGGCTCCAGAGCTCCAGCTCGGTGACTGGACACATTAGTCCAGCCGCTCAGCGGCATGTGGGATCTTCCCAGGCCAGGGATCGAACCGGCGCCCCTTGCACTGCAAGGCAGTGTCCTTACCCAATGGACCACCATGGAAGCCCTAATTGAGTAATTTTTAGGCTATGCTGATGTAAAAATGTGAGAAGAAATTTAATCACACTAGGCAAGCCAAATTGTGAAAATTTTGCCCATAAATACAAATAAAATGTCAGTCTTTGTATGTAAGCAAAGTATGTAAGTTGGTGAAGATCAAGTACGTTTTTGACACATTTTACTGAATTGCATTAAACCTATAGGACAGTTCAAACACAGTTGACATCTTCATAATGTCAAGTGTTACTATTCATGAACGTGAACCCATAAGTCATGAATCCATTAGGGTCTCTGATTTTTTTAATCAATGTTTTGTGATTTTTAGGTTAAATATTCTTTAGATGATTTATCATATTTATGCATAAGTATTTTGAGTGAACAAATATACATTGTGTTTTTTAAAAATATGGATTTCCACATGTTTGTTTTTAGCATATAAAAATATATTTAATTTGGCCACTTCTATTGGTCTTTCATTTCCATCTTCGTTCTTTGGCCTGTGTGGGCCTCACATCACAGTGGCCTCCCTCCCTGCAGAGCACCTGATTGAAGTGAGGAAGTTTTTATAGAAAGAGTGGCATTTTTATCAGACATTGGAGGATGTGTAAAGCTCCAACATATGAGATTTAAAGAAAAGATATATTGGTTTTGCTTATGTAGGGCACAAAGGCAGAAAGAGGAGAAGGGAAGGAGTTCGATCACCTACTCTTCTAGGATATAGAATTCTACTAATCAAATGCTAAACAGAATGATATCAAAACACTAGACACTGATATATAAAGATTTCAGATCTCATGCCTCTGGTGTTTATTTTCCTTCCTGAGCAAGCTCTCTTTTAAGGCTATTAAAAGTCAATGAATGTTAATACAAAGTTAGACTTTGTGAAATTAAGAAATCTAGGTCTACTAATGTTTGACAACAATAATTGATGTTCATTTGAAACAAAAGAGTAAGGCCTGTTACAAACAGTATAAATCATAAAATGCCAGAACAGGTAAGAACTTAAAATTCAAGCCTTTGGTTTAAAGAACCAAAACAATCTTTCTGATACGTATGAGATAACATAGTTCTCCTAGAGGTTAAACACTTATTAAGAAATTATAGACCATAATAACATACAATTTTCCCTATTGCAATAAGCAAGTTGAAATATGAAGAATCATTAGAATTATTCATAGCATGTAGGGGAATTGACATCATTTTATGTCAAATGATAAGATAAAATTTCTTATTTGCTCACCTTTTACATATTCATTATTTATATTTTGCATTGAAATGCAGAATAAAAATGTCGAAGGCAAAGACTTGCTTTGTATAGCATTAGGGTGCAAACTGTACTTTTCATTAGAAATTAAATAAAATTCTACTGCATTTATATTCAGAATCCAACTGCAATGCAGGAGACTCATGTTCAATCCCTAGGTCAGAAAGAGTCCCTGGAGAAAGGAATGGCTACCCATTCTAGTATTTTTGCCTGGAAAATCCCCAGGACAGAGGAGCTTGGCTTGCTACAGTCCATGGGGTCACAAAGTGTCAAACACGACTGAGCGATGAACACTGTATATTACACTGCATATCTTCTTTGGTGAAGTGTTTGTTAAGGCCTTTGGCCCACTTTTTAAATCAGTTTGTTTATTTCTTATTGTTGAATGTTAAGGATTCTCTGTGTATTTTGGGAAACAGTACTTTATCAGATATGTCTTTTGCAGATATTTCCGAAGTTTTGTCTTTTCATTCTTTTTGCAGCATATTTGCAGAAATGTTCAGTTTCAATGAAGTCAAACTTATCAATTCATTAAAATGAACTTTTAAAGTAGAGAGCTCATAATAAAGCAGATAGTCCTCTATAATGTTAATAGGCCTCATCTAATCGGTTGAAGCCCTGGGTTGAATGACTGGAGCAAATGGCCCTGAGAACTGAATTGCAACATGGACTCTGCCCTGAGTCTCCACCCTGCCAATTCACCATACAGATTTTGATTTACCAGCAAAGATAAAATCAATCCCTTAAAATGAATCTCTTTCTATATACATATATACATGCTATTGTTTCTGATTCTCTGGAAAATCCTAATTCATTCTTCCTAGAAAGTTTGTATGATGTAATGTTTATTTTTTTCAATCCCTTTTAAAAATGGGGAATCCTTTTAAAGTTTGAAATATAAATTTTAAGAAATTTTCCATAATAACATACAATTTTCCCTATTGCAATAAGCAAGTTGAAATATGAAGAATCATTAGAATTATTCATAGCATGGGAATTGACATCATTTTATGTCAAATGATAAGATAAAATTTCTTATTTGCTCACCTTTTACATATTCATTATTTATATTTTGCATTGAAATGCAGAATAAAAATGTCGAAGGCAAAGACTTGCTTTGTATAGCATTAGGGTGCAAACTGTACTTTTCATTAGAAATTAAATAAAATTCTACTGCATTTATATTCAGAATCCAACTGCAATGCAGGAGACTCATGTTCAATCCCTAGGTCAGAAAGAGTCCCTGGAGAAAGGAATGGCTACCCATTCTAGTATTTTTGCCTGGAAAATCCCCAGGACAGAGGAGCTTGGCTTGCTACAGTCCATGGGGTCACAAAGTGTCAAACACGACTGAGCGATGAACACTGTATATTACACTGCATATCTTCTTTGGTGAAGTGTTTGTTAAGGCCTTTGGCCCACTTTTTAAATCAGTTTGTTTATTTCTTATTGTTGAATGTTAAGGATTCTCTGTGTATTTTGGGAAACAGTACTTTATCAGATATGTCTTTTGCAGATATTTCCGAAGTTTTGTCTTTTCATTCTTTTGCAGCATATTTGCAGAAATGTTCAGTTTCAATGAAGTCAAACTTATCAATTCATTAAAATGAACTTTTAAAGTAGAGAGCTCATAATAAAGCAGATAGTCCTCTATAATGTTAATAGGCCTCATCTAATCGGTTGAAGCCCTGGGTTGAATGACTGGAGCAAATGGCCCTGAGAACTGAATTGCAACATGGACTCTGCCCTGAGTCTCCACCCTGCCAATTCACCATACAGATTTTGATTTACCAGCAAAGATAAAATCAATCCCTTAAAATGAATCTCTTTCTATATACATATATACATGCTATTGTTTCTGATTCTCTGGAAAATCCTAATTCATTCTTCCTAGAAAGTTTGTATGATGTAATGTTTACTTTGGCTGGTTTTCTTTTTCTCGGAGACCATATCCTATGCTGAGTACTGTCAATTTTTTAAAAACATTTACCTGGCTTTTAATTTTTTAAGCTGTGAAGGTCAAATTCAGTTCCCATTCCTTCATTAAAGCAAAACTTAAAATCTAATAAGATATTAAAGAGAAAACTGTTCATTTTCCATGTTCCTTATAGACTCTTATTCTCTTTTTTTTTCAACATTTAAATCTTAATCTTTTTCTTAGTTTGTTAGCAAAATGTGAATGCTTTTTATTTAACTTGAGACAAGCCATAAACATTTGTTTAGAGTCAAATCATTGTGAGTTCCAGTGATGCTTCTACCACCCACTCAATGCCATCAGCATTTTATGTACTTTCTCAGAGCTTTTATGGCCTTGTCTGACAACTGTGGCTAATAACTGCTTCATGGATTTACAGCACCTGGGACATGATGTGCACTCAACTATTGTTAGTAGGGCTTCCCTGGTGGCTCAGTGGTAAATAGTCTGCCTGCCAGTGCAGGAAATAAGGGTTCCATACCTGGTTAGGGACGATCTCACATACCACAAAACACAAAGCCCGCAGATTCTTCAGCAGTATTATTTATCATTTCTTAACCTTGATTTTCTTTGTTACCTTGGCAATTTTAACTTACATATTTCCCCTTTTGTAATAACCCAGATTATGATTCACTCTTTCACTCTCTAATATTATGTAACATATATATGGTTTTTTAATGAGTTTCAGTGTAGAAGTCAACATAATTATAAAGTGATCATCAAAACTCTTCAGACAATATATTTATTTAAGTTTTCAATCTAAATACGTAGAGAGCTCATAATAAAGCAGATAGTCCTCTATCATGTTAATAGGCCTCATCTAATCGGTTGAAGCCCTGGGTTGAATGACTGGAGCAAATGGCCCTGAGAACTGAATTGCAACATGGACTCTGCCCTGAGTCTCCACCCTGCCAATTCACCATACAGATTTTGATTTACCAGCAAAGATAAAATCAATCCCTTAAAATGAATCTCTTTCTATATACATATATACATGCTATTGTTTCTGATTCTCTGGAAAATCCTAATTCATTCTTCCTAGAAAGTTTGTATGATGTAATGTTTACTTTGGCTGGTTTTCTTTTTCTCGGAGACCATATCCTATGCTGAGTACTGTCAATTTTTTAAAAACATTTACCTGGCTTTTAATTTTTTAAGCTGTGAAGGTCAAATTCAGTTCCCATTCCTTCATTAAAGCAAAACTTAAAATCTAATAAGATATTAAAGAGAAAACTGTTCATTTTCCATGTTCCTTATAGACTCTTATTCTCTTTTTTTTTCAACATTTAAATCTTAATCTTTTTCTTAGTTTGTTAGCAAAATGTGAATGCTTTTTATTTAACTTGAGACAAGCCATAAACATTTGTTTAGAGTCAAATCATTGTGAGTTCCAGTGATGCTTCTACCACCCACTCAATGCCATCAGCATTTTATGTACTTTCTCAGAGCTTTTATGGCCTTGTCTGACAACTGTGGCTAATAACTGCTTCATGGATTTACAGCACCTGGGACATGATGTGCACTCAACTATTGTTAGTAGGGCTTCCCTGGTGGCTCAGTGGTAAATAGTCTGCCTGCCAGTGCAGGAAATAAGGGTTCCATACCTGGTTAGGGACGATCTCACATACCACAAAACACAAAGCCCGCAGATTCTTCAGCAGTATTATTTATCATTTCTTAACCTTGATTTTCTTTGTTACCTTGGCAATTTTAACTTACATATTTCCCCTTTTGTAATAACCCAGATTATGATTCACTCTTTCACTCTCTAATATTATGTAACATATATATGGTTTTTTAATGAGTTTCAGTGTAGAAGTCAACATAATTATAAAGTGATCATCAAAACTCTTCAGACAAATATATTTTATAAGTCTTTCAATGTCCCCATTTGTAATGTTTTTTATAATCCCTAATTATAAACCAGTTTAATTATAGTCCAACTTTTTGCGTAGAGAAAGTAATGAAAAGATGAATCTTGCTGTTCACAAAGCTTAAATTCAGTGAAATATATGTAACTACCAAATAAGTTTCAAATTAACAACAAATGTAACAGTGATATGCCTCAAGTATACCTAAATAAGTATTGCACAGAGTAGTACTCAACATTAATTCATATCATGAATATTTTACCATAACAATAAAAAGTCCCAGGGAACATTTTTGATATACTATGAAGTATCTTTAGGAAGGACCCAAACTGGGTTACACAGACTCAAAAATCTAGAAAGAACATAAAGGAAATATCTGATCCAGACTGCTGCTTTCAAGTGTTGATAATCAGCCTTTATGTCACACATGGGTACTTTTGACCTAAAAGTATAAGGTGTTTCAATCAAAGTAACATGGCCTATAAAGAAGTCATGGCAAGAATGTATATGACATCAATTTATTCATTCAAATATCTACACAGCAAGTAACTATGCAGTGAGTCCTTATTGTATGCCAGTCACTGTGGCAGTAGCTACACAGTGGTACATTGACCAGACACATAACTGGGACTCATAATATTTATTTAAAAAAACACAATTCTTCTACATATGTTATTTTAAAGAAACTTTATATATGCTTGATAGACTCATAGATCCTTATTTTAATCAATATATTATGACTCATTATCATTATTGTTAGTAGGGCTTCCCTGGTGGCTCAGTGGTAAATAGTCTGCCTGCCAGTGCAGGAAATAAGGGTTCCATACCTGGTTAGGGACGATCTCACATACCACAAAACACAAAGCCCGCAGATTCTTCAGCAGTATTATTTATCATTTCTTAACCTTGATTTTCTTTGTTACCTTGGCAATTTTAACTTACATATTTCCCCTTTTGTAATAACCCAGATTATGATTCACTCTTTCACTCTCTAATATTATGTAACATATATATGGTTTTTTAATGAGTTTCAGTGTAGAAGTCAACATAATTATAAAGTGATCATCAAAACTCTTCAGACAAATATATTTTATAAGTCTTTCAATGTCCCCATTTGTAATGTTTTTTATAATCCCTAATTATAAAC
Organism: Tragulus kanchil; assembly: GCA_022376925.1. Lineage (NCBI taxonomy): Eukaryota > Metazoa > Chordata > Mammalia > Artiodactyla > Tragulidae > Tragulus > Tragulus kanchil. The sequence continues at coordinate 202,097,784 of JAIOJX010000028.1, read as the reverse complement.
CAGTTTAATTATAGTCCAATTTTTTGGAGAAAGTAATGAAAAGATGAATCTTGCTGTTCACAAAGCTTAAATTCAGTGAAATATATGTAACTACCAAATAAGTTTCAAATTAACAACAAATGTAACAGTGATATGCCTCAAGTATACCTAAATAAGTATTGCACAGAGTAGTACTCAACATTAATTCATATCATGAATATTTTACCATAACAATAAAAAGTCCCAGGGAACATTTTTGATATACTATGAAGTATCTTTAGGAAGGACCCAAACTGGGTTACACAGACTCAAAAATCTAGAAAGAACATAAAGGAAATATCTGATCCAGACTGCTGCTTTCAAGTGTTGATAATCAGCCTTTATGTCACACATGGGTACTTTTGACCTAAAAGTATAAGGTGTTTCAATCAAAGTAACATGGCCTATAAAGAAGTCATGGCAAGAATGTATATGACATCAATTTATTCATTCAAATATCTACACAGCAAGTAACTATGCAGTGAGTCCTTATTGTATGCCAGTCACTGTGGCAGTAGCTACACAGTGGTACATTGACCAGACACATAACTGGGACTCATAATATTTATTTAAAAAAACACAATTCTTCTACATATGTTATTTTAAAGAAACTTTATATATGCTTGATAGACTCATAGATCCTTATTTTAATCAATATATTATGACTCATTATCATTATTACTCCTTAATTGAATGCTCAGAGTTTCAGATTTGTTCAGCGAGAGCCTTTTGAAGCTTAATTTTATGCCTTTTGGCTTACAATCATGATTATTAAGGATTTCCTTACCTTTTTGCACAACAAATTACTCCAGGATTCTTCTGAATATCTCCAGACCCAGCTATGAGTAGATGCCTGTACCCACACATTTAAATAAAGGAGAAAGGATAGGTGTAAAAAAAAAAAGAAAAGAAAAGAAGGGAGGAAGGGAGGAAGGGAGGGAGGAAAAAGGAAGGAAACAAAAATATGAGATATCAACATACTCCCATTTTTGTGCCTAGGTGTATTACCTTGAATTGCATAACTTTAAAAAATCAAACAATTTGTCTTTGATAACTCCAAAAGAAGACATAATTGACTTTAAGTAGCTTTCTCTGAAAATATCTCTATTAAAGTAGGAATGTATAATATTATAAATTTCTCTTCTTTTTGAGGAGTCTTCCATTGCTATCCTCAGGTTGAAAGGAAAATCAATGCCTTTACATAAAGAACTTCATGACATTAAAGAATTTAATTCTGAGTTTAAAATCCTTCATATGTTCAGTCTTTTTAAAGAGATTTATAAAACTACATTTCTTGGATTGTGAGTTACTTTTACTTTTGAACTGATATATCATTTCAGCTAATTCTCAGAAACCTGTATATGTCACATATTCATATGAGCAACTTCTAAAAGTTCCTCACTTACTTTAAAAATAATATGATTTAAAAAGTGACATAGAGTAGTGGTTGCTTAGAACTGAGAGATTGGGAGGAATGACAGCTAATGGCTACTTTTGACCTAAAAGTATAAGGTGTTTCAATCAAAGTAACATGGCCTATAAAGAAGTCATGGCAAGAATGTATATGACATCAATTTATTCATTCAAATATCTACACAGCAAGTAACTATGCAGTGAGTCCTTATTGTATGCCAGTCACTGTGGCAGTAGCTACACAGTGGTACATTGACCAGACACATAACTGGGACTCATAATATTTATTTAAAAAAACACAATTCTTCTACATATGTTATTTTAAAGAAACTTTATATATGCTTGATAGACTCATAGATCCTTATTTTAATCAATATATTATGACTCATTATCATTATTACTCCTTAATTGAATGCTCAGAGTTTCAGATTTGTTCAGCGAGAGCCTTTTGAAGCTTAATTTTATGCCTTTTGGCTTACAATCATGATTATTAAGGATTTCCTTACCTTTTTGCACAACAAATTACTCCAGGATTCTTCTGAATATCTCCAGACCCAGCTATGAGTAGATGCCTGTACCCACACATTTAAATAAAGGAGAAAGGATAGGTGTAAAAAAAAAAAGAAAAGAAAAGAAGGGAGGAAGGGAGGAAGGGAGGGAGGAAAAAGGAAGGAAACAAAAATATGAGATATCAACATACTCCCATTTTTGTGCCTAGGTGTATTACCTTGAATTGCATAACTTTAAAAAATCAAACAATTTGTCTTTGATAACTCCAAAAGAAGACATAATTGACTTTAAGTAGCTTTCTCTGAAAATATCTCTATTAAAGTAGGAATGTATAATATTATAAATTTCTCTTCTTTTTGAGGAGTCTTCCATTGCTATCCTCAGGTTGAAAGGAAAATCAATGCCTTTACATAAAGAACTTCATGACATTAAAGAATTTAATTCTGAGTTTAAAATCCTTCATATGTTCAGTCTTTTTAAAGAGATTTATAAAACTACATTTCTTGGATTGTGAGTTACTTTTACTTTTGAACTGATATATCATTTCAGCTAATTCTCAGAAACCTGTATATGTCACATATTCATATGAGCAACTTCTAAAAGTTCCTCACTTACTTTAAAAATAATATGATTTAAAAAGTGACATAGAGTAGTGGTTGCTTAGAACTGAGAGATTGGGAGGGAATGACAGCTAATGGCTATGGGTTTCTTTGGGAGATGGTGAGAATGTTCTAAATTGATACACCTCTGTGACTATACCAAAAAATTGTTGAATTACATGAAAGGATGGAATTTGTGCTCTGTGAACCTTATCTCAATAAAGCTATAATTTTTTTCTTAAAAAGTGGCAAGAGATTAAACCTCTGTGACTCCTTAAAATAAAAAAAAAATAAAATTAATTGCTTATTAGAAATATCTTGATGATTCTAACACTTGCATTGAAGAGAACACAATGCTTGATCAATATATCTAAGATTTTGGCTATGCAAAGAAAAAATTATCCACATTAAACTATTAATGTTTTATAAAGTTATATATCCCAAATGTTCTTTATTTTCCCAAACAAGAGATTTCAAGTAGAAATAGAGTTATATGTGTCCTCAAATGTATAAAAGATGCTTAATGAATGGTATCTTTACTCATTCTTCCAAGTATTTTTATCAACTCCGTTTAATGTTACCTTACAATCATTTCATATCTGATCTTCCAATTATTAGCACTGTGGAAAAGCTGAAGCCATCAGAATGAGGAAATAGTCATCACCCAAAACTTTCAACTCTGCCTTTATATCTGAAAAGAAAGGCCTATCACCAAGGAAACATCAAATCACTGAGGTTTCCATTTCCCAGAACATACCTGCAAGACAGTACTCACCTCTCAGGTTTCATTACAAAATAAACTATTGACATTTACTCAAGCAGTTTTCTTCTTTTTGAGGGGGTCTTCCATTGCTATCCTCAGGTTGAAAGGAAAATCAATGCCTTTACATAAAGAACTTCATGACATTAAAGAATTTAATTCTGAGTTTAAAATCCTTCATATGTTCAGTCTTTTTAAAGAGATTTATAAAACTACATTTCTTGGATTGTGAGTTACTTTTACTTTTGAACTGATATATCATTTCAGCTAATTCTCAGAAACCTGTATATGTCACATATTCATATGAGCAACTTCTAAAAGTTCCTCACTTACTTTAAAAATAATATGATTTAAAAAGTGACATAGAGTAGTGGTTGCTTAGAACTGAGAGATTGGGAGGGAATGACAGCTAATGGCTATGGGTTTCTTTGGGAGATGGTGAGAATGTTCTAAATTGATACACCTCTGTGACTATACCAAAAAATTGTTGAATTACATGAAAGGATGGAATTTGTGCTCTGTGAACCTTATCTCAATAAAGCTATAATTTTTTTCTTAAAAAGTGGCAAGAGATTAAACCTCTGTGACTCCTTAAAATAAAAAAAAAATAAAATTAATTGCTTATTAGAAATATCTTGATGATTCTAACACTTGCATTGAAGAGAACACAATGCTTGATCAATATATCTAAGATTTTGGCTATGCAAAGAAAAAATTATCCACATTAAACTATTAATGTTTTATAAAGTTATATATCCCAAATGTTCTTTATTTTCCCAAACAAGAGATTTCAAGTAGAAATAGAGTTATATGTGTCCTCAAATGTATAAAAGATGCTTAATGAATGGTATCTTTACTCATTCTTCCAAGTATTTTTATCAACTCCGTTTAATGTTACCTTACAATCATTTCATATCTGATCTTCCAATTATTAGCACTGTGGAAAAGCTGAAGCCATCAGAATGAGGAAATAGTCATCACCCAAAACTTTCAACTCTGCCTTTATATCTGAAAAGAAAGGCCTATCACCAAGGAAACATCAAATCACTGAGGTTTCCATTTCCCAGAACATACCTGCAAGACAGTACTCACCTCTCAGGTTTCATTACAAAATAAACTATTGACATTTACTCAAGCAGTTTTCTTCCAGACATTTAGCTAGGTCAATATTCAATATTTCTTTTCATATTTTATTTTTCAATTCACCCCAAGAAATAAATTAGTGATATGTGGATTGAATGAATGATGCCCTTCTGATCTGTGTATTTGTAAGAATCCATTCATCTACAGAATGATGTTGCTATTATATCAAGAACATTTGCTGCAACAATATTAATTACCCAGGGCTTGCTACAGAGTTCATGGTGCTGAGTGCACAACCAAAGTGTGTTTTCAAAAAGCAAAGGAAATGTGTCATTAAAATTGCTGACATTTTCCTTTCTTCTGTTGTTTTCCTCTTGATTTGTCATAGTGTTTTCTTTTTTTATTCGTTCAATGGAAAGACCTCCCTGCTGGATCCAGATGGTAAAGAATCTGCCTGCAATACAGGAGACCCAGGTTCGATCCCTGAGTTGGGAAAATCCCCTGGAGGAAGGTATAGCAATCCACTCCACTATTCTTGCCTGGAGAACTCCATGGACAGAGAAGCCTGGCAGGCTATAGTCCATAGCATCGCACAGAGTAGGACATAACTGAAGCAACTAAGCAACAGCAGCAACATGCATTCTCTTGTACATCTTTATATTGTACAATGCCATATTTAATGCAAGTGTAAGAACATTTAAGCTACATGCAGAACCACTGAAATTCCACAATTTGTATTTTGTACTTTGTGCACGTATACATAGTTCATTCTTACCAAAACAGCAAAATGTTGCATGAAGTGAACATGATTGATTTTATTTCACTTCTTGACATTGCATATTCTATTAACACACTATACCTCCAGGTACTGATGAGTTGAAAGTATTGAAAGGCAGAGGAATTATTGGTTACCCCATCTTTCCCTTTACTCCTATGCCATCATTGCTAGCACAAGGGATGACTTCTGCAAGGAAGTGACATAAGGAAGAATAGGACAAGGTGGCTTGGTCATTCATGCTTGTTAGGACACAATTGTCTTCTTTCTTCATTCATCAAATTTTAATTTGATTGATTAAGAAGTATGCCTTCCCAGGGCTGTCAGTGGAATTCTCACTCTGTTGTAAACACAGTACACTTATCCTGTATGAACTTAGTCTTTTTAAAAAATTTCTATTGGTGTATAGTTGCTTTGCCTTATGGTGTTAGTTTCTGCTATACAATGAAATAAATTAGTATGTTGGCTATTTTTGAATCCATTCATCTACAGAATGATGTTGCTATTATATCAAGAACATTTGCTGCAACAATATTAATTACCCAGGGCTTGCTACAGAGTTCATGGTGCTGAGTGCACAACCAAAGTGTGTTTTCAAAAAGCAAAGGAAATGTGTCATTAAAATTGCTGACATTTTCCTTTCTTCTGTTGTTTTCCTCTTGATTTGTCATAGTGTTTTCTTTTTTTATTCGTTCAATGGAAAGACCTCCCTGCTGGATCCAGATGGTAAAGAATCTGCCTGCAATACAGGAGACCCAGGTTCGATCCCTGAGTTGGGAAAATCCCCTGGAGGAAGGTATAGCAATCCACTCCACTATTCTTGCCTGGAGAACTCCATGGACAGAGAAGCCTGGCAGGCTATAGTCCATAGCATCGCACAGAGTAGGACATAACTGAAGCAACTAAGCAACAGCAGCAACATGCATTCTCTTGTACATCTTTATATTGTACAATGCCATATTTAATGCAAGTGTAAGAACATTTAAGCTACATGCAGAACCACTGAAATTCCACAATTTGTATTTTGTACTTTGTGCACGTATACATAGTTCATTCTTACCAAAACAGCAAAATGTTGCATGAAGTGAACATGATTGATTTTATTTCACTTCTTGACATTGCATATTCTATTAACACACTATACCTCCAGGTACTGATGAGTTGAAAGTATTGAAAGGCAGAGGAATTATTGGTTACCCCATCTTTCCCTTTACTCCTATGCCATCATTGCTAGCACAAGGGATGACTTCTGCAAGGAAGTGACATAAGGAAGAATAGGACAAGGTGGCTTGGTCATTCATGCTTGTTAGGACACAATTGTCTTCTTTCTTCATTCATCAAATTTTAATTTGATTGATTAAGAAGTATGCCTTCCCAGGGCTGTCAGTGGAATTCTCACTCTGTTGTAAACACAGTACACTTATCCTGTATGAACTTAGTCTTTTTAAAAAATTTCTATTGGTGTATAGTTGCTTTGCCTTATGGTGTTAGTTTCTGCTATACAATGAAATGAATCAGTTATGTGTATACATATATCCCCTCCCTCCTGATCTCCCTCACACCAACCATCTCAACCCTCTGTGTCATCGCAGAGCACTGAGTTGTGCCCCCTGCACTATACAGCAAATTTCTACCAGTTGCCTCTTTTAAACATGGCAGTACACAAATCCAGTCTCCCAGATCTTCCTACCGTTTACTTCCCACTGGGTCCACATGTTTATTCCCTACATCTGTGTCTCTATTGCTGCCCTGTAAATATACTCATCTATACCATTTGTCTAGATTCCATATACATGCATTAACATACAATGTATGATTTTTCACTTTCTGACTTACTTCACACAGTATGACAGACTCCAGGTTCATCAATGTATCTATAAATGACCTAGGTTTGTTCCTTTATGGCTGAGTGATACTCCATTATGTATATTACCATGGTTTCATTATCCATTCACCTCTTGATGGACATTTGGGTACTTCCATATCATAGCTATTTTCCGTGACTCTGGAATGAGCATAAAATGAGGTATCACCTTGTATTGGTCAGAATGGCCATCATTGAAAAATCTACAAATAATGAGCCCTGGAGATGCTGTGGAGAAAATGGAACTTTCTTACCCTGTTGATGGGAATGTAAATAGATATAGCCATTATGGAAAACAGTATGGACATTCCTTAAAACACTAAAAATAGAACTATCATACGATCCAGCAATGCCACTGCTGGACATATACGCTGAGAAAATAATAACTCAAAAAGACACATGCAGGGCTTCCCCTGGTGGTCCAGTGGGTAAGGACACCGCCTTGCAGTGCAAGGGGCACCGGTTCGAGCCCTGGCCTGGGAAGATCCCACGTGCGGCTGAGCGGCTGGACTGATGTGTCCAATCACTGAGCCGGAGCTCTGGAGCGCATGCGCCCAGAGCCGGTGCTCTACAACGACAGACGCCACCGCGATGGGAGGCCCACAGGAGCCAAAGAACAAAGACGGATGAACATAGAGAAAGACCAATAGAAGTGGCCCGCCTACTCCCTCCCTCCCCCACCCGACCCCACCCAAAATTTTGGTGTATAGTTGCTTTGCTTTTTATACAATGAAATGAATCAGTTATGTGTATACATATATCCCCTCCCTCCTGATCTCCCTCACACCAACCATCTCAACCCTCTGTGTCATCGCAGAGCACTGAGTTGTGCCCCCTGCACTATACAGCAAATTTCTACCAGTTGCCTCTTTTAAACATGGCAGTACACAAATCCAGTCTCCCAGATCTTCCTACCGTTTACTTCCCACTGGGTCCACATGTTTATTCCCTACATCTGTGTCTCTATTGCTGCCCTGTAAATATACTCATCTATACCATTTGTCTAGATTCCATATACATGCATTAACATACAATGTATGATTTTTCACTTTCTGACTTACTTCACACAGTATGACAGACTCCAGGTTCATCAATGTATCTATAAATGACCTAGGTTTGTTCCTTTATGGCTGAGTGATACTCCATTATGTATATTACCATGGTTTCATTATCCATTCACCTCTTGATGGACATTTGGGTACTTCCATATCATAGCTATTTTCCGTGACTCTGGAATGAGCATAAAATGAGGTATCACCTTGTATTGGTCAGAATGGCCATCATTGAAAAATCTACAAATAATGAGCCCTGGAGATGCTGTGGAGAAAATGGAACTTTCTTACCCTGTTGATGGGAATGTAAATAGATATAGCCATTATGGAAAACAGTATGGACATTCCTTAAAACACTAAAAATAGAACTATCATACGATCCAGCAATGCCACTGCTGGACATATACGCTGAGAAAATAATAACTCAAAAAGACACATGCAGGGCTTCCCCTGGTGGTCCAGTGGGTAAGGACACCGCCTTGCAGTGCAAGGGGCACCGGTTCGAGCCCTGGCCTGGGAAGATCCCACGTGCGGCTGAGCGGCTGGACTGATGTGTCCAATCACTGAGCCGGAGCTCTGGAGCGCATGCGCCCAGAGCCGGTGCTCTACAACGACAGACGCCACCGCGATGGGAGGCCCACAGGAGCCAAAGAACAAAGACGGATGAACATAGAGAAAAACGAAAGACCAACAGAAGTGGCCCGCCTGCTCCCCTCCCTCCCCAACCCGACCCCCACCCAAAAAATGAATAAATAAATAAATCTTTAAAAAAAAAAAAAAAAGACACATGCAGCCCAATGCACTAAATTGAAACTTATGATTATTACTGTTGTGTGATCATTCTCTGTTTCCATAGAATAGTGCAAAGCAAGTATTACCTTACTAAATTTATTATGTGTGTATAGTGATTTACTATAATAAATAAGTAAATACAAAAATATAACTTTTTGTTTTTGATTCATTAAATGTTATTTGCTGTGAGGATTATTCTGATAGACCTAAAATTGGCCTCAACTATGTTACTAGAGTACCTATAAAGCACTGATGCTTGGTCAAGGTATGAGATATAATTGTTTATAGGGTCACTTTGTAATTATATGTCCAAAGGAGTCTGAAAATGACTCACACTAGTGTATCAATATTATTTAATCAACAACAGTGAGATTGATGATTTGTACTAGTCAAGGCTACATTACGGACCCTGTGGTTCTAAGATGTGCTGTTCATACTTCAGTAGTTCCTAATCCAAGAAGGAAAGTGCTTATATAGCCCTTACACACGATCAGAGCTCCTGCTTGACTTCTCAGGCTGTGAAGTATATGGCTATGAGGCACACCGATAATTTGATACTGCTCCTCCACTGTACCCTTTCCTTTGAATAAACTAGATTTCTACATATTGTCATTATGGGTTCTAACATTTTTTTCAATAATTAATCTTAACTAACACCATTACTTCATTTGCATATTCTATATTTCAATAATCATGGGCACAATATTATACAGTTTTATTTCTAAAAATATGTATAAATAACACCATAATCAGGATATAGATCACTTCCTCAACCTAAAATATTTCTTGTGCCCCTTTGCAGCTGACTTGATTAGCCCCACACTAGGCAATCAGGCTTAGAAATTTCAAATTTACTTTTCCATTCTAGGAAAGCAGAACAGAATATGACTCCCAGATTTTATATGTGAGTGCACTGAAACACTGCAGCCTACTTGCAGAGCTGCATAAAATATTTTACATATTTGAATAAAACACAGATACCATATACATTTCAATTGTTAAATTATTTGACTCTAACCACTTAATGAAGAGAATTGCTAGGTGTTTCTTTGGTCGGAAGCATCATGGAGAAATTACTGATACATCAGTTAATTCTTTGGACTTAAGAAATTTGGAAATGTCTGATACCCATCTCACTGGGAAGAGAAAGGCAGATGTTACCAGTGCCTGGATGAAGGGGGGCATATTGCTCACAATTATTTTGGCAGAAAATAGCACCAGCTACAGCTATCAATGACTATAACAGGTAGGAGTTGTTTCTTTCAAGAATCAGGAAGTTCAGAATAAGACACTGATGACTGAGACAGCTCCTCAAGATTTCATCAGATTCTGTAGACTGTCATGATCTGCTATTAGGGGGGCATGGCTTCCATTGCCATGATCACAATATGACTGCCACACTCCCAGCATCACAATTGCTATCCAAGAGGGAAAAAAATAAACAGAAGAACTAAGAGGTAAAATGAGAAAGACCTCCAGCAGTTTACTCTGAATTTATCTTCCTGAGAAATTAACCAAGAAAATTCTTTTTCCATCTTACTGTCCAGAAAAGGGTTCCATGATCATGCCTCACTACCAGGAAGCAAAGAAAATGGAATATTTTTATTTTCTAGACCAGATAAAGTCAGTTGGAAATTACTTTTGAGTGCAAATAAACATGAAAGATCAATATCTTAATATTGCAAAACATTATTCCACTAACTGTTTTATAACATCTTTTTTTTAATATGCTAATATGATACTTATATGTTAGCTTCTCTGGTACAGCATGGAAAAAGGTTATGAAATATTGTATTGCTTTTGTTGGGAATAAAACATCTAGTCTGTGAGTCGAAATAAATATTTACCATTCTATAAAGATCTTGTAGCCTATGATTGTTCTAAAAATATGTATAAATAACACCATAATCAGGATATAGATCACTTCCTCAACCTAAAATATTTCTTGTGCCCCTTTGCAGCTGACTTGATTAGCCCCACACTAGGCAATCAGGCTTAGAAATTTCAAATTTACTTTTCCATTCTAGGAAAGCAGAACAGAATATGACTCCCAGATTTTATATGTGAGTGCACTGAAACACTGCAGCCTACTTGCAGAGCTGCATAAAATATTTTACATATTTGAATAAAACACAGATACCATATACATTTCAATTGTTAAATTATTTGACTCTAACCACTTAATGAAGAGAATTGCTAGGTGTTTCTTTGGTCGGAAGCATCATGGAGAAATTACTGATACATCAGTTAATTCTTTGGACTTAAGAAATTTGGAAATGTCTGATACCCATCTCACTGGGAAGAGAAAGGCAGATGTTACCAGTGCCTGGATGAAGGGGGGCATATTGCTCACAATTATTTTGGCAGAAAATAGCACCAGCTACAGCTATCAATGACTATAACAGGTAGGAGTTGTTTCTTTCAAGAATCAGGAAGTTCAGAATAAGACACTGATGACTGAGACAGCTCCTCAAGATTTCATCAGATTCTGTAGACTGTCATGATCTGCTATTAGGGGGGCATGGCTTCCATTGCCATGATCACAATATGACTGCCACACTCCCAGCATCACAATTGCTATCCAAGAGGGAAAAAAATAAACAGAAGAACTAAGAGGTAAAATGAGAAAGACCTCCAGCAGTTTACTCTGAATTTATCTTCCTGAGAAATTAACCAAGAAAATTCTTTTTCCATCTTACTGTCCAGAAAAGGGTTCCATGATCATGCCTCACTACCAGGAAGCAAAGAAAATGGAATATTTTTATTTTCTAGACCAGATAAAGTCAGTTGGAAATTACTTTTGAGTGCAAATAAACATGAAAGATCAATATCTTAATATTGCAAAACATTATTCCACTAACTGTTTTATAACATCTTTTTTTTAATATGCTAATATGATACTTATATGTTAGCTTCTCTGGTACAGCATGGAAAAAGGTTATGAAATATTGTATTGCTTTTGTTGGGAATAAAACATCTAGTCTGTGAGTCGAAATAAATATTTACCATTCTATAAAGATCTTGTAGCCTATGATTGTGCCTTATGCCATCACCTAAAATTCTATTTAGTTCATAAAGTATTAATAATCATTGTGCTAAAAACTATTTGTTGGGGTTTAATTTTTTCCATTATTGCCAGGATATTGTGTGATACTCCATCAGGCAGCCTGCTTATTCCCATTTCTTCCACTTCATTGAATAATCAGACTTCTTGATGTAGAAGATATGAATGGAAACTTGTCTATGATAGACATTTAATCAACAACCAGAATTGCCTTTACTAGTTTGGGGATATGATAAATTTAGAAACTACTGACAGATGTCAGAAGTTTGAGGCTAAATTTAATAACAAATAACTAAAACTTTCCAAACGTGCCAAATTCTGTGAATATACTTTAGTGTTTAATTCATTCCCTGGGTATCAGGTTGAACCAAGTGAATTTAAGGCAATGTTTAGATTTCAGGCATTAAGCTTTATATTTGACATTTTATGGAACATTTATTATTTTGCTAGATTAATATCTTTTTAAAGAACTTAGAATAAACAGTCTGCATAGGAAACAAGTGTACTGACAGTCCATGATTAAAAAAGGAAAGCAATAAAATAGGGTGGTTAATATTTTTAAATATATCATGATTTTTTATAACATTTCTAACATTTGATTCCCACATGAAATAGGAAGCAATTTTAGATATCTAAATTCAAGTAATTCTGAAAGTCTTAAAGAGATTATTGAATGTGAAATGCACGGTAATACATAACTCAAGTTCCCTTCTCATTTCTTTATAGTACTACTAACCTGCATATCTGTATGAAACTTCTATTAATTTGTATTTTTGGAATAATTAAAAATGAGGCACTATAGCTGAGGCTAATTTTTTCAACTACCAAAGCAACGGTTTTGTTCCATATTATTCTATACCCGAGGTTCCCAATAATAGGATATCTATTAAAGGATTAATGTTTAACCCTGAGACTTGGTGTTGTGGGAAGAATAAAAATCTGAAGAAACAGAAGATTTATGTCAGTAGAAAGGCAAAGTAGACAGCCTGATATTTCTACCTTCGTGAATTATGAAAAGGGAAAAGTGGAGACAGAGGTAGACTGGCAAGGTCAAATGCCAGGACAATCACTTCCCTGCAGTATTTTTCTTGAAGTGATACAGCTGTTAAACTTTAAAAAATATACAGAAAGGCATGGACAAATCTAAAGTATTAATAATCATTGTGCTAAAAACTATTTGTTGGGGTTTAATTTTTTCCATTATTGCCAGGATATTGTGTGATACTCCATCAGGCAGCCTGCTTATTCCCATTTCTTCCACTTCATTGAATAATCAGACTTCTTGATGTAGAAGATATGAATGGAAACTTGTCTATGATAGACATTTAATCAACAACCAGAATTGCCTTTACTAGTTTGGGGATATGATAAATTTAGAAACTACTGACAGATGTCAGAAGTTTGAGGCTAAATTTAATAACAAATAACTAAAACTTTCCAAACGTGCCAAATTCTGTGAATATACTTTAGTGTTTAATTCATTCCCTGGGTATCAGGTTGAACCAAGTGAATTTAAGGCAATGTTTAGATTTCAGGCATTAAGCTTTATATTTGACATTTTATGGAACATTTATTATTTTGCTAGATTAATATCTTTTTAAAGAACTTAGAATAAACAGTCTGCATAGGAAACAAGTGTACTGACAGTCCATGATTAAAAAAAGAAGGCAATAAAATAGGGTGGTTAATATTTTTAAATATATCATGATTTTTTATAACATTTCTAACATTTGATTCCCACATGAAATAGGAAGCAATTTTAGATATCTAAATTCAAGTAATTCTGAAAGTCTTAAAGAGATTATTGAATGTGAAATGCACGGTAATACATAACTCAAGTTCCCTTCTCATTTCTTTATAGTACTACTAACCTGCATATCTGTATGAAACTTCTATTAATTTGTATTTTTGGAATAATTAAAAATGAGGCACTATAGCTGAGGCTAATTTTTTCAACTACCAAAGCAACGGTTTTGTTCCATATTATTCTATACCCGAGGTTCCCAATAATAGGATATCTATTAAAGGATTAATGTTTAACCCTGAGACTTGGTGTTGTGGGAAGAATAAAAATCTGAAGAAACAGAAGATTTATGTCAGTAGAAAGGCAAAGTAGACAGCCTGATATTTCTACCTTCGTGAATTATGAAAAGGGAAAAGTGGAGACAGAGGTAGACTGGCAAGGTCAAATGCCAGGACAATCACTTCCCTGCAGTATTTTTCTTGAAGTGATACAGCTGTTAAACTTTAAAAAATATACAGAAAGGCATGGACAAATCTAAAACCTCTTGATTCAGGGTGAGAGGAATAATGTTGGACACAAGTCAGAGGAGGACACACAGGGAAGCCTGAGGTTGGGCCCTGGTGGTTCACGGCATGTTGCCTGCACACAGCAAGTGAGATTGGGCCCTGGTGACTCGTGGCATGTTGCCTACACATGGCAAGTGAGGGTTGACAGTTGCCACCGTCCCTGGTGAGAGGATGGTAAGAGTCAGTGGATGAGCAGATTCCAGGTTGGAAAAGACTAGGGAACAGAATTTTTCTGACATTTTAGCAGTGAAAATCATCTCTTCTACCATTCCCTCTGACATAGGAATTTCCTGCACTGAGGGGTATAACAAACCATTTGGACATTGGTCCTTATTTTGGCCATGTGCTTATACACTTATCTAAGGGGCTATGGCCTGAAATGCTTATTTACAATAGAATGTGGTAGAATGGGGTCTATAAGAGAGCACATGTACTTTCTTAAAGGATTAGAATCCACTCAATTATAAGAGACAGTGACCATAGAGGTGTGTTGAACTAGTATTGCTATATTATATAATTTTTAAAGAAAAATCATAAATATTTATCTTACTTGGCTCTTCCATATTTTTCAATAAGATCAAATAATCCAGTTTAAAAGAAGAACAGAAACCAAATAAACCATATGATTCATTAGCCATCAGTTTGCTGAGTTTGTTACTGAGAATAGGCTGGGTTGCTCCTTCACAAATCAGCTCTTTAAATATGTGAAAACATATTTAAAAACTCTAAAATTACAGAGTAGAGACTCATGAGGTGTTCAGATCTAAAAGTAAACCGAGGAAATTGATAGCCCTGTTCTGGTGCCTGGAGTCGGGGGAAGGGGAAAGCTTGGACTTGGAATTATTTAAAATGGAAGCACTGAAATGGAACCCATTTAAGGTAATTGTAAAAAGTGTTTAACTATTTAAATCAGTCATCACAATATTCATTGTAGACCTATTAGTATTTAGCCATTTAAAACAGTGGACATAGTAGTTTCTGTTTAAAACTGTAAATGTCATGATTAGCTACACTTAAGTACATTCTAAAAAATAATGGCATGTAATATGCTTGGGGGGAGTATAAATAAAAGGTTGTTAAGATTCTTGTTACAGGCAGAAAAAAGCTGAAAGCATTTGTTTATATTAGAGTTTGTTATGAATCTGTGCTTTAGTCTCTAGGAAAAACCTTAAAACAGGAAGAGTACCATAACAAAAAAACTAACCAAAAAAAGTTTGGTGACTTCTAACCAAAAAAGAGAGAAATTATTTTTAATTATTTCGTCAATTCAGAGAGGACAAAAATAGAGGAAAGAAAATACAGAAAAAGTGTTAACTGGAAGATCATATATTTAAATAAAAATATATCAGTAATTCCATGATATGCAAAATGGTTCATAGTTCCATTTAGAATTATTAAAACTGTATAAGTCCAATTATATGCTGGCTCAAATAGATAGGGATTTGAAAGTTATATCAGTGGAAATCACGCCATGTACAGAATAGATGTTGGAGAAATAGAAAATATGCAAAACATATTGAGATGCATAGGGACAGAATGAGAAAGCACCAATGTTATTTAATAGGATTTCTAAACAGTGAGATGAGAAAGAGTTTTGAGGGAAAGAATCTTTGAAGAGATGACAGAATATTTCAGAATTGAAATAGGATATGATGAGTCTTCATCTGAAACAGGGCCCCCAATTTTTAATAGAAGATCAAAAAAAAAACAGCATTGAGACACATTATAGTAAAATTACAGAATATCACACATATAGAACGAATACACAGATGAAATGAGTTTTTCTGATGGAAGGGAGGTTAAAGATCAAGAGCCTCGCTCACACCAGACAACTAGCTCCTAAACAGCAGGGTTCAATTCTTGTTTTTCTTTAAACTTCCAGTGTATAGTAATGTACCTTACTTTCAAGTACTCTCTGACCTTGAAGAACTTCCAAGGCAGGAGAAAACTCGTGTTATGATAGAACTGTAAATTAAAGTGATATAAGAGCAGACAAGTCTTCCCAGGTGGCACTAGTGGTAAAGAACCTATCTGCCCATTGCAGGAGACACAAGAGACTGTAGGTTCTCGATGTCCATCAACTGATGAATGGATAAAGAATCTGTGGTACAAATATACCATGGAATATTACTCAGCCATAGAAACTACACAGGTTTAAGGTAATTGTTTAACTATTTAAATCAGTCATCACAATATTCATTGTAGACCTATTATTTCTTCTAGGAAAAACCTTAAAAAAAAAGGAAAGGGGAGAAAAAATTGTAAACCAGGCAGAAAAAAGCTGAAAGCATTTGTTTATATGAGAGTTTGTTATGAATCTGTGCTTTAGTCTCTAGGAAAAACCTTAAAACAGGAAGAGTACCATAACAAAAAAACTAACCAAAAGTTTGGTGACTTCTAACCAAAAAAGAGAGAAATTATTTTTAATTATTTCGTCAATTCAGAGAGGACAAAAATAGAGGAAAGAAAATACAGAAAAAGTGTTAACTGGAAGATCATATATTTAAATAAAAATATATCAGTAATTCCATGATATGCAAAATGGTTCATAGTTCCATTTAGAATTATTAAAACTGTATAAGTCCAATTATATGCTGGCTCAAATAGATAGGGATTTGAAAGTTATATCAGTGGAAATCACGCCATGTACAGAATAGATGTTGGAGAAATAGAAAATATGCAAAACATATTGAGATGCATAGGGACAGAATGAGAAAGCACCAATGTTATTTAATAGGATTTCTAAACAGTGAGATGAGAAAGAGTTTTGAGGGAAAGAATCTTTGAAGAGATGACAGAATATTTCAGAATTGAAATAGGATATGATGAGTCTTCATCTGAAACAGGGCCCCCAATTTTTAATAGAAGATCAAAAAAACAGCATTGAGACACATTATAGTAAAATTACAGAATATCACACATATAGAACGAATACACAGATGAAATGAGTTTTTCTGATGGAAGGGAGGTTAAAGATCAAGAGCCTCGCTCACACCAGACAACTAGCTCCTAAACAGCAGGGTTCAATTCTTGTTTTTCTTTAAACTTCCAGTGTATAGTAATGTACC
Organism: Tragulus kanchil; assembly: GCA_022376925.1. Lineage (NCBI taxonomy): Eukaryota > Metazoa > Chordata > Mammalia > Artiodactyla > Tragulidae > Tragulus > Tragulus kanchil. Next base: position 202,080,476 of record JAIOJX010000028.1, on the reverse strand, counting down.
TTACTTTCAAGTACTCTCTGACCTTGAAGAACTTCCAAGGCAGGAGAAAACTCGTGTTATGATAGAACTGTAAATTAAAGTGATATAAGAGCAGACAAGTCTTCCCAGGTGGCACTAGTGGTAAAGAACCTATCTGCCCATTGCAGGAGACACAAGAGACTGTAGGTTCTCGATGTCCATCAACTGATGAATGGATAAAGAATCTGTGGTACAAATATACCATGGAATATTACTCAGCCATAGAAATACCTTTGAATCAGTTCTAATGAGGTGGATTAATCTAGAACCTATTACACAGAGTCCAGTATGTCAGAAAGAGAAAGATAAATATTGTATACTGACACATATGTATGGAATCTAGAATGATGGTGCTGATAAATGAATATGCAGAGCAGCAGTGGAGAGGTGGACATGGAGAACAGTCTTAAGGACATTGGGGTGAGGGAGTGGAATATGCTATGAGACTAGGAGATCTCAAACAGGGGCTCTGTGGCAACCTGGGGGGAGTGAAATGGGGAGGGAGACGGGAGGAGGTTCAGGGGGAACATGTGAATACCTATGGGAGATTCGGGTTGATATGCGGCAGTCAACAACATAACTCTGTAAAAAATAAAATAAAAATAAATAAATAAAGAGGCTTTAAGGTCAATGTCTAGTTTGGGAAGATTCCCTGGAGGAGGGCATGGTAACCCATTCCAGTATTCTCACCTGAAGTATCCCATGTTCAGAGGAGCCTGGCATGCTTCAGTCCGTAGGGTCGCACAGAGTCAGACACGACTGAAGCAACTTAGCACACACACATGCATGAGAACAGAGATGGAAATAATTCTTTTTAAATGTATAATGAAAAAAAACAAATAGCATGTAATATAAACATGAGGGATTAAAACAGGTGACCACAGCCCTAAAAGAATGGCAGGCACAAAATACAGAGGCAAATACCCACATGAGAAAGGTTGAGTATTTCCATTTGGAGGAATTGCATAGGGCATGGAAAGATGTATTGACACAGTGAGAACCATACACTGCCCATGACTGATAAGGAGGTTAAAGATCAAGAGCCTCGCTCACACCAGACAACTTCCTAAACAGCAGGGTTCAATTCTTGTTTTTCTTTAAACTTCCAGTGTATAGTAATGTACCTTACTTTCAAGTACTCTCTGACCTTGAAGAACTTCCAAGGCAGGAGAAAACTCGTGTTATGATAGAACTGTAAATTAAAGTGATATAAGAGCAGACAAGTCTTCCCAGGTGGCACTAGTGGTAAAGAACCTATCTGCCCATTGCAGGAGACACAAGAGACTGTAGGTTCTCGATGTCCATCAACTGATGAATGGATAAAGAATCTGTGGTACAAATATACCATGGAATATTACTCAGCCATAGAAATACCTTTGAATCAGTTCTAATGAGGTGGATTAATCTAGAACCTATTACACAGAGTCCAGTATGTCAGAAAGAGAAAGATAAATATTGTATACTGACACATATGTATGGAATCTAGAATGATGGTGCTGATAAATGAATATGCAGAGCAGCAGTGGAGAGGTGGACATGGAGAACAGTCTTAAGGACATTGGGGTGAGGGAGTGGAATATGCTATGAGACTAGGAGATCTCAAACAGGGGCTCTGTGGCAACCTGGGGGGAGTGAAATGGGGAGGGAGACGGGAGGAGGTTCAGGGGGAACATGTGAATACCTATGGGAGATTCGGGTTGATATCGGCAGTCAACAACATAACTCTGTAAAAAATAAAATAAAAATAAATAAATAAAGAGGCTTTAAGGTCAATGTCTAGTTTGGGAAGATTCCCTGGAGGAGGGCATGGTAACCCATTCCAGTATTCTCACCTGAAGTATCCCATGTTCAGAGGAGCCTGGCATGCTTCAGTCCGTAGGGTCGCACAGAGTCAGACACGACTGAAGCAACTTAGCACACACACATGCATGAGAACAGAGATGGAAATAATTCTTTTTAAATGTATAATGAAAAAAAACAAATAGCATGTAATATAAACATGAGGGATTAAAACAGGTGACCACAGCCCTAAAAGAATGGCAGGCACAAAATACAGAGGCAAATACCCACATGAGAAAGGTTGAGTATTTCCATTTGGAGGAATTGCATAGGGCATGGAAAGATGTATTGACACAGTGAGAACCATACACTGCCCATGACTGACCATACAACATTAGGGTGAGCTGCAGAGTTGAGTTCTAATCATGGAGATTTTCCCAAAATCCAAAAAAAAAAAAAAAATCCACCAAGTCTGTTTCGTTATTGTTCAAGCATGGAATTCTTATGATGATATATGCTTTTAAAAGAGAAGTTATAGTAAAAGAAAGAGTGCAGGCAAGAAGCTCACTTCAAATGTCAAGAGAATAACCCAGCTGAAGAGAAAATATGTTTTTGTCTTTATGATGTCTTGAGTACATCCTAAAAAGTGTGTGTGTGTGTGTGTGTGTGAACATTGATTTAAATGTGCACAATTGTTCTGGCTATGGTATAGTACAATTGACTTCGAACTTTGAAAGCTCAATACCATCACTTTTAAGCTATGTAGTCATGGGAAAGGTATTTTATAGGTTAAATAACTGGATAGCAACTTTCTCATCTTACCTTATCTTTAAAATTCCTGACGGCTGTGAGAATTAAACAAAGTTAATAATTAAACATCATTTCACATATGGAAACTATGACCATAGTGCTTAGGATATACAGACAATAATTGTTGGTAAATAATAGAATGAAATACTGGAAAGCAGCTTCCATATTTTCCCACTGGACTTAAAACCTTTACAGAACATTTTGCTATCAGGTGCTGTCAGTCCATGGGGTTGCAGAGTCAGACACAACTGAGCATCTGGCTTGAACTGAACGGTAGCTTGTCCTCCTAGCCGTGGGTCAGAGTTGAGCATGTTAGAATACCTTTCCTAGGACTCAGAGACTCACACATCCATGTTGTGTTGTACGTTGTATTAATCATAGGCTCTCAGAAGATGTTCACTCTTCCCTTGGTTACCATCATGTTACATATACTTTGTACAATATCGTTCACAAGGTTGATGTCATTTTTAGAAAACTCTGAGTTAATAATAGCTTCAAATTTGATTCAACAACCTGCAGCTGTCAGAGACCATAAGTAGAAGCAAAATACCCATGGCATAAGACAAAAAATGGCTGATATAAGATAAAGAAGGCTCACTATTAGACCAGATTTAGGGAGTATATCTCTCAGATGGTAAAGAATCAGCCTGCAATGTAGGAGACCAAGGTTCAATCCCTGGGTGAGGAAAATCCCCTGGAGAAGGAAATGACTACCCACCCCAGCATTCTTGCCTGGAGAATTCCACGAACAGAGAAGCCTCGTGGGCTAATCTATGGGGTCCAAAGACACAGACATGACTGAGCAACTAACACACTCTGTACATTACTATCCTGTATTATCTGCACAGTTGTCTTGAGAAAAGCAAAACAAAACATTTTTTGTATTGTTAAGCACCTTGAACTAGGACCCCAGGACTGATATAAAGACACAATTAGATCCAGCATTTTCTAATGACTAAACCTGCCAGACAATAGAGTGGACTCTGTTACTATCAAACAATGTCTGTGCTAGTGGACTCTGCTCACACTGTATATTCTGATACACTCTTTAGAAGATTGGAGGAAATATCATCTAGCTCAAAGACTACTGATTTTCAGTCCTGGGATCTTCAACAAAACCCTTTGCATTCTTTTTGTAGATATGGCTTTGCTATACAGTTTTCAGTATTTTAAACAGAAAAATAATTTAATGTTTACTAGAGTCTAATACGATTGCCATTGTATCAGTGATTGCTACTTCTCAGGGGTCATTGTAAGAGGCTTCTACCTTAATGTGTTGAGTATAATGTCCCTGAAAGATACTGTTTTGACAGTGTTACAATTAGTGTCTGAAGAAATGTCTCTGATATGTTGTTGGATGAAGAAAAGACAAAACATTATGTAGAACATATTCTCAATCATGGAATGTGGTGATTCTCCACATCTACTCACTTGTGTATACACAGATGAAAATGGTCAGAATAAGGCATTCTAAAATGGTTGCTCTCTTGGGCTGTGGATTTTGAAAGCTTCTTAGTTTCTTTCTTGTAGTCTTTTGATCTTTTAAATTGTCTACAATGATAAGCATTACTTTCATATTTGGACAACAACAACTATATTAATACTCCTGTAGATCTTTAGATAAACAAATAACTCAAGATGACAGAGTAAGTAGCAAAGCTGGCACCGTTTCCTGACATAAAATCAGTTGAGGGGAGGAAGTTCATTCTTACCAAAGTCCAAAATTTTTTAAATCCCCGTTGGGAAAATCCTGGAGAAGGAAATGACTACCCACCCCAGCATTCTTGCCTGGAGAATTCCACGAACAGAGAAGCCTCGTGGGCTAATCTATGGGGTCCAAAGACACAGACATGACTGAGCAACTAACACACTCTGTACATTACTATCCTGTATTATCTGCACAGTTGTCTTGAGAAAAGCAAAACAAAACATTTTTTGTATTGTTAAGCACCTTGAACTAGGACCCCAGGACTGATATAAAGACACAATTAGATCCAGCATTTTCTAATGACTAAACCTGCCAGACAATAGAGTGGACTCTGTTACTATCAAACAATGTCTGTGCTAGTGGACTCTGCTCACACTGTATATTCTGATACACTCTTTAGAAGATTGGAGGAAATATCATCTAGCTCAAAGACTACTGATTTTCAGTCCTGGGATCTTCAACAAAACCCTTTGCATTCTTTTTGTAGATATGGCTTTGCTATACAGTTTTCAGTATTTTAAACAGAAAAATAATTTAATGTTTACTAGAGTCTAATACGATTGCCATTGTATCAGTGATTGCTACTTCTCAGGGGTCATTGTAAGAGGCTTCTACCTTAATGTGTTGAGTATAATGTCCCTGAAAGATACTGTTTTGACAGTGTTACAATTAGTGTCTGAAGAAATGTCTCTGATATGTTGTTGGATGAAGAAAAGACAAAACATTATGTAGAACATATTCTCAATCATGGAATGTGGTGATTCTCCACATCTACTCACTTGTGTATACACAGATGAAAATGGTCAGAATAAGGCATTCTAAAATGGTTGCTCTCTTGGGCTGTGGATTTTGAAAGCTTCTTAGTTTCTTTCTTGTAGTCTTTTGATCTTTTAAATTGTCTACAATGATAAGCATTACTTTCATATTTGGACAACAACAACTATATTAATACTCCTGTAGATCTTTAGATAAACAAATAACTCAAGATGACAGAGTAAGTAGCAAAGCTGGCACCGTTTCCTGACATAAAATCAGTTGAGGGGAGGAAGTTCATTCTTACCAAAGTCCAGAATGTGGAGCTGTTTTTTGTCTAATTTTTTTTTTCCAGTCCAGTTTCACCGGCACTGATTAGAGCACAGAAGAAAAAGAATAACCCGTTTGCTCAATGATGACAAATAGCAGCTTTGGTCCTTACCTGGGAGGCTGTGGTAACCTGGGCCTGCCTTTTGTGTGTGCCCATGGGCAGCAAGCAGGAATTCAGCATGCTGGCTGGAGCCTGGCTGGACTCCAATTTGGCGTGTGTCTTACATTGTTTGGAGAACACTTTGTGCCAGTGGAGACACACTTCTCTCCCGGGGCCTAGAGCTAAGACAACAAAAGCTCCTGGTGCCAAGGCTACCAGTCTTATCTGTAAATCACTTATTCTTTCTTCTTGTCTCCTCAAGGGTGCTTTGACCTTAGCTCAGAGCTCTAGCAGGCACAGCTCATCAGTTTTTTTCACTCACAAGTTAAGAGATCAAGTGAATTTAGCCTCCCTGACTGCTGAAACTGTGTCAGGTCTTAGATATGACCAATAAGTTCTATCCAGAATACGTGTGTACTGTGTGTGTATGTGCCTGTGTGTGAACTCACACACATATTCATAAGTACACATAAATGATCATTCATCCAAATTGTAAATGTAGGTGAGAATTAATTTTACTTCTTGATCATTTCAGACACATTAGCGGATTAATCCTTCCCATATCTCTGCATCCTAGGGTGAAGGTGTTGATGAAGTGCTGAGAGGAAAGCATGACTTTACTTCTAAGGTCCATTTACAGTGGAGGGGGTTGTTCGTGATTTTCAGCTCTACTTTCACACAGATGAAGATGGTCAGAATAAGGCATTCTAAAATGGTTGCTCTCTTGGGCTGTGGATTTTGAAAGCTTCTTAGTTTCTTTCTTGTAGTCTTTTGATCTTTTAAATTGTCTACAATGATAAGCATTACTTTCATATTTGGACAACAACAACTATATTAATACTCCTGTAGATCTTTAGATAAACAAATAACTCAAGATGACAGAGTAAGTAGCAAAGCTGGCACCGTTTCCTGACATAAAATCAGTTGAGGGGAGGAAGTTCATTCTTACCAAAGTCCAGAATGTGGAGCTGTTTTTTGTCTAATTTTTTTTTTCCAGTCCAGTTTCACCGGCACTGATTAGAGCACAGAAGAAAAAGAATAACCCGTTTGCTCAATGATGACAAATAGCAGCTTTGGTCCTTACCTGGGAGGCTGTGGTAACCTGGGCCTGCCTTTTGTGTGTGCCCATGGGCAGCAAGCAGGAATTCAGCATGCTGGCTGGAGCCTGGCTGGACTCCAATTTGGCGTGTGTCTTACATTGTTTGGAGAACACTTTGTGCCAGTGGAGACACACTTCTCTCCCGGGGCCTAGAGCTAAGACAACAAAAGCTCCTGGTGCCAAGGCTACCAGTCTTATCTGTAAATCACTTATTCTTTCTTCTTGTCTCCTCAAGGGTGCTTTGACCTTAGCTCAGAGCTCTAGCAGGCACAGCTCATCAGTTTTTTTCACTCACAAGTTAAGAGATCAAGTGAATTTAGCCTCCCTGACTGCTGAAACTGTGTCAGGTCTTAGATATGACCAATAAGTTCTATCCAGAATACGTGTGTACTGTGTGTGTATGTGCCTGTGTGTGAACTCACACACATATTCATAAGTACACATAAATGATCATTCATCCAAATTGTAAATGTAGGTGAGAATTAATTTTACTTCTTGATCATTTCAGACACATTAGCGGATTAATCCTTCCCATATCTCTGCATCCTAGGGTGAAGGTGTTGATGAAGTGCTGAGAGGAAAGCATGACTTTACTTCTAAGGTCCATTTACAGTGGAGGGGGTTGTTCGTGATTTTCAGCTCTACTTTCACATTACTAGAGGTGAAAATGGAAGCTACAAAGATGTGAAAGAATCTCTCTAGGTCAGAAAGCTCACTGCAGGACCAGCCTAAAGTCATCGTCTGTCACCGTTAATTCAGTAGAATTACACCAAATTTGCACCAAATTTCTAAGGGATGGCTATCTTAGTCCCCACAAAATAGTTAGAAGATATAATTGATATAAGTATATAAAGATATAGTGATCACAATGTTAATGATAGGAAAATGATGGGAAAGTGTTAATAGGGATTACTTTGTGGCAGGTGCTGATGGGTGATTTTATTATGTTTAATGCTATTTGAATTTGCTAAGCTATCTTATTAAATATTTATTACCTTAATGGTATGGCTGTTCTGAGCATGCTACTGGGCACTTCACACATCAGTTTTGTCATTTGCTTCTCATAGCCCATTTCAGGAATAGGTTCTTGTAAATGTGTGTTGACTATAAGAGAATCCAAAAGTAATAGTGTCCAGTCTGTGCGTGATAAGGTTCTTCAGTCATGTCTGACTTTTTGCGACTCTATGGACAGCAGCCTACTAGGCTCCTCTGTCCATGGGATTCTCCAGGCAAGAGTACTGGAGTGGGTTGCCATATCCTTTTCCAAGCAATGTCCACAAATGACTCTAAAACTTTCTCTTAGAATTTTTCCTGAGGTTTCTGTGTGACTTCAAGTCTAAGCCTAGCCTAGTAACAGATAGGTCTCAAAGTTTAATATTTTCCTAAGAACTCAGTTCCATCACTTCATGGCAAACAGAGGGACAAACAATGGAAACAGTGACAGACTTTATTTTCTTGGGCTCCAAAATCACTGTGGGTGGTGACTGCTGCCATGAAATTAAAAGATGCCTGCTCCTTGGAAGAAAAGCTGTGACAAACATAAATAGCATATTCAAAAGCAGAGACAACACTTTGCTGATAAAAGTGCATATAGACAAAGTTATGGTTTTCCCAATTAGTCATGTGTGGATGTGAGAGTTGAACCATAAAGAAGGCTGAGTGCTGAAGAATTGATGCCTTTGAACTGTTGTGCTGGAGAAGATTCTTGAGAGTTCCTGTCCTGCAAGGAGATCAAACTGGTCAATCCTAAAGGAAATCAACCCTGAATATTCATTGGAAGGACTGATGCTGAAGCTCCAATACTTTGGCCACCTGATGCAAAGAGGTGACTCATTGGAAAAGACCCTGATGCTGGGAAAAATAGAAGGCAGAAGGAGAAGGGGATGACAGAGGACAAGATGGTTGTATGGCATCACTGAGTCAATGGACATGAGTTTCAGCAAGCCCTGGGAGATAGCGAAGGACATAGCCTGGCATACCACAGTCCATGGGGTCACAAACCATCAGACACAACTGAGAGACTGAATTGAACTGAAGAAGCCACTGAACAATTTGAAGAGGAAGTCTTCTATTGTGCATGAGTCTGGACTGCTCCCAGGTTACTGGCCAGGAACATTTACCCCATGGGGTCAACAGACAGGTGACTGAGTCGGTCGCTTTCAAAAATCTGTGCAAATAGGCAGAGACTTAAAATGAGCAATTATATATGCACCTGTTAAATATTAAACATTAAAGATTCCAAAATGAATAGTTGAAGCCAAGGAATTTCGTGTTATGTTTCAAGCCTGCTTTTATTTATTAACATACCTTCATCCTCCTTGGCATGCTGTCTGACATGCTGTCTGACACAGGGTCCAAGGTTGTGGTTTAAACGACAGTACAAATCCACCGCGCTTTGATGGGCCCAGAGCGTGCAGCCAGTGTTAATAACTAACAGTTCAGACTGAGCCTTTCTATACAGACCTTTAGCGTCCACTGTCTCAACTGTGTCTAGGACAGGAACGACCAGGGATCTCTATGTCTGGTCTGGCTTAGGCTCACAATTTCCTAGTGTCTAATGCATCACTAGATACATTAGTCTATTGCTAGACTTTTGTTTCTAGCAATGGATATGCCTGATTTCCTTCCCTTGAGTAAAGTACAGACATCCCTGTAGAATTTCTCTTTGATACTGGGCAAAATTTAAGGAGATTTGCAGTAAGGAGGCTTCCAGAATTTGCAGCTCTAGATTTTAGGATACTCACACTTGAATATATACACAAGTTGCTAGCTTGTTTCTTGGCCTATGGTTTACCTCCTATAGCTTTTGGGTCCCGTAACAGATATGCTCGTGGTCACTGACAGAAAGAAAAACTGCACTCCAGAGACACATGAGATCGTACTCTAAGAGTGCTTGCTGTGTGTAGTCTATTAATGGGTTAAAGGCCTCAGGATTTAAGCCTGAGTGACGAAAAAGTTGCTAGTCAGCCCTACAGTTTTCTCCACAGCCTTCTCCACACCTGCTCCCTGAAGTGTCTATTATCCCCTGAAGCTTGAATAGTCTTCAAACCTCAGGGAAATTCCAACTCTGCCTCCAAAGGGTTCAGAGGAAAGGTCAGAGTTAGCGGCTCCTGTTGCCTTCACTTTATACTCAGAGGCTCGAAGAGCCAATCTTGTTTCAGAAGCAAATTTGAAGGTCTCACAGAGTCTCTGGTGTAGTCTGGAGAAAATAAGAAGTGAATACTCTTTGATGCTGATAAGCAGCTCAGATCTTCACGCCTTCACTGAAGAGTGGCTAGTTTTACCTCCTGGACCGTGCCTCTGGCTTTGTCCCTAGTAACTCTGAGAGTTTCGCTGTGCGCCATAGCCCAGAGCCCTGGCTGTTGCCTGTGCACATGCTTAGTCATCACCTGGGTTATCTCCTCCTTGACCTGCATGACACTGGACACCCATGTGGATATTTGGCATTTGCCTATCTTTGGATCTATTTTCAGCTTTATCAGCCCTTCTTTATTACACACAACTGGCCTTCTCCTTCTCCCTTGCCTCTCCCCTATGAACATTCAAGTATCCACCCTTGTTGTTTCACTACCAATGGAAGTTCTGAGCTACATTTATGATCTGTATTTTTAAACCAGGGGGTAGCTATTTGGCCATTGGGTGGTACCTGTTCTATGGCTTTGGTGTTCAATAGTCAGACTCATTTCTGAATGTGTGGGTAGATCAAGGAGAACCACAAAGACAGGACAACAGCTGGTCCCATCAAAATGAGGCAAATCAAACCAAACACTTTAGGACGAATGGATATGCCTGATTTCCTTCCCTTGAGTAAAGTACAGACATCCCTGTAGAATTTCTCTTTGATACTGGGCAAAATTTAAGGAGATTTGCGGGGCTCTTAGATTTTAGGATACTCACACTTGAATATATACACAAGTTGCTAGCTTGTTTCTTGGCCTATGGTTTACCTCCTATAGCTTTTGGGTCCCGTAACAGATATGCTCGTGGTCACTGACAGAAAGAAAAACTGCACTCCAGAGACACATGAGATCGTACTCTAAGAGTGCTTGCTGTGTGTAGTCTATTAATGGGTTAAAGGCCTCAGGATTTAAGCCTGAGTGACGAAAAAGTTGCTAGTCAGCCCTACAGTTTTCTCCACAGCCTTCTCCACACCTGCTCCCTGAAGTGTCTATTATCCCCTGAAGCTTGAATAGTCTTCAAACCTCAGGGAAATTCCAACTCTGCCTCCAAAGGGTTCAGAGGAAAGGTCAGAGTTAGCGGCTCCTGTTGCCTTCACTTTATACTCAGAGGCTCGAAGAGCCAATCTTGTTTCAGAAGCAAATTTGAAGGTCTCACAGAGTCTCTGGTGTAGTCTGGAGAAAATAAGAAGTGAATACTCTTTGATGCTGATAAGCAGCTCAGATCTTCACGCCTTCACTGAAGAGTGGCTAGTTTTACCTCCTGGACCGTGCCTCTGGCTTTGTCCCCTAGTAACTCTGAGAGTTTCGCTGTGCGCCATAGCCCAGAGCCCTGGCTGTTGCCTGTGCACATGCTTAGTCATCACCTGGGTTATCTCCTCCTTGACCTGCATGACACTGGACACCCATGTGGATATTTGGCATTTGCCTATCTTTGGATCTATTTTCAGCTTTATCAGCCCTTCTTTATTACACACAACTGGCCTTCTCCTTCTCCCTTGCCTCTCCCCTATGAACATTCAAGTATCCACCCTTGTTGTTTCACTACCAATGGAAGTTCTGAGCTACATTTATGATCTGTATTTTTAAACCAGGGGGTAGCTATTTGGCCATTGGGTGGTACCTGTTCTATGGCTTTGGTGTTCAATAGTCAGACTCATTTCTGAATGTGTGGGTAGATCAAGGAGAACCACAAAGACAGGACAACAGCTGGTCCCATCAAAATGAGGCAAATCAAACCAAACACTTGTTAGGGGTTCAATATATCCAGGTCCCTGTCAAGGATGATTGTGACAATAAGGATGAAATATTTCCTGTTTCTACTCTGGTTATCAGTGGCCTCCAAAAAATGTAATAGAAACAAGCAAAACAACTGGACTCACTGTTCACTAGAGTCATACACACAAGTTCCTCAAGTTTGATTTTCAAAAAGGTAAATGTATATTAGCAAGCAATCTTAATAAGTAGATGGGCATCAGAGCACAGGATGCATCTGTGGTTTGGGGAAGGGGTAAAGAGCTGGCACCCATCTGTTCTGTGCATTCCTCTCTGTGAAGCCAGAGGATGAAGCTGTACTTATTGTGGCAGGACCTTTGCATAGAGGTTTGACCACCTCGTGATGAAGTTACCTCTTTCCAGTTACCTCTTTCCTTCTCTGAGTTACTGCCCACCCCGTATTGACTGCCGTTTATAGAGAAATGAGAATACTACCCTTGGAAAGATGTTTCTACTTTTCCCAGGAACACAAGTGGAACAATGAATGATCAGTGTACTCTATTTTCCTCAGCCCAACAAAGCATCACACTTAAAGTTTGTGCTTGCCATGGTATCACAGTGCAGATTTAATTGTGTCCTGAAACACGGAATGCAATTTCACCAGCTAACTACGGGCTTCCCTGGTGACTCAGTGGTGAAGAATATACCTGCCAATGGGTTTGATCCCTGGATCAAGAAGACCTTCTGGAGAAATGGAGCTCCAGTATTCTTGCCTGAAAAACCCATGAACAGAGGAGCCTGGGGGGCTACAGTCCCCAGGATGGCAAAAGAGTCTGATCCGACTTAGTGACTAAACAACAGTCACAAACCATGACTACTCCTGTCACTTTTAAGCATTTTGTGTTTCACTGATACTTTCACATCCATCACCTTCCTTTATTCCCAGAATAGCATTCCCAAGTAAATGAGAGAGATTATCACTTACCTAAATTAGAAAATAATATCCCAAACTGAAAGCACTTATGAATAGATTCACATAGCTAAAACCCGTAACTCAAGATGAATGCATTATCTTCAGAATCTTAACTAGGAAGTCTGATGCAGAATACGATAAGCCTATGATATTCACTGATCACGTTCAATAAATCTATATATTGTAGTAGTTTATTATGTGCACCCACAAAGGTAAGAATACTATCACGATTTACCTCTCTATAATCCAAGGTTCGTAACTAATAAAAGCGAAAGCCTCTCACAGTGGCAATTGTTAGACGTCCCAAATACCAGAACGTTAACAAGTATCTAATGACGGCGAGGCTGTGGACTTCTTTCCACAAGAAGAAGTGGAACCTTGTTTCAGTGGAAACAAGGTTCAGTCTTGGTGCAAGTAAGATGTTGGTTTCAATTAGTGCCAGCAGATGGAGCTGTGCATTAGCAAACATCCTGCTTGGGAAAGCATAGCCGGATGGGGGCGTTAAGGTGAATGAGAGAGGTATTATCTGAGGGAAAAATGCTGAACAGTTGATACAGAACAAATGCACACTTACGTGGTTTAGAAAAGGAATATATAAAATGTGTTACCTTTTTATTAAGGTATTTAGCTTATAACTCTTGGAATAGTACTAGTGAATCAAATCGAATATGAATTGTTTACCCCAGTGGAGAGATGCTCACTAATATAGATGAAATTTTGTATCTTGCGATGTCAGCAATATATAAGTGTTAAAGATTGCCCAGTTAGCTTCCAACATGAGCTTTTTCTTCTCCGTCCCTCATCCTTCCGCATCTCTAGGCTCTATTGCTCATGTTTAAAAGCTCCCCTCTAAAACCTGTATTCCTATTTAAGAACCAAATATACCTCATATTTTCTTACAAGTATCTTTGTCAGGAGTAGGAAATCAAAAGATTCTATTGATTCTATTGGACCAATCCTAACATTAGACTTTCACTTAGTGAATGTTTATTTAACATTGACTAATTGATTAATCATACAATGGCCTAGTGAGTTTCTGTACACACATTTAATCACCCTTTTTGAATGTATTTATTGAGCACCTGTTAAGATCTTGGTCAGAGAGTGTATGATCTAGCAGAGCAAATAATAGGCAATTAAACTCTAATGTGGCAGGTGTGTGGTAGTGGACGGATAGGATTCTAAAAAAGGACAAAGGAAAGTCTACTTTTACAAGTTGATGTAAGGGCTAATTGGGAGGCTTTTCCAAAGAAATTAAGTCTAATTTTCTTTCTGAATGGTGAGTAAGGAATTTCTATCCCTTTCAATTAGTGCCAAGGATGAGACTATTCCAGGAAAAAAAGGAAATATTTGAAAAAGATTAAAGGTCAGAAAATATATCACTGGGTACATGAATAGCTTAAAGAGACACATTTTACATAAAAACACAGTGTGTTGGGAAGTGTCAGAAGCTATGGTGGGAAATTTAGGTACTGGGAGGTCTGGAGACTTTGCCTTAGAGTCAAATAAAATACTATAATCATTCATGCATGAGAGTGATATGATTAGTTTTATATTTTTCAAAGATCATTCTGACTGAAGTGTGGACTCTAAATTGTCTTGGCTGTAGGTGTGGTGGAAAGGAATATGCTGAAATACTGGAAGTGGAGAGACCCGTCAGGGAACTATTGCAAAACTGTGAAATGCTCTGGCTGTTACTATTGTAGTGGGAAGACCTAGATAGACAGTTGGCCAGCAAGAAAGATGAAAAAGAAAGGGGCTGGCAACCTACATGTTCCTAGTGACTCAGACCGTAAAGAATCTGCCTGCAATGCAAGAGACCCAGGTTCAATCCCTCGATAAGGAAGATCTCTTGGAGAAGGAAATGGCAACCCCCTCCAGTATTCTTGCCTGGAGAATCCCGTGGATGGAGGAGCCCAGCGAGTTCCAGTCCATGGGGCCACACAAAGTTGAATGTGACATTCACTTCCTTTTTTCAACCTAAAAGCATTTAGGAAATAATCAGAGTGGTAAAGCTCCTCCTGGGAGAATGCAGTATGTTTGGGGAAGAAATTCTTTGCAAAGCAGCTTAGCATGATGATAGAGATACTTAAGATTCAAGCTTTCCACTGATGAAAAACAGCTTCCTGTTTTAGAATATTAAGCGTTGTAATTTGCTAAGGTTTTGTTTTGCTGACAGATACACCAGTTTGGAGTCAGAGCAAGAAAATTAAAGAACCGCATGCACTTGCCCGGTGGTCATTGTTTTCTGCTCTCCTTTTCATTTTTCAAAAATCATGGCTGAACAGATGTATAAAGAATGCCTGTCTTGAGGCACACCAAATAATAAGCCTCCACTAAGTGGTCCCTCAATGCTCTACTAAGAGTTATTAGTGGTATAAGGGTTAAAGAGAAAAAGATGACATGAACATATGCTTACATGATAGCAATGACAGATCTCTCTAGTTATTTGAATATAAGGATAAGGAAGAAAACAGAATCGATTATGAATTTCCAGGATTTAGACCTGAGGAACTGGAGGTTTCTCTGCGATAAGGAAGAGAAAGAACACACTGGGGGAAGAACTAGGAAAGAGCAGGTAAAGAATTAAGTTTGCATTTTTAAATTAATGAAGAATTATGTTTCATTTGAGTTTGAAGTATGTGTGATATTGGAGTGGAGAAAGCAAGTAAACCAAGAAAGTCTGAAGCTTAACAAAGGGATTTAGGTTAAATGTACATGTTAGTAATTAAAAACATGGGAATGGATTATAGCAAAAGGGAGAATGTACAGAGTGACATACAACAGAGGATATGTCAGTACAAATATGAAGAAATACAATCATTAACATTATTTTAAGAGATATATTGGACTTTCCTAGTGTCTCAGAACCACCTGCAATGCAGGAGACCCCGGTTTGATTCCTGGATTGGGAAGATTCCCTGGAGAAGGAAATGGCAACCGACTCCAATATTTTTGGCTAGAGAATTCCATGGACAGAGGGGCCTTGTGGGCTACAGTTTAGGGGGTTGTATAGAGTCGGACACAACTGAATGACAAGCAATTTTACTTTCAAGATATATATTAAATTTGAAATCTAGGAAATCAATAAATTTGTGTATGTGTGTGTGTACATGGATGGACCAGATGCTGTGAAAGTGAGAATCAGTGAGACCAGAGGGTTCTGAAACTGCAAGTCTTCAAGACTGCAAAATTTCAAAACTGTAAGACTGAAAGACTGCAAGGTCCTTTCTGTTGTCCTTTCTGCTACCTCTAGCCTCTGCTTACTTAGCAAATTTCATATATAAGAGAAACATTGGGCAGAGAAGATGGTCTTTGCTTTGAAGCATTTTACAGTAAAAATTCTGACATACCAGAAGACAAGTGAACTCAAAATTTGGCTTTTCTTCATCTGAGAAATGTTCTTTTCTGGCAGGTTGATTTCTTTTCTCAGCCTGTTGCCTCCAACCTCTCTCCAGGTATAGAAGCATTATTTGTCTCTTGTGATTGTCATCCTTGAATTTACACTTATACTTCTGAAAAGTCAGGTCCATTGCTTTTCACTACATTTAAAATCTTTATTGCTCTTGTTGACCTGGAAATTTGATAGTGTTTCAGTGATGTAAAGGAAATCCACCTCTTGCATTTTGATAGTGCTGCAGTCTTGCATTTCCAAAGGCTCATCAAGGTATTACAGCCTGAAGACCTAGCAGTATTATAGTCTCATAATCTCAAGATATAAAAAACTCTTTTTTTTGAGTTACCATTTTGTATCATTTATTCACAGTCCTGAGCAACCTTTCTTATCAATTATAGACAAAGTTGAAATGAGTGCAACAAAGGTTGCAACTAATGAAACTTCTAATAATATCAAAAATTTAGCCTTCTTGTGACCCAAATAGTTAGAGCTAGTCTGAAAAAGAAGCGTAAATTTCAATTCTATTCCTGGGAATCTAATTCCAAGCCCTGCTAGAAGTATTAAAATCACAATACTTTTTATAACTACTTCTCAACTTCTGCTCTTTGCAATAAATTAATCAGTCCTTAAGGCTACCTACCTAAAGAGAAAGGAGCATTACTTCTTGGAGAGGTATATACATATATTACATAGATAATGTATACATATGTCAACCTTTCTTCATACTATATCATCATAAAATTTGCTAAGTGTAAAAAAACAGGAGTGTATGACCCATGACAAGAGTATCCAGTAAACGGAAAGAGATGCATATATTCATCCATATATTGAAACTATTAGACAATAACTTTTAAATAAGCATGATAAGCAAATTAAAGAATATGCCAGAAAAGAGGATTCTCAGGTTTTGCAGTGGTAAAGTACTCACCTGCCAAGCACAGATGGAAGTTCAGTCCCTGGGTTGTGAAGATTCCCTGGAGGAGGAAATGACAACCCATTCCAGCATTTTTGCCTCGAAAATCCCATGGATAGAGGAATCTGACAGGCTACAATCCATGGGGTTTCAGAGAATTGAACATAACTTAGCAAATAAGCAAACAAACAAAAAAAGGAAATAAAATCAAATTGGAAAAAAAAAAATGAGTAGGGACAAAAAAAATGATAGTGCTAAGCATTATTTGTCTCTTGATTCATCCTTGAATTTACACTTATACTTCTGAAAAGTCAGGTCCATTGCTTTTCACTACATTTAAAATCTTTATTGCTCTTGTTGACCTGGAAATTTGATAGTGTTTCAGTGATGTAAAGGAAATCCACCTCTTGCATTTTGATAGTGCTGCAGTCTTGCATTTCCAAAGGCTCATCAAGGTATTACAGCCTGAAGACCTAGCAGTATTATAGTCTCATAATCTCAAGATATAAAAAACTCTTTTTTTTGAGTTACCATTTTGTATCATTTATTCACAGTCCTGAGCAACCTTTCTTATCAATTATAGACAAAGTTGAAATGAGTGCAACAAAGGTTGCAACTAATGAAACTTCTAATAATATCAAAAATTTAGCCTTCTTGTGACCCAAATAGTTAGAGCTAGTCTGAAAAAGAAGCGTAAATTTCAATTCTATTCCTGGGAATCTAATTCCAAGCCCTGCTAGAAGTATTAAAATCACAATACTTTTTATAACTACTTCTCAACTTCTGCTCTTTGCAATAAATTAATCAGTCCTTAAGGCTACCTACCTAAAAGAGAAAGGAGCATTACTTCTTGGAGAGGTATATACATATATTACATAGATAATGTATACATATGTCAACCTTTCTTCATACTATATCATCATAAAATTTGCTAAGTGTAAAAAAACAGGAGTGTATGACCCATGACAAGAGTATCCAGTAAACGGAAAGAGATGCATATATTCATCCATATATTGAAACTATTAGACAATAACTTTTAAATAAGCATGATAAGCAAATTAAAGAATATGCCAGAAAAGAGGATTCTCAGGTTTTGCAGTGGTAAAGTACTCACCTGCCAAGCACAGATGGAAGTTCAGTCCCTGGGTTGTGAAGATTCCCTGGAGGAGGAAATGACAACCCATTCCAGCATTTTTGCCTCGAAAATCCCATGGATAGAGGAATCTGACAGGCTACAATCCATGGGGTTTCAGAGAATTGAACATAACTTAGCAAATAAGCAAACACACACAAGGAAATATTCATGAGATGAGTAAAGAAATGGGAAATTTCAGGAGAGATTTGAAAGAAGTAAAACAAGAAATAATAAAATTAATCATCTAGACATGACAAAAACTTTCAACAAAGAGAGTACAATGGGAATATATCTCACCATAATAAAGGCCATATATCACAATTCTACAACTAACACACTCAAAAAAGAAAAACTGAAAGCATTTCCTCTAAGATCAGGAACAAGACAAGGATGCTCACTGTCGTCAATTTTAGTCAGTGCCATTATTGGAATTCCTAGCCACAGCACTTAGATAAGAAATAGATATAAAAGGAATCTGAATGGAAAAGAAGTAAAACCACCATTGTTTGCACACGACATTATAGTATCTACAAAAGAATCCTAAAGACACCACAAAAAAACTATTAAAACTAATGAATGAATTCAATGAAGTTGTAGGATATAAAATTAATATACAGAAATCAGTTGCATTTATACACACTAACAACAAACCATCAGAAAGATAATTGCATGAAGAAAGCAAAAACACTAATTCAAGAATGTGTGTGTGTGTGTGTGTGTGTGTGTGTGTGTTAGTGGCTCAGTTGTGTCTGACTCTTTGTGACCTCATGGACCATAACCCACCACACTCCTTGGTCCATGGAATTTTCCAGGCAAGACTACTGGAGTGGGTTGCCATTTCCTTCTCCAGGGGAATCATTTCCATCCAGGGATCAAACCTGGGTTTCCTGCTTTGCAGGCAGATTCTTTACCATCTAAGTCACCAAGGAAATCTAATTCAAAGGATGTACACACTCTACTGTCATTTTCAGTGTTACTTACAATAGCCAAGTCACTTGAGTGTCCAGTGATGTATGAATAAAAAGGATGAGTTATATGTGTGTATACTTTATACACACACATACACATATACAATGATATATGACTCAATCATATAAAAGATAAAACCTTGTCATTTTCGACAACTCAGATGGATCTAGAGGGTATTATGCTAAGTGAAATACATCAAAGAAAGACAGATAAGCAAAGTGCAATATTAAAAACAGATAAAACCAGTAAATATTATATTCTGTAACTACAATCCATGGGGTTTCAGAGAATTGAACATAACTTAGCAAATAAGCAAACACACACAAGGAAATATTCATGAGATGAGTAAAGAAATGGGAAATTTCAGGAGAGATTTGAAAGAAGTAAAACAAGAAATAATAAAATTAATCATCTAGACATGACAAAAACTTTCAACAAAGAGAGTACAATGGGAATATATCTCACCATAATAAAGGCCATATATCACAATTCTACAACTAACACACTCAAAAAAGAAAAACTGAAAGCATTTCCTCTAAGATCAGGAACAAGACAAGGATGCTCACTGTCGTCAATTTTAGTCAGTGCCATTATTGGAATTCCTAGCCACAGCACTTAGATAAGAAATAGATATAAAAGGAATCTGAATGGAAAAGAAGTAAAACCACCATTGTTTGCACACGACATTATAGTATCTACAAAAGAATCCTAAAGACACCACAAAAAAACTATTAAAACTAATGAATGAATTCAATGAAGTTGTAGGATATAAAATTAATATACAGAAATCAGTTGCATTTATACACACTAACAACAAACCATCAGAAAGATAATTGCATGAAGAAAGCAAAAACACTAATTCGAAGAATGTGTGTGTGTGTGTGTGTGTGTGTGTGTGTGTGTGTTAGTGGCTCAGTTGTGTCTGACTCTTTGTGACCTCATGGACCATAACCCACCACACTCCTTGGTCCATGGAATTTTCCAGGCAAGACTACTGGAGTGGGTTGCCATTTCCTTCTCCAGGGGAATCATTTCCATCCAGGGATCAAACCTGGGTTTCCTGCTTTGCAGGCAGATTCTTTACCATCTAAGTCACCAAGGAAATCTAATTCAAAGGATGTACACACTCTACTGTCATTTTCAGTGTTACTTACAATAGCCAAGTCACTTGAGTGTCCAGTGATGTATGAATAAAAAGGATGAGTTATATGTGTGTATACTTTATACACACACACATACACATATACAATGATATATGACTCAATCATATAAAAGATAAAACCTTGTCATTTTCGACAACTCAGATGGATCTAGAGGGTATTATGCTAAGTGAAATACATCAAAGAAAGACAGATAAGCAAAGTAAGCAATAATATTTAGAAAACAAACAGTAATGAAGGTGAATCTGCTTTAGTAAATATTATATTCTGTAACTATGAAAGTAAATAATACCAATAATGTTAATGGTAATAAGACAGGCCAAATCTAATAGAACAGAGTGTATAAACAATAATGCAAATACAAATGCAATATATGAAAAAAGAAACAGCACAAACTACTGGGTAAATTTTGAATTATTTAAGAGACTTTAGGAAAATCATATCAAGATAATTATTAGATTTTACTCATTTCAGAAACACTTCTTCAAATATACTGTTAAGTATTTTGCAATGCCTCAAACTGCCTTTCATATATAGAAAGTCTCTCATACTTCACGTAATAAGTTTTAATTTGCTACATGGTGGTGCTATTTTGAGAATTTCAGTTTGGCTATTTGGGCTGCTCAGTTAGCTAAGCTTCTCTGGTGGCTCATCTGGTAAAGAATCTGCCTTCAATGCAGGAGACTCTGGTTCAATTCCTTGGTAAGGAAGATAACCTGGAGAAGGGATCAACTACCCTCTGCAGTATTCTTGGGTTTCCCTGATGGTTCAGAGGGTAAAGAACCCATTCTCAATTCAGGAGACATGGATTTGGGTTCCCTGCAGAAGGGAACAGCTGCCCACTCCATATTCTTGCCTAGAGAATTCCATGAGCAGAAGCACCCAGGTTACAAGAGGCCATAGGGTCATAAAATGTTGGACATGACTGAGTGATTAACACACTACTGATGTTTATTTCAATTCAATTTGAAACTACTCAAGATTGTCATTTTATGTAATTCTGTCTCTGTGCTCCCTTTTACTTCCTTCCCGCCCCACTCCCCCCTCCGCCCCGTCTCTTTCTCCTTATCAGTCTTTCTTTCTTCCATCACTCTCTCTCTTTCCCCTCCCCTCCCTTCCTTTCTCTTTCATTTTTTCTGTCTCTCTTCACAAATGTCTGCTCATCCCTTTCTAGGTAAGTGTTTTAGGCTTGCCCTTTCATTTCTTCTGGGGGGGTCTCTACCTTCGGACAAGATGCTCATTGCAAGTTCATCAACTGCTGAGAGTGCCAAAAGATAAAACCTTGTCATTTTCGACAACTCAGATGGATCTAGAGGGTATTATGCTAAGTGAAATACATCAAAGAAAGACAGATAAGCAAAGTAAGCAATAATATTTAGAAAACAAACAGTAATGAAGGTGAATCTGCTTTAGTAAATATTATATTCTGTAACTATGAAAGTAAATAATACCAATAATGTTAATGGTAATAAGACAGGCCAAATCTAATAGAACAGAGTGTATAAACAATAATGCAAATACAAATGCAATATATGAAAAAAGAAACAGCACAAACTACTGGGTAAATTTTGAATTATTTAAGAGACTTTAGGAAAATCATATCAAGATAATTATTAGATTTTACTCATTTCAGAAACACTTCTTCAAATATACTGTTAAGTATTTTGCAATGCCTCAAACTGCCTTTCATATATAGAAAGTCTCTCATACTTCACGTAATAAGTTTTAATTTGCTACATGGTGGTGCTATTTTGAGAATTTCAGTTTGGCTATTTGGGCTGCTCAGTTAGCTAAGCTTCTCTGGTGGCTCATCTGGTAAAGAATCTGCCTTCAATGCAGGAGACTCTGGTTCAATTCCTTGGTAAGGAAGATAACCTGGAGAAGGGATCAACTACCCTCTGCAGTATTCTTGGGTTTCCCTGATGGTTCAGAGGGTAAAGAACCCATTCTCAATTCAGGAGACATGGATTTGGGTTCCCTGCAGAAGGGAACAGCTGCCCACTCCATATTCTTGCCTAGAGAATTCCATGAGCAGAAGCACCCAGGTTACAAGAGGCCATAGGGTCATAAAATGTTGGACATGACTGAGTGATTAACACACTACTGATGTTTATTTCAATTCAATTTGAAACTACTCAAGATTGTCATTTTATGTAATTCTGTCTCTGTGCTCCCTTTTACTTCCTTCCCGCCCCACTCCCCCCTCCGCCCCGTCTCTTTCTCCTTATCAGTCTTTCTTTCTTCCATCACTCTCTCTCTTTCCCCTCCCCTCCCTTCCTTTCTCTTTCATTTTTTCTGTCTCTCTTCACAAATGTCTGCTCATCCCTTTCTAGGTAAGTGTTTTAGGCTTGCCCTTATTTCCTGATACCTTGGGCCAACCTGGCTTCATCAAGCAGGCCAAGGGCCAGGGGTCTTGCTGAGCCTCTCGGGTATCCAAGCTATAGCTCATTGCAAGTTCCATCAAGCTGCTGAGAGTGCCAGACACAGATTTCATTAATCGTGCCATCAGTGGGTCTGAATTCACTGCAACTAATACAATACCTGTTTCTCTAGCTATGCCAACATTCTCTTGACACCGTGTATGACCTTCTGTTATTTCTCAATAAAAGCTGGCAAATACGACTCCATGGTGAAGTAAAACAGCCCAGCAGGCCACAAACTGCTGAATGCATCCACGCTGAAATGAACAGCACATTCCAAAAAGATCCACGGAAGCTAAGAAGAATAAAAAATAAAGTAAAATTACAGAATCACTTGGAAGAGACAATAACCCTCTAGGCCACCAGACTTATCTTCCTGACATTAAAAACTAGGGAGACTCCTGCCCTAGAATTCCTGATTATTCCAGAGCTAGTACCTCATTGTGATATGTCATTCCCAATTGTCTCCATCAGACTTTATCCACATATATGGGACTGACGGGACCAGTCTAAAATCTTTGAAGCTTCTGCCTGCAACTCTAAATGAGAAAGCAGCATGCCAAATGTATGAGTAGGCTTAGTTATAGGTCAGATTGTGATGCAATCAGACTGGGAAGATTGCTACACTGTGCAATAAATATGCAAAGAAAGATATTTTTTTTTTACTTTCAAAAGCTTTAACTTTTCCCTCAGGATTTTTGTAAAAATATATATATATATTAAACCAATTTGCATATTCTATATCTAGCTCAGATGAGCACAAGGTGAGGTATTTATTTTCCAGATCAAAACACCAGATTCTTGATATAAAGTCTTTCTTTGCAGAATGATGCAAGGAATGTTCACAGAAAAGGGGACCACTGAGGCAAACACCTTGGATGGTTCATGCAATCATTTGTCATGGTTGTAGAACAATAATATGTCCCAAATAAAGATGAATAATGTTGGGACAAAAGAAGATGGATGATATTGGAAACTTATTGGTCATCAAAGACTCAAACTGTAGGAATTGCCTTAAAGAAAACATTCTGTGAGAGAAAGTCAGGAGAATCTAGCTTAATTTGAGAGGTATATGGAAAGGTACCTCGGAAAGAAATTCTGCATTTGATTGCAATATGAAGAAAAAGATAAAAATGTCTAGAAACAGATACTGTCACTTTGAGTTGTAAATAAACCTATCAATGAGGGTGTGTGTGTGTGTGTGTGTGTGTGTGTGTCTAGTCAGTCATGTCTGACTCTTTGGGGCCCTATGAACAATAGCCTGCCAGACTCTCCATCCATAGAGCAAGAATACTGGAGCAGGTTGCCATTTCCTGCTTAAGTGGATCTTCTTGACCAAGAGATTGAATCCATCTCTTGTGTTTCTTGCATGGGCAGGTGAATTCTTTACCAATAAGCACTACCTGTGAAGCCCTTCTCAATAAGGGTAACATACAATTGTCTTCAAATAGAGTTAGTTGAAAAGAGGAAGAAGTTTAATGGCATAGTTCCTTTCATGGATACAAGTCATTCATTAAGGGTCATTAAAAGAAAGGAACTTGAGACCTTGAGTGAAATGTTAAAATATAATGATTAACATGTTTACTAAGAGATAATGGACTTAACTGTGCAAAAACACTCTACATGTTCTTAAAGGGTTTATATAAACACTGTATGTGTTCTTATAAGGGATTCTTAAGAATGACAAAAATGATGAATAACAGTAGATTGTAAACCACATCTGGGAAACTGAATTTGTAGCTGTAACTTTCATTAAGTAGTAATTTACAGAGTTGAAGCTTATTCATCGCTAATTAGATGTTCTAACACTTGAATTGTTTTTATAAATCACTTTTTTAATATGCAATCCGTTACTTAATTCTTGAAACAACACTTTTGATACTGGTTTTATAAATCGTATTTACAGATGCGCAAATTAAGATTCAGAGTGTTTACTTGTTTAAAATTATCTAAGCAGAAAAAATTGTAAATCTTCATCCTCTCATTGCAAATTGTATGTGCATTTCAGCACCTTGCACATCCTCTGAGGATCAAAATTATATTGTATATATTTGAAAGTGCTTTATAAATGGTAAGTTGTCCCAAATAAAGATGAATAATGTTGGGACAAAAGAAGATGGATGATATTGGAAACTTATTGGTCATCAAAGACTCAAACTGTAGGAATTGCCTTAAAGAAAACATTCTGTGAGAGAAAGTCAGGAGAATCTAGCTTAATTTGAGAGGTATATGGAAAGGTACCTCGGAAAGAAATTCTGCATTTGATTGCAATATGAAAAAAAAGATAAAAATGTCTAGAAACAGATACTGTCACTTTGAGTTGTAAATAAACCTATCAATGAGGGTGTGTGTGTGTGTGTGTGTGTGTGTGTGTCTAGTCAGTCATGTCTGACTCTTTGGGGCCCTATGAACAATAGCCTGCCAGACTCTCCATCCATAGAGCAAGAATACTGGAGCAGGTTGCCATTTCCTGCTTAAGTGGATCTTCTTGACCAAGAGATTGAATCCATCTCTTGTGTTTCTTGCATGGGCAGGTGAATTCTTTACCAATAAGCACTACCTGTGAAGCCCTTCTCAATAAGGGTAACATACAATTGTCTTCAAATAGAGTTAGTTGAAAAGAGGAAGAAGTTTAATGGCATAGTTCCTTTCATGGATACAAGTCATTCATTAAGGGTCATTAAAAGAAAGGAACTTGAGACCTTGAGTGAAATGTTAAAATATAATGATTAACATGTTTACTAAGAGATAATGGACTTAACTGTGCAAAAACACTCTACATGTTCTTAAAGGGTTTATATAAACACTGTATGTGTTCTTAAAAAGGGATTCTTAAGAATGAAAAAAATGATGAATAACAGTAGATTGTAAACCACATCTGGGAAACTGAATTTGTAGCTGTAACTTTCATTAAGTAGTAATTTACAGAGTTGAAGCTTATTCATCGCTAATTAGATGTTCTAACACTTGAATTGTTTTTATAAATCACTTTTTTAATATGCAATCCGTTACTTAATTCTTGAAACAACACTTTTGATACTGGTTTTATAAATCGTATTTACAGATGCGCAAATTAAGATTCAGAGTGTTTACTTGTTTAAAATTATCTAAGCAGAAAAAATTGTAAATCTTCATCCTCTCATTGCAAATTGTATGTGCATTTCAGCACCTTGCACATCCTCTGAGGATCAAAATTATATTGTATATATTTGAAAGTGCTTTATAAATGGTAAGTTGCTGCATACACATGAGGTACCATGTGACCTCTAAATTTATTAATTAATTAACTAATTAATGTGTTTATTCTTTCTTTTTTTTAAATTTTGGCCTCTTTTCATTGATTTTTTTATTTATTTATTTTTCATCCATCTTTATTTTTTGGCCTGTGTGGGCCTCCCATTGCTGACCTTTCTGGGTGCAAAGCACTGGCTCTGAGATTATGTGCTCCAGAGACCTGGCTAGTAATTGGACACACCAGTCCAGCCCCTGCATGGCACATGAGATCTTCCCAGGCCAGTAATCAAACCAGTGCCCCTTGCATTGCACGGTGTACTCTTTACCCACTGGACCACCAGGGAAGCCCTTCTTTTGTTGTTTTAACAAACCTTCTGATCTGCTGGTGCCTGGGAGTCTTTCAAGGCCGGTGATAAGGAGCTCGCCCTGGCCATGAAGATTGTCCACCAGGTGTGGAAAGTAACAAGAACTGCACACCCCATGCCCACAGACAACTCAAGGACAGCAGACTCATCACTAATTTCCCATTTAGTTTAAACAAAGACTTTGTTTCTGCGCCTGCTCTAAGAAACCCCCTTCCCTTTCTTTCTTTCCCTTTCTCCTCCCAAATAAAACCTCTTTGTTCCATCTCTGGGGCGCGACTTCACTGGCCCACCTCTTGGACCTGTGGATCTCGCCCGGGAATTCTTCCCAAATGGGCTCTTTCCCTAACAGCTTGCTGTCCGTAGTGTCTTTGTGATTCTTACAAGAAGTACCTCCAGATTTCACTGTTAAATTTGATTGCGCCTTTTGGAATAAAAGTACATCCCTCAAAATTACTGTGTGCTGACCTAGTTAAGTATACGTATAAAGGGCAGCTTTTTCATTGGAGTAGATTCAAGATTAGCAGCAAATATTCATATTCTTCTAAAGTTTTGTTCCAAAAATGGCAGCAATGATTCACAAAAAATAGGAAGAGTATCTTGAGTTAGAGGCTTTGCTTTATTACTCAGAATTGTAAGTAACTAAAACTCTAACATCTAACACATTTGGAATTCTAGAGTCTATTGAAGGTCTCCAAGTGAAGCTACACACTTTTGTATGGAGAGGAAAGTCTTTTCATACAGCAAAATCTGAGACAAAGTTAAGCAATAAGCACACTGTTCATAGGTTGGCATTTTGTAATGCTTATTACTGGTCTTATATTTGGAATAAACTCCAAAGTGTATTTAATGGTTACAAATGATCTGAATTAGCTGTCGGTTTTGAAATTAAACAGCTTTATGTTATTATCAAGGCAAACCTTCTCAGAAACAGAATACATTAATTTCAACTACACATGAGGTAGCCACGTCTAGATTTTTGTTTATTTACTTTGTTTGCCAGTTTCATTTGTTAAGCCCTTACATAGATTGTTTTATCATTAAAATACATTACTGACTGACACCCATTCAGGTAGATGAAATAACATGAAACTGCCAATATTAGACCATCTATGTCCGTTAGAAATGGAAATTTCAAATGAGTTAGCTTAATATATAACTCTGCTGATTGGAGCAATCCTAGTCATGCCAAACTCCTCATATCATTCAAGATTTTTTTTTCTCCTTTAATGGAGTCATTTCAATTAAATTAATTAAGAGGTTTCAGAAGCACTCTTTCCTTTTCTTCATTTAATGAAATCAATATTGTATTTTCAAGTGTCCTTATCAGACTTATATAGGGACTAATTCTTCCAACCAAATCATGCAAAAAAATATTTTTAGAGGGAGATTTATGCTAAGGAGACATTTTTTTCCTTCAAAATGTAGAGATGAGGAATATCTTAGAGAAGACTATACCTTATATAATTAAATATGATAGATAAAATACCAGGTTATAAAAGAAAAGCACACATGTAAATATTTAAATTTCATTAAAATATAGTTTTTTTATCCATGGTTTTAATAGTAATGTGAAAGCTCCAAACTCTGATAATCATAGAAAAAGAGGCCCAGAGTTTCTCAGAAAAGATGAACAGTTTAGTAGTATTTCTTCTAGTATTTTCTTTTTAAAAGCCTAGTCACAATCAAATTTGTTTATTTCCTATTTAAAAGTTATTTTGGATTTGTCACTATTTTTTTAACTCTGCAATAATGCTTATTTTTCTCTTGTGACTATATGACTTGATGATCTTCTAACTTGGCCATGATAAATTAGGTCCCAAAGAACTCCAACACTGAATTAGGAATTTCTCTGTTCTCCTCCACCCACAGTATTTCTGGCAGCATGGTGCTATTTCATCTTAGATAATCCAAACTTGATATAATGGGTAATGTCATGAACTAAAATACAAGGTAATGAACCAGTGTTGAAAAAGATGATGCATAACCAGATCATTCTGATCTTTCATGGTACTGTCTACTAACATACTTGGCACGTTGGATTCAGTCTTCTTATAACTGGGGTCACTTAAACATTAAAAGATCTGAACTTCTCTTCCTCTCATCCTTTGACCTAGTTTAAACCTGCTGTTTAAACTCATTGGTCCAGAATGAAGGACGATGTGTATACGTGGAGGATTTATATATGTGTGTAACTCTGTGTGTATGTGTGTGCATGTGCTTGTCCAAAGTGATATGCATTTGAAGTGGTTATCTTTTGAAAAAATGAGGGCAAGTTTTATGTTTAGTATATTCACATTCAGTAAGGGCAAGGACATATGTAAATGGGAAACATCAAGTTAACATAGAATTCAAATAAGTGTGCATTAATTCTTAACAGGTAATTATTACTTATATACTCCATTTTTATGCTTCGATGCTTCACCTCTTCTCTTAAATATGCATAAGAATATCTCATGTACACACAGTTAAATGAATCCTAAATATTTTTAGAGGAGATTTATGCTAAGGAGACATTTTTCCTTCAAAATGTAGAGATGAGGAATATCTTAGAGAAGACTATACCTTATATAATTAAATATGATAGATAAAATACCAGGTTATAAAAGAAAAGCACACATGTAAATATTTAAATTTCATTAAAATATAGTTTTTTTATCCATGGTTTTAATAGTAATGTGAAAGCTCCAAACTCTGATAATCATAGAAAAAGAGGCCCAGAGTTTCTCAGAAAAGATGAACAGTTTAGTAGTATTTCTTCTAGTATTTTCTTTTTAAAAGCCTAGTCACAATCAAATTTGTTTATTTCCTATTTAAAAGTTATTTTGGATTTGTCACTATTTTTTTAACTCTGCAATAATGCTTATTTTTCTCTTGTGACTATATGACTTGATGATCTTCTAACTTGGCCATGATAAATTAGGTCCCAAAGAACTCCAACACTGAATTAGGAATTTCTCTGTTCTCCTCCACCCACAGTATTTCTGGCAGCATGGTGCTATTTCATCTTAGATAATCCAAACTTGATATAATGGGTAATGTCATGAACTAAAATACAAGGTAATGAACCAGTGTTGAAAAAGATGATGCATAACCAGATCATTCTGATCTTTCATGGTACTGTCTACTAACATACTTGGCACGTTGGATTCAGTCTTCTTATAACTGGGGTCACTTAAACATTAAAAGATCTGAACTTCTCTTCCTCTCATCCTTTGACCTAGTTTAAACCTGCTGTTTAAACTCATTGGTCCAGAATGAAGGACGATGTGTATACGTGGAGGATTTATATATGTGTGTAACTCTGTGTGTATGTGTGTGCATGTGCTTGTCCAAAGTGATATGCATTTGAAGTGGTTATCTTTTGAAAAAATGAGGGCAAGTTTTATGTTTAGTATATTCACATTCAGTAAGGGCAAGGACATATGTAAATGGGAAACATCAAGTTAACATAGAATTCAAATAAGTGTGCATTAATTCTTAACAGGTAATTATTACTTATATACTCCATTTTTATGCTTCGATGCTTCACCTCTTCTCTTAAATATGCATAAGAATATCTCATGTACACACAGTTAAATGAATCCTAAATGTGTTGGATTAATGGGAGGCAGAAAGTTTACAAGAGTAAGCTGTACAAGGCCATGAAATATGGCGTGAATACAATGTTGAAATGACTATTTGGAGTTAGAAGAAAAGAATGTGCTAAAAATAATAAGAAGAATGTGCTGTGTGCTAAGTTGCTTCAGTCGTGTCTGACTCTGTGCAACCCTATGTACGTGTAGCTCATTAGGTTTCTCTGTCAATGGGATTCTCCAGGCAAGAACACTAGAATAGGTTGCCAAGCCCTTCTCCAGGGGATCTTCCTACCCTGGATCAAACCTAGGTCTCCCATATTACAGGCAGTTTCTCTACTCTCTGAGCCACAAGGGAAGCCCCAGAAGAAAACAATGGCCTCCGCCTAAGTAAAGTAGAAATGCCAGAAATAATAAGGTAGAAGATGAAAGAAAGCCTAGAGTGGATTTACTGAGTGAGACCAGAGAATACAGGAGCTTATTATGTTACAAAAGAGAGTATCCATGACTCTGTTTACCAAAGTGATTAGCAATGTTCTGATGAGAGATAAACTAGCATCTATGTATAAAATAGACAACTAATGAGAACTAACTGTATAGCACAAGCAACTCTACTCAATGCTTTGCGGCGACCTACAGGGGAAGGAAATTCCAAAACCAGGCGATATATGTATAGCTGATTGCCTTTACATACAGCAGAAGCTGACACCATGTTGTAAAGCAACTATGCTCTAAGAAAAACTTAAAAAAAAACACGAAGCTCAATGATGGCTACCCTTTCCAGTCCAAAACATAGATGATAGGAGATGCTAAGAACTGGGCTCACTGATACTAATAGGAATAAGAAGATTCTAAAATAAGAGAAGCCAGATAGCAGCAAGTTTGAAGTCATTATGGTAATGAGTATCAGTGTCAGTGTGCTGCTCAGAACTATGGAAATGTTTCAAGGGACACAGTGTTCCTATGGGAAAGATGGGTGGTCAGTCAACAAGTGTACAAGCAGCTACTCCAATAATATATTCCAGTCCCTTGCTTAGTTTCCATATCTCTTGAGCCAGTTCTCAAACTTTCTTAATTAATCCATTGGTTAATGGAGAAGCTGAGCACCCATGAGGAATGACTTTAAACATCACGGTATGTATAGAGCTATGATTGCCCTAATCTCCCAGAGGACTTATGAGTATTTAACCAGACAACCATACATTGTGAAAATGTGAATGCTCTGACATTTTGAGGACCGTGGAAGAGTTCAAGTTGGTATAAACACTTGAGAGTCTGAACCGTGATTATGGTCCTGCTGCTAAAATTGATACATGTGAGGACTTGATAGTAAATGGAGTTCTGGCCCAAGTGTAGCTGACATTGTGTCTATTGGGTCTGCAGATATCCTAGAAGTCTTTTCTCTAGTTCTCGAACACATTATTGAAATAGACATACTTGGTTATTGAAGGAACCTGATGTCAGTTTCTTAGTCTTTGAGATCAGGGCTGTTGAAAAGGGGAAAGTAAACTTAAAACCTCAAAATCTATCTCTCAGCCCCACTTGGACAAGATGATACATCAAATCTATTGGACTGAACATGAATGTGAAGATCTTTTCATTACAAGTTAATACTCACCAAAGAAAACCTAAACAGGGGCGAGGCTCAAACAACACTGCAGTGGAACACAATGAGCTGACAAATAGAGCAGTCTTGATGTGACAATGAGGACAATGCATGCACAGACCCACCAACATGGTCTTCAGTAACGCATATCTGATCTAGCTCTAGATGTTGCTTAATATCAGTATGTCATCAGTAGAGACCTACACAAAGCTTCTGCCCTATTCCTCAAGATAAATTAGTTTTCTGGTTTCAAGATGAGTATATTGGAACCCTTTCATAAGAAAAGGGTAGAAATTCATTTTGACTGAAGTAGATACGCATTTACTTACTTTATAGGCCTTTATGATCTATCACTCAGACTAGTTAGTTAGTGTTAGTCAGTCATGTCCAACTCTTTGAGATCCCATGCACTGTAGCCCCCCAGGCACCTCTGTCTGTGGAATTCTCTGGGCAACAGGAATTTTGGAGTTATTTGCCATTTCCTTCTCCAGGAGATCTTTCTGACCCAGGGATCGAATCTGAGTCTCCTGCCTTTCAGGAATATTCTTTACCATCTGAGCCACCCAGAATACTGACAATATAATATCAGAAAGAGGAAACTACTTTATACCAAAAGAGATACAGAAGTGAGCATATGACTCATCACATGGCCTTCTCACCCAGAATCTGCCAACATCATAGAGTAATACAGAGGAACTATCAACTTGATAATTACCCATAAAGGTGATATGTTATCCTCCAGGATGTGGTTTACACCATACATTGTGAAAATGTGAATGCTCTGACATTTTGAGGACCGTGGAAGAGTTCAAGTTGGTATAAACACTTGAGAGTCTGAACCGTGATTATGGTCCTGCTGCTAAAATTGATACATGTGAGGACTTGATAGTAAATGGAGTTCTGGCCCAAGTGTAGCTGACATTGTGTCTATTGGGTCTGCAGATATCCTAGAAGTCTTTTCTCTAGTTCTCGAACACATTATTGAAATAGACATACTTGGTTATTGAAGGAACCTGATGTCAGTTTCTTAGTCTTTGAGATCAGGGCTGTTGAAAAGGGGAAAGTAAACTTAAAACCTCAAAATCTATCTCTCAGCCCCACTTGGACAAGATGATACATCAAATCTATTGGACTGAACATGAATGTGAAGATCTTTTCATTACAAGTTAATACTCACCAAAGAAAACCTAAACAGGGGCGAGGCTCAAACAACACTGCAGTGGAACACAATGAGCTGACAAATAGAGCAGTCTTGATGTGACAATGAGGACAATGCATGCACAGACCCACCAACATGGTCTTCAGTAACGCATATCTGATCTAGCTCTAGATGTTGCTTAATATCAGTATGTCATCAGTAGAGACCTACACAAAGCTTCTGCCCTATTCCTCAAGATAAATTAGTTTTCTGGTTTCAAGATGAGTATATTGGAACCCTTTCATAAGAAAAGGGTAGAAATTCATTTTGACTGAAGTAGATACGCATTTACTTACTTTATAGGCCTTTATGATCTATCACTCAGACTAGTTAGTTAGTGTTAGTCAGTCATGTCCAACTCTTTGAGATCCCATGCACTGTAGCCCCCCAGGCACCTCTGTCTGTGGAATTCTCTGGGCAACAGGAATTTTGGAGTTATTTGCCATTTCCTTCTCCAGGAGATCTTTCTGACCCAGGGATCGAATCTGAGTCTCCTGCCTTTCAGGAATATTCTTTACCATCTGAGCCACCCAGAATACTGACAATATAATATCAGAAAGAGGAAACTACTTTATACCAAAAGAGATACAGAAGTGAGCATATGACTCATCACATGGCCTTCTCACCCAGAATCTGCCAACATCATAGAGTAATACAGAGGAACTATCAACTTGATAATTACCCATAAAGGTGATATGTTATCCTCCAGGATGTGGTTTACACCATAAGTCAGTGATCTGTTTTATGGTGCTAGGCTTCCATTAAGTAAAATACATGGGTTCCATATCAAGGAGGCAAGTATGGCCATCTTACCCTCACACCCATTAACTCACTTGTAGAATGTGTGCTTTAACCTCTGATTTCTGGAGTTCCTCTTCTTAGGGCAGCACCCACCTCCATCAGAGATACAGCAAGAGTTCCATAGACCCTTAGGCTATGGTTATTTCTAAGCCATCTGGGCTTCTTTTCCCAAGAGATTAACAGATAAAGAAAAGAAACATTGGTATGGATAGTTAATTCTAGTTATCAGGAGAAGAGTGGGCTACCATTATGAAATGAGAGTATGGAGGAAATGCTTGACATCTGTTTGACCCACTGGAATAATAGCACTTTCTTCCCCAATTTAATGTTTATATCATATCAGATCACATAAGAAAGACAATCAAAATCACTATAAGGTAAGTCACCGAGTCAAGCAGAGATACTAGCAGAAAAGTTTAAGGTACAGTAAGAATGGCTAATAATAAGTCATCAGTTGAAGTCCCAAGTTGAACTTCTAGATGAACAATGCAGTTTTAAAATTATTCTGAGTTTCAACAGGAAAAAAAGACCAAAGATAAACCAGAATATTAAAGGAGATAGTTTCATACCAATGAACTTATTGTTGATATAAGTGAATTTGAGCAGTTGCAAAGATACATCTAAAGGAGCAGGCTAAGTGATCCAAAATCACTTTCAGGATTAACACAGTCATTCCCTAACTCTCCAGGGATGGACTTCAGCTGAAAGAAGCTGTTCCACCCAAGATTAATCCCACTTTTAAGGTTGGAGGACAAAAGGTAAGACCCTTACTTCAATCTTGAAGGGACAGCTCAGCTCCAGAGCTCTCATGTGTTTGTGTGAAGGCTTTGTTTTGATGGTAGCACCATTCTTTTTTTTTACTCTTTTCCCAAATGTGCATGCAGTCGCTTAGATGCTTGCTCCTGAGAATCGCCTCCCCTGCATGCATATTTTTGCATTAGAATCTGATTGATAAAGAAAATGACTTAGAATTCAAGGTCATAGTGACTGTAAGTGACAAAGAGAACTAGAAGTCAGACTTCCAGATTCCCTTTGCAGTGTTCTTTACTCTACAGTTCTTTGTTAAATCCTCTAAGTTTTGTTTAAATTTATGCAAATGTTTTGTTATATTTAAGTTATCTGTTTATACATCTGTGTTCAAACTAAGCTAAAAAAGCTCTTGAGGACAATGTATCATATGCATATTTATTTCCTAAATTGAACAAATTTTGTGTCTCATTTTAAGCACTTCATTAGCATTGTATTTGTTCAATGAATAACTTTTACATAGCTACTGTGATAGATAAACATTTTCCTGTTTATTTAAACATTGTGCTTATAATAAATTATGTCCAAATATTTTCTTTACGGAAATTTCAATATATTGAGGGGGTTTAAAAAATGTTATGCTGAATGGATCTCAATACAGGATGTAAATATTCAGTGAAATAACAGAATAAGCAAGAGGCTGATCATGTGTATCCTGCCTTTTGTGTAGGATTTTTAAATGTTATACATATATGACTAGGTTATGATTTATTAAGCACATAATGTTTATCAGTCTTTAAAAAAACAAACAGCATATGTCATTTGGTCTGAAGAGGGTTTCTTGTAAACAGCATATATTCGGGTCTTATTTTGAGGGGAACAGGCTGTGGGACTAGGGGATCTCAAACAGGGGCTCTGTGGCAACCTGGAGGGGTGGGATGGAGAGGGAGATGGGGGGAGGTCCAGAGGTAGGGGATGTGTGTAGACCTATGGAGGATTTGGGTCAATGTGTGGCAGCAAACAAAACTTTGTAAAAAATAAAATAAAATAAAACGAGTCAAAAAAAGGAAAAAAAAAACAAAAAACAGACAGCTCAAGGACTCAGTCTCTTCACTCATTCCCTTTCTTTCATCTGTGAAAATGAACAAGCTAATATTAATTAAGACAATAGGAGGATTCGAGAGAGAGCAGCAAAGAATAGGAACTCACACCCAGTTTTAGATTTTCCCACAGAATTAAATAAGATCAACCAAAACATTGCATGTAATATGTCAATGATAGTTTTTAGCTTTGTTTTAAATTTTTTGTGCATGCAGTCGCTTAGATGCTTGCTCCTGAGAATCGCCTCCCCTGCATGCATATTTTTGCATTAGAATCTGATTGATAAAGAAAATGACTTAGAATTCAAGGTCATAGTGACTGTAAGTGACAAAGAGAACTAGAAGTCAGACTTCCAGATTCCCTTTGCAGTGTTCTTTACTCTACAGTTCTTTGTTAAATCCTCTAAGTTTTGTTTAAATTTATGCAAATGTTTTGTTATATTTAAGTTATCTGTTTATACATCTGTGTTCAAACTAAGCTAAAAAAGCTCTTGAGGACAATGTATCATATGCATATTTATTTCCTAAATTGAACAAATTTTGTGTCTCATTTTAAGCACTTCATTAGCATTGTATTTGTTCAATGAATAACTTTTACATAGCTACTGTGATAGATAAACATTTTCCTGCTTATTTAAACATTGTGCTTATAATAAATTATGTCCAAATATTTTCTTTACGGAAATTTCAATATATTGAGGGGGTTTAAAAAATGTTATGCTGAATGGATCTCAATACAGGATGTAAATATTCAGTGAAATAACAGAATAAGCAAGAGGCTGATCATGTGTATCCTGCCTTTTGTGTAGGATTTTTAAATGTTATACATATATGACTAGGTTATGATTTATTAAGCACATAATGTTTATCAGTCTTTAAAAAAACAAACAGCATATGTCATTTGGTCTGAAGAGGGTTTCTTGTAAACAGCATATATTCGGGTCTTATTTTGAGGGGAACAGGCTGTGGGACTAGGGGATCTCAAACAGGGGCTCTGTGGCAACCTGGAGGGGTGGGATGGAGAGGGAGATGGGGGGAGGTCCAGAGGTAGGGGATGTGTGTAGACCTATGGAGGATTTGGGTCAATGTGTGGCAGCAAACAAAACTTTGTAAAAAATAAAATAAAATAAAACGAGTCAAAAAAAGGAAAAAAAAAACAAAAAACAGACAGCTCAAGGACTCAGTCTCTTCACTCATTCCCTTTCTTTCATCTGTGAAAATGAACAAGCTAATATTAATTAAGACAATAGGAGGATTCGAGAGAGAGAGAGCAGCAAAGAATAGGAACTCACACCCAGTTTTAGATTTTCCCACAGAATTAAATAAGATCAACCAAAACATTGCATGTAATATGTCAATGATAGTTTTTCATCAGCACACTATTCTTTTGATTGTCAAATAAAATCTTATTTTTATTTCTTCTGGGGAAAGTGAAATGCAATACCGTCCTTTCTGGATCTCCTTTCTATTGCTATTGCCAATGCTAGGCTATTCACACAATCCCTTATTGTTCCACTTCCTCCTTATTGCCCCCTATGTTTATTGATATTATTTCCCTAGAATATAGTTGAGTGGATAATGTTCTTTCCCAAAACCCTGCATGAACCATTGTTTTCTAAAAGATAAGTCTAGACCCAACAAAGTGTTTCTGAATAAATAGAAATTCTCTATATTTCTTTCATTTTTACCAAATTTCTCAGTTTTGTATACCATCACTCTACTTCATGAACCATAAATTCCATCTGGCATGATTTTGTTCTCATGATTTCCTTTCCTCTCAAATATTCTTCCAACTTTCCTTAGTCAAATGCCACTTATTCAATCCTCAGTCGCTATTCATACTCTTGCAATAACTGCCTGTCTCAGTCTAGAATTAAACTCTTTCTATGTTCAGTCTCCACATCACTATTTATATTTTCTTATGTACTGTATCATTTAAATGTACAATTTTTTGTCTTATCTCCCATGCTCATTGCTTTTCCTTTTTCCCTCAAAGTATAGACTAGTACATAATGGCCCTAAGTGATTTTTACTAGATGAACAAGATGTAGATGGATATTGACAATATAATAAACGATATAATATAATTGACAATAACCAGTCATGGAGCTGACTTGTCTCCCTTAAGACATACGTGTCCAGTGTCTTTAATGACACTTAGAAAGTAAGCTGTATAAACAATGAAAGGAAAGTTTAGAAGCAGATAAGTTTTCAACAGAAATTGAGAGGAAGGAAATTCAAGGAAAAGACATTGGCCCAGAAGTAAATTCTTCCACTTGCCAAAATTTCATTAAGTTCAATGATAAACACAAGCTGTTTTTAAAAAATGGGGTTTTAAATAAATTTTTTCCCACAGAATTAAATAAGATCAACCAAAACATTGCATGTAATATGTCAATGATAGTTTTTCATCAGCACACTATTCTTTTGATTGTCAAATAAAATCTTATTTTTATTTCTTCTGGGGAAAGTGAAATGCAATACCGTCCTTTCTGGATCTCCTTTCTATTGCTATTGCCAATGCTAGGCTATTCACACAATCCCTTATTGTTCCACTTCCTCCTTATTGCCCCCTATGTTTATTGATATTATTTCCCTAGAATATAGTTGAGTGGATAATGTTCTTTCCCAAAACCCTGCATGAACCATTGTTTTCTAAAAGATAAGTCTAGACCCAACAAAGTGTTTCTGAATAAATAGAAATTCTCTATATTTCTTTCATTTTTACCAAATTTCTCAGTTTTGTATAC
This sequence comes from Tragulus kanchil, assembly GCA_022376925.1. Lineage (NCBI taxonomy): Eukaryota > Metazoa > Chordata > Mammalia > Artiodactyla > Tragulidae > Tragulus > Tragulus kanchil. The sequence goes on along the minus strand of JAIOJX010000028.1, from coordinate 202,042,647 downwards.
CATCACTCTACTTCATGAACCATAAATTCCATCTGGCATGATTTTGTTCTCATGATTTCCTTTCCTCTCAAATATTCTTCCAACTTTCCTTAGTCAAATGCCACTTATTCAATCCTCAGTCGCTATTCATACTCTTGCAATAACTGCCTGTCTCAGTCTAGAATTAAACTCTTTCTATGTTCAGTCTCCACATCACTATTTATATTTTCTTATGTACTGTATCATTTAAATGTACAATTTTTTGTCTTATCTCCCATGCTCATTGCTTTTCCTTTTTCCCTCAAAGTATAGACTAGTACATAATGGCCCTAAGTGATTTTTACTAGATGAACAAGATGTAGATGGATATTGACAATATAATAAACGATATAATATAATTGACAATAACCAGTCATGGAGCTGACTTGTCTCCCTTAAGACATACGTGTCCAGTGTCTTTAATGACACTTAGAAAGTAAGCTGTATAAACAATGAAAGGAAAGTTTAGAAGCAGATAAGTTTTCAACAGAAATTGAGAGGAAGGAAATTCAAGGAAAAGACATTGGCCCAGAAGTAAATTCTCTCCACTTGCCAAAATTTCATTAAGTTCAATGATAAACACAAGAAATTACAATGTACCACATTTTCATAAATTCACTGTTTTACTTAATAATGACATTAAATTAGCAAAATTCTAATTCATCTCCTGAAAATACCTATCTACAACTTCTGTTGTATGTATTTGTCTGTGTTATGATTGCTTAAATATGCCATATAAGTATGCTTGGCTTTCAGATGCTCAGTATTTGAAAGTGAGCTATAATGTGGCTTTAATTTTAATCTTCAACTACAACAGCTCAAATCAGCCATAATAATACATACATTCCCTCTCTCCCTGTCCTCCCCTCCATGCCTCTATCCTGTCCCTCCAGGTCATCACAGAGCACTAGACTGGACTCCCTGTGCTACACAGTAACTTCTCATCAGCTAATCATCTTACATCTGACAGTATATATATGTAGATTGTACTTTCTCCGCTTGTCCCTTTCTCTCCTTCACCTACTGTGTTCACAGGTCTGTTCTCTAATCTGGATCTCCATTCCTTCCTTGCAAATAGGTTCATCAATGCCATTCTTCTAAATTATATATATATGTATATATATATATATGTATGTATTAATATACTATATTTGTTTTTCTCTTTCTGATCCTTCACTCTGTATAACAGTTTCTAGCTTCTTAATAGTTAGGATGAAGTTTCAGGGTCAGATTTCAGCACCTTGGTCAGAGCAATGAGATTAAAAATATTTTAACACATTTACACACCTTGGATACATACAATAGAGCTGCCATTGTTTCTCTATACTAACAAATATATATTCAAAAGCAATTGGCAAACAGATGCAATAGCCAGCTATAATCATTCTCTAAGTACCCATTAAAGTCTTCAAGAAGCTTACCTTAATAATCATTCTTTAAAAAAAGAAAGTCTTGTTGCCTTCAAACTGGAGAAAATATAAAGATTATCTTATCCAAATACCTGTCTCCTTTTATATATGGACAAATATGTCTACTTAAGTGATTATTTAAGAATAAAAAAATTATATAACAAAGATAAAAGAAATGCAATAGTTTAATCTTTTTAAAAAATACACATTTGGGCTTCCCTGGTGGTCTAGTGGGTAGGAGTTACATTTACAGTTGAGAGGAAGGAAATTCAAGGAAAAGACAGGGGTTTCATAAATTAAACAATGTAAAAATTACAATGTACCACATTTTCATAAATTCACTGTTTTACTTAATAATGACATTAAATTAGCAAAATTCTAATTCATCTCCTGAAAATACCTATCTACAACTTCTGTTGTATGTATTTGTCTGTGTTATGATTGCTTAAATATGCCATATAAGTATGCTTGGCTTTCAGATGCTCAGTATTTGAAAGTGAGCTATAATGTGGCTTTAATTTTAATCTTCAACTACAACAGCTCAAATCAGCCATAATAATACATACATTCCCTCTCTCCCTGTCCTCCCCTCCATGCCTCTATCCTGTCCCTCCAGGTCATCACAGAGCACTAGACTGGACTCCCTGTGCTACACAGTAACTTCTCATCAGCTAATCATCTTACATCTGACAGTATATATATGTAGATTGTACTTTCTCCGCTTGTCCCTTTCTCTCCTTCACCTACTGTGTTCACAGGTCTGTTCTCTAATCTGGATCTCCATTCCTTCCTTGCAAATAGGTTCATCAATGCCATTCTTCTAAATTATATATATATGTATATATATATATATATGTATGTATTAATATACTATATTTGTTTTTCTCTTTCTGATCCTTCACTCTGTATAACAGTTTCTAGCTTCTTAATAGTTAGGATGAAGTTTCAGGGTCAGATTTCAGCACCTTGGTCAGAGCAATGAGATTAAAAATATTTTAACACATTTACACACCTTGGATACATACAATAGAGCTGCCATTGTTTCTCTATACTAACAAATATATATTCAAAAGCAATTGGCAAACAGATGCAATAGCCAGCTATAATCATTCTCTAAGTACCCATTAAAGTCTTCAAGAAGCTTACCTTAATAATCATTCTTTAAAAAAAGAAAGTCTTGTTGCCTTCAAACTGGAGAAAATATAAAGATTATCTTATCCAAATACCTGTCTCCTTTTATATATGGACAAATATGTCTACTTAAGTGATTATTTAAGAATAAAAAAATTATATAACAAAGATAAAAGAAATGCAATAGTTTAATCTTTTTAAAAAATACACATTTGGGCTTCCCTGGTGGTCTAGTGGGTAGGGAGTCCGCCTTGTGGTGCAGGGAGCACCAGTTCAATCCCTGGCATAGGAAGATTCCACGTGCCATGGAGCGGCTGGACCAGTGTGTCCAATTACTAGCCAGTGCTCTGGAGCACATGTGCCCAGAGCCGGTGCTCTGCAACGAGAAGCCACTGCAATAGGTGGCCCACACAGGCCAAATAATAAAGATTGATGAAAATAAATAAATAAACAATAAAATAGGCAATTTTTTTAAAAAAAACTATAAAATATACACATTTGTGTGTAGAAGAAAAGACAAAAAATATATATAAAGACATGTAAGTAGTGGTTTGAGAGTTATGATTGTTTTAATTGTTTATCTTTGATTTCTAATATTTCTCTCATAAGCACTTGTGATTAAAAGAAAAAAAGCAGATGATTTGTAAAAATAAACATTCGCTTGCCCTCACAACGAGCCTTAGTAGAGATTGTATGTATCAGTATGTAACATTGTTTGTGGATCCAATATAAACTGATGGCTGAGGTGATAATCAAGGTAAAAAGGCCAACCTGAGAGCTTAAGGATGGTGTGAGGGAGACCCAAGTTTTGTTGATCATTCTTCCCACTCACAGTCTTTGTTCCTTTCTAAGTGATCTACTTGCTGTTTGTACTTGTCATAGGAGTTACATGGGCTTCTCAGGTAGCTCAGTGGTAAAAGAATCTACCTGCCAATACAGGAGACAGAGGAGATGCTGGCTCGTTCCTGGGTCAGGAAGATCCCCTGGAGAAGAAAATGGCAGCCCACTCCAGTATTCTTGCCTGGAGAATCCCATGGACAGGGGCACCTGGTGGGTTGTAGTCAGTGGGGTCACAAAGAGTCAGACACAGCTGAGCGACTGAGCACCCAGAGCCACACACACTTCTCTGGCTTGGTAGGAGGTAAAAATTGTTACACCAGTGGTACAAAGGAAATTCAGGTTTGATAGTGAAAATCATATTGCAGAAAGATAATAAGATTGACAGGGAGAGAAAATTGCTTCCTAGCTATGATCATAATTAATAGGATTGATCATAGGCAAGCTGAAAGAAAAAGAATGGGGCTAAGGAGAGGGAAAGTAGATGATCAGATATTTGATACAATGTATGACTTCTTGGAGAGCAGAAGCATGTTAAAGAATAAGACGAATGAAAATGACTTAGATAATAAAAGGTGCTGACCTGCTTTTTCTCTGAGATTCTGGGTGGAAATTGAGTTCTAGACTCCCTGCCACACAGCAAAATATACTTCACTCCTCCCCTTGAAAAAGCTGTGTATCGTACAACATTTTGTTTATCTATACACATGTACATGTGGATTCTTGATCACTGTATATTATAGACTTTGGCTAATTTTTATTTTAATATTACTGCAATTTCTATCTAAAATGTAATAAAGATTTTGATATTAATTCTAATAGTGGCATTATTTTATTCTAAAATGATAAAGAATTAGAAATGCATAATTGGGTGACTAATAGAATGACCCCATTAACTAAGGATCTGGAATGCTTATTTCCCATGGCTTAAAAAAATCATCTCATCCTGGAAGAAAATAACTGAAGTATTTGCTGCCTAAATGTCTAACTCAATCACGTAAAAATTTTTTCACTGTTATTTGAACATACTAGGAAATTCATTGCTTTGGGAGAACATCACACATTGACCGCCACTCATTATCTTTTCCTGTCACTTCTCTTAAGCTTTTCTGCAAATTGTTTTGGTTTGGATATTAGCAGAAACTATTGAAAAGTTCATCGAAAGTTTTCCAACTTCCCAAAAGAATCTACCTGCCAATACAGGAGACAGAGGAGATGCTGGCTCGTTCCTGGGTCAGGAAGATCCCCTGGAGAAGAAAATGGCAGCCCACTCCAGTATTCTTGCCTGGAGAATCCCATGGACAGGGGCACCTGGTGGGTTGTAGTCAGTGGGGTCACAAAGAGTCAGACACAGCTGAGCGACTGAGCACCCAGAGCCACACACACTTCTCTGGCTTGGTAGGAGGTAAAAATTGTTACACCAGTGGTACAAAGGAAATTCAGGTTTGATAGTGAAAATCATATTGCAGAAAGATAATAAGATTGACAGGGAGAGAAAATTGCTTCCTAGCTATGATCATAATTAATAGGATTGATCATAGGCAAGCTGAAAGAAAAAGAATGGGGCTAAGGAGAGGGAAAGTAGATGATCAGATATTTGATACAATGTATGACTTCTTGGAGAGCAGAAGCATGTTAAAGAATAAGACGAATGAAAATGACTTAGATAATAAAAGGTGCTGACCTGCTTTTTCTCTGAGATTCTGGGTGGAAATTGAGTTCTAGACTCCCTGCCACACAGCAAAATATACTTCACTCCTCCTTGAAAAAGCTGTGTATCGTACAACATTTTGTTTATCTATACACATGTACATGTGGATTCTTGATCACTGTATATTATAGACTTTGGCTAATTTTTATTTTAATATTACTGCAATTTCTATCTAAAATGTAATAAAGATTTTGATATTAATTCTAATAGTGGCATTATTTTATTCTAAAATGATAAAGAATTAGAAATGCATAATTGGGTGACTAATAGAATGACCCCATTAACTAAGGATCTGGAATGCTTATTTCCCATGGCTTAAAAAAATCATCTCATCCTGGAAGAAAATAACTGAAGTATTTGCTGCCTAAATGTCTAACTCAATCACGTAAAAATTTTTTCACTGTTATTTGAACATACTAGGAAATTCATTGCTTTGGGAGAACATCACACATTGACCGCCACTCATTATCTTTTCCTGTCACTTCTCTTAAGCTTTTCTGCAAATTGTTTTGGTTTGGATATTAGCAGAAACAAAAATGAGTTGAAAAAGTTCATCGAAAGTTTTCCAACTTCCCATGTCCCCACCCAGAAAGCTTTGCATTATTTATCTCATCCTGCTTCTTGCTTTGTTAATGTATATATTTTTATTAAATTGTTTCATATAATAAAACTATCCTTATATTTTATTATAATATTTTTATTATTCAATATATATTTTAGTCATTTCCTTTGTATATAAATATTACAGGTAAACTTTATAAACAAATGTGCATGAAAGAATGCAATGTGTTTTTAGGAAAACTTTCACAGAGCTATAATTTGAAGATAATTAAGAGTATTAGAAAAATTATTGATTAATATTTTGCACAGAAGCAATCTTTTACATTCTTTCATCAACCTAAAAATAATTTGCAAGTGATGATAGAGACATCTTTGGTGAAAAACAAATTGATATTGCTTCAAATTTCTAGATGGGATATCACTTTCTATCAATATTTTAAGCAAATAGAGAAAACGCAAAAGAAAGCATTAAAACATTCACATATATAAAGTCAATTTTAAAACACTTAAAATCACTGCGCATTTTTGGATATGAATCAAGAACAGCTGGTTATTTCCACTAACTTTATCCCATAACTTTGTCTTTGAAGGGTCTTCCTGACTTTGGCTTGAGAATTTAAGAGCATTTTAAAAGAAATCTATAAAAGTGGACTTAATGAGTTACTGTATCAATATTATGCAAATAGCCATGGATAATGAAAAACAAGAACAGCTGGCTTATTTCCAGTCTTAGAAAATGTAATAAAGATTTTGATATTAATTCTAATAGTGGCATTATTTTATTCTAAAATGATAAAGAATTAGAAATGCATAATTGGGTGACTAATAGAATGACCCCATTAACTAAGGATCTGGAATGCTTATTTCCCATGGCTTAAAAATCATCTCATCCTGGAAGAAAATAACTGAAGTATTTGCTGCCTAAATGTCTAACTCAATCACGTAAAAATTTTTTCACTGTTATTTGAACATACTAGGAAATTCATTGCTTTGGGAGAACATCACACATTGACCGCCACTCATTATCTTTTCCTGTCACTTCTCTTAAGCTTTTCTGCAAATTGTTTTGGTTTGGATATTAGCAGAAACAAAAATGAGTTGAAAAAGTTCATCGAAAGTTTTCCAACTTCCCATGTCCCCACCCAGAAAGCTTTGCATTATTTATCTCATCCTGCTTCTTGCTTTGTTAATGTATATATTTTTATTAAATTGTTTCATATAATAAAACTATCCTTATATTTTATTATAATATTTTTATTATTCAATATATATTTTAGTCATTTCCTTTGTATATAAATATTACAGGTAAACTTTATAAACAAATGTGCATGAAAGAATGCAATGTGTTTTTAGGAAAACTTTCACAGAGCTATAATTTGAAGATAATTAAGAGTATTAGAAAAATTATTGATTAATATTTTGCACAGAAGCAATCTTTTACATTCTTTCATCAACCTAAAAATAATTTGCAAGTGATGATAGAGACATCTTTGGTGAAAAACAAATTGATATTGCTTCAAATTTCTAGATGGGATATCACTTTCTATCAATATTTTAAGCAAATAGAGAAAACGCAAAAGAAAGCATTAAAACATTCACATATATAAAGTCAATTTTAAAACACTTAAAATCACTGCGCATTTTTGGATATGAATCAAGAACAGCTGGTTATTTCCACTAACTTTATCCCATAACTTTGTCTTTGAAGGGTCTTCCTGACTTTGGCTTGAGAATTTAAGAGCATTTTAAAAGAAATCTATAAAAGTGGACTTAATGAGTTACTGTATCAATATTATGCAAATAGCCATGATAAGTTATTTTAAGGATGCAAATAACATATCTAAGTCATTCTCTTTACTTTTTTGAATGCTATAGGTGGCACCTCCTTTCTACTATAAATAGTACATCTATAGAGTCTGTAGAGAAGGAAATGGCAACCCACTCCAGTATTCCTGCCTGGAGAATCTTATGGACAGAGGAGTCTGGCAGGCTACAGTCCAAGGGGTCACAAAGAGTCAAAGGTGACTGAAGCAAGTTCACATAAATGCAGACTCAGTAATAGGTTTCATTATACAGAAACTTCCCCTGGATTGCAAAAATATATAATCTACTTTATAAAATATCTACTCTGATGTCACTTGGCTAGTGATCATTCCCTGAACACGCCTCACCCTTTGCTCTGTTGACCTTCTCTTCTCTTTATTTTCCTGCTACATCGACCTTTACTGATGCAATTCTAGCTTAACATCCAGTGAGTATCTCAACGTGCCTCTAGTGACTCCTTTCTTAGTTTCTCTCCACTCGCCTACTTGTAAACTCTTCTGACATATGGGCTATAGTCCCTGGAACATTAAATTGCACTTTGAACATAAGAGGAAAACAGAGAACATTTATCAATTTGAATCAACATAAATATGTAAAAGTGGTTTTAAGATGTGACATTTAATGAACTATGAAGTTTTTTACTTGAGACTTAAATCAAATGGACATTTACTCTGTGTGAATTTTGTGAAAAATCACAGAATCTCAGCTTACACATGATTATTAAAAATTAAAAGATGATGTAACAAACTTATGAGATAGAGAAAACATTATCTCCATTTTATAGCTGAATAGACTGAGGCTGAGGAAGGTTACATCAATTCCTGTGAGAGAAGATGCTCAATTTGTTGACTAGAATCCTTTCTTTTTCCATAATATCATTGAGACGTAGGAAAGGGGAAGGTGAATCTTTTGTCAGTATTCTGTTCTACCGACACAAATAAATGCTAACCATTAGCTTAGATATTAAACAGTCTTCCTGAAATCCATTCCAAGGCCACTAGAAAGATGCTGTTTACATTTATCACAGAGCTATCCCGGAAGTCCAGCCCTTTTTCTTCCTTTGTTGATAACAGAAGAACTCAAAAGAAATTCAATTCATTCATTACTATTTCAAAAGAAAGTAAATTAATTCAAACAATTGTATAAATTTGGAGTGAGGACAGTAGGATGGGCTAGATGGGCTACTTATGAGCCTTAAAATCAAAAGGAGGAAAAGGCTAAGTCTCTGGCAATATGGTGCCCTGCTCCCAAAGGAAGCTGGGATTCCTGGGGTGCGGATCTCCCAGTGGATGGGGCGGGGAGTGCACTGGGCAGATGCCACTTTCAGGTCCCACACATATTGACTCCCCAGTGAGTTAGGGATGAAAGAAGAATAAAAGATGGCAAATCTCAGGGGACTAACAAGAACGGTAAGTAATGGTTTGGCCTTTTGGCTGATTGTAATGAGGCATTCTGACTTTTCACTGCACACTCATTAAAGGGCTTCTCCTGGTCTTGGTTTCAGAGCAACTAGAGGACCCTGAGGGACCAGGTCCTTTAGAATGCTCCTGAGTACACAGCTGAAATCGTGGGGCCTCATCCCAGAGGGACCATCCCTTGAGTATGAGGGACCCTCTCGAAATGAGAAAATGATCGTGCAACATCTTTTAAATGCCTTATTATTTCAGATTATAAACCTGGGAAAGAGAAGAGAAAAAGAGACAAGCATCTGCTCTGCCCTGCCACTGAAAAGTATCATTTAACCCCTGATTTCCAAAAAGGAGATCAGAATGTTCCCTGTGTCTTAGGAGAAGTGGGTTCAGCGTTATAAATATGCTTCCTCAGCTATTTTGCTGTCCCTTAGAATTATACTTAACAAGGATTGACAAGGAGAAGGAAAAGCATGCTTTATCAGCAAAATGTAAAAAAAACTTATGAGATAGAAAACATTATCTCCATTTTATAGCTGAATAGACTGAGGCTGAGGAAGGTTACATCAATTCCTGTGAGAGAAGATGCTCAATTTGTTGACTAGAATCCTTTCTTTTTCCATAATATCATTGAGACGTAGGAAAGGGGAAGGTGAATCTTTTGTCAGTATTCTGTTCTACCGACACAAATAAATGCTAACCATTAGCTTAGATATTAAACAGTCTTCCTGAAATCCATTCCAAGGCCACTAGAAAGATGCTGTTTACATTTATCACAGAGCTATCCCGGAAGTCCAGCCCTTTTTCTTCCTTTGTTGATAACAGAAGAACTCAAAAGAAATTCAATTCATTCATTACTATTTCAAAAGAAAGTAAATTAATTCAAACAATTGTATAAATTTGGAGTGAGGACAGTAGGATGGGCTAGATGGGCTACTTATGAGCCTTAAAATCAAAAGGAGGAAAAGGCTAAGTCTCTGGCAATATGGTGCCCTGCTCCCAAAGGAAGCTGGGATTCCTGGGGTGCGGATCTCCCAGTGGATGGGGCGGGGAGTGCACTGGGCAGATGCCACTTTCAGGTCCCACACATATTGACCCCCCAGTGAGTTAGGGATGAAAGAAGAATAAAAGATGGCAAATCTCAGGGGACTAACAAGAACGGTAAGTAATGGTTTGGCCTTTTGGCTGATTGTAATGAGGCATTCTGACTTTTCACTGCACACTCATTAAAGGGCTTCTCCTGGTCTTGGTTTCAGAGCAACTAGAGGACCCTGAGGGACCAGGTCCTTTAGAATGCTCCTGAGTACACAGCTGAAATCGTGGGGCCTCATCCCAGAGGGACCATCCCTTGAGTATGAGGGACCCTCTCGAAATGAGAAAATGATCGTGCAACATCTTTTAAATGCCTTATTATTTCAGATTATAAACCTGGGAAAGAGAAGAGAAAAAGAGACAAGCATCTGCTCTGCCCTGCCACTGAAAAGTATCATTTAACCCCTGATTTCCAAAAAGGAGATCAGAATGTTCCCTGTGTCTTAGGAGAAGTGGGTTCAGCGTTATAAATATGCTTCCTCAGCTATTTTGCTGTCCCTTAGAATTATACTTAACAAGGATTGACAGGAGAAGGAACGATGCTATCGAGCACTGCTTATAAACTGCTATGTTAGGCTTTTATATTAGCAGCACAGAGAGATGAGAGATTTCTTTTTAATTTTCCTTTTGTTTAAGAAGCGCATTAACATTTCTCACTGTGAGTAGTCTACCTTTTCCATTCTACTCTCTTTATCTCAAATTTCTACAATACTTTTCAATTTATGCACTTGCTTTTTCCTGGAATGATGAGGATGAATTAGGTCTTTTGTAAATAATCTCTTTTAGCATTGATAGGATTAAGAGAATTTGGACCCCAGAAAGCCTTTCGATGAATTAAGCACAAACTTTTTACTCATTGAAGCTAATTATCCCTTGCTTTTATTAGGCTTAGTTAAGGTTTGTGGTTTTTGTTGTTGTTGTTGTTTTTTCAATTATAGCCATGGTAGTTTGAGCATGTATTTCATCTCTATATCATCTCCTGCAGAGCTTGGACCCCAGAAAGCCTTCTGATGAATTAAGCAAAGATATATACTTTCAGACCTCTAGCTCTGAGACCTATAATAGTCTGTAATAGACTTCAGACTATAATATACTTATTGGTCCCAAATATCATCATTGTGTAATACAGAAAAAGGAAAAGAATTGCATCTAATGTTGGTGCCCAGGATTTACTTCAGGCCTCAATTACTTGCTGCAATTTGGATCTAAAAATATAGAGCACAGGTTTCTCCGAAATTTAAAATTTGTAGGCATTCTGACTTTTCACTGCACACTCATTAAAGGGCTTCTCCTGGTCTTGGTTTCAGAGCAACTAGAGGACCCTGAGGGACCAGGTCCTTTAGAATGCTCCTGAGTACACAGCTGAAATCGTGGGGCCTCATCCCAGAGGGACCATCCCTTGAGTATGAGGGACCCTCTCGAAATGAGAAAATGATCGTGCAACATCTTTTAAATGCCTTATTATTTCAGATTATAAACCTGGGAAAGAGAAGAGAAAAAGAGACAAGCATCTGCTCTGCCCTGCCACTGAAAAGTATCATTTAACCCCTGATTTCCAAAAAGGAGATCAGAATGTTCCCTGTGTCTTAGGAGAAGTGGGTTCAGCGTTATAAATATGCTTCCTCAGCTATTTTGCTGTCCCTTAGAATTATACTTAACAAGGATTGACAGGAGAAGGAACGATGCTATCGAGCACTGCTTATAAACTGCTATGTTAGGCTTTTATATTAGCAGCACAGAGAGATGAGAGATTTCTTTTTAATTTTCCTTTTGTTTAAGAAGCGCATTAACATTTCTCACTGTGAGTAGTCTACCTTTTCCATTCTACTCTCTTTATCTCAAATTTCTACAATACTTTTCAATTTATGCACTTGCTTTTTTTCCTGGAATGATGAGGATGAATTAGGTCTTTTGTAAATAATCTCTTTTAGCATTGATAGGATTAAGAGAATTTGGACCCCAGAAAGCCTTTCGATGAATTAAGCACAAACTTTTTACTCATTGAAGCTAATTATCCCTTGCTTTTATTAGGCTTAGTTAAGGTTTGTGGTTTTTGTTGTTGTTGTTGTTTTTTCAATTATAGCCATGGTAGTTTGAGCATGTATTTCATCTCTATATCATCTCCTGCAGAGCTTGGACCCCAGAAAGCCTTCTGATGAATTAAGCAAAGATATATACTTTCAGACCTCTAGCTCTGAGACCTATAATAGTCTGTAATAGACTTCAGACTATAATATACTTATTGGTCCCAAATATCATCATTGTGTAATACAGAAAAAAAAGGAAAAGAATTGCATCTAATGTTGGTGCCCAGGATTTACTTCAGGCCTCAATTACTTGCTGCAATTTGATCTATAAAACATATAGAGCCAGTTTTCTCATCTGCAAAATGAAAATCCGGATATTTCCAACAACCTGTACTTATGACATGAATTTTCAAGGTTTATTTAAAGTGAGTGAGGTTTCGAGGTGTTTGTCTCCCAGAAAAAATTTTAAAATCCCTATAGGGAAACCAAGTAAAACCCGAATTATCCATTGCTAAACATCTGTGTAACGATAGTTATTAACCTGATAGGTAAATCATAAATTATTTCTCTTCATATGAATCTTCCACTTAGGGATGAACATATGGCTTCTATAGTGACCTCGGGGGAAAATTTGCTCACAGTTTTTATGTGCAGATGCACAAATATTTGCATAATCTCCCTTAATATGACTGAGTCCAGCCTGGAACATTAACTGAGGTTTTATTCATTTCTGAAGGGAGGGGTTAAAATGCCAAAGATAAAGAGAATGTTATATAACTAGACAATATCTCGTGGCTTATGGTTTGCTGCTCCTCAGGCTCGTATTGCCTATCTCATCCTGGTTTCTGCCTTACTGTTGCGGGGTAAGTGCTATCTTAACACCATTCCACAATTCATTCCTAACCATCCCAAACCAGATTCCTGACAATTGGGTGTGCACCTAGACCCAGCCATAACTGAAGCACAAATTTTTTACTTATTAAAGCTAATCATTCCCTTGCTTTTATTAGGCTTATTTAAAATATTTTTTCTCAGTTATAGCCATGGTAGTTTGAATGCATATTTCATCTCTATATCTTCTGCATATCCTGGCACAGACTGTATCTATCAAATGAGTAACTCAATTATTAATCATGCCACTGTTTGGAAATTCAAATACATATCTTTTATATTGCCAAATTTATGGCAGAAATGAATACAGAAACTTGTTCTTAGTCTATTGCTCATTCACTGAAAAAAGTTTGTAAAATAAGGCCAAAAAATAGGATTAAAATTTTTGTCATTATTTATTAGATATAAATTCATTACAAAACTTATGCTTACATGTAATTAGAAATATTTTATATCATAAATCAAAATCACTTAAAATATTAAGTGTTAAATTGTATTTTGCATTTATAGAATATCCAATGTAAGAATTATAACTGGATGTCTGATTATGTTCATGTAACAGAAATGTAGATGAAAAATATGGCATATATGTAAAGAAATATGCCATGCATTTATACCTTATAAACCAACTTTATTTGGTTTATTAACATTCTTAAATGAAGACTTTAATATTTATTTATCTTGTGTGAATCTTTTGTAAACTAAAACAAATGCAAATTGTGTATCTTGACTACAGGCAAGAAATAAATTTATCAAAACACTATCACAGATTAACTCTGTACTTCATAAGTCAGTTATTGAATTGATTTGTTACACTTTAAAATTTATTATTTTCTCGAAATAAATCCAAGTAATGCTTTTCATTGATTCACATGCTTTTTTTTCTTCAAAAATTTCAAAATTATAGTTTAGCATTATTGCAGTGTTAAACACTCCCATATATTAAATGTCACCTGCATAAGATCTTACAATTACCCTTATTTTCCAGATACTAATGAAACACAAGCATGATTTATTTTCATATGATCACAGGACATTGGTAATGTCATCAAATTTTTAAAGCAGATACTAGATTCTACTTTTTATGGGAGGTTAGGTAAGAGAGTGTTGTACACAAAAAAGTACTTGCTTTTTAGGCCACTGAATGTCTAAAATATGTCTAAAATGTCTGAATGTGTCCTAGATAAAAAATGATCCCTAAATGCTGAAAATATAGGTCTGGCCACATATATTGTACAAAAAATGTGCACATCAAATGGTTATACTTAAAATATAGAATAAGAAAATGCTATGCACAATACAAAAATATTCACTGCAATCACAAAAGTGCTATTTCATTTTTATTTCTTACTTTATATTAGTAAAATATTAACTCTGATTTACTGGATGACCATAGTAAAACCATAAAGTTAGAACATGAGAGAAATTTTTAATTTTTAAAACATCAGCAAAATAAATTTCTATACATAATTCAAGTGAATATCAAATACCTACAAATATGATTGTGAGAATGAGTGGTAATTTTCTCCAATATAAGTCAGAGCAAGTTACCGTTTAGTACAAATGTACTGTAATCTCTTTAAACCGGCCTGAGACCAAGTTTCATTTAAAAGTTATTACATTTTAAAATCTGTAAGCATGTCTGATTATGTTCATGTAACAGAAATGTAGATGAAAAATATGGCATATATGTAAAGAAATATGCCATGCATTTATACCTTATAAACCAACTTTATTTGGTTTATTAACATTCTTAAATGAAGACTTTAATATTTATTTATCTTGTGTGAATCTTTTGTAAACTAAAACAAATGCAAATTGTGTATCTTGACTACAGGCAAGAAATAAATTTATCAAAACACTATCACAGATTAACTCTGTACTTCATAAGTCAGTTATTGAATTGATTTGTTACACTTTAAAATTTATTATTTTCTCGAAATAAATCCAAGTAATGCTTTTCATTGATTCACATGCTTTTTTTTCTTCAAAAATTTCAAAATTATAGTTTAGCATTATTGCAGTGTTAAACACTCCCATATATTAAATGTCACCTGCATAAGATCTTACAATTACCCTTATTTTCCAGATACTAATGAAACACAAGCATGATTTATTTTCATATGATCACAGGACATTGGTAATGTCATCAAATTTTTAAAGCAGATACTAGATTCTACTTTTTATGGGAGGTTAGGTAAGAGAGTGTTGTACACAAAAAAGTACTTGCTTTTTAGGCCACTGAATGTCTAAAATATGTCTAAAATGTCTGAATGTGTCCTAGATAAAAAATGATCCCTAAATGCTGAAAATATAGGTCTGGCCACATATATTGTACAAAAAATGTGCACATCAAATGGTTATACTTAAAATATAGAATAAGAAAATGCTATGCACAATACAAAAATATTCACTGCAATCACAAAAGTGCTATTTCATTTTTATTTCTTACTTTATATTAGTAAAATATTAACTCTGATTTACTGGATGACCATAGTAAAACCATAAAGTTAGAACATGAGAGAAATTTTTAATTTTTAAAACATCAGCAAAATAAATTTCTATACATAATTCAAGTGAATATCAAATACCTACAAATATGATTGTGAGAATGAGTGGTAATTTTCTCCAATATAAGTCAGAGCAAGTTACCGTTTAGTACAAATGTACTGTAATCTCTTTAAACCGGCCTGAGACCAAGTTTCATTTAAAAGTTATTACATTTTATGTGGCTTTGTTTTATGTACCAAATGTGTTAAGCCTGGATGCTTCCTCATAGTACCTAATGCAGGATAAAGCACATAAAAATGCAGAATAATTATTTATTATCTAATCAATTTTGTTTTACATCTTGATCATTTAGACTTTCAAAACATTTATGTTGCTTTCTTGATTCCTACTATATAGTGCAGTCAATTTTAGTTCTTAAGTTTTTTATTGAAAAGAGATAAACTTCACCCATATAGGGGAATAGACATTAGAATGCAAAAGGTATTTTTTTTTTATTTTGGATTTTGTTTTTTTAGAAAATAGAATGTGCTCTATTTATTCTTAAGCCATAAAAATACTTAATATATTTGATTCCCCTTCATGGATTATAAAGAAAACTGGGTGATAACAAAACTTTATTATGTTCACATCACCACAATAAAGCAAAACCCAAACAGCAGAAACAGAATGAAAGATGTCTCTAGTTGCAAAGAATTCCAAACAGAATACTCATGCTCTCAGGCACTGACTATTCAGACAAGTTAATGAAGAGTGGAATGAAAGAAAAAAAAGAAAAATGGGAAAGGTATACCCAGTTTGGTTCCCCCAAAGTAATGGCTGCTCATCTTTGATATGTAAAGCATTGTAGGAAGGAAAGGGAGCTTGAGGAGTTGGGAAAAGAAAAACTATTAGGAGCATGAAGAATATGTTTAATCTACCAAGAGAAATCTTTCATAAATGTTTCTATTAAATCTATGCATACTTAATTAAAAAATAATTTCTGTACTTTTTTAGATTCATGTTCTCCCACAGACTCAATTAACCTCAAAATGGATTCATACCAGGAAAAGATTACTGTGATCAGAGCAATGACTTTTGATGTTAACTACAAATGGCTCACTTTTAAAAACATATATATTTAAAAATGTTCACCCAACATATCTGCAAGCCAATTAAAAGTAGAGAATAGTTCCCTAGGATGGCAGTGTTGGGATAAAGCTGACGGGACCCAGGCTCCACTTGTAAACCATTACAGATTATCTAGTCCAATTTCTAAATTCTACAGCTGGGAAAACCGAACCTTCATACCAGGGAAGGCACTTTCTCAAGGTCACAGCAGATGAGTGATTCTGAGCCTCACGAGGGCAGCCACAGCGTCTAACATATTCACATTTTGTCACCACCCATAGCACAGTGCCTGGTACATAGTTAGTGCTCTACAAACATTTTGTATGTGTTGATAAATGAAATAATTAACACATGAAAGACTGAATGGATGAACAATACAGTGTCAGAGCTAGGCTAGACTATACTTTCAGAAATACAACGTCATCAGCATCTAAGCAGTTTAGGATAGTGACTTATTCAGTTACCACAAGTCCCCCCTAAAATATTCTTGTTTAAGTCATGTTGGTTACAGACACAATGCCAGGTGACCAGAGAAGCTGATACGCCATGCAGGCAAGTGATTCTTATTCTCTTTTACCTTTTAATTTTGCAGTGTTGTGGCTCATCAGTAGAGTTACAGCTATTGAAGAGATTTGTCAACTCTACCAAGGGACACTCAACTTAATGAACTATCCCCCATAACATTACTCATACCTACCTTATGTCTTCAGAAACAGCGATGGGCACAGATTCTTGTTTCAATCCCACCCCCAGTTATTTGATCGCCCAATAGCAGGTACTTGGAGCAATTATATCACTCATTTCAAAGGCAGTTCTTACAAATGAAGAGGAACAGGAGAGAAACAAAAGTGAAAAGGTAAAAGCCGTGAACATTTAAACTGCTTGATGAAAGAAGAAAAGCTGTTAGACTTGTTATAATTGGAACAGCACATGCAAGTCTCAAAGGAATATTCAGGCAGTTGGAAAATACCTTCTCAAGTGTAAGGCCAGGGGAGGAAGTCAACAGCAGGTGGGGGTGTGCAAACAAGTCAAATTTAGGTGAAAGAAGAGCAGGCATGTTTCATTATGGATTCTTGGAAGCCATTCTGCAGATTTAAGTGGGTAATTGAGGGTGACATTTAAAGTGGCAGGAGTTCTCCTGCCCCGATCTTCAAGTGGGTTGTAGTTCCTAGGAAGCCTTAGTAGAGGTCAGTGCATTGGGATAAAGCTGACGGGACCCAGGCTCCACTTGTAAACCATTACAGATTATCTAGTCCAATTTCTAAATTCTACAGCTGGGAAAACCGAACCTTCATACCAGGGAAGGCAC
Organism: Tragulus kanchil; assembly: GCA_022376925.1. Lineage (NCBI taxonomy): Eukaryota > Metazoa > Chordata > Mammalia > Artiodactyla > Tragulidae > Tragulus > Tragulus kanchil. The sequence continues at coordinate 202,024,810 of JAIOJX010000028.1, read as the reverse complement.
TTTCTCAAGGTCACAGCAGATGAGTGATTCTGAGCCTCACGAGGGCAGCCACAGCGTCTAACATATTCACATTTTGTCACCACCCATAGCACAGTGCCTGGTACATAGTTAGTGCTCTACAAACATTTTGTATGTGTTGATAAATGAAATAATTAACACATGAAAGACTGAATGGATGAACAATACAGTGTCAGAGCTAGGCTAGACTATACTTTCAGAAATACAACGTCATCAGCATCTAAGCAGTTTAGGATAGTGACTTATTCAGTTACCACAAGTCCCCCCAAAAATATTCTTGTTTAAGTCATGTTGGTTACAGACACAATGCCAGGTGACCAGAGAAGCTGATACGCCATGCAGGCAAGTGATTCTTATTCTCTTTTACCTTTTAATTTTGCAGTGTTGTGGCTCATCAGTAGAGTTACAGCTATTGAAGAGATTTGTCAACTCTACCAAGGGACACTCAACTTAATGAACTATCCCCCATAACATTACTCATACCTACCTTATGTCTTCAGAAACAGCGATGGGCACAGATTCTTGTTTCAATCCCACCCCCAGTTATTTGATCGCCCAATAGCAGGTACTTGGAGCAATTATATCACTCATTTCAAAGGCAGTTCTTACAAATGAAGAGGAACAGGAGAGAAACAAAAGTGAAAAGGTAAAAGCCGTGAACATTTAAACTGCTTGATGAAAGAAGAAAAGCTGTTAGACTTGTTATAATTGGAACAGCACATGCAAGTCTCAAAGGAATATTCAGGCAGTTGGAAAATACCTTCTCAAGTGTAAGGCCAGGGGAGGAAGTCAACAGCAGGTGGGGGTGTGCAAACAAGTCAAATTTAGGTGAAAGAAGAGCAGGCATGTTTCATTATGGATTCTTGGAAGCCATTCCCTGCAGATTTAAGTGGGTAATTGAGGGTGACATTTAAAGTGGCAGGAGACCGTCTGGGCAATCACTTGCATTTTCCACAGAATCAGGTTCAAGTGCAAGAGAAGTCTTGTAAACAGAATTCATGGCAGTCCTTTGTGATAGAAGAGGGGGTCACTAAGACTGTTTAGGGACCCAAGTAAACTTCCAGCCTCCCTCTTCATCTCGTCGAACAAAGGCTTGTCCCTGGTGGAAGGAGTGAGTTTTCACGTTACAGTGAGGGCTCAGGGATGTGGAAAAGGCCATCTCTGTCTTATTGGGTGACACATCTGAAGTGTAGTAAGGGAGAGTTTGTAGTCCCCCTGGGGGACTTGAAAGCTGAGAAAGGAAATGAAAGTCTCCACTGTGGCTGGCAGTGCTGTGTGAAGGGATTGTTCTGTCACTTCCATAGCCAATTGGCAGATCTTCCCGAGGACCACCGGGATAATCAATTGCCTCACCCTGAAACTGGGGAAACGTGTTAGTGGTCCGTCCGGCATGAGACAAGAGGGCACTGTAGTTAGCTGATGAGGTGTCATCAATAGTGTTGAGGTCTTTCAACCCCAGTGTTTGAAGAACCCAGGGGTCCACAGAGGGACCAGGTTGTTCACAGTTGGCAAATTCACTAGCAAGGTTTCGCTTGGCATTCTTAGGATGGGGAATCTCAGGAGGGAAATATCTTTGTTCTTTGGGCTTCCTCTTCCTCTTTCTGAATTTTCCACATGCCTTGGAAAACTCACTGGATGACAGCAATTTCTGTGGAAGTGATATTTGCAAATACATAGTCAGATAATCAACCAACATCTTTTTCTTTACTCTTGTCAAATATTTACTAGTTACCTTAATTGCTTAGAACACTTGACTAAATTTGTATTTTCACATACAAAAACAAAACTGATTGCAAAACCCCTGTCTTTAAATCAGCACATGCAAGTCTCAAAGGAATATTCAGGCAGTTGGAAAATACCTTCTCAAGTGTAAGGCCAGGGGAGGAAGTCAACAGCAGGTGGGGGTGTGCAAACAAGTCAAATTTAGGTGAAAGAAGAGCAGGCATGTTTCATTATGGATTCTTGGAAGCCATTCCCTGCAGATTTAAGTGGGTAATTGAGGGTGACATTTAAAGTGGCAGGAGACCGTCTGGGCAATCACTTGCATTTTCCACAGAATCAGGTTCAAGTGCAAGAGAAGTCTTGTAAACAGAATTCATGGCAGTCCTTTGTGATAGAAGAGGGGGTCACTAAGACTGTTTAGGGACCCAAGTAAACTTCCAGCCTCCCTCTTCATCTCGTCGAACAAAGGCTTGTCCCTGGTGGAAGGAGTGAGTTTTCACGTTACAGTGAGGGCTCAGGGATGTGGAAAAGGCCATCTCTGTCTTATTGGGTGACACATCTGAAGTGTAGTAAGGGAGAGTTTGTAGTCCCCCTGGGGGACTTGAAAGCTGAGAAAGGAAATGAAAGTCTCCACTGTGGCTGGCAGTGCTGTGTGAAGGGATTGTTCTGTCACTTCCATAGCCAATTGGCAGATCTTCCCGAGGACCACCGGGATAATCAATTGCCTCACCCTGAAACTGGGGAAACGTGTTAGTGGTCCGTCCGGCATGAGACAAGAGGGCACTGTAGTTAGCTGATGAGGTGTCATCAATAGTGTTGAGGTCTTTCAACCCCAGTGTTTGAAGAACCCAGGGGTCCACAGAGGGACCAGGTTGTTCACAGTTGGCAAATTCACTAGCAAGGTTTCGCTTGGCATTCTTAGGATGGGGAATCTCAGGAGGGAAATATCTTTGTTCTTTGGGCTTCCTCTTCCTCTTTCTGAATTTTCCACATGCCTTGGAAAACTCACTGGATGACAGCAATTTCTGTGGAAGTGATATTTGCAAATACATAGTCAGATAATCAACCAACATCTTTTTCTTTACTCTTGTCAAATATTTACTAGTTACCTTAATTGCTTAGAACACTTGACTAAATTTGTATTTTCACATACAAAAACAAAACTGATTGCATTAACCTCTGTCTTTAAATCAAAATCTATGATATTACCATGTTACCACTTGTTACCACATTACCACTTATAAATTCCAATTCATATTATCGTACTAGTTAGTCATTTAAAAGTTGAAAAGAGTAAATTATGTTTTTAAAATTTCAATTCAGGGAAATAATGATTATTATCATTATGGCAATAATAGCAACTATCATGTGTTGAGGACTGTTTACCTGCATGCTCTCATTTTATGTAGATGCTATTAAAATCTCCTTTAATGAGGAAACTGAGACACAAGCACATTAGTGATGTGATAAGGATCATACAGTCTAGATTTAAACATAAGATATCTGAATCTACACAGAACAACTGATTAAAATATTATGGAACACTGTTCCTCAAATTTTTATTAACTTTCATAGCATTCCAAAGTGATTTTTGTATCATATTATTATAAATCTTGCAAAATTGAGAACAAAAGAAGGAACGATTACCTTATTAATATCACTTACTACTTCAATAACTGTCCTTTTTTCACAGAATGGTGACTGGAGATCAGAGCCCAGACTACTAATTCAGAGCTGTGCTCCCTTTTTGTTTCAAACAAAGCTAAATTAATTCTAAAGACACTAAATATGGTGTGTTTTCTTCTCTGAACAAGCTTATATCTGGTAAGAGTCGTAAGAAGTATGATTGATGTAGATAAAAAATATAGCTTGCCTAGAAATAAGGTAAAGATTGATGGTAAAACAATAATGGTAAAAGAATGGCAAGCAGATAATAAAAATACAACACCCCACAAAAGGAAGAATAACAAAAAGGGACTATTGACACAGTATCCTTGAGTTAGAAACAGTTCATTTTAAAATTTTAAAAGAGTCAGAACACAAAGTTCATTAAAGGATAATGTTGTTGGCTATGACTAATTGCCAGTTGAGAGATCTGGGTCCAGTCATATTTATAACATTTTAAAGCCAGAAAGATTCTTAAAAGATTTTTTATTCCATCCACTTACAAATGAAGTAAATGAGACCCCAAGTGAGAGACTGACTTGCCTAAAGTCAAACAGACAATTAAAAGAAACTCGTGTCTCTCAGATCTAATTCCCACTCCAATGTTCCATCCATCTAACTCTATCTTTTGATTAACCTCTGTTATCTCACCAACCCCCTTGACTGGTTTTTGATTCTTAAGCAACTCTTTTTGTAATCCATGTCTAAAATCTGCAATCTTCTGGTGCTTCAGAGAAATGATTCCAAAGCATTCTGGTTGAAAGTGCTGCATTTCTTTCAGAAAAATTCGTCCATCCAATTGATACATTTCAAGGCACATTGCTTCATATATTTCTTATATTTAATCAAAGACTCTTCTTTCTCATATCACTTCTCTGTCCATGTAAAGAGGATAGGCACGTACCTTGGCTTTTTCCTCAAGACATTTAACTAAAGCAGAATTCAGGTATTGTCTGAGATGATTATTCTCTTCATGTAACCTAGCAAGTTCTTCTTCCTTCTGTACCAGAGTATCTTGGAGCTGCAAACTTAAACTTCAATAAACTATTATTATAAATCTTGCAAAATTGAGAACAAAAGAAGGAACGATTACCTTATTAATATCACTTACTACTTCAATAACTGTCCTTTTTTCACAGAATGGTGACTGGAGATCAGAGCCCAGACTACTAATTCAGAGCTGTGCTCCCTTTTTGTTTCAAACAAAGCTAAATTAATTCTAAAGACACTAAATATGGTGTGTTTTCTTCTCTGAACAAGCTTATATCTGGTAAGAGTCGTAAGAAGTATGATTGATGTAGATAAAAAATATAGCTTGCCTAGAAATAAGGTAAAGATTGATGGTAAAACAATAATGGTAAAAGAATGGCAAGCAGATAATAAAAATACAACACCCCACAAAAGGAAGAATAACAAAAAGGGACTATTGACACAGTATCCTTGAGTTAGAAACAGTTCATTTTAAAATTTTAAAAGAGTCAGAACACAAAGTTCATTAAAGGATAATGTTGTTGGCTATGACTAATTGCCAGTTGAGAGATCTGGGTCCAGTCATATTTATAACATTTTAAAGCCAGAAAGATTCTTAAAAGATTTTTTATTCCATCCACTTACAAATGAAGTAAATGAGACCCCAAGTGAGAGACTGACTTGCCTAAAGTCAAACAGACAATTAAAAGAAACTCGTGTCTCTCAGATCTAATTCCCACTCCAATGTTCCATCCATCTAACTCTATCTTTTGATTAACCTCTGTTATCTCACCAACCCCCTTGACTGGTTTTTGATTCTTAAGCAACTCTTTTTGTAATCCATGTCTAAAATCTGCAATCTTCTGGTGCTTCAGAGAAATGATTCCAAAGCATTCTGGTTGAAAGTGCTGCATTTCTTTCAGAAAAATTCGTCCATCCAATTGATACATTTCAAGGCACATTGCTTCATATATTTCTTATATTTAATCAAAGACTCTTCTTTCTCATATCACTTCTCTGTCCATGTAAAGAGGATAGGCACGTACCTTGGCTTTTTCCTCAAGACATTTAACTAAAGCAGAATTCAGGTATTGTCTGAGATGATTATTCTCTTCATGTAACCTAGCAAGTTCTTCTTCCTTCTGTACCAGAGTATCTTGGAGCTGCAAAAAGCAGACAATAGTGAAGGCTGCTCCACTGTGTTGACTTTGTAACCTTATAATAATGACACTAATCCTTAACTTACTTAAACTTGATTAGTATTCTGTTTGCTTTATGCAACTCAATCTCAGGGAACCCTCATCTTAGAGGCCCAAATTCAATCTACATCCACCTACCGCCTGATTGTTCAGTTTTGTGCCATGAATTTTTTTTTCATTGCAAAGTGTTTGAAGAGATTATATGACTTTTAAAAGTGTAACCACAAGGGGATTGGGAAGGTATGTAGGAAAATGAGCTGCGTGCAACTGTTTAAATACAGAAAACAGTGTTTGGAAAGGTTTCGCTGAACTTCTTCCTTGCATGTTAAAAACAAAGAAATAAAATAGATGTGGGTTGGCTTCCTTCAGTCTCAGATCAATCTGTTTGTATGTCCACAAGATTTAATTACTTTCTCAGAAATAACAACAAACAAAATATGGAAAATGAAGCAATTCTTGCAAGAACTTTTATAATAATCATCTCTTCTCCAAGTAACAATTTCTGTTTATGATTTTAAAATACTGTCACAATCATTATAGCGTTTGATCTTTGCACCAGCCCTCTGAGGTCGATAGTAAACATATCTCCATTTCATAGATACAGAAAAGGAAGATTTGAGAGGTCATACAGTTAACATGTGAGAGTTTAGGGCAAGACCACAGGTCTTCCTATAGAGTTTGGTTGATGGTGGTTTTGCACCTGGACTTCTGTGTGGAAGTCATGTGATACTAAGGAATGATGCAAACAAAAAAATTCGTCCATCCAATGTTTTTTTGATTAACCTCTGTTATTCCAACCCCTTGACTGGTTTTTGATTCTTAAGCAACTCTTTTTGTAATCCATGTCTAAAATCTGCAATCTTCTGGTGCTTCAGAGAAATGATTCCAAAGCATTCTGGTTGAAAGTGCTGCATTTCTTTCAGAAAAATTCGTCCATCCAATTGATACATTTCAAGGCACATTGCTTCATATATTTCTTATATTTAATCAAAGACTCTTCTTTCTCATATCACTTCTCTGTCCATGTAAAGAGGATAGGCACGTACCTTGGCTTTTTCCTCAAGACATTTAACTAAAGCAGAATTCAGGTATTGTCTGAGATGATTATTCTCTTCATGTAACCTAGCAAGTTCTTCTTCCTTCTGTACCAGAGTATCTTGGAGCTGCAAAAAGCAGACAATAGTGAAGGCTGCTCCACTGTGTTGACTTTGTAACCTTATAATAATGACACTAATCCTTAACTTACTTAAACTTGATTAGTATTCTGTTTGCTTTATGCAACTCAATCTCAGGGAACCCTCATCTTAGAGGCCCAAATTCAATCTACATCCACCTACCGCCTGATTGTTCAGTTTTGTGCCATGAATTTTTTTTTCATTGCAAAGTGTTTGAAGAGATTATATGACTTTTAAAAGTGTAACCACAAGGGGATTGGGAAGGTATGTAGGAAAATGAGCTGCGTGCAACTGTTTAAATACAGAAAACAGTGTTTGGAAAGGTTTCGCTGAACTTCTTCCTTGCATGTTAAAAACAAAGAAATAAAATAGATGTGGGTTGGCTTCCTTCAGTCTCAGATCAATCTGTTTGTATGTCCACAAGATTTAATTACTTTCTCAGAAATAACAACAAACAAAATATGGAAAATGAAGCAATTCTTGCAAGAACTTTTATAATAATCATCTCTTCTCCAAGTAACAATTTCTGTTTATGATTTTAAAATACTGTCACAATCATTATAGCGTTTGATCTTTGCACCAGCCCTCTGAGGTCGATAGTAAACATATCTCCATTTCATAGATACAGAAAAGGAAGATTTGAGAGGTCATACAGTTAACATGTGAGAGTTTAGGGCAAGACCACAGGTCTTCCTATAGAGTTTGGTTGATGGTGGTTTTGCACCTGGACTTCTGTGTGGAAGTCATGTGATACTAAGGAATGATGCTTAGAACGAATTACATGGAAGATGGGCCATCTCACTGTTCTGATTATCTACACGTACCTGTTTATTCCTGTAGAGCTGACAGGAAAGCTGAGCCTCTTCCCATGAACACAAATTAGGAGCAGGAAAACTCAAGTCACTGGATGGTTCTGTGTGAAAACACAAAACTTGTAAGTGAGAAAACACACATGTAGTTTTTGGGTAACAAAGAACTCATCGAAAAATTTCAGAAAGGTAATAGGTTAAGTTGCCATTCTAAAGTTAGACATTGCCTTCACATGGGAAAATGACATATTTAAAGCTTTTGGAAGAGGCAGGCATGCTGTGAAAGACGACTATTTGCCGAAGTGTCTACAGAGGTGAATTTTCAGGAGTCAAGAGGTCCTATCTACATTATTAATTCATGCAAATGTTTATTGGCCCCATCCTCATCTAGTCCTACATTGCAATTCCACTATGTTTTCCAAGGTTTTACCTTATTTGCTAAGCTGTAGTGCTCAGCAATATAGTGTTTAGCTCTAGAAACAAATCCTATTATTGACACAACCATTTTTCCCACGAGGAAATCTCTATCAGTTAAGTCTGATGATGGTGGTGGTTTAGTCTCTAAGCTGTGTACAACTCTTGTGACTCCATGAATATAGCCTACCAGGCTCCTCTGTTCATGCGATTTTCCAGGCAAGAATCCTGAGTGGGTTGTCATTTCCTTCTCCAGTTAAGTCTGATGGAGAGTATTTATTCAGAACTCTATGGAATAGCACTTTCTATTTCAAAATAACTTCAATTCTTTTCTCTAAAGAACTTAATGAAAATCTCAAAACTGTAGTAAAAGTCATGTATTTCAAATATCATCATCTGTGCATTTTATGCTTTTTCAATGGTTTCATTTTTTCAAGTTTGACAGCAAACCATGCCTACCAATAAAAAACTTTGCATGGGTATGCTAAGTCGATTTATTTTTCTTTTCTTTTCCTAATTTAGTACAGTAATGGGACATGAATATTTTATACACTCTTTGGTTTCATATTATTGGACATTCTGTTTTTTCTGTTTCTTATGGCTGAAAGTTAAAATTGAATAATTTCCTTCCTGACATATAAATGCATTTCAATTTGGGGGCTTTTTGTTTGTGTCTTTCTTCAAATTTAACAGTTCATGTAACAGAACCAACAGTACAGATAACAAATTCTGAAGTATCTTAGAGTGATTTCAGAAACTTGAGTGTTAATACAGAAATTTCTTTAATATTTATAAATACCATTCACAAAGCTCCAAGGCAAAATTAATTTTTCTCATCAAAGTTATGCTTCCCTCCCAAACTGAAGTCTTATTTACACAAAACGGAATCTTTTTTTCCACTTATTAGATACTATTCATGGAATTTCCTTTCTGAAATAAAAGATTAAGCTAGCATTTTTTTGGTTGCTTCTCTCTCAGGATAACAGTCCTGAATTTAACAAACAAACAAACAAAAAAAACCCATCTCTAACTAGTATCTTAATTCCCAAAGCTTCTACTAGTATTATTCATATAATTTTGACCTAGACCTAAACTTTCTCAGTGACTTGGAAATCTCCAAGAACTGTTAAGTATAGGAAGATACATATTGTGTCCAGTGGCCAAGCAGTAGAATCCCATTTTCACTATTTGCCAAGTACAAAAATGCGAGTTATTTAGGTTGCAAAATGCAGGCACCTTTAGACTTTCTTAAACCTTACCTATCAACTCTTCTTCCACAGAATTTCAGCCCATAATGCCTTGCAACTATGAGTCCTGGAAAAGAGCTACGGATCTACCAGCAAAGCAGAAGAGCCGAACTTACCCTTTGCCTGTGGTGCTTGTTGAGTATCTCTGTTGTCCAGGAGACCAGCAGCCCAGAAAGAGACCCAAGTCTCCGTGGAAACGTCAACACTAGATTCTGACGTTGTAGCGGAATACGGGCAATTATAGTTCTGGCCTCCTACAAAGTACTGGTCTTGGCAAGGCAGAATGGTGTTCTGTAAAATTCAGTGTGTGGGTTAGGGGGTGTCCCAAGAGATGGGGTGATGGGCATTTGGAGGGGAAAAGAGTAGGAGAAAGAAGCAGAAAATATATGCAGTGAGTAAAAAACAATAAGGATGCTAAGTATAGGTCCCAGATTAATTTTGAGTGATCCAATATAATTATCAACAAGGAATCAGCTTCTTGGTTCACCCAGTACTTTCCTTCGATCCTCTCAGCATAAAACAGGCTACTATTAAATGAGCCAAATTTGTAAATATTCTGGAGTATTCTCTGTTGCTATGCTTAAGTCATCTACCAGCCACCCAAGATCAAAGTAAAAGGAATTTCAGAAACTTGAGTGTTAATGAAATTTTTTTTCCCTCCAAAAAACTCATCAAAGTTATGCTTCTCCCAAACTGAAGTCTTATTTACACAAAACGGAATCTTTTTTTCCACTTATTAGATACTATTCATGGAATTTCCTTTCTGAAATAAAAGATTAAGCTAGCATTTTTTTGGTTGCTTCTCTCTCAGGATAACAGTCCTGAATTTAACAAACAAACAAACAAAAAAAACCCATCTCTAACTAGTATCTTAATTCCCAAAGCTTCTACTAGTATTATTCATATAATTTTGACCTAGACCTAAACTTTCTCAGTGACTTGGAAATCTCCAAGAACTGTTAAGTATAGGAAGATACATATTGTGTCCAGTGGCCAAGCAGTAGAATCCCATTTTCACTATTTGCCAAGTACAAAATGCGAGTTATTTAGGTTGCAAAATGCAGGCACCTTTAGACTTTCTTAAACCTTACCTATCAACTCTTCTTCCACAGAATTTCAGCCCATAATGCCTTGCAACTATGAGTCCTGGAAAAGAGCTACGGATCTACCAGCAAAGCAGAAGAGCCGAACTTACCCTTTGCCTGTGGTGCTTGTTGAGTATCTCTGTTGTCCAGGAGACCAGCAGCCCAGAAAGAGACCCAAGTCTCCGTGGAAACGTCAACACTAGATTCTGACGTTGTAGCGGAATACGGGCAATTATAGTTCTGGCCTCCTACAAAGTACTGGTCTTGGCAAGGCAGAATGGTGTTCTGTAAAATTCAGTGTGTGGGTTAGGGGGTGTCCCAAGAGATGGGGTGATGGGCATTTGGAGGGGAAAAGAGTAGGAGAAAGAAGCAGAAAATATATGCAGTGAGTAAAAAACAATAAGGATGCTAAGTATAGGTCCCAGATTAATTTTGAGTGATCCAATATAATTATCAAAAAGGAATCAGCTTCTTGGTTCACCCAGTACTTTCCTTCGATCCTCTCAGCATAAAACAGGCTACTATTAAATGAGCCAAATTTGTAAATATTCTGGAGTATTCTCTGTTGCTATGCTTAAGTCATCTACCAGCCACCCAAGATCAAAGTAAAAGGAATTCTGCTTAATGAATGAATCACATAAGAACTATTTGACTCTTTCCTGCAAATGTCTTAATTATGTTTCTGATAACCTTAAACAACAAAGAACTTAGAATGTTAGGGCTGGAATGGGAAGAATATATCATATACTCTAACTTCCTTATTTTAGTTTTTTGGTTTCTGAATCATAAATGTGCTCCCTTCCTCCCTTCCTCTGGCTTTAAATGCTACTTGATCCCATTGAAATAGGTTAGTTAGGAGAGATAACAAGGTCTGTGTAGGTCTGTCCATCACTAGGTCTCAGTGCCCTTCCAAAGTTATCTTGCCACTACTAACTGGCTGGCATGTATTCTCTCCTGTGTTCTGAGCCAGTGAACTCCCTCCTGCCCCTGCCTCCTCAAACACAATCTTTCCAAGTGTCCAGTCAGGGGCAGGTACGAAGCCTCCCTGAGTTAATTTGTACAATAGCCCATTCTTAATTATTTGTCAATGTTTAATCAGGTAAAAGCCATTCATTTCAGCAGAGCCCAGCTTTGGACAGACTCTTTTTGACCACAGCAAGTCTTTTGTTGACTAGTGAACTTTCTTGGGCATAACATAAACAGAGAGACAACAAATAAGAAGAGGAAAAAAGAAAGTGAAGTCAATTAAGTCACACTTTGTTAACATTTTCAATAAGTTAAGGTTTGAAAAAGTCCAGTCTTGAAGCAAGTCCAGCGTGGGCAGTGCAGACCAAAGAAATTCAGCCAGAAGTTTATCAAGTGCTATTTCTTTTATTCTAAAGGCATGTTTGCAGGCTCTTTCGCTGAAGTTATTATTGGAATCAGAGCTGAGCTATTGTGCAATTGACACCTGAGAAGAAAACAAACCCCAAATACCCCTAGCCTCAAGTTCAAGTGTTTGCAAATATGTGCATTATCTAGAGGAAGAGGTGGAAGGAAAAGTGAGTGCAGGTGTAAAGAGACAGTTGGGAGACAGTCCAGAGTAAAAATAAAGGACAAAAGGATGAGAGAGGTTGAGAATGAAAGAAAGACACAGAGAGCAGAGATGGCCAGGAGCTTTCCTTCGATCAGCATAAAACAGGCTACTATTAAATGAGCCAAATTTGTAAATATTCTGGAGTATTCTCTGTTGCTATGCTTAAGTCATCTACCAGCCACCCAAGATCAAAGTAAAAGGAATTCTGCTTAATGAATGAATCACATAAGAACTATTTGACTCTTTCCTGCAAATGTCTTAATTATGTTTCTGATAACCTTAAACAACAAAGAACTTAGAATGTTAGGGCTGGAATGGGAAGAATATATCATATACTCTAACTTCCTTATTTTAGTTTTTTGGTTTCTGAATCATAAATGTGCTCCCTTCCTCCCTTCCTCTGGCTTTAAATGCTACTTGATCCCATTGAAATAGGTTAGTTAGGAGAGATAACAAGGTCTGTGTAGGTCTGTCCATCACTAGGTCTCAGTGCCCTTCCAAAGTTATCTTGCCACTACTAACTGGCTGGCATGTATTCTCTCCTGTGTTCTGAGCCAGTGAACTCCCTCCTGCCCCTGCCTCCTCAAACACAATCTTTCCAAGTGTCCAGTCAGGGGCAGGTACGAAGCCTCCCTGAGTTAATTTGTACAATAGCCCATTCTTAATTATTTGTCAATGTTTAATCAGGTAAAAGCCATTCATTTCAGCAGAGCCCAGCTTTGGACAGACTCTTTTTGACCACAGCAAGTCTTTTGTTGACTAGTGAACTTTCTTGGGCATAACATAAACAGAGAGACAACAAATAAGAAGAGGAAAAAAGAAAGTGAAGTCAATTAAGTCACACTTTGTTAACATTTTCAATAAGTTAAGGTTTGAAAAAGTCCAGTCTTGAAGCAAGTCCAGCGTGGGCAGTGCAGACCAAAGAAATTCAGCCAGAAGTTTATCAAGTGCTATTTCTTTTATTCTAAAGGCATGTTTGCAGGCTCTTTCGCTGAAGTTATTATTGGAATCAGAGCTGAGCTATTGTGCAATTGACACCTGAGAAGAAAACAAACCCCAAATACCCCTAGCCTCAAGTTCAAGTGTTTGCAAATATGTGCATTATCTAGAGGAAGAGGTGGAAGGAAAAGTGAGTGCAGGTGTAAAGAGACAGTTGGGAGACAGTCCAGAGTAAAAATAAAGGACAAAAGGATGAGAGAGGTTGAGAATGAAAGAAAGACACAGAGAGCAGAGATGGCCAGGAGAATATAGGGGGTTAGAAAAGGGAGATGGAGCAGCAAAGAAAACCTGTTTTAATTCGCAGGTAGCAGAGAAATCTTGTTTCCAAGGTGGAAGAGATTCTAAAGGCAAAGCTTTCTGGCTCTCAGAGCGCCCCCGGTTTTGCTAGCGAACCAGTAAGGCCAGCTCCTCACTTACCATCTTGCCCTCGAAGAAGGCGTTGCAGAAACTGAGCCCACTCTTTAATTTTTCGGGAAAGCGGGTGGGAGCTTTAAATGGGACTGAAGGGAGGAGCTAGGAGAGACGAGTTCTAATCTGCGGGAGCTCCCGGTGACGAGCGCCGCCCTCTGATTTGGTGCGAGGCTGTCCAGCTGGTGACGTGGGTCAGAAGACATCCAGCCAAAGCCAAAGTCACTGGCTTTCTCGGCGACCGCCTCGCCAGACCTAAGGACCAGCGAGCCTGGGTCCGGGGCAGTGGGTTCGGGGCAGGCCCGCGGCGCTCCGGGTACGCCGCGCTGCTTCAAAACCCGCGCGGGTTCCGGCGCGCCGCGCGGCCCCCCGGCCAGGGCATCAGGTCCCGCAGGGACCGCGCCGCGCTAACAGGTGCTGCGCACCAGCTCCTGCCCGCGGGACTGCCGCTGCCTGGTGGGGCGGGGCGCACAGGGTGGCCCAAGAGCCAGGGCGTGGTGTCAAGAAAACCCCAACCCCGCATCTCAGGGATCAGAGCAGCACTTGGGGAACACTTCCACCCCGAAGGTGTATATTGCTCCTGGGTATTTTCTGGCCACTTAATAAATACCAGCTTGCTCTATGACGTTGCTGATTGATTGACTTTTTCCTAATATTGAATAAATCTAGTTTTCCCAAGCTTCTGAAGTGGGTGTGAAATGCGGCTGTGATCTATATCTATTATAGAATACAAACTTCAGGAGAAAAGTGATTTCTCTTTTATTCACTGCTGTCTCCACAGTTCCTGGAACAATTTCTAACATGTAACGAGTGCTCCGTAAAGAATGAATTAAGCTACAAATTTAGGAGTCTCAAGTGTCTCTCTGTGTTGGCCTTTTTTTTCACAACTACTACTATACAGAATGCATTAATATAATTAAGAACATTTGGTGTATTAATACTTCTCAATTAAAGTGTTTTATTTCTGCCATTTTTCCTCTTGCATTTTATTCTCACCATCCCTGCGATGTTATACCCAGAGGAGAAAAAAGAGTAATATCATCTTTAAAAGTGCTCATCTATCTTAAAAGCCAGCTCTTATTTCATCTGCAATAACCCAAGAAGTCAGTACTCTTGTTTCAAAAGGTAATGAGTGACGTTTCAAAAGGTAATATCTACCTTTGATGTTACCTGTTTCAAATGTTACCTGTTTCAAAAGGTAACGAATAAAATCCTAAAGTTAAATTTGACCAATGTTCACACAATTGTGAATGGACTTGAGATTTGAACCTCTGACGCCAACATCTATGCTAACTACTGTAATTATAGTTTCTGACTCTCTTCGACTTCTTTCCACTGCACATTAATGGTCATTTAGATAATAGGCATTTTTAGGAACTGTTTTTTTCCAATTTTAGATATGTTGAATCTCTATCTCTCAATGTATTTGAAGATAGAGGCTCTAAAGAGGTCATGAAGGTTAAGAAGTCATGAGGGAGGTCCTCTTATCTAATACATCTAGGGTCCTTATAAGAGGAAGAGACATGAGGATGACAAGCACAGAGCAATGGCCCTGAGAGCACACAGAGAGAAGCAGCCATCTGCATGTCGAGGAGACAGGTCCCAGGACAAATCAGTAACCCCACAGACACCCTGATCTTGGACTTCCAGCCTTGAGAATTGTTAGAAAACAAATTTTGTTGGTTTAAGTCATCCAGTCCATGGTCCTTGTCATGGAAATCCTAGCAAACTAATACAGTCATAGTGAAGGAATTTGAAAAGAAAAAAAAAGGTCTGATTCTGGTTTGCAGAGTCCTTTCTCTAAACCAGTTTTGACCTTGATTCATTCTGCCCTGTATTTACCATGTGCAGTATTTAGCAGTGACTAATATCTAGCAGATGCTCATTAAACTCTATGTCCAAAACTAAGAAATGGAAGAGGAAGAAGAAGGTGACACACTCAGTAGAGTCTTTTTCTCCTGTTCTAATACTTTTGATTCACAAGCATTTTTAAGTGACTAGTACCAGGTTTGAGGATCACTCCCGGAAAGATGGGGCTTCCTTAGTGGCTCAGACAGTAAAGAATCTGTATGTCTGCAATGCAGGAGACCTGGGTTTGATCCCTGGGTTGGGAAGATCCCCTGGAGAAGGGAAAGGCTACTCATTCCAATATCCCTGCCTGGAGAATTCCATGGACAGAGGAGCCTGTTGGGCTACAGCCCATGGAGACGCAAAGAGTCAGACACAACTAAGCAACTTTCACTTTCAGTACTAGGTTTGAGGATCACTCCCTGAAAGATACTGCTGAAGTCACTCAACAGGAGTCATTTCATTCAGTGATATAAGACAGTGGTCCCTTCTCTGCCCTTGTTGCATAGAGGACAAGCATTCCCTGGCAATGTGACCCTGCGATGATGGAGGAAATAGACCAAAATTCATTAAGGTGGTAAGAATCTGTGATTTTGTTCAGGGCAAAGAAAATCTTATTTAGCTTTGCAGTGAGCACAAGAGTGAAGGAAAAGGAGCAGGGAATTGTTTTGTTTGGGGAAATTATCATAAATGTGATATGGATCCCTTTGGAAGATATAATTTCTTGGCTCCAAAAATGACACAAAATGGGTAATTAAGCAAGCATGGTATGACATAAAGGGCACAGGCCTTACATCCAAACAGAGTGCGAAAGTGCTAGTCACTCAGTGGAGTCCAACCCTTTGCTAACCCATAGACCATCACCATCCAGGCTCCTCTGTCCATGAAATTCTCCAGGCAAGAATACTGGAGCAGGTTGCCATTTCCTTTCTCCATGGAATCTTCCCAATCCATGGATCAAATGCAGGGGGAGTCTTTACATCTGAACCACCAGGGAAGCCCACATCCAAATACCTGCATTCAAATTCCTGCTCTACCCTCTGAGACCGAGTCACCTGAGGCTATATTATCATCTCCAAATCCTCAGTTAGCTTCTCTGGTGAATTAATAAAGTAACTACTTGAGAGGTTTGTTAAAAGCTGAGCAATAATGCTCGAAAATTCATAATTCACTGCCTAAATCAGGGGTAGGAGCTATTATTATTGGTAGGTGCAGAAGACTCTTTCTTTGAACATATATGCTGTAGTGCCTTTTCTATTAAAAATAATTAAAAATACAAACTACATTTGTAAAATTCTAGGGTTTTTTTCTTAAGGATAGAAATATTTTTTAAAGTTTTTGATGGATATTCGAAACACAAACATTTCATAAATCATTGACTACTTTAGCATAGCAGATGTAGGAATGTATATGGCAGCAGAAAACTTTGAAACAGTGAAGAGCTATTGACAGTTTAACGTAAATCAGTTTAATACAAATTTTCATGGAATTTCCAAATTCTTAAGGTCTGATTTAAGCTCATAATTTTATTTAAGGTTTGTATCTTAGTTATAATCTTTATTGTTTGTTTATTTATTTTTTGAAAAATGAATCAGTTAAGCAATAATGTAAAATCCTTTGATCATCTTTATTCATAAGTATGAAAGAAGGTGCACCTTGCTCAGTGATTGCAGTCTATGTAGATGCTTTTTCTTCTATGAAAAATAAGATCAATTTAAAATTGCCTTCTGTATTGTGGCTGAAGGGATGGTGTTAAAAGGAAGGTGGCTAATAACAATCTAGTTGTTAAATCGGGGCACTGCCTCCCTCCAGCACAAAGATATAACAAAATAGGAGGTAATTTGACCTGCATACAAATCAACTCTGCAGACAAAAAATGGGGAGAGTGTGATCAGAGGTGGGCCAAGAAGATAAATACATTGGCATATGGAATGTTCTTTGATTTCACCCCTGAAGGACACTTTATTTGGTTACCTCATTAGTGAATTCAGCAGCATAATAGAAGAACAATGTAAAAATTCTCTTTAAAATATAAACTTTCCTTATAACTTTTATAGCCAAGTCTCCAGGGAATAGGAAGATATTATACCGCTTTCACATATAGGTAAAGAAAACACAAAACCCTTAGAGAAAATGCAGTGCACATATGCAATGACTTGCATGCTCAGTGTCTGACTCTGTGACCCTATGAACCATGGCCTGCCAGACTCCTCTGTCCATGGGATTCTCCAGGCGAGAATGCTGGAGTGTGTTGTCATGCCCTCCTCCAGGGGATCTTCCCAACCCAGGGATTAACTCATGTCTCCGGAGTCTCCTACACTGCAGGCAGATTCTTTACCCACTGGGCCACTTGCAAAGCCTATGCAATAACTTATATCTTGTTAAAAACTATTTCTGCATAACAAAAGGTACACTAAAGAAAGTCAGCTGTTAGTATCAGGTTATGAGTCAGAAAAGACAAATTATAGAGTGTAATGTTCTATTCAGGCCTGACTCAGATTGGTGCTCTCTAAAATGAGGGGACACAAGAATAGAGATTTATGATACTGTTTTATTGGATGTTTCAGCCAGAATTTATTTCAATAGCTTTATAACCAGCTTTAGACCTTTATTTATTGACTCATTGAGTGATTGTTTAATTTTTCAGTTGTATAGGATTGCATTATTCTAAGAACCATCATATGCTATAATAATACTCACAAATCTTTCAAATATCAACTCCTTTACTTCATAATGAAGAATACCTAGCAAATGGATGCAAATTGGGATTCATTGGGTAAAGTGAAACAAACCTCTTCTTTATTCTGTAATATTGTTTTCTCTGTTTTTTCTCATAACATAGCACTTAAGAAAATACTATTTGTGGGCAAATACCCCATTGCTCTGAGGCCCTGTCAGGTCACCATGAGGACTGGAGGCATTGGTGTCCCAGGGCTCTAACTCATTGTGCTCTGGTGCACTGGTTGGGAAGCTCTGCTCTGTGACGACCTCTCTAGACAAACTGGATAAAATAATCTCAATACTACAGTAAGAATGCATAAGCAGTGAAAGTTATTTGCATTAACAGAAAGATTAAAGATGTGGAATCCTAAATAACACAAAACAAATACAACTCTAGTCATCATTCCTTTGCTCTAGCCACATCAATAAGTCGTGGAAATAGTGAATTATCACGGCTAGTATGTATCAGAGATATGCTAGTCCAACACTAATTTGAAATAAAATTAATTTCCGCTTCAGGAGCCTTAGTACTTTCATAAATTAGACTTTAGCACCTTCACTGCTCCACGGATTTTTGATCTTGAGGTTAGTGGATGGACTGCTGACTAGGCGTTAAAGACCTGAACGATGCATTGACATGGGTCATGGCATCTAATTTTACCCTGAAGAGAATAAAAAGAAGGATATCACTGACTGGTTTCTTCCAAAAGTTTAGTTCAGAGTGTAATAGCAAACCGGACAACCAAGACAGGACTCCTTCTGCACTGGAAATTAGAGTATCTGAAATAATATGACATCTTTCATGAAAAGAAGACAAATATATATATTTAGATATAAAATGTTAAGCTAAAATAAAGTTATAATCCCATGTTTTTGTAATCCATAAAAATATAGAAAATGCCAAATTCTTTTTGATGCAATAATTTGTGGCAAAGTGACATTATTTACAATTAAATCAAAGAAATTTACTTTGAAATTTGTAATAATCAAATTTGGATTCTCCAGCCAAACTCTGCTTTCCACATTTTTTAAAAAATTAAATGAAAGCATAATACAACCTCTAGTTGGTGGAAACATTTATATATTCAAAAATAATCTAAGAAAAATATAGAGAATTATAATTGCTGTGCAGTTGTTATTTTTGTTCAGTCATCAAGATGTGTCCGACTCTGCAACCCCATGAACTGCAACATGCACTGTAATATTGTTTTCTCTGTTTTTTCTCATAACATAGCACTTAAGAAAATACTATTTGTGGGCAAATACCCCATTGCTCTGAGGCCCTGTCAGGTCACCATGAGGACTGGAGGCATTGGTGTCCCAGGGCTCTAACTCATTGTGCTCTGGTGCACTGGTTGGGAAGCTCTGCTCTGTGACGACCTCTCTAGACAAACTGGATAAAATAATCTCAATACTACAGTAAGAATGCATAAGCAGTGAAAGTTATTTGCATTAACAGAAAGATTAAAGATGTGGAATCCTAAATAACACAAAACAAATACAACTCTAGTCATCATTCCTTTGCTCTAGCCACATCAATAAGTCGTGGAAATAGTGAATTATCACGGCTAGTATGTATCAGAGATATGCTAGTCCAACACTAATTTGAAATAAAATTAATTTCCGCTTCAGGAGCCTTAGTACTTTCATAAATTAGACTTTAGCACCTTCACTGCTCCACGGATTTTTGATCTTGAGGTTAGTGGATGGACTGCTGACTAGGCGTTAAAGACCTGAACGATGCATTGACATGGGTCATGGCATCTAATTTTACCCTGAAGAGAATAAAAAGAAGGATATCACTGACTGGTTTCTTCCAAAAGTTTAGTTCAGAGTGTAATAGCAAACCGGACAACCAAGACAGGACTCCTTCTGCACTGGAAATTAGAGTATCTGAAATAATATGACATCTTTCATGAAAAGAAGACAAATATATATATTTAGATATAAAATGTTAAGCTAAAATAAAGTTATAATCCCATGTTTTTGTAATCCATAAAAATATAGAAAATGCCAAATTCTTTTTGATGCAATAATTTGTGGCAAAGTGACATTATTTACAATTAAATCAAAGAAATTTACTTTGAAATTTGTAATAATCAAATTTGGATTCTCCAGCCAAACTCTGCTTTCCACATTTTTTAAAAAATTAAATGAAAGCATAATACAACCTCTAGTTGGTGGAAACATTTATATATTCAAAAATAATCTAAGAAAAATATAGAGAATTATAATTGCTGTGCAGTTGTTATTTTTGTTCAGTCATCAAGATGTGTCCGACTCTGCAACCCCATGAACTGCAACATGTCAGGCATCCCTATCCTTCACTATCTTCCGGAGTTTGCTCAAACTCATGTCCATTGAGTCAGTGATGTAATTAATAATGCAAAATAACTCTTAAATGAATAAACAGAAGCATCAGACTATGAATAAAGTATCACAACAGCAACAAAGTTAAACTCTAAAATCTTCTGTGAATGCATAGAGTGCCATGATGAAGACAATGCAAATAATCTGGTTTTGCTTCATCCAACCAGAAGGCTTCCTGCCAGGCTTCCTGGTGATCCAGTGTGTAGAGAGAACGCCTTGCAGTGCAAGGGGCATAGGTTGGATCCCTGGCCTGGGAAGATTCCATGTGCTGTGGAGCGGCTGGACTGATGTGTCCAACTACAGAGCCGGAGCTGTGGAGCGCATGCGCCCAGAGCCAGTGCTCTGCAACGACAGACGCCACCGCGATGGGAGGCCCACACAGGCCAAAGAATGAAGATGGATGAAAATAAATAAACAAAAAATCAATAAAAGAGGCCAAAATTTTAAATAAAATAAAATAAAATAAGCTTCTTGCTGCCTATCTCTGAAACAGCCAATCATTTTAAATATAAAAATACTCATAGTTTCATTAATAGGTGATAGGGTCCCAAAAGGCAAGCAAGTGAATTGACTAAGCTCTTTAAAAAAATAGTTTATTGTCCAAGAGCACAACTGGTAAAAACTCAAGTTGCATATGGCAGTGATTTTATCTTTTAAAAACTTATTAGCAATTATTCCTCATGTATTCTTTAGCATATATCTATTTATAGGTACATAAATATATACATGTATATGTTTGCTTACATATATTAATATATGCATGTATCTGGCAGTATCAGTGAAGCCTGTTGCCTTGAAATACTTAAAGAGTGCAGTGAAAAAGAGATTGGGAAACAAAAATATACTCCTTTCCTCACTGTTGTATAAAGGGGCAACTGTTCCCATGAGAGGAAAGCTATTTGATTGGTAATATTGGAGAAAGGACAGAAAATGAGTTAGATACATTCTATTACATGACACATTTACATGACATTTACATGACACATACTATTTCTGTTTCCCCTGAGGAGAAGAAGCAGGGAGGAATTGTGTGTGACTGGTCAGTATCACTGTGATAGGGTAAGTAAACTACCAGGAAGCCTTCTAAAACTACAATTATATGTCATGTTTGACAGTCATTCTTTTTTTCAAGTGATTAGGATATACTTTTATTTCCACATACCTGCCTTTTGTAGCTATTGCTTGTTTCTTAGCTTAGGGAGAGTGCCATGATGAAGACAATGCAAATAATCTGGTTTTGCTTCATCCAACCAGAAGGCTTCCTGCCAGGCTTCCTGGTGATCCAGTGTGTAGAGAGAACGCCTTGCAGTGCAAGGGGCATAGGTTGGATCCCTGGCCTGGGAAGATTCCATGTGCTGTGGAGCGGCTGGACTGATGTGTCCAACTACAGAGCCGGAGCTGTGGAGCGCATGCGCCCAGAGCCAGTGCTCTGCAACGACAGACGCCACCGCGATGGGAGGCCCACACAGGCCAAAGAATGAAGATGGATGAAAATAAATAAACAAAAAATCAATAAAAGAGGCCAAAATTTTAAATAAAATAAAATAAAATAAGCTTCTTGCTGCCTATCTCTGAAACAGCCAATCATTTTAAATATAAAAATACTCATAGTTTCATTAATAGGTGATAGGGTCCCAAAAGGCAAGCAAGTGAATTGACTAAGCTCTTTAAAAAAATAGTTTATTGTCCAAGAGCACAACTGGTAAAAACTCAAGTTGCATATGGCAGTGATTTTATCTTTTAAAAACTTATTAGCAATTATTCCTCATGTATTCTTTAGCATATATCTATTTATAGGTACATAAATATATACATGTATATGTTTGCTTACATATATTAATATATGCATGTATCTGGCAGTATCAGTGAAGCCTGTTGCCTTGAAATACTTAAAGAGTGCAGTGAAAAAGAGATTGGGAAACAAAAATATACTCCTTTCCTCACTGTTGTATAAAGGGGCAACTGTTCCCATGAGAGGAAAGCTATTTGATTGGTAATATTGGAGAAAGGACAGAAAATGAGTTAGATACATTCTATTACATGACACATTTACATGACATTTACATGACACATACTATTTCTGTTTCCCCTGAGGAGAAGAAGCAGGGAGGAATTGTGTGTGACTGGTCAGTATCACTGTGATAGGGTAAGTAAACTACCAGGAAGCCTTCTAAAACTACAATTATATGTCATGTTTGACAGTCAAGCTTCTTTTTTTTTCAAGTGATTAGGATAACTTTTATTTCCACATACCTGCCTTTTGTAGCTATTGCTTGTTTCTTAGCTTAGGGGAGAAAGGCTTATTATTTACTGCCATGCACACACAAATCATATGTTTTGTAATAAAACATAAGTTATCAGAAGAAAAGTTATATGAAATCAACCATATATGAATGTATTTTAAGAACTTTAAAATATTCAGATCCTTTGAGTCAGCAAGCACAAAGCAATCAATTTATGAAAATAAAAAAATTCAATAAAAGTAATATACAACTTAGATTATCAGTATAGAAACATTTGTAAAAACTTTCTAAATTTTCAACAAGAGACTACTTCAATAAATTTCAGTAAGTTCATAGGATGGACTGTGTGTTTATAGAAAATATTTTTGGAAAAGAGTTAAAGATATAGACAAACAACATTATGTTAGCTATAGTAAGATACATACGAGCATATTCATATAACTTGAGAAGGGGGGAAAATTGTGACTGATAAGTTTTGTGGTACAACATCAAATCTAAAATTAAAGCAACTTGAGCATTAGTAATAGAAAATATCTGTGTGTATATCGATTAAAATATGTACTCCACATATTTCTTCCTGTATCCAGCTTTTCAGTATGAAGGATGAAGTGGGGGCAGAAAAATACTTTATTTCTTTTCTCTTCACAACTTTGAAACTATTTTTAAAATTGTACAAGTCTACAGAGAAGAGAAGAATCACTTTACAACAAAGTAGCCACTTTATTTAAATACTGCATTGCTCCAAACTGCCAAAACTTACAAAGACTTAATGAGGCTTTGCTTTACATTAAGATCAAAATATCATAAAATACAAGAAGATTTGAGTCATTCTTATATAGAAGAAGAAAATAAATTATTACAATCTTTAAATCAAAAAAATGATTGATATTAAGTAGAACTAGTGCCAATAGGTAGAATTAACAAGTTGCCAGATTTCAGTTTAAAAAAGAAAGACATTCTAACACTAAATACTGTGTAAAGATAGAACTGAATACTCTGCAGGTAGTGAGCTCTTGGTCACAAGAAAAATTCAAAAAATACCAGTAACTTTAGCTGTTTCATATTGTTCACTCATACACTAGTAATACCAAGACGATATGTTCCTGATAATTATTTCCTATGATGAGAATTACTTTTGTAGCTATTGCTTGTTTCTTAGCTTAGGGGAGAAAGGCTTATTATTTACTGCCATGCACACACAAATCATATGTTTTGTAATAAAACATAAGTTATCAGAAGAAAAGTTATATGAAATCAACCATATATGAATGTATTTTAAGAACTTTAAAATATTCAGATCCTTTGAGTCAGCAAGCACAAAGCAATCAATTTATGAAAATAAAAAAATTCAATAAAAGTAATATACAACTTAGATTATCAGTATAGAAACATTTGTAAAAACTTTCTAAATTTTCAACAAGAGACTACTTCAATAAATTTCAGTAAGTTCATAGGATGGACTGTGTGTTTATAGAAAATATTTTTGGAAAAGAGTTAAAGATATAGACAAACAACATTATGTTAGCTATAGTAAGATACATACGAGCATATTCATATAACTTGAGAAGGGGGGAAAATTGTGACTGATAAGTTTTGTGGTACAACATCAAATCTAAAATTAAAGCAACTTGAGCATTAGTAATAGAAAATATCTGTGTGTATATCGATTAAAATATGTACTCCACATATTTCTTCCTGTATCCAGCTTTTCAGTATGAAGGATGAAGTGGGGGCAGAAAAATACTTTATTTCTTTTCTCTTCACAACTTTGAAACTATTTTTAAAATTGTACAAGTCTACAGAGAAGAGAAGAATCACTTTACAACAAAGTAGCCACTTTATTTAAATACTGCATTGCTCCAAACTGCCAAAACTTACAAAGACTTAATGAGGCTTTGCTTTACATTAAGATCAAAATATCATAAAATACAAGAAGATTTGAGTCATTCTTATATAGAAGAAGAAAATAAATTATTACAATCTTTAAATCAAAAAAAAAATTGATATTAAGTAGAACTAGTGCCAATAGGTAGAATTAACAAGTTGCCAGATTTCAGTTTAAAAAAGAAAGACATTCTAACACTAAATACTGTGTAAAGATAGAACTGAATACTCTGCAGGTAGTGAGCTCTTGGTCACAAGAAAAATTCAAAAAATACCAGTAACTTTAGCTGTTTCATATTGTTCACTCATACACTAGTAATACCAAGACGATATGTTCCTGATAATTATTTCCTATGATGAGAACTTACAATTCAACAGAATTTTGAGATTAAGAATCTTTGTCATTAATTTCTGTTGCATATCTTTAAAGGGACAGAGGACGGAGGTTTAGAGTTCTGCTGCAATTTAGTAGAACTTACATTGGGCCCAAGAGTGATTTGGAAAATTGGACCAGGGCAGCAGTGGAGGAAAATGTTGGTTGTAGGGAAGGACCGCTCCCAATCCCCATTCCTTTAGCTTCTTTTCCTTCAATCTAGGGTGCCTACATCCTGAGGACTAGTCATAATAAATGGAAGAAGTGTACTTAATGAGAGGTTGTCAGGGATTAAGTTGTAGGGAAAATGTAATTTGGAGTCCAGTACCTTTATAAGTCAGGTTACACCAAGTCATAACTCTTAAAAAAAAACAGGTTCAAGGGAAAAGTAAAGGTTGTCAGACTGAGACTTCCTCTCACATTGATGTTTTAATTATACCTGGGGGAAGTTCAGCTAGTGAGAGACTGGGGGCTCCAGAAAAATGAAAAGTACACAATTAAAATACACAGTATGATATCTTGCATAAATTGTAAAATTTAGTAAATAAATAAAAGCCAATAAGGCAAAAATGAGCCCCAAACTGGGCGGTCAAAAAAGGGAGAATGTGAAAACAGGTTTACTAAATCCTTCGCTTTCTGGAGGCTAAAAAACCACGAGTTAAGTATTTTACTTTTCCCTCTTGTGGAACAAAAGGTGCCCTTTTGTCTTTTGCTCTCCTATATTTAGTCATTTTGCTGTAGACATCAAGTTTTACTATTCATTTTATATTAGAAATGTGAACTATATTCTAGCTGAAAATGTATGTATGGGACAGAGAAGGTCCTACAAGTTTGATGACTCTCAAGAATCACTTATTCTACATAAAGTCAGAGGCCAAAACAGAAGCGAGGTAGAAATTACAGGGACACAGATTTAGGTTCAATAGTTGAACATACTTTTAACAGAGCTGTCAGGGTTTCCCTGGTGGTCCAGTGGGTAAGGACACCCCCTTGCAGTGCAAGGGACGCCGGTTCGATCTCTGGCCTGGGAGGATCCCACATCCCACGGAGCGGCTGGACTGATGTGTCCAATTACCGAGCCGGAGCTCTGGGGCGCTTGCGCCCAGAGCTGGTGCTCTGCGACAGCATAGGCCACCGCGACAGGAGGCCCACAAGAGCCAAAGAACAAAGACGGATGAAAATGGACAAATGAAAGACCAATAGAAGTGGCCCCCAACCTCCTCCCTCCCCAACCCGCCCCACCAAAAATAAATAAATAAATAAATGCTTATTAATAGAGCTGTCAAAACAGAAATAAGTTTATTTTTTCCTTAAGCAGTAGTGGGTTCTTCATCCCTGGAGGTATTCCATCAAAAGTCAGCAAACAGAGAGGTTATTTAGTGAATGCAAGTAGGCATTCATTCAAAAAGTAAGTGAGCTCCTTTTCCATTTATGCTGTATTATATATGTGATGAGGATAATAATCTCTGCCCGAATGATGCTTCTGTTCTAGGAGGTAAGCACTGTGCACATTTTTACCCAAACTGAAACTGTGATAAACGCAATAAGAGAGGAATTATAGGGTGTGGGAATGTTGAACCTGTATCCCAAACTTATTTACCCAGAGGAAGATAGCTGGTAGTAGATTGAGACATCAAGGAAATGACGTTTTAGCAAAGACTTGAAGGAAGAGAAGGAATTAAACAGGTGGAGGAGAGGGAAATATACAACAAGGAAGGTCAAATGCACATGTAAAGGCCTGAAACACATACTCAGAACCAAAGTGACGAGTACGGGAGCTGTAAAAGGAAGTGAGAACAGGTCATGCAGGAATCAGGCTCTATCCTAAGAGCTGTGGGAAGTCACTGAGGGTTTCAACTAGATAAATTAAGTGGCATTTGTCTTCAAAATACCAGTTATTGCATAAAATAAGGGTCTCCCAAATTTAGGATTCTATAAAATGAACACCCTTTATTAAACCAGTTACACCTGGGCAATTAAGGTCCCTGTACTCTTGAGGGGAACAAACTCTCCTGTGAAAATAAAACCAAGCTTTTTTTTTTTTTTTCATTGATCTTGGTTTGTGCCTAAGGCTTTGAATCTCTGGATTCATAATTTTTAGAATAGAAAGAGGCTTTAGATATAATTCCATATGATGATCTCTTATCTCCTGAGACAAACCAGAAGGTTTATGGAGTTGCCCAAGATCACCTGTTGTTAAATGCCAAACTAGAACCAGAAACTCAATCTACAAATTTCCATCCAACCTTGCTACTAATCATTGCTGTTCTTTATAAGTGATTAGTGATTATAATAATTCTTCAGTGTTTAAGAGACAGCCACATTTTAAATTTGAGTATTGGGCTATTTTTATTTTACAGTTTAGAACTGTTAAAAAGTTATTCTAGTGGCCTTCTTTGGGTATGCTAAATATCGTGAGAAAAACTTATATAATATCCTGAAATTAAGTTACAGTTACATTTGTCATATACGCCATTTGTTTAAGCATCATTTTTCAGTTGTAACATGAAATGCTGTTATATTCTTTCTTTAAGCCTAGTTTATAATAAACTGTTAAGTATCTTATGCAATTTACTTGTATTGAAGGTGAAAAACAGCTACATGAGTACGGAATGGTTGCTTACCATTGTGTTTGCTCTTACTGCCACTGCCCAGCATCACAACAGAATATTGTATCATATATTGCTAACCTGGAAAAAGATTGAAATTCAAAATTCATAGTATAGTTTCCCCTATTAAATATCATTTTTTCACCATTGTAAGTGGGTTGAACCACTGTAAGTCAGGAGCTATCTTTACTGAGTAATTATGGTTTGACACTGAAATTATTGTAATTCATTAAACATTGTATTTTCTGTTTCCTCCAAAATCCCCTAACTAAATCTATTTTTCATGTAAAAATAAATTTGTATGTTGAGAATTAGTCCAGTTTTCCCTCTTTCCTTTGTGAGTAAGTGTAGAACCTTTAGGAAAGTAAAGATTTTCATGGCACTAACTTTTACTCTCATTTGGTTCATGTTTGATGTCCTTGCATTTCCTTAATCTCTTCTGTCTCTCGTATTTTTTTCTATGATAACTTCATATATTTTTCTATTCTTTTAAGAACTTTACATGCTTTCTGGAAAGAGGTGGAGAATAGTTAATACTAAAGAATATATACAAGTAAATAAGGAAACTCTAAACTTAACAATAGAAAAAATGTGCAATGGACATTATTTACAGAAGAAAATAGCAAATGGTTACTGACGTGTAAAATTGTTAACCTTACCAGGAATGCTAAAGTGTCCACATACACTTATAGATAATTTTACAGAAGTAATTGTTAAAATGTGTATCTTTCCAAAGTAGGCAGAGTAGTATTTCTGTTTCTACATGTGCTTTTAAAACTTGGCCACTCCTGTTAGGAGGCGGGGTTTAGAGTCTATGTTTGCTTTCTCTTGGAACTATTAGCATCCTTGGACTACTTCAACCAAATTAACATCATAAGATGATATGATTTCTCTCTGTGGGTGTGCATGTCTCTCCGTTTCTATCTCTCTCTGTTTCTCTGTCTCTGCCTCTCTGTCTTTCCCTGGCACCTAGTCACAGGATTGTGAGAATGGCTGGGCCACACAGAAAAGGTTCACAAGTACTGTTAATTTTTAGTTTTTCTTATTTGCAATTTACTTGTATTGAAGGTGAAAAACAGCTACATGAGTACGGAATGGTTGCTTACCATTGTGTTTGCTCTTACTGCCACTGCCCAGCATCACAACAGAATATTGTATCATATATTGCTAACCTGGAAAAAGATTGAAATTCAAAATTCATAGTATAGTTTCCCCTATTAAATATCATTTTTTCACCATTGTAAGTGGGTTGAACCACTGTAAGTCAGGAGCTATCTTTACTGAGTAATTATGGTTTGACACTGAAATTATTGTAATTCATTAAACATTGTATTTTCTGTTTCCTCCAAAATCCCCTAACTAAATCTATTTTTCATGTAAAAATAAATTTGTATGTTGAGAATTAGTCCAGTTTTCCCTCTTTCCTTTGTGAGTAAGTGTAGAACCTTTAGGAAAGTAAAGATTTTCATGGCACTAACTTTTACTCTCATTTGGTTCATGTTTGATGTCCTTGCATTTCCTTAATCTCTTCTGTCTCTCGTATTTTTTTCTATGATAACTTCATATATTTTTCTATTCTTTTAAGAACTTTACATGCTTTCTGGAAAGAGGTGGAGAATAGTTAATACTAAAGAATATATACAAGTAAATAAGGAAACTCTAAACTTAACAATAGAAAAAATGTGCAATGGACATTATTTACAGAAGAAAATAGCAAATGGTTACTGACGTGTAAAATTGTTAACCTTACCAGGAATGCTAAAGTGTCCACATACACTTATAGATAATTTTACAGAAGTAATTGTTAAAATGTGTATCTTTCCAAAGTAGGCAGAGTAGTATTTCTGTTTCTACATGTGCTTTTAAAACTTGGCCACTCCTGTTAGGAGGCGGGGTTTAGAGTCTATGTTTGCTTTCTCTTGGAACTATTAGCATCCTTGGACTACTTCAACCAAATTAACATCATAAGATGATATGATTTCTCTCTGTGGGTGTGCATGTCTCTCCGTTTCTATCTCTCTCTGTTTCTCTGTCTCTGCCTCTCTGTCTTTCCCTGGCACCTAGTCACAGGATTGTGAGAATGGCTGGGCCACACAGAAAAGGTTCACAAGTCCTGTGTGCCTGATGACTGTCTAGGGTCTCAGTCTACAGTCAGCATCAAAAGGAAACCATGTGAGAGAGTTTTCACATGATTTCAGCCTGGTCTTCTAGTCCGACACTGGCTAGAACACAAATGAATTATTCTTACTCAGCCATGTCCTGGACCAAATTGCAGATCCATGAGCCAAATAAACGCTGTCATTTATTTAAGCCAGGATTTCCCAGCTTTGTCCTACTGATATGCTGCACTATTCTTTGCCATGGAGAGCTGTCTTGTGCATCACAAAGATGCTTCGTATCATTCCTGTCAGTAGCAACCCCTTTCTCGAGTCATAATAATCTAAACATGGTCCTTGGGAGGTAAAATCACCCCCAGTTGAGAATCATCACTTTAAGCCACTAAATTTTGGGGTTGGTAAACAGCCGTAGTGATCATTTGTTTC
The DNA here is from genome assembly GCA_022376925.1 of Tragulus kanchil. Lineage (NCBI taxonomy): Eukaryota > Metazoa > Chordata > Mammalia > Artiodactyla > Tragulidae > Tragulus > Tragulus kanchil. Next base: position 201,994,933 of record JAIOJX010000028.1, on the reverse strand, counting down.
CCATCCTGGACACTGATCCCCACGAACACCTCTGCATAAGTAATTTATCCATGCTCATGTTATTATATGTGTGCAGACACGTACAGGTAATACATACACACATTCCATGTATGACTATTTTTAGCATTATTTTACATTTTGACATCATTTTACAGAGAAGTGGAAAGATATATAGATTCCTCTATATATTTTTTCTCATTATTATATTCCTTGTAGGAACCAAGTAAATTGGTTTTTAACAGAAACCAAGTAAAAAAACAACAGATTTATTGGCTATAAAATAATATACTGGTTGTATAATATTATATGATATATACCATGATTTCTCTCATAATGGAAATTTAGATTGTTTTCATATTTTGCTACTATAAATATTACATAGTAAGCCTACTCAGTGCATATTTCCCTCAGGGTTAGATTTCTAAGACAGTATTTGCTGGGTCAAAGGTCTTATTACTTTAATATGTACTGCTAGATACTTCCTTTTATATTGCTTGCAAAACTTCACATTTTAACTAGCAGCATACAACTACTTTTACTCACTGAGTATATTTCATGTCCCTCATGAGATTCTACATATGTATATGTATATATGTGTGTGTGTATATATATATATATATATATATATGTATTTCATACATAATTTCATATATACTTCAAATATATATATTATATATGTGAAACCCCATGAACAGTAGCTCCCAGGCTTATCCATCCATGAATTTTCCAGGCAAGACTACTGGAGTGGGTTGCCATTTCATTCTCCAAAGAATACCCTAGGATGCATACAATCATATCAACAGAGAGAAGTGAATCTCTTCCTTTTCTAATATTAATGCTAATTATTTTCTTATTCTCTTGCTTTTTCTATATGTCCAGAAAATATTGAAAAGTAATGAAAAAAACAGATCCATTGATCCAGTCTGTGACCCTAAACATAATTATTTTAAAGATTTATTATTAATAACAATATGTTGTTTTATTTGCATAGTCCAGTATTAAATTTAGTAGTTTTCGATATCATTTTATTTGTAATTACTAAAATTACAACTAAATTTTTTCACATTTGTTTCCATCTCTATAGAATTTCTGGTATTTTCCATATAACTTTAATATACCTAAAGTATCTATAATGTAAATATTTGATAGAAATCACCTATGAGCCTATCCAGCCCTTCAATATTTTTCAATTATAAGTTTTATATGAAAATTTCCACTTAATTTTACCCATTTGTAATAATTATATATTTCCCTAAATAAATTTTCTAGGTTTTCTAAGGTGTTACTATAGAATTATATATCATAACATTTTATTATTCTTTCATATCCTCTATAATTGTCTTATCATCTCTATTGCTATATTTTACTCCCATTCTTTTGTCCTTAATCAAGTTTATGAGGGATTTATCATTTTTACTGGACATCTAAAAAAAAAAGAAAAAGTTGATCTGTCTTTTTTCCTTTTCCTCAACTGCGAGACTAAAATTGTGTCCACATCACAAGGTTGTTATGATGAGTATTAAGTCAGTTAATGCTCAGGAAGTACTTAGATTTACTGAATTACAAGAGACCTTTTAAAGATCTATTAAAATTTTTAATAAAACTATAAGTATATTTTCATCAAGTTTCTGATATTCTAATCTGTAATTCTTTATATATTTAGTTGCTGTATTGTTTGTGGTACAAAGTTTTATGACTGTGTATCTTCTTCAAAAAGTGTGTCTTTTATTAATGCATATCAGTCCACTTTATACACTGTGTAGTGCTTTCCATCAAAGGTCTACTTTCTGACATTAATATTGCTATCTCTTTTCTCTCTCTCAATTGCATTTACTTTCAGATTTTCATTACTTTGTTTTCACTGTGAGTCTTGTAAATAGCATAGAACTGAATTTTTTTAATCTAGTTTAAAAAGTATACCTTTTTATGGGAGATTACAGCCCCCTTCCAACTTAATGATTGAGAGAGCATTTTATATTTTTCATCTTGTTTTATGTTTTCATTTATTTGACTTGCTATTTTTAGCATTTTTGCAGAATAATTCTTATTTTATTTTCATATTGATGAACATGAATCTTCCCAGAATCTAAGAAATTAGAACTAGTCTTTATGTTTACTAAACAACTTTCTTGCTCTGTGAAGTTAGCTATTTTTTTTAATCCATAAGGTATAACAGTACCTCCCTTTGTTTCACTCTTGAGATGACTAGCATAATGAAATAGTCTATGTATCTATATTTGAAAAATATAAATTTTTAAGATGTCAGGAATGCCTTAAGGAAATATTAAAATAACATCAATTATCATAATACACGCTTATATAAATATATTCTATTTTACAGATGACAAAAACTAAAATTACTAAATAATGTATACAATCCAGGAGAGGTTTCTACAGTCTTTTTTAAGTTGATAGGCTTTACTTTGTGAGTAGCTTTAACTTTACAAAAAACTGAGCAGAAAAAAAAAAAAGGCTGAGCAGAAAGAATATTAGTCCTCCCTCCTCCCCCAATGATTGACATTTTCCAATAGGGTGATACATTTGCTACAACTAATGAACCAGTATCATTATTATTGGGCTTTTCTGGTGGCTCAATGGTAAAGAATTGGCCTGCCAATGTAGGAAGCATGGTTTTGATTCCTGGGTCAGGAAGATCCCTGGAGAAGAAATTGGCAACCCACTCTAGCATTTTTCCCCGGAAAATCCCATGGACAGAGCCTGGCAGGCTACAGTCCATGGGGTCACAAAGAGTCAGACTTGACTGAGCAACTAACACACAGACATATCTATTACTTGTAGTTAATCTACAATATTATATACTATCTAGTTCTGTCCTCATAAAATAGAGGTAGATATAATCAGTCCACTTTATACACTGTGTAGTGCTTTCCATCAAAGGTCTACTTTCTGACATTAATATTGCTATCTCTTCTCTCTCTCAATTGCATTTACTTTCAGATTTTCATTACTTTGTTTTCACTGTGAGTCTTGTAAATAGCATAGAACTGAATTTTTTTAATCTAGTTTAAAAAGTATACCTTTTTATGGGAGATTACAGCCCCCTTCCAACTTAATGATTGAGAGAGCATTTTATATTTTTCATCTTGTTTTATGTTTTCATTTATTTGACTTGCTATTTTTAGCATTTTTGCAGAATAATTCTTATTTTATTTTCATATTGATGAACATGAATCTTCCCAGAATCTAAGAAATTAGAACTAGTCTTTATGTTTACTAAACAACTTTCTTGCTCTGTGAAGTTAGCTATTTTTTTTAATCCATAAGGTATAACAGTACCTCCCTTTGTTTCACTCTTGAGATGACTAGCATAATGAAATAGTCTATGTATCTATATTTGAAAAATATAAATTTTTAAGATGTCAGGAATGCCTTAAGGAAATATTAAAATAACATCAATTATCATAATACACGCTTATATAAATATATTCTATTTTACAGATGACAAAAACTAAAATTACTAAATAATGTATACAATCCAGGAGAGGTTTCTACAGTCTTTTTTAAGTTGATAGGCTTTACTTTGTGAGTAGCTTTAACTTTACAAAAAACTGAGCAGAAAAAAAAAAAAAAAAAGGCTGAGCAGAAAGAATATTAGTCCTCCCTCCTCCCCCAATGATTGACATTTTCCAATAGGGTGATACATTTGCTACAACTAATGAACCAGTATCATTATTATTGGGCTTTTCTGGTGGCTCAATGGTAAAGAATTGGCCTGCCAATGTAGGAAGCATGGTTTTGATTCCTGGGTCAGGAAGATCCCCTGGAGAAGAAATTGGCAACCCACTCTAGCATTTTTCCCCGGAAAATCCCATGGACAGAGCCTGGCAGGCTACAGTCCATGGGGTCACAAAGAGTCAGACTTGACTGAGCAACTAACACACAGACATATCTATTACTTGTAGTTAATCTACAATATTATATACTATCTAGTTCTGTCCTCATAAACTAGAGGTAGATATAATCCTCTAGGGTAGACATAATTATCATATCTAACAACTGATGATTTGAGCCACTTATTCAATGTCACACAGGTGGAACCTGTGGAACCAAGGAGATGGAACCAAGGTTTTTCAAACCAAGTAGACCGAGTCAAGTCAAAACCATGAACTTTAAATGACGGATTGACCATCATCAGCCCAATGATTTACCTTAGGGAAGCATTATAATCCTTGTTTCTTCTTTCCATTCCATAAGATAATACTTAAGAAACATTTTCACTTCCCTTAACTTTATTCTCCTTTGCCCCTCTTAGGAGATCTTTCAAATACTTTTACATTCTTTTGGCCTACTATCTATTCCTAGATTTCACTAAGATAATTTAGAATGTTTATTTCTGAACTATTATTCACACCAATGCTTTTTACCATCACAAATAAAATGAGATATTATTTTTTCTAGTAAAAGTAAAATTACATGTTTTCAAAACTATAGTCAGTTGGTATAACATCTCTGTAAAGCAGTTTTTGGTGATAGATATGAAGAATATTTACATGTTAATCATTTTTAACCCATTAATTCCAGTTTAAGAACATCTTTCAGGACTTCCCTGGTGGTCCAGTGGGTAAGGACATCACCTTGCAGTGCAAGGGGCACCGGTTTGATCCCTGGCCTGGGAAGATCCCACGTGCCGAGGAGCAGCTGGACCCATGTGTCCAACTACCCAGCCAGAGCTCTGGAGTGCATGTGCCCGGAGCCGATGCCGTGGGACGAGAGAGGCCACAACGATGGGAGGCCCACACAGGCCAAAGAACAAAGGTGGATGAAAGACCAATAGAAGTGGCCATAAAAAAAAAAAAAGAACATCTTTCAAATAAACATTCAGATATTAAGACAAAGTTAAGTGAAAATAATGTTTATCACAACATTAATTGTGAAAATATAAAATTAACCCAAAGTTAAATCAAGAGCTAAAATGGTTTAAATTAACATATATCTTTATGAAGGGACTTTGTCCATTCATCAAAAATCACATATACAGAATTCAGTCACACTAGAAAAACTTTAACTATGGCATTAAAAAAAAAAGAATGCAAGCTACATAATTTGATAATAATTATGCATTAAACATCAAAGTAGTTCTATCTGAACTTAAGGATAATTGGTTATTTAAGAATTAACTTTGTTCTGCTAAAATTTTATAATGACTTCATAATGATTATATATTATTTTAAAATCAGAAGTTCTCTGTCTTTTGGTCTTTCATTCTTTTAAAGAGTCATTACATTCTTTAGCATGAACTAGGATTTGATACTGAGTCAGCTGGAACCATACTGCCCTCTATGGGATTTTGGCTGATCCACAACGACTGAATATATTTATTTATTCTCAGAGATTTGCACAGTTGTATTTATTTACACAAAAGAAACCTATGTGGAAAGCTATGTGTGAAACAAATACATGTTAAAATTATAATCACGTGGGAAACCAAAACAGTACTATTGACCTGGTAAGACTGAATTCACTACAATTTAATACAGAATGCATGCCTGGTAGAAACAAGACCTAATTTATCCGCCAACCCCCCCCCCCAAAAAAACAGCATTGTGATTCAAATAAATTCGATTACTGGCTTCCCCGGTGGTCCAGTGGGTAAGGACACCGCCTCGCAGTGCAAGGGGCGCCGGTTCAATCCCTGGCCTGGGAAGATCCCACGTGCCGTGGACTGATGTGTCCAATTGCCGAGCCAGAGCTCTGGGGCGCATGCGCCCAGAGCCGGCGCTCTGTGACAACAGAGGCCACCGCGATGGGAGGCCCACAGGAGCCATAGAACAAAGACGGATGAAAATAGATAAATGAAAGACCAATAGAAGTGACCCGCCCGTCCCTCTCCTACTCCTCCCCACCCCCCAAAAGATAAAAATAAATAAATAAATAAATAAATTCTATTACTTAAAACATTGATCTAAATGTGACTAATCAACAATTTTGAAAATGAGTGGAAAAGAAAAGGATTATTTGTAGACAATTGGGTACTCACTTTGTAAAAGCCGTGTGTGTTCTTTGCGCTATGTATAGCATTTGGATGAAAGAATGTCCCAAAGCTAAATACTTATATATACTTTGATCTCTTCCTCTTGAATATAGTATAAGTCCTACTTTAGCCATCTTTCGGAGTCCTCATATGAGAATAACATCCTGGCCTTGGGTCCCTCTCATGAGTAACTGACTCCTTCCGGTAGGATGGCGAATGGTAGAAAGGATGAAAGCAAGGGTTAAAAACAATCAACTGTATTTCATGTAATCAGAGCTTTAACAATATGTCTTAGCGGTCAGTGAATTCCTGCACTTTGTTTTGAAAAGAAAAATGGCATCTTGGAAAAAGTATGATTCACAGTAGGGTATTTATTTTATCAGAGGATTTTGGCACAGTTGTTATTTATTTACACCACAACGACTGAATATATTTATTTATTCTCAGAGATTTGCACAGTTGTATTTATTTACACAAAAGAAACCTATGTGGAAAGCTATGTGTGAAACAAATACATGTTAAAATTATAATCACGTGGGAAACCAAAACAGTACTATTGACCTGGTAAGACTGAATTCACTACAATTTAATACAGAATGCATGCCTGGTAGAAACAAGACCTAATTTATCCGCCAACCCCCCCCCCCAAAAAAACAGCATTGTGATTCAAATAAATTCGATTACTGGCTTCCCCGGTGGTCCAGTGGGTAAGGACACCGCCTCGCAGTGCAAGGGGCGCCGGTTCAATCCCTGGCCTGGGAAGATCCCACGTGCCGTGGACTGATGTGTCCAATTGCCGAGCCAGAGCTCTGGGGCGCATGCGCCCAGAGCCGGCGCTCTGTGACAACAGAGGCCACCGCGATGGGAGGCCCACAGGAGCCATAGAACAAAGACGGATGAAAATAGATAAATGAAAGACCAATAGAAGTGACCCGCCCGTCCCTCTCCTTCTCCTCCCCACCCCCCAAAAGATAAAAATAAATAAATAAATAAATAAATTCTATTACTTAAAACATTGATCTAAATGTGACTAATCAACAATTTTGAAAATGAGTGGAAAAGAAAAGGATTATTTGTAGACAATTGGGTACTCACTTTGTAAAAGCCGTGTGTGTTCTTTGCGCTATGTATAGCATTTGGATGAAAGAATGTCCCAAAGCTAAATACTTATATATACTTTGATCTCTTCCTCTTGAATATAGTATAAGTCCTACTTTAGCCATCTTTCGGAGTCCTCATATGAGAATAACATCCTGGCCTTGGGTCCCTCTCATGAGTAACTGACTCCTTCCGGTAGGATGGCGAATGGTAGAAAGGATGAAAGCAAGGGGTAAAAACAATCAACTGTATTTCATGTAATCAGAGCTTTAACAATATGTCTTAGCGGTCAGTGAATTCCTGCACTTTGTTTTGAAAAAGAGAAAAATGGCATCTTGGAAAAAAGTATGATTCACAGTAGGGTAGATTTGCGGTTGAACGTAGATCTCCTTCTGTGCCTTGCCTTCTACCAGGGTGCACCCCATCATATTTTCCATGTATTCTGCTTGTCAGTATCCTATTTCTTAAAGCAAGGTAGAATTGCCCACTGCTTAGAAATGTTTGCAACATTTTAGGATTAATTTTATTTCCTACTTAATTTTGTAAAGTGTTTATACAGCTTCCTAAGTATAGCTCTATGAGATTCACTTGAATGTGATTAACTTTTAAAAGGAAGCAAATGGGGCTTCCCTGGTGGTTCAGTGGATAAAGAGTCTGCCTTGCACTGCAAGGGGTGCCGGTTCAATCCCTGGCCTGGGAAAATCCCACATGCCGCCCAGCGGCTGTACAAGTGTGTCCAATTAGGAGCCAGTGCTCTGGAGCACATGCGCCCAGAGCCGGTGCTCTGCTACAGGAGAGGCCACTGCAATGGGAAGCCCACACAGGCCAAAGAAGAAAGATGTATGAAAACAAATAAATAAAAGACCAATAAAAGTGGCCAAAAATCAAAAAATAAGGAAGCATATGATATTGTATATACTATATTAAATACAACGTGCTGAAAGCTATGATGAAGAAGCTTTGCTGGAAATGCTCTGATGCTTTGCCTGTTTCTATTATACTGGTGGCCCAATAGGACCATCTCATTAATGAATTTTTTCTAAAAAAAAAATGATACAATGCTTGTAAATGTACTAAGAATATTTCAATGACACAAGTTTGCTTGCCAATATATTTTAGTTTATTTGGTATTTAACTTTATTTATGATAATGATGATGCACCTTGAAGACAAGGAAGATATTCCCATAAAATCTTTTTGTTAAAGAACTTCATACCAATTTGATGCTAATGACCAGAATGACAGTAGATAGATTCAGTTGAAGCAATCACATTTTACCTATCTCCAAGTCTCTACCATTCTTGCTGGTTCAAAAACAACTCAGTTAGTGAGTAAACAGGTCAGGCTTCAGGATTTTTATAACTCTTATGATCAAAGGTAGAAAGGATGAAAGCAAGGGTAAAACAATCAACTGTATTTCATGTAATCAGAGCTTTAACAATATGTCTTAGCGGTCAGTGAATTCCTGCACTTTGTTTTGAAAAAGAGAAAAATGGCATCTTGGAAAAAAGTATGATTCACAGTAGGGTAGATTTGCGGTTGAACGTAGATCTCCTTCTGTGCCTTGCCTTCTACCAGGGTGCACCCCATCATATTTTCCATGTATTCTGCTTGTCAGTATCCTATTTCTTAAAGCAAGGTAGAATTGCCCACTGCTTAGAAATGTTTGCAACATTTTAGGATTAATTTTATTTCCTACTTAATTTTGTAAAGTGTTTATACAGCTTCCTAAGTATAGCTCTATGAGATTCACTTGAATGTGATTAACTTTTAAAAGGAAGCAAATGGGGCTTCCCTGGTGGTTCAGTGGATAAAGAGTCTGCCTTGCACTGCAAGGGGTGCCGGTTCAATCCCTGGCCTGGGAAAATCCCACATGCCGCCCAGCGGCTGTACAAGTGTGTCCAATTAGGAGCCAGTGCTCTGGAGCACATGCGCCCAGAGCCGGTGCTCTGCTACAGGAGAGGCCACTGCAATGGGAAGCCCACACAGGCCAAAGAAGAAAGATGTATGAAAACAAATAAATAAAAGACCAATAAAAGTGGCCAAAAATCAAAAAATAAGGAAGCATATGATATTGTATATACTATATTAAATACAACGTGCTGAAAGCTATGATGAAGAAGCTTTGCTGGAAATGCTCTGATGCTTTGCCTGTTTCTATTATACTGGTGGCCCAATAGGACCATCTCATTAATGAATTTTTTCTAAAAAAAAAATGATACAATGCTTGTAAATGTACTAAGAATATTTCAATGACACAAGTTTGCTTGCCAATATATTTTAGTTTATTTGGTATTTAACTTTATTTATGATAATGATGATGCACCTTGAAGACAAGGAAGATATTCCCATAAAATCTTTTTGTTAAAGAACTTCATACCAATTTGATGCTAATGACCAGAATGACAGTAGATAGATTCAGTTGAAGCAATCACATTTTACCTATCTCCAAGTCTCTACCATTCTTGCTGGTTCAAAAACAACTCAGTTAGTGAGTAAACAGGTCAGGCTTCAGGATTTTTATAACTCTATCCCATCAAATCTATATGGACACTCAGGAATTTTTATCCATTTAACCACTATTCCCTAAACATACATAGCACCTTCTTAATTCAATGCATACAATGTTGCTTCTGTGTGGAATCTTCTCTAGAACTTTTTTTGTCCATTGTTGTTGTTGTTCAGTCACTAAGTCATGTCTGACTCTTTCCATCCCCATGGACTGCAGCATGCCAGGCTTCCCGGTCCTTCACCATCTCCCAGAGTTTGCTCAACTCATGTCCATTCAGACAGTGATGCCATCCAACTATCTTATCCTCTGTCATCCCCTTGTCATTCGGTCTTCAGTCTCCCCTAGCATTAGGGTCTTTTCCAATGAGTCAGCTTTTTGCATCAGGTGGCCAAAATACTGGGGCTTCAGGCTAAGCGTCATCTTTCCAGATGAATTGTCAGGGTTGATTTCCTTTAGAATTGAATGGCTTGATTTCCTTGCTGTCCAAGGGATTCTAAAGAGTGTTCTCCAGAACCACACTTCAAAAGCGTCAGTTCTTCGGTGCTCAGCCTTCTTTATGGTGCAACTCTCACATCCATCCATAGCTACTGGAAAACCCATACCTTCAACTATACAGATCTTTGTCAGTAAAGGGATGTCTCTGCTTTTTAATACACTGTTTAGGTTTGTCATAGGCTTTCTTCCAAGGAGCAAGTATCTTTTCATTTCATGGCTGCTGTCACTGTCTTCAGTGATTTTGGAGCCTAGGAAAACAAAGTCTGTCACTGTTTCCGTTGTCTCCCCATCTATTTGTCATGAAGTGATGGAACTAGATGCCATGATCTTAGTTTTCTGAACATTGAGTTTTAAACCGTCTTTTTCATTTTACTCTTTCACCTTCATCAAAAGGTTCTTTAGTTCCATTTTACTTTATGCCATTAGTCTGGATCATCTGCATATCTGAAGTTGTTCATATTTCTTCTGGCAATCTTAAGTCCAGTTTGTGATTCATCTATAAGGTTTGCATTCAAGTCATCTTTTTGTTCACTCTCATTCTACTTTAAGTTTTCGGCAAAATTGATAACTCAGCTTCAAAAACAACTCAGTTAGTGAGTTTTTTATAACTCTATCCCATCAAATCTATATGGACACTCAGGAATTTTTATCCATTTAACCACTATTCCCTAAACATACATAGCACCTTCTTAATTCAATGCATACAATGTTGCTTCTGTGTGGAATCTTCTCTAGAACTTTTTTTGTCCATTGTTGTTGTTGTTCAGTCACTAAGTCATGTCTGACTCTTTCCATCCCCATGGACTGCAGCATGCCAGGCTTCCCGGTCCTTCACCATCTCCCAGAGTTTGCTCAACTCATGTCCATTCAGACAGTGATGCCATCCAACTATCTTATCCTCTGTCATCCCCTTGTCATTCGGTCTTCAGTCTCCCCTAGCATTAGGGTCTTTTCCAATGAGTCAGCTTTTTGCATCAGGTGGCCAAAATACTGGGGCTTCAGGCTAAGCGTCATCTTTCCAGATGAATTGTCAGGGTTGATTTCCTTTAGAATTGAATGGCTTGATTTCCTTGCTGTCCAAGGGATTCTAAAGAGTGTTCTCCAGAACCACACTTCAAAAGCGTCAGTTCTTCGGTGCTCAGCCTTCTTTATGGTGCAACTCTCACATCCATCCATAGCTACTGGAAAACCCATACCTTCAACTATACAGATCTTTGTCAGTAAAGGGATGTCTCTGCTTTTTAATACACTGTTTAGGTTTGTCATAGGCTTTCTTCCAAGGAGCAAGTATCTTTTCATTTCATGGCTGCTGTCACTGTCTTCAGTGATTTTGGAGCCTAGGAAAACAAAGTCTGTCACTGTTTCCGTTGTCTCCCCATCTATTTGTCATGAAGTGATGGAACTAGATGCCATGATCTTAGTTTTCTGAACATTGAGTTTTAAACCGTCTTTTTCATTTTACTCTTTCACCTTCATCAAAAGGTTCTTTAGTTCCATTTTACTTTATGCCATTAGTCTGGATCATCTGCATATCTGAAGTTGTTCATATTTCTTCTGGCAATCTTAAGTCCAGTTTGTGATTCATCTATAAGGTTTGCATTCAAGTCATATTTTTTTTGTTCACTCTCATTCTACACTGGTATTATAAGTGCTCTTTATACATTCTGAGGCAAGGATGGGGAAGCCAAAAATTGCACATGTTATTTAACTGTTTTAAAATAAAAACTCCACTGCCAGTCCATTATGGTGAACTGGAGTGGGGCAGGAAATAAAGGTTTATTGCCTTGTTATGACATATCCATGGTCTGCATTGTCAGTGAACTCTATTGATACTGGTGACAAGAGTAAGCAAATCATTGCAAAGTGGTGTTTTGTTTGTTTGTTTGTTTTTACTGTGAGTCCCTAAACTTTTATGCTAACCTTCTTGTTTTTCCTTTTAATCCCAATGACCCATCCCTCATCTCTATACCCATATCTTTTTTAAAAAATCCTACATCCCCCAGATTCCTTGCTTCTATTCTACCTGGGCCTCACTTGGTCCCAATCCAAGTCCACATAGAAGAGTAGATTGTCCTGTGAAGTGGGAGTTAGGAGATTTGAGCTGATAAACTTGATATGCCTTTCCTTCAATGTGACCTTAGACAAAACATTTTCTCTCTGGACTTTCAGGTCTTCTATTTGGAAACAGAATGAATATGGGAACCGATGATCTCCAATATCAGCCACTTTAGAGGAGAGGAGAAACTAAAATCTTTGCATCTTGTCTCTCTTATATCAAATCTTTTGCCAGTGAGCTGTTGCATCCTTCAGACACTAGAGGGGGCTTCCTGAAGACTTTTCCAATATATCCAGATTCAAGTAAAGGGTGAGTGCCTCTTAGTGGCAATCCATGTTCTGAGATATGTGGCTTCATTTTTTAATTTTAAGTAAATGTGAAAAAATATATGTTGTAGCAATTAAAATATTTTGTATTACTATGACCTTCTAGCATGAGGAGAATTAAATTTATTTTAAGTATCAGCCAGGTCTAGAATTGTCTATCCTCCATCTTTAAATTTATGAAAATATTTAAAACAATGAAAGAGCAGTGAAATCCTGAGTAGGATTCTGAAAGCCATTATTCACAACTAAGATACCTTTTTGTCTGATTATATTATGCCATTAGTTGATATCGATATCTTTTTCTTTTTGGCAATCTTAAGTCCAGTTTGTGATTCATCTATAAGGTTTGCATTCAAGTCATATTTTTTTTGTTCACTCTCATTCTACACTGGTATTATAAGTGCTCTTTATACATTCTGAGGCAAGGATGGGGAAGCCAAAAATTGCACATGTTATTTAACTGTTTTAAAATAAAAACTCCACTGCCAGTCCATTATGGTGAACTGGAGTGGGGCAGGAAATAAAGGTTTATTGCCTTGTTATGACATATCCATGGTCTGCATTGTCAGTGAACTCTATTGATACTGGTGACAAGAGTAAGCAAATCATTGCAAAGTGGTGTTTTGTTTGTTTGTTTGTTTTTACTGTGAGTCCCTAAACTTTTATGCTAACCTTCTTGTTTTTCCTTTTAATCCCAATGACCCATCCCTCATCTCTATACCCATATCTTTTTTAAAAAATCCTACATCCCCCAGATTCCTTGCTTCTATTCTACCTGGGCCTCACTTGGTCCCAATCCAAGTCCACATAGAAGAGTAGATTGTCCTGTGAAGTGGGAGTTAGGAGATTTGAGCTGATAAACTTGATATGCCTTTCCTTCAATGTGACCTTAGACAAAACATTTTCTCTCTGGACTTTCAGGTCTTCTATTTGGAAACAGAATGAATATGGGAACCGATGATCTCCAATATCAGCCACTTTAGAGGAGAGGAGAAACTAAAATCTTTGCATCTTGTCTCTCTTATATCAAATCTTTTGCCAGTGAGCTGTTGCATCCTTCAGACACTAGAGGGGGCTTCCTGAAGACTTTTCCAATATATCCAGATTCAAGTAAAGGGTGAGTGCCTCTTAGTGGCAATCCATGTTCTGAGAAATGTGGCTTCATTTTTTAATTTTAAGTAAATGTGAAAAAAATATATGTTGCAGCAATTAAAATATTTTGTATTACTATGACTTTCTAGCATGAGGAGAATTAAATTTATTTTAAGTATCAGCCAGGTCTAGAATTGTCTATCCTCCATCTTTAAATTTATGAAAATATTTAAAACAATGAAAGAGCAGTGAAATCCTGAGTAGGATTCTGAAAGCCATTATTCACAACTAAGATACCTTTTTGTCTGATTATATTGCAAAAGGAGAGTTATTATGGCCTTGCCTATTTTTTTAAGACTAGGCTTTAGAAAATAAAAGAAATTTGATGAACATTCATTTAAAACTGAAATTATCATGAACTCATTTATTATATTTCAAAAAAAGCAGGTTTGTGAAGTTTATGAAGAACAAATAATGATCTATCCATTATCTTAAGGATAACATAAATTGAGATGAGATATTAATTTGTATTTGTATTATTAATTTTTTCAAGTAAGAAATAGTCCAATATATCTTTAGATCAAGAAAGGCTGACATTAATCTGATCCACTGGTTCTTTTACAGACTTTTTTTATTCTCTTGAGATCTGTTAGGTTTTATCTTTGATATTCTTATATATCAGTATGTTAGTGGGTGCTAAGATTTTTTTTTTCCTTAAGGCTTGAAACTTTACAAAGACTTCCAGTTTGAGAACTGACAGCTTCATTATGAGGAACTTCAGTTATTTTCGTCATTTATTGCTTCCCTACATTCTTTTCCTTCATTTCTGGTATTGCTACTATGGGAGTATTAAGAAGTCTCCAACTTCTGTTTCTTTAATAGACTATATATATTCTCTAACCCAAGTCTTTCAAGTTTTTTTTTTTTTTTTTTTAGCTAATACATTTTTGACAACCAGTGTCTCAAATTGATTCTTGGTTTATGTTTTCCAACATCCTCATTTATGTTTCTAAGAATATTTATATCCATGTTTTAAATATTTGTTTCCTCTGTTCCATCAACTCAGTGCTCTAAGACCAAATATTCCATTTTTTAATCTCCCAGAATATTTAAAAGGGGCTTCCTGAAGACTTTTCCAATATATCTAGATTCAAGTAAAGGGTGAGTGCCTCTTAGTGGCAATCAATGTTCTGAGAAATGTGGCTTCATTTTTAATTTTAAGTAAATGTGAAAAAATATATGTTGCAGCAATTAAAATATTTTGTATTACTATGACTTTCTAGCATGAGGAGAATTAAATTTATTTTAAGTATCAGCCAGGTCTAGAATTGTCTATCCTCCATCTTTAAATTTATGAAAATATTTAAAACAATGAAAGAGCAGTGAAATCCTGAGTAGGATTCTGAAAGCCATTATTCACAACTAAGATACCTTTTTGTCTGATTATATTGCAAAAGGAGAGTTATTATGGCCTTGCCTATTTTTTTAAGACTAGGCTTTAGAAAATAAAAGAAATTTGATGAACATTCATTTAAAACTGAAATTATCATGAACTCATTTATTATATTTCAAAAAAGCAGGTTTGTGAAGTTTATGAAGAACAAATAATGATCTATCCATTATCTTAAGGATAACATAAATTGAGATGAGATATTAATTTGTATTTGTATTATTAATTTTTTCAAGTAAGAAATAGTCCAATATATCTTTAGATCAAGAAAGGCTGACATTAATCTGATCCACTGGTTCTTTTACAGACTTTTTTTATTCTCTTGAGATCTGTTAGGTTTTATCTTTGATATTCTTATATATCAGTATGTTAGTGGGTGCTAAGATTTTTTTTTTCCTTAAGGCTTGAAACTTTACAAAGACTTCCAGTTTGAGAACTGACAGCTTCATTATGAGGAACTTCAGTTATTTTCGTCATTTATTGCTTCCCTACATTCTTTTCCTTCATTTCTGGTATTGCTACTATGGGAGTATTAAGAAGTCTCCAACTTCTGTTTCTTTAATAGACTATATATATTCTCTAACCCAAGTCTTTCAAGTTTTTTTTTTTTTTTTTTTAGCTAATACATTTTTGACAACCAGTGTCTCAAATTGATTCTTGGTTTATGTTTTCCAACATCCTCATTTATGTTTCTAAGAATATTTATATCCATGTTTTAAATATTTGTTTCCTCTGTTCCATCAACTCAGTGCTCTAAGACCAAATATTCCATTTTTTAATCTCCCAGAATATTTATACTCCTCAGAAGGTGCAAGGATTTTTACTGTGAACTCATTGTCATTCACATGACACTATCAGATGCCCTTTGTGACTACAATATTTCAAGGATGGGATCGTTATGGCTGTGTTCCATTCATTAAGTGTGACTCTGCATGTGTTCTTTTTCTTTTCTGATCTACGAAGGTTTTGATGTAGGAAAGTAAGACAGAACCCCACAGCTTAATAATGCTTGTATAAATATGACACATTAGCTGACTTATTTGATAGGTACAAAGATTATTTTATCCTTTAAAGTTTTTATGGAAATATTGATGAATACAATCATGACAAAGATTTTATAGAGCACCCTATGACCCAGCAATCCCACTATTAGGCCTATATCCTGATGAAATCAAAACTGAAAGAGGCACCTGTACCCCAATGTTCATTGCAGCTCTCTATACAATAGCCAGAACATGGAAGCAACCTAGATGTCCATCGACAAATGAATGGATCCAGAAGCTCTGGTACATATATACAATGGAATACTACTCAGCTGTTAAAAGAAATGCAGAAGACTCAGTCCTAATGAGGTGGCTGGCTTTAGAACCTATCATAAAAAGTGAAGTAAGTCAAAAAGAGAAAGACAAGTATAGTATACTAACTCATATATATGGGATCTAGTAAGATGGTCATGATAACACACACAGTGAACTCATGAAAAACAGAGAATAGACATAAAGACATTGTGGAGACCGAACAATGGGAGGGAGTAACATGGGAACCTATACTGTCATGTGTAGAAAAGATAGCTATTGTCATTGTGCTAGGGGAATAGGAGTACCTACAACCACTTGGAGCAATGGTCTGGAGGGATGGGGGGGGGAACTTGGGTGGGGGGAGGGCCAAGGGATATGCATCTGATTGATCTGGGAACATACATGTACAAAAATAAATAAATAAATAAATAAATACAAAAAAAAAAAAAAGATTTTATAGAAGGAAAAGTATTCATTTTGATTAATCAAAGTTAACTTATTATATAATGTCTGTGTGATAAAATATAGACTGAGTAAAATAATAATAAAAAAACTGAAAAGATTCAGATTTAAATCCTCAATCTACTTTTTATTGGTAGTTTTTATTATTTTATTAATAATTTTATTAAAAGCTTTGTTAATAACATTTTTATTAATTGGTTAAGTTCCAAGCCCTTAGAACTTCAGCTTTTATGTGTATAATATATGAATAATAACTCATTTCTTCTCTGAGGTTGCTTGCTAAAACATACAAAAAGAATATGCCAAACAGGGGGAAATAAGTGTGCTTTTTGTGCATGACATGCATTAATTTGGGTGTTCGCCTGGTAATCCCCAGTACAGGGTTGCTCCGGTAAAATATAATGGAGGAATACATTTAGCCGTGGATATCTAAGTGAGCTCTGGAGAAGGAAATGGCAACTCATTATAGTATTCTTGCCTAGGAAATCCCATGGACAGAGGAGGCTGGCAGACTGCAGTCCATGAGGTCACACAAGTCAGACACAACTGGGTGACTAAACCACCATCACCACCAAGTGAGCTACCTTTGAATCTATTATAGAATGGCTGTGGTACAGTCTCCATTCATTCAGCTAGTTATGTAAATAACCATAGCTATTCTGGGCTTCCTATGTGGTGCTACTTGTAAAGAATCTGCTTCCAATGCTGGAGACCTGGGCTTGATCCACTCTGGAAGATCCCTGGAGGAGGGCATGACAACCCACTCCAGAGTTCTTGCCTGGAGAATCCCGTGGACAAAGGGTTGCAAAGTGTAAGACATAATTGAAGCAACTTTGCGGGCATGTGTGCAAGCACTGTAGCTATTCCACCCCGTCTCATAGCACAGACAGAGAGTGAACATAAAACCTGTGCTACAAGGGTTTGCCTCATGTCGGTGGGAATAGGTGCGCTTTACACATAGTAGGAGAAAGAATGGAAGTTCAAGACGTAAAAGAGGGACTTCCCTGGCAATCCAGTGATTAAGATTTCACGTTTCCATTGCATGAGGCCTGGGTTCAATCTTTGGTGAGGGAACTAAGATCCTGCCTACTGTGTGGTGTGGCAAAACAAACAAAAGCAGTAGTATAAAAAAATGTTTTTAAAAGAGCAGGATATCTTCATGCTTTCTACAGAAATGAAGCCATACCTATCATCAAAATACAAGTTATAAGCCCAGTATCAGTGTTCACAAGAGTCAATGAACAGTCCTCTTCCTATGGGCAGAAACCAGAAAGGGAGTAAGAAAGAATTTAAAGCTGTACAGAGTGTCCCTTTTTATTGATTAAAGTAGATATATAAAAAGTAGACACTTTTCCTTCAACTGACAGTGTCAATTAAATGAAACAATGTGAAAGGTTCTTGGCTATAAATCACACAACAAAATTGAGAGTTTTTATATCTTTACAAAAGGAGGTATTTATTTATTGAAACCATTTTGTGATCCAGATGGAAACTCCATTTTCTGAGTTGCTTTGGTTAAGTAAGTGCTTATCACCCTTGTTGGAACATGGAAGGCACTCACAACAAAGTAGTTTGTCAGAATCTTTGCTAGATTTAGTGATCTGACAGCTCCATTCAATCCTATCAATAAAATATATACAACTCATAGGACTTCCTATACTTTTCAAATCCCCTATTAATCATAATACTAATGAAGACCTCAGTCTGGAAATCATCAGTTTATAATTCAGTTTCTGTAATATATATATAAAGTATCAACATAGTTTTTTTGGACTTCTCTGGCAGTCCAGTGATTATCACTCCACACTTCCAATGCAGGGGGCACAAATTCAATCCCTGGTCCAGGAATAAGATTCGCTATGTCATGAAGAGTGGCAAAAAAGATCAATATAGTTTTCAATTGTTCTTAGATTTAATATTAATGGCATCTCTTTGTTGACCATTATCTTTGGCTAAAAATATTCTCTTGTCCACTGTGGTATCAGTCCTCCTCTTCTTCACCCTCTCTGACTTCAGTTATTGCCAACTCCACCCCTTCTGTCAGACATTAGAATTGCTCCAGCTTTCAGTCTTGCCCCTTTCCAAAAATTGCTCTATGACTGTTTTCTGAGAAAACTATTCTATTGCCATGTTTTCAATGACTTTCCTTTCCTTGATGGCTTCAAAACTGACATATTTAGCCTGAAATTTCTTGTGATTCCAAGCTCCGTATTACTGTGTGGTGTGGCAAAACAAACAAAAGCAGTAGTATAAAAAAATGTTTTTAAAAGAGCAGGATATCTTCATGCTTTCTACAGAAATGAAGCCATACCTATCATCAAAATACAAGTTATAAGCCCAGTATCAGTGTTCACAAGAGTCAATGAACAGTCCTCTTCCTATGGGCAGAAACCAGAAAGGGAGTAAGAAAGAATTTAAAGCTGTACAGAGTGTCCCTTTTTATTGATTAAAGTAGATATATAAAAAGTAGACACTTTTCCTTCAACTGACAGTGTCAATTAAATGAAACAATGTGAAAGGTTCTTGGCTATAAATCACACAACAAAATTGAGAGTTTTTATATCTTTACAAAAGGAGGTATTTATTTATTGAAACCATTTTGTGATCCAGATGGAAACTCCATTTTCTGAGTTGCTTTGGTTAAGTAAGTGCTTATCACCCTTGTTGGAACATGGAAGGCACTCACAACAAAGTAGTTTGTCAGAATCTTTGCTAGATTTAGTGATCTGACAGCTCCATTCAATCCTATCAATAAAATATATACAACTCATAGGACTTCCTATACTTTTCAAATCCCCTATTAATCATAATACTAATGAAGACCTCAGTCTGGAAATCATCAGTTTATAATTCAGTTTCTGTAATATATATATAAAGTATCAACATAGTTTTTTTGGACTTCTCTGGCAGTCCAGTGATTATCACTCCACACTTCCAATGCAGGGGGCACAAATTCAATCCCTGGTCCAGGAATAAGATTCGCTATGTCATGAAGAGTGGCAAAAAAGATCAATATAGTTTTCAATTGTTCTTAGATTTAATATTAATGGCATCTCTTTGTTGACCATTATCTTTGGCTAAAAATATTCTCTTGTCCACTGTGGTATCAGTCCTCCTCTTCTTCACCCTCTCTGACTTCAGTTATTGCCAACTCCACCCCTTCTGTCAGACATTAGAATTGCTCCAGCTTTCAGTCTTGCCCCTTTCCAAAAATTGCTCTATGACTGTTTTCTGAGAAAACTATTCTATTGCCATGTTTTCAATGACTTTCCTTTCCTTGATGGCTTCAAAACTGACATATTTAGCCTGAAATTTCTTGTGATTCCAAGCTCCGTATATTTATTACATACTTACTATCCACTGCTTGCTATCTCACAGGCAGCATGGGTGTAACTTGCCCTGAACTTATTCCAGTCTTTGGTATCATTCTCAACTTCTTCCATCTCAGTAAGTGATGATGTCCTCCATCCTGTTGCTCAAGCTAGGATTATGGAAGTCATATACGACTCCTTCCTCCACCTCATCTTCTACAGCCCAGCAGTCATAAAATCTCAATCTCAATCCTAGTATAACCTCCATATCAAAATCTGAACAAAGAGTAATATAAAAAAGGAGAATTATTGACCAGTTTCTCTTAGAAACATAGTTTTAAACTACTAAATAATACATCATAAAATGTTACTGCTTCCTTACTCTCTCCACATTGTTTAGACACTTTGGCTCCCATATTTTGTAAATGGAAGTTGAAAACTGCCAGTAATGTTTAATGGACTTAACTGGATTTTTAGCCACTTTCTTTATGCTTGACCCCTATGGTCCACAAGATGTTATATTTTTCCTTGCTTTTCACAATTCCATTAAGTCTATTAGGTTTGGACTCTTTTCCTAAAACTCTTCCTACATTCTCATCCTTTCTCCTTTCCCTTCTGCCCCTTTATTTTGGAAGTTAACACGTAGGGACCAACCTATTTTTCATCTTGATTTATACCCACTCCCTTAAAGAGCACACCATTCACATGTGCATAGCAATCCTCACCATCTAACTCCCAAACTGAAATGTTCCCAATCTGCTCATCAGAACCCTATGTTGGTCTGGTGTATATACACATCATGCTTCAAATTTAATTTGACTAAAACCAAACTCAGCATGTTCTTGGCCAAAAAACTGACTTCCGATCTCCTTGTCTCCCTTCACATCATTTTTGTCATTGACATATTTTTTGCTACCGAAGCTTGCCAATTTGACTTGATCATCTTGAATCTCTCTCTTGTTCATTAGCTGTAGCAATCTGATGCAGTCTTTATTACATCTCATATTTATCTGTTTCTATCCAGTCCCATTTTCACAGTCCTTAGTCAAGCACATATCATTAATATGGAACAGCACATCTTCAAAAAGTCTCCTGTTTTCCTCAAATCTGCCCTGTTCCCTATTGACCATTTTTTGTTAAGTATCCTGTTCATTCTATTAGATCGCTATTTACTATTTTACAATGGTCCCTTATTTCTTAGTGCAACAGGGCTAGAAGATTTTAAGATTTCTCAAAATCACTTCTTAAGATCTAATCATCATTATTTCTTATTTCTAGTATACATAACTTCCTGCTCCACAGTATAATTCTCATTATAAAGTCAATCCCATTGTAAGCTAATCACACTGAAAGCTAAAATTAAAACCATCTACTATGGGATTATAAATATCCTTGGCTATGAAAACAATATTATGGTCTTAGTTGAATCATATTCTATCTTATTTAAAATACATCAAAGTTGACAATTTGGAAAGACTAAACCGGAAAGAGTGCTCATTAACCTATGGGCATTTTTTAGCAAGTTATTTTATTGTTCTTGTGTTTTAGAAAAAAGAAATGGGTGTTACTTGCTTAATGACAGCTAAGTTGTAAAAAATATTTTTAAGGAACATCTTAGGTGGAAATTTTTCTTTGAAAGCAAATATTGGCTCTGATTCTAAATTGTTTTGTTCCACAGAGAGTAGGGAAGATGCTAGACTTATCTGGCATTATCATAAAGGGGTTATTAAGAAAATTGCCTGTAACTTGTACCAATCTGTGGTTTCTGCCTTTTCCCTTTGGCTTATATTTTCTAATTCCCTGGTCACAAACCACATTAGTTGTTTCTTTTTGCCACATGTGCATAGCAATCCTCACCATCTAACTCCCAAACTGAAATGTTCCCAATCTGCTCATCAGAACCCTATGTTGGTCTGGTGTATATACACATCATGCTTCAAATTTAATTTGACTAAAACCAAACTCAGCATGTTCTTGGCCAAAAAACTGACTTCCGATCTCCTTGTCTCCCTTCACATCATTTTTGTCATTGACATATTTTTTGCTCCCGAAGCTTGCCAATTTGACTTGATCATCTTGAATCTCTCTCTTGTTCATTAGCTGTAGCAATCTGATGCAGTCTTTATTACATCTCATATTTATCTGTTTCTATCCAGTCCCATTTTCACAGTCCTTAGTCAAGCACATATCATTAATATGGAACAGCACATCTTCAAAAAGTCTCCTGTTTTCCTCAAATCTGCCCTGTTCCCTATTGACCATTTTTTGTTAAGTATCCTGTTCATTCTATTAGATCGCTATTTACTATTTTACAATGGTCCCTTATTTCTTAGTGCAACAGGGCTAGAAGATTTTTAAGATTTCTCAAAATCACTTCTTAAGATCTAATCATCATTATTTCTTATTTCTAGTATACATAACTTCCTGCTCCACAGTATAATTCTCATTATAAAGTCAATCCCATTGTAAGCTAATCACACTGAAAGCTAAAATTAAAACCATCTACTATGGGATTATAAATATCCTTGGCTATGAAAACAATATTATGGTCTTAGTTGAATCATATTCTATCTTATTTAAAATACATCAAAGTTGACAATTTGGAAAGACTAAACCGGAAAGAGTGCTCATTAACCTATGGGCATTTTTTAGCAAGTTATTTTATTGTTCTTGTGTTTTAGAAAAAAGAAATGGGTGTTACTTGCTTAATGACAGCTAAGTTGTAAAAAATATTTTTAAGGAACATCTTAGGTGGAAATTTTTCTTTGAAAGCAAATATTGGCTCTGATTCTAAATTGTTTTGTTCCACAGAGAGTAGGGAAGATGCTAGACTTATCTGGCATTATCATAAAGGGGTTATTAAGAAAATTGCCTGTAACTTGTACCAATCTGTGGTTTCTGCCTTTTCCCTTTGGCTTATATTTTCTAATTCCCTGGTCACAAACCACATTAGTTGTTTCTTGATTCATTTTAAGCCACATATCATCATGACAATGTCTGTTACTCAATACCCTTGAGTCCTTTGCCAACCTCAGTGGCTTTTTAATATAATACCAGAGATTATGCAATTGACAATGAAATTAGATCTCAAGCTGATACTTAAAATTATGACCTATCCTTAGTATATATCTA
This sequence comes from Tragulus kanchil, assembly GCA_022376925.1. Lineage (NCBI taxonomy): Eukaryota > Metazoa > Chordata > Mammalia > Artiodactyla > Tragulidae > Tragulus > Tragulus kanchil. Next base: position 201,971,710 of record JAIOJX010000028.1, on the reverse strand, counting down.
GATCTTGGAGTTTGCTACCAAAGCTTGCCAATTTGCCTTTATCATCTTGAATCTCTCCTTTGGTCATTAGCTGTTCTTTACATTACCCAAAGTTCTTAGAATGCACTATAGGAGGACTTCATGGCAATATCAACTACAACATCAAAATTACGATATTCTAAATCTAGCATTGTTTAAAAACAATAAACTGATTTCTATTTATAATCATTGCTAACACAATTTATATTAATCTCATTACTTTAAATGTAAATGTTTTATCTTTTTAAATACTTATACCCACATCTCAGTCTCATAAGCATCATTTATAAAAAATATAAATATTAGTTTTTTATACAACTATATTTATGCACTCAATTCTTATAGCAATTTTTATATTAAGAATACATACTTTTACTTAACTAATATTTCCATTCTATTTTAAATAATTTCATTCATTCATATAAATTTTAAATTAAATTCACAATATTTTTGCTACAGTGAAAGTATCCTTAACATTTTCCAAGTTTAAAAAATTTTTTCATCATAATCTTGAATGTAAGAAATGACAATTACCAATTATATCTACTAAAATTAAGGATCAAATATGCCTTTATTACTAATGTTTCATCCCTTAAGCAAAGCAACATTGTTAATTTTATTGGAACATTGTATAAATTATTTCTCTGAAAATAGTACAATTTATTAGAGATCCTCATGTAAATAAATTTAGTGAAAATGTACTTTTTTCAGAATGTTAGATATTTCTTCCTTAGCCAACAACAACAAAAAGATTTCAGAATTCTCTGTGTCCTAGAACTTTTTGAAAGATATTAGCCAATGCTTTCCCATAAAGAAAACCACACACTCAGATCCTCAAAAGTTAAATAAATTTAGTTTTTCCAAAATGTTTCTAACATCAATTTCTCTTTGCTCAGTAGCTTCACTACTACCTGAAAATATGTTAGTTGTTTCTTGATTCATTTTAAGCCACATATCATCATGACAATGTCTGTTACTCAATACCCTTGAGTCCTTTGCCAACCTCAGTGGCTTTTTAATATAATACCAGAGATTATGCAATTGACAATGAAATTAGATCTCAAGCTGATACTTAAAATTATGACCTATCCTTAGTATATATCTAGATCTTGGAGTTTGCTACCAAAGCTTGCCAATTTGCCTTTATCATCTTGAATCTCTCCTTTGGTCATTAGCTGTTCTTTACATTACCCAAAGTTCTTAGAATGCACTATAGGAGGACTTCATGGCAATATCAACTACAACATCAAAATTACGATATTCTAAATCTAGCATTGTTTAAAAACAATAAACTGATTTCTATTTATAATCATTGCTAACACAATTTATATTAATCTCATTACTTTAAATGTAAATGTTTTATCTTTTAAATACTTATACCCACATCTCAGTCTCATAAGCATCATTTATAAAAAATATAAATATTAGTTTTTTATACAACTATATTTATGCACTCAATTCTTATAGCAATTTTTATATTAAGAATACATACTTTTACTTAACTAATATTTCCATTCTATTTTAAATAATTTCATTCATTCATATAAATTTTAAATTAAATTCACAATATTTTTGCTACAGTGAAAGTATCCTTAACATTTTCCAAGTTTAAAAATTTATTCATCATAATCTTGAATGTAAGAAATGACAATTACCAATTATATCTACTAAAATTAAGGATCAAATATGCCTTTATTACTAATGTTTCATCCCTTAAGCAAAGCAACATTGTTAATTTTATTGGAACATTGTATAAATTATTTCTCTGAAAATAGTACAATTTATTAGAGATCCTCATGTAAATAAATTTAGTGAAAATGTACTTTTTTCAGAATGTTAGATATTTCTTCCTTAGCCAACAACAACAAAAAGATTTCAGAATTCTCTGTGTCCTAGAACTTTTTGAAAGATATTAGCCAATGCTTTCCCATAAAGAAAACCACACACTCAAGAATGTACAGGCTCATAGAGGAGACTGCAAATTTAATCTTATATGCAGTATTCTTACCTTGAGATGAGATTTCTTTGCCAGCATTGTACACTGCTGTTTCTAACATCAATTTCTCTTTGCTCAGTAGCTTCACTACTACCTGAAAATATGTTCCACTGGCTCATAAACAATTGTATCATCAATCCCCTCTGTGTGTAACAAGAGACCTTAACCACAGAACTGGGAAATAAAAGGAAGAATTATGCCAGAAGTAACAACGGTGCCAGAAACCTGCTTTGCAGTGATTGGCTAAATGAGGCCAACCAGTTGAGTTTCATTCATCAGACTTGTTGAGTTAACCTACAGGCATTTTTTTTTCCATTTTCTCTATTTTTCTTTTCTGGGGTCTCCTTTGATTTCATGCTGGCTTTTTAAATTGAGGATAAAGTTAATTCACTCAACAATGCCACAGCTGGAATTAAGTATGCCTCTTCTCCTACTGCTGAGGGGAGGGGCCGGTGCTAGTTGGTGGTGTCTTATTGGATGCCCAACACCCTTGAGGGCTGTTGCTGAATCAGTGGTGCCTCTAGCGACAGACAAGAAGTTAACTAATTATGAACATATGGTTTGGCAGACACCTTGTTAGCTTGCTGCTGCGTAGGTGTTTGGAAGGAGGTGAAGGGGAACGTTTGAGGTAGAAGGTGTGGTTAAAAGTCCCACTGACAAGCCTCCAGGAGATTTGATTGATCCTAATCTATTCTTTTTGTCAGGAGTCAGCATGCTTCTGGCAGCAACAGCTTGGTAATAACAGAGATTTGTGGCCCTTAAGCTGTTGTGGTGATAGCCGGCACACGACCAGTCAACTGGCTCCTTGCGAGGCCCCCATTTAATTGGCCACAACGGTGGGAACAGAAATGAGATGTTAGGTCAAGGTACAACACATGGCCTACCTGAAGTGGTTCACAGTGATCTGAGGCACAGATGTCATCTTTTATTGATGTGATTGCCACCAGAGGAATAAGAAAAGCTTTGAGAAAAAGAACTGCAGAAAAGTTTAGTGAGAGCCATGCGAGTGCATTATTTGTACTTGAATTACCTAGAGAAAAAAGCAGATATATAAAAGGGAGGAAAAATATTAGACTAGGCTCTTACTGGGTCTGAGGAAGAATTAAGAGATAGTCTATAGAAAGTAAGGTTTCTTGGGAAAGTAATGGCAGATAGTTTAAAACATTTTTCAAATTTTATTTCTGTCAGATAAATTGAAAAAAAAATCACATGTACTTCTGGTATTCAACTGAACAGCTGTACCAAATACATATTTTCCATCATTTATAAGTTGGTATACAGGCCTTGTATTTGGTACCCATCACATGTACCCAAATGTTTAGAGTGATGCAATCTCTGTACCACAAAGGCTTCTACTTAAAATCCGACACAATCAATAGAGATTTGTTCACTGACTCCAAGACCTATTAATTGTCTAAGTTTTATCAATGTCATTTAGAACTCTAAATTTTCTGGATACAAAAAATATCAATGGAGAATAAGTTTATTAACCAGGAAACACTTGCTAAATAGTTTCAAACCCTGCCTTTTATTTACTGGTTTAATTACTCAGGATAGTATAGACACAATAGATATTTTATATATTATTTAAATTAACATTAGTAATTATGTAAAAGTGATCATGTAGCCTCTCTTACTAGATGTTCACCACCAACAACTTCATAGTGTTGATTACTGAACTCAGATGGAAGAAATGTTATAGCTTTGACCACACAGCTTCATCTGCATATTCTGCTGTTACAAAAGTAGAAATGAACAGTCATTGTGTTGCATGTGAATGAATGTGTATGTGAGTGTGGTTGGTTTTTGTTTATTTTTCTAAGAATGATTTACACAGATTTCCTTCTTTAAATTAACTATAGCATGTTCTTAAACACTGTAAACTACAAATTGCTGCAGATACACCTGGAGGAATCTTGGAATAAGAAAGAAGTGGGACAGTGTTGAGCATGGAATCTGTAGTTAGTTTGGAGCAATGCTCTGACACTTAGCCGCAGTGTGACTTTGGGAAAGTTGCTAACTCCTTTACTTTACAGTTTCTTGATCCATAAATAGCTCCTGACCTACCAAATCTACCACAAGGTGTAAGTGTAAGAATAAATTAAGTGTTTGTAAGGTTTTTAGCATCAGGCATGGCAGAATTTATGTGCTCCATTTGTTTGTTAAAATGAGAAAGATCTTTCACATTCTTATATAGTTCTAATTGTCTTTAGGTGGTCTGACTCTTCAGGATAAATTTCATAGGAACAGTGAATCCAAACCAAGAAGGTGAGGCTCTATCAAGTCTAAAAATATAATTTATGTCATTAAAGAACCCACAAAAGCAAAAGAGCTCCAAAGGGTCTGTTCAGTGGAGGTATGGTTGCTTCAATTATAAAACCTGCCTGCCGCACACTGAGAGATGACCTCTGGAGCTTATATATCAGTGGTCTCTTTCTTCAGAACTTCCAGTATTTTGAAAAGCTTCTGCAATGTGGCCAAAATGGGATGGTTTTTTTTTTTTTTTTTTTTTTTTTTTTTTATCAGAGGCTGCCTGTGTTCAAGGTCTGATTAGCTGACTGGTACAACTCACTGGTGATAACCTGCACCGTGAGTGTAATGTATCTGTTCATGAAAATGATTCTTCCTTTCAGCTAAGGAAAATTTACTGAGCAGAACAATAATAAGATCAGACTCAAAAGAGTCCTAATTATTAAATCCACATTTTTTGGTTTATTTTATTTTATTATGCATTATGAGCCAAGAATGCCTGCAAATGTATTATTTTAAGCTCTGGATTCATAATTGAGTTCACTTTCTTTTATTTATGTAAACATCCGTCACTCAGCTGGTATTAAGCTACCTTGGTAGTTTACTGCATTGTTTGATCTTTTAGATTAAGCCAGTTCAATGAAGATAGTTTAAAGGGAAAATTATCTATTTGAGCCTTATATAAACAAAACGCTTTCTATCAATATTAAGAATGCCTGTGTGGTTTCCAATGCAATCATATGTAACAGTTTTTGTACATTTTGCATGTAACAGATAAGTTAAAAATACCCTTTCCTTGGTATTTTCTCATGTATTTTTATTCCAATTAGACATCTACCTATTATTTGGAGCCTCAGAGATAAGCACAGATTATAGCATTAAGACTTCACTAGGATTTATTTTAAAATAGAAGTGGGAATTTTAGAACAAAAGACTATACGTACCAAAGGGCATTTAATAAGCCTACTAATAAATTATCTGTCATTCTGGAAAGAATATAATCAAAAAATTATAGAAATTCAGTGATAAAAGGAATGTCAGAGATTCATGTGACTCAGATAAGTCTAAAAATATAATTTATGTCATTAAAGAACCCACAAAAGCAAAAGAGCTCCAAAGGGTCTGTTCAGTGGAGGTATGGTTGCTTCAATTATAAAACCTGCCTGCCGCACACTGAGAGATGACCTCTGGAGCTTATATATCAGTGGTCTCTTTCTTCAGAACTTCCAGTATTTTGAAAAGCTTCTGCAATGTGGCCAAAATGGGATGGTTTTTCTTTTTTTTTTTTTTATCAGAGGCTGCCTGTGTTCAAGGTCTGATTAGCTGACTGGTACAACTCACTGGTGATAACCTGCACCGTGAGTGTAATGTATCTGTTCATGAAAATGATTCTTCCTTTCAGCTAAGGAAAATTTACTGAGCAGAACAATAATAAGATCAGACTCAAAAGAGTCCTAATTATTAAATCCACATTTTTTGGTTTATTTTATTTTATTATGCATTATGAGCCAAGAATGCCTGCAAATGTATTATTTTAAGCTCTGGATTCATAATTGAGTTCACTTTCTTTTATTTATGTAAACATCCGTCACTCAGCTGGTATTAAGCTACCTTGGTAGTTTACTGCATTGTTTGATCTTTTAGATTAAGCCAGTTCAATGAAGATAGTTTAAAGGGAAAATTATCTATTTGAGCCTTATATAAACAAAACGCTTTCTATCAATATTAAGAATGCCTGTGTGGTTTCCAATGCAATCATATGTAACAGTTTTTGTACATTTTGCATGTAACAGATAAGTTAAAAATACCCTTTCCTTGGTATTTTCTCATGTATTTTTATTCCAATTAGACATCTACCTATTATTTGGAGCCTCAGAGATAAGCACAGATTATAGCATTAAGACTTCACTAGGATTTATTTTAAAATAGAAGTGGGAATTTTAGAACAAAAGACTATACGTACCAAAGGGCATTTAATAAGCCTACTAATAAATTATCTGTCATTCTGGAAAGAATATAATCAAAAAATTATAGAAATTCAGTGATAAAAGGAATGTCAGAGATTCATGTGACTCAGATAACTATAAAAAATTATTGTTAAAACCCAGATTTCTTGACTGTCTTGTAAAGAGAGTAATTTTCAAGTTAGTAAGATATTCAGGTAAGATTAAAGATCAAGTGCAGCAGCAGTCTGCTGGCTATGCTCCATAGCAAACTTAGACTTAACACTCTGCCACTAATAACCCATATGGCTATGTGCATGCATGCTACGTCACTTCAGTCATGTCCAACTATTTGTGACCCTATGGACTGTAGCCCGCCATGCTCCTCTGTCCTGGGCTCTCCAAGCAAGAATACTGGGATATGTTGCCATACCCTCCTCCAGGGGATTTTCCTAACCCAGGAATTGAACCCATATCTCTTATGTCTCCTGCATTGGCAGATGGGTTCTTTACTACTAGTGCCACCTGGAAAGTCCCTACATGTCTATAGATTCTGTTAACTAAGATCAAAGACTTCCTGATTTCTCTTTCACCTTTTCCTCATTTATTTTCAACACTTCCCTTCAATAAGAAGACTAGGTGTAAAACAATAAAAACTGTCTTGTTCTCATTTCTTTTCCATTTGAATACATTTGAGTGTAAACAAGACTCCTTGTCATCTTGACCAAAGGATCATTGAATAAATCTATAATGATTGAGCAAGCTAGAACACTGTTTTTTACATATCTGTCCTCAGTTTGAAGTAGATGTTGACTCCCAGATTCCTCAGTATTTCTACATTATGCAATAATGGTTGCAAGACAGTATAAAGTGTTCAGGCTCTAGAACCAGACTCCCCACTCCTAGCTTGAGGTCTGTCTCTACCACTTGTTACCTACAAATCCCTGCAGTAATTTCTTAGCTTTTCCTTGTATCACTTCCCTCATTTGTGAAATCATATGAATAACATCTAAATCACAGATCTGTACTGAGAATTAATGAATTCATTTAAATAAGGTGATTAGATTAACTCCTAATTTACTACAAATGGTACATATTACAATTTGAATTCATGGCTACTTTGCTGAATAAGTTTGCTATTTCAGTCTTTCAATTCTTTGTTTTTTATTTTTTGAGTTTCTAGAGAAGACAGTGGACTAAAAATGCCTTTTCAAAAAGTTGCACATATATGTTTCTTCTTCAAAAAATTGATTTCCAATATTTCTACATGTTTTTACTGAATAGTGAATATGCTGTCTTGTGCTTCAGGAGTTTTGCATCCACTTTTCTTTAATCAGTTATTAACAAATAAGTTCAGTTTATAATTTTATAGCTTTGAGTTCTCTTACTATCCATATGCATTCTTCATATTCAGGCTTTATTAAATTTGGATGAGCCTCTAAATGGGAATTTTGATACTGAGTCAATGTTCACTGTGAAACTATTGAATACATGGAGCCTCTGAAGTTGAATCAATATTAGTTGTTTTTTTTTTTTCCCCTAAGGAAAGTATTGCTTTGTCCTTACTTTGGCGTAGTAATATCATTTTTACACCTAACTCCTCTTTAGGTTTTTACTTTTTAGCCTATAGCAGCACCATAAGTAGTTGTTTCTCTTTCTGGACTATTTATTTCCATTCCAAAAAAGTATTGCAGAGATCCACTCATAATATTCAGAGACAATATAGAGTTGACAAAAAAATCAGTTATTTTTATACAATATTATGCAATCCTTGAGGGAATGGATTCTTTCTTGTTCACCTTGTGATTGCATATGATTATGTAGTATCTGGTGTTATGTGGCTCATTTAATACATGCTGTATAAAAGAACTTGGCTATACTGGTGTTTGAATGCATATCTAAAATGTAAGAGAGCTTTTGTTCTAAATACCTATTTTCAAATATTCTGGTCAAATCATTTTGCTGTTGTCTATAGAAGCTTTATCAAACCAACTCTACCTTCTTCATATCTCCAGCAACCCACATGCCTACCCAGCTAACTAATGAACTCTGCTTTGAAATTCATAAAAAGAGTATAAATAATCACAGATGAAAATTCCAATTTTCTTAATGCCAAACATTAATTTACTTATATACTTTATGTTTTCTTTTTCTTGCCTCCAGAAAGAAACCATCCTTTTTCCTATTTAAGACTCTTAATTTCTACTGTTAGATCTCATTTGCATTATTTCTTCTTAGGAAGTTTTTGTTATCAATTGTCTCAATGGATTATTCTTACAAACTCTTACAAATGCTGACTCAGGGGCTTCTCTGGTGGTCCAGTGGGTAAAGAGTCTGCTTTGCAGTGCAAGGGGCACTGGTTTGACCCCTGACACAGGAAGATCCCACGTCCCACGGAGCGGCTGGACTGGTGTCCAATTACAAGCCAGTGCTCTGGAGCGCATGGTGCTCTGCCAGAAGAGAGGTCACTGAGATGGAAGGCCCGCACAGGCCAAAGAATAAAGATGGATATAAATAAATAAATAAACAAACAATGAAAAAGGTCAAAATTTTTTTAAAAATGCTGATTCTCTTTCATTCAGAAAAAGAAAAAGATTGGCAAGAACTCTCAAATCTACATTCTTTCCCAGTTCTTCGTTTCCTCTCATTGTTTTAAATTGTTGGGAAGAGAGAGGAAGGTGGAGTTAGTTCTCAATGCTATGAAGTTCAATTTGGGAAGATGAAAAATTCTGGAGATGGATATTGATGATCGTTGTATAAAAATGTAGATGTACTTGACACTGAAATGTGCACTTAAAATGACTAGAATGGAAAATTTTAGGTTATGTTACCACAATTTTTAAAAAGTCACTTATGTTCAATGTTTCTATACCTTCATCTTGCACTAACTCTTAAACTCATTCCAATCTGCCTTTTACTTCGGTTGCTCTACAGAAACAGATCTGGCTAATGAAATCGTCAAACTCCATGTCAATAAGTTCAGTGAGCTATCTTTGGTCTTTATCTTAATTGATCTTTCAGCATCATTTCTTAGCTCTTTTAGTCTTATCAAAATTTCTCTATTTCTTGATTTCTTTGATCCATACTGCTGGAGCTATTTTCCATCTCAACCACTTTTTCTCTCTCTTACCAACGCTCTTTATTTCCTATATCTGACCACTACATGTTGAGAATTTCAAAACTCAATCCTAGATTTTATCTTTACTTTGTACTCTCTTCCTAAGTTTTCTCATCTATGTCCATGACTTCAATTATTAATTATGTGTAGATGACTACAAATGCATGTCTGTATTGAAATTTTTCTTAGTTGTAGACACAAAAACCTACTACTTCCTTGCATTTTCAACTAGATATTTTCAAGATGCTTAAAACACATGTAAAGAAAATCATCTAAAGAATACACATAGTACCAGTGTGTTCACACTCTGTCAATGAGTTCATTATCCAGCAAGATTATTGTTCAGTCACTAAGTCATGTCTGACTGTTTGCGATCCCAGAACTGCAGCACACCAAGCCACTCTGTCCATCACCATCTCCCTGAGTTTGCTCAAACACATGTCCATTAAGTCAGTGATTCCATCCAATCATATCATCCTCTGTTGCCCTTTTTGAGCTTTTGCAAAATATGAAAGCTAAAAATCTTGACATACCTCTCATCCCAATCTTGTTTCCCATATAACATGTTCTATTATTTTTATCAAACTTGGTTGAAAGCAGAGCCACATGTCTGGTACTATACCTGTCAGCTAGTTTTGCATAGGTACTGTTATGGTTGATCTGGATAGCTTATTAACCAGGTTGGGGGAAAAAAAAGAAAGCAAACAGAATAGGAGATGAAAGAGATGTGGATTCAATCCCTGGATCAAAAAGATGCTCTGAAGTATGAAATGGCAATTCACAGTATTCTTGCCTAGAAAATTCCCTAGACAGAGGAGTTTGGTGGGCTACAGACCATGGGGTCACAAAGAGTTGGACATGAGTGTGCATTCGTCTACAGCCACCTATAAACAGAATAGAAGATGTGCTTTTGGCAACCAGAGAAATTCTTAGGTGTAAAACAAAGTAATGGTGGTACCAATAGGTTTGGAAGACAATTGTAGGAAAATCATATTCATAGAATTTGAAGACTAAGCAAGCACATACTATGTGTCATGCACTATGCTATATCTTTGTCATTTCTTTAGTGAAGGAGAAGAACTAAAAGGAAACTTACATGATAAATACTACTATACTAGCATTAAAAAATTCCTATAGAAAATTGCACAGAGAATTAGTCCTTCCAGAAAAATGCACAGAAGATTTCCTAGAAGAGACGCTATTTCATTAATTTCTAGGGCCTGAGGTTAGAAAGGGATTTGCAAAGTGGAGAAGGACAGATTGAATTCTGATGGAAGGAGAAAAACAGTCTATTTAACAACACATTTAGTTGAAAAAACAAAAGTCAGCAAATACAAAATTTTATCTTAAAAGTAAGTAATTATACACCCTTAGATATTATTTGGAATAATTTTATAATAAAATATTACCATTTATATTATTTACATTCAAAAATCTTGTCACATTTGTCCCTTTCCTGCCAAAGAGGATGTTGCCATTAGGGTGACTTGCATCCTGCTGAAAGCAGAATGTCTGATGTTCAAGGCACAAAGACATTGTTTAAAGAAGCATTATGATTTTGAACAAACTGGCCCAGCAGGGAGATTTCAACCTGCAGTCCCTAACAGGCACAACAGCCTGTGTTTGTAAACAAAGCCTTATTGCACTAGTGAGGGCGGACACAGAACAGTGTCAGCTCATTAATTTGGTGTCAGCTCCCTGCCAGGAAGAAAGCTTAATGACTCATCTCATCATAAAGAACTGGAGCTCAAGGGAGGGGCGAATGGCTTAGAAAAAGGGAGAAAGATTTGTCCAGCAATAACTACATGTATAGAAAGGCTTGAAGCCCACCTGTAGGGACAAAGAGAGCACCATTTGGGAACGGATGGTTTCTCTCTATTCTGCTATTCAAAGGGAAACATGAGTTTATGAACTTATAAGTGCCCAATGACCAGTATATATATTCATGTTTATTGTGATAAACTGAAATTATTCAAAACTTATTTTTGTATGAAGTTTATGAAATATTTCTTTTACTCTGTTCAACATGAAAATATTCTTCTATTTTCTCATTCAAATTCTATAGCAAAATACATGTTGATCAATGCTTATACTGAAACTCAAAATGTTCCTGATGCCAACAGCAAGATTTTAGCCATGTGTTTCACTCATTAGATATTTAAAACTATCACATGTTTTTTTATGCCAGGGAAAAATTAAAAATTCCTAAAAAAGAAAATTGCACAGAGAATTAGTCCTTCCAGAAAAATGCACAGAAGATTTCCTAGAAGAGACGCTATTTCATTAATTTCTAGGGCCTGAGGTTAGAAAGGGATTTGCAAAGTGGAGAAGGACAGATTGAATTCTGATGGAAGGAGAAAAACAGTCTATTTAACAACACATTTAGTTGAAAAAACAAAAGTCAGCAAATACAAAATTTTATCTTAAAAGTAAGTAATTATACACCCTTAGATATTATTTGGAATAATTTTATAATAAAATATTACCATTTATATTATTTACATTCAAAAATCTTGTCACATTTGTCCCTTTCCTGCCAAAGAGGATGTTGCCATTAGGGTGACTTGCATCCTGCTGAAAGCAGAATGTCTGATGTTCAAGGCACAAAGACATTGTTTAAAGAAGCATTATGATTTTGAACAAACTGGCCCAGCAGGGAGATTTCAACCTGCAGTCCCTAACAGGCACAACAGCCTGTGTTTGTAAACAAAGCCTTATTGCACTAGTGAGGGCGGACACAGAACAGTGTCAGCTCATTAATTTGGTGTCAGCTCCTGCCAGGAAGAAAGCAATGACTCATCTCATCATAAAGAACTGGAGCTCAAGGGAGGGGCGAATGGCTTAGAAAAAGGGAGAAAGATTTGTCCAGCAATAACTACATGTATAGAAAGGCTTGAAGCCCACCTGTAGGGACAAAGAGAGCACCATTTGGGAACGGATGGTTTCTCTCTATTCTGCTATTCAAAGGGAAACATGAGTTTATGAACTTATAAGTGCCCAATGACCAGTATATATATTCATGTTTATTGTGATAAACTGAAATTATTCAAAACTTATTTTTGTATGAAGTTTATGAAATATTTCTTTTACTCTGTTCAACATGAAAATATTCTTCTATTTTCTCATTCAAATTCTATAGCAAAATACATGTTGATCAATGCTTATACTGAAACTCAAAAATGTTCCTGATGCCAACAGCAAATTTTACATAAAGATATCACATGTATGCCATGTGTTTCACTCATTAGATATTTAAAAACTAACAAAAACGCTTCTTAAAACTTAAAAAAAAAACTGCTTTCTTATTTCTTATTTTCTAATTAGTCCCAATACTCACATAAAAGTATATGCCTAGTTTTCACATAATGCTGCAGGCAATGCCTAATACCTGTTTATCATTAGAACACTACATTCTTCTATCTTGAGCCATTGGTCTTATTGATTTTTGAGATGTTTTAATACTAAAAATGTTAGTCTATCATTATATTTTTTCTCAATTTGTTTACATTTTTATTTTACTAGTATTTTTGCCATGAGTTTGATTAATAAGTTGTACTTTAAACTTTTTTCTCATTTCACTATTTTTCTCATTGCCAGAAGAACCTCAAAAATCTCCATCTGCTAGTTGATTTGTCAGCCTAGATGTCTTTTCTAGAACTTTCTCCCTCATGTCAAATCATAAATTTTTCTCTATGTCATCTACATTCTACTTCTAACACCATACATGTTTCAGCAGCTAGACGTGCCAAATGTTTTGCTGAGAAAATTAGGTAGATTTAATTATCCATCACTTCCACAAACTCGAGATTTTTCTTCCAGCTAAAATTAGATGCAAGAGACGCAGGCTCAGTCCCTGAGTTGGGGAGATCCCCTGGAAAAGGAAGTGGCAACTCGCTCAAGTATTCCTGCCTAAGAAATCCCATGGACAGAGAAGCCTCACAAGCTACAGTCAAAGGGGGTCACAAAGAATCAGACACAACTGATGGACACATTCATGGGACACAGGACAAAATAGAAACTCAATTTCCCTGACTCTGTTCCAGTAGATAGCTAGAAATCTATATTTCCTCTGCTTAAATCTGAGTGATTTATGACTGTTTTGACAAATAGATGGTGGTGGAGCCCAAATTTTAAAAAGTTATGAAGCCTCCATACTGTTCACTGAAGCACTCCCTCTTGACCCAGAGCTGCAATGTCAAAATTCCAACTACAATGAGGCCACCATTCTGGACAGGTCATGTAGAGAGACAATATGGAGACATACTGAAACTATATGGAGGGAGGAAGTCACTTTACTCATTTCTGTCCTCATACTGGACATGTGAGCAAAGAAGCCTGCAGATGGATACCACATCTCACCTGTTCAGATCTTCCCAGTGGCGGCACCCGACTCCGTGGAACACAAAGACAAGCCATGCTTTCTGACCCTTAATTTCTTATCCACAGAAATCATAGTAAAATGAGATAATTTTGCTTTGAGATGCTTTTGTTTTGTAGCAGTAAAAAAACTAACTATCTGTTTACCAGAAAGCTTTCTATCAAGGAATAGGAAACTTTTCTACATCCTTTTCAGCCCCTTATGTCTCCCTCTCCATCAGTTGCCTTTTTTTGTTTGTTTGTATTAAAACATACACATCACCCTCAGAAGGTTCTTCCTTTGTAATTTCCCCTTTAGAATCTCTCACTCCCATCATTCCTGCCCATGAATTCCCTAAGCAACTCCTCATCTGTTTCTATAGATTGGTTTGCCTTGTCTATGGACTAATCTACTGTTTTTCATGCAGATATACAACTGTTCCAAAGCAGTTGCTTGAAAGATTGTCATTTCCCCATTGAATAATACTTGCAATTTTGTGCCTTATCCATCATAAATACATATGTGGGTCTGAGAAACCTGGTTGACCCCATCCATGGGGTCTCAAGAGTTGGGCATGACTGAGTGACTAAACCACTTTTTGACCATTCTGTTCCATTGATCTATGTTTATGTTAAAATAACATTATCTTTATTTTTGTATCTTTACCTGTGTGCGTGATCAGTAGCTTCAGTTGTATCCAACTCTTTGTGACACTATGGACTGTCACCTGCTAGACTCCATGAGATTCTCCAGGCAAGAATACTGGAGTGGGTTGCCATACTCTCCTCCAGGGGATCTTTCTGATCCCAGGATTGGACGCTCATCTCCTATGCTTCCTGTGTTGCTGTTGGATCCTTTACCCACTGAGTCATCTGGGAAGATCCTTTTATATCTTTATGATGTCTTAAAATTTACATGTCTAAATCCTTCACATTAATGTTATTTAAGTTGATTTTTTATTTTGCATTTCCATATGGATCTTGAAATAAGACTTACTTTCTTCCAAAAAAAATGAAAAAGGCTGCTGGGATTTTGGTATTCCTATACATGCAATCATCATATAACTTTATTTCTTTAGACTCCATTAATTACTCTCAACAATATTTTGTAGATTCATTGAACAGATTTTGCATATCTTCTATGTTTTACATTTCGGATGCTGTTGGAAATGGGGCATTTGTTTTGATGCTTATATATAAAAATACAACAGATTTTTTATGTTGATCTTATATCATGCAACCTTGCCAAGCCATGTGTTGGTTTTATTAACTTTTTGCAGATTGCATAGGGTTCTTACACAATCACACCATCTGTGAATAAAAAGAGCTTTAATTCTTTCTCTACTATATGGATGACTTTTATTTCTCTTATTTACTTAACGATGTTGGCCAGAATTTCCAATATGACGCTTCATAGTAGAGGTTAAAGCAACTATCCTTTTCTTTTCTTTTTGTCTTTTTATGGGTTGAAAATATTCAATATTTTATTAAGACCATTATGTAAGATGTCAGCTACAGGTTTTTCATAGATTACCTTTAGCTGGATTGAAGATGGCCCCCTTTATTTCTAGACTGCTGAGTGTCTTAACAAAAATGGATGTTGGATTTGACCAAATTCTTTCCTGCATCTATTAAGATGAGCATGTAGTTTTTTGTGTGTGTGTGTGTGTGTGTGTGTGTGTGTGTTTCGCTATTAAGATGATGAATCACCTTGATTGATTTTCAAATGTTAAATGACCCTTGCATTATTGGGATAAATCCTACTTAGTCATCCATACCACTGTTTTTAATATACTGCTGCTTTTCTTTTTCTTTTTTTTTAACATTTTTTATTTTATTTATTTATCTTTTGGGGGCTGGGGTGGGGAGGGAGGGGGACGGGCGGGCCACTTCTATTGGTCTTTCATTTGTCTATTTTCATCTGTCTTTGTTCTTTTCACTTTTGTGTGCCTCCCATCGCAGTGGCCTCTGTTGTTGCAGAGCACCGGCTCTGGGCGCATGCACTCCAGAGCTCCGGCTCAGTAATTGGACACATCAGTCCAGCCACTCCGCGGCACGTGGGATCTTCCCAGGCCAGGGATCGAACAAGCGCCCCTTGCACTGCAAGGTGGTGTCCTTATCCACTGGACCACCAGGGAAGCCCTATACTGCTGCTTTTGTTTGCTAATATTTTATTATGAATTTTTGTATCTATGTTCTTGAATGGTATGGTTGTAGTTACCTTTTCATATTAGAGAAATGCTGGTCCTATAGAAGTATTTCTTCCTCTTTAATATTCAAATAGTGTTTGTATAGGATTGACATTCTTTTAATTTTTCTGAAGTGTTTAGTAGCATTCATCAGTGAAGCCTCTTGGGTCTGAAGTTTTCTTTGAACTTTGTAACTGCAAAATCAATTAATTAATGGATAGCTTTAATTATCTATTTCTTCAGTGAACTTTATAATTTTGTGGTTTATAAATTGTGTTAATTTTCAAATTATTTAATTTTCTCATTATTCTGTAAAATTTCAAACATTTGTTGCTAATATTTAGAAATACAAATGATTTCTGTAAATTGGTCTTATAAATTATTTTGTTATTGATCTCTACTGTAATGCCTTAGGATTTATCACCTGCAAAATTATGTCACCTGCAAGTGAAAATAGTTTTCTCTCTTTCTTTCCCATCCAATGTTTTTAATCTTTTTTTTTTCTTTTCACTTAATTTTCCTGACTACAATCACTATTACAAGCTTGAAAATAAATGATAAGGGTAATCATCCTTGACTTGTTACTGATCTTAGGAGGAAAACAACTTAGTCATTTACCATAAACTATGATGCTAACTCAAACTTTGCCATAGCTTTTGTTTATCAGGTTGAAGAATTTCTCTTCTACATCTAGTTTGCTTAGAGTTTTCTTCAAAATTAGCTGCTGGTTTGTTGTTGTTGTTTTTTAATGCTTTTTATGCATTTCTTTTTTTAACTTTTTAAAAATCTTTGTTTATTTAATTGACTAGGTTGAGTCTTTGTTGCAGCACATGAACTTTTCATTGCAGTGGCTTCGCTTGTAGAGCGTGGACTCTAGGTGTGCAGCTTTCGGTAATTGTGGCTCACAGGCTCTAGAGGGCAGACTTAATTGCCTCATGGCATGTGGGATCTTCCTGGACCAGGTATCAAACCTGTGTCCCCTGCATTGGTAGGCAGATTCTTAACCACAAGTTCGTCAGGAAAGCCCTTTATTGTCCTATATTCTAATAATATGGTGTATTATAAGAATTTATTTTTGAATAGTAAACCAACCTTATATTTTAGGATAAATCTCACATTTTCATAATGTGTATTTTTATATAGCTACATTAGTTTTATTAGTATTTTGTTAAAGATTTGTGCATTTGTGTCCATGAATGTTCTTTTATTTTATTTTTTCTTATCTTATGATGTCATTTTCTGGTTCTGATACCAGCATGATAGTGGCTTTATTGCTTGATACAAGTTAGCTATGAAGCCAAGTAGACCTTAGCTATTTTTTTCTAAGAAGATTTTTATTTTTATTTTTTGTTAATTTTGGTCTCTTTTTTATTGGTCCATCATTTGTTTATTTTCATTCATCTTAATTCTTTGGTCTGTGTGGGCCGCCCATCACAGTGATCTTTTTCATCATAGAGCACCGGGTCTGGGCTCATATGTTCCAGAGTGCGGGCTTGTAATTAGACACACCTGTCTAGTTGCTGCACAACATGTGGGTTCTTCCTGGGCCAGGGATGGAACTGGAGTCCCTTGCACTGCAAGGTAGACTTTTTACCCATTGGACCACCAGGGAAGCCTGTGAGAAGATTTTAAATAACTTAAATATTTATTAATTATCTAGATCTATTCAGACTTTCTATTTCTTCTTGAGTTAGCTTTGTTATTAATAGCGTTAGACTTTCTTGAAATTTGTCCATTTTGTTGAACTTGTCTAATTTTTTAAAATTTTCATGGTATTTTCTGATAATTCTTTTAATTTCTCTTAGTAATGGTGTCCATCTTTGATTTCCATGTTAGCAATTTGAGTCGTCATTTTCTTGTATGATTTGTTTGACTTCCATATAACAGCATATAACTTTCCAGCTAGTAAGAGAACCTTGTAACAGTATACTTCCTTTTCACCTGTTGAGAGTTTTGTAGTATTTTTCAATTATTTTTGCCAATTATCTTTTAAAGAGATCTTAGACTAAGAGTAAACAATCAAAGTACCCAAGTGTCACATGTGTTCTCCTCCAATTATTTTATGACTAAATATCACTTCCTCAATAAATGAGAACCGGGGCTTTATTTGCAATATCTTTATTGTATCTCTTACAACACAAAATACAGAACTCAATGTGCTAAATAGAAGCTTTCCTTCAGTATTTTCCCTTAATTGACACAGATTTCACCTACTCTTTTTTTCAAATATTCATATCTGGTTTAAGTCCTAGTACTTTGATAAGCCTTCCTTTACTCTGTTTGGACAAACTGGTGCCTCTTTCAGGACACAGCAACCCACCCTCTGTTCCTTTCTATTGGTATCTGTGCTTCACCTTGGATTTGTGCACTTGTATTATCAACCAGTCTATGTGTTTACTCTTCTTTAGGCAGGATAATAATAAATAGCGTCATTTCATTCTTTCTAATTCTCAAAACTTATTCAGATCCATCATTTTATTTGATTCTTATAATTGATGGTGTAGCCATTTTATTTCCCTCTGAAAATCCTGTTCAAAATTCTTTGCCGTTCAAAAAGATTTTTCCAGACCTAGATAAACCATTATCTAGTAAAATGCACACAAAAAAAGGTTACCTAGTCTCTCTAAACTTTGCCTTCTTTACTTGTTGTTCAAGAACGTAAGAATGAAATGATGTATCTTGCTTAATGCTTGATCTATCACTGTAGTCAGTAAACCATAGTTATTATAAATGGCAACAGTAGCAAACAAATCTATCATTTGAATTTCCCATACATTTTAATCCAGCAACCAGCATTTGCTTCTCTTCCTTGTCCCATAATTCTAACATAAAAGAAAGTAAAGCATGTAAAACAACATCTTGGTCCTATTCAAGTTTGCCATTTGCTTTTAAATGTATAGGTCTGAAAGTACCTATGGTATATTCTACATGTATTTATCATTTTACACACTAGGATATTATATAAATATCATTTAGAAAAATAAAATTAATCAATTTTACTGTCCTTTCATGTGGAGGATACATCTACTATCAGAAATACTTGTTCCTTGAAATTGTCATCATGGTTCTTTGCCCCAAGAGTATCACCATCTTAACTAGACTTTGTTTTGGATTATAAGATTCAAGAGAAACCAAATAGGCATCAACCTTTATAGAGGTCAAAGAGGTCAAATCTTTGACATGAAATTTTCAGTTTCATGATGTATCTAACATCACTATTTCTGTGGCAAATATACTTTCTAGAAACAGTTTGTCCTATTGACTTCAACTTCTTACATGCTAATGGTGAAGCTTAAGTGTCAGCTTTATTTAAAATATTTGTGTCTGAGTCCTGGCTGATAGTTTCCTCATAGATAAAGCTTTAACACATAAGGGATCATGAAGTGTAAAATAAACAAAAGCAACTCTTCTCCAAGAAAATTTACATTTTCATTTTTTTTTTTCTTTTGGGCCATACCACAGCCTGTGGGTTCTTAGTTCCCTAACAGAGAATGAACTTATACACACTGAGCTTCCAGGGAAGTCCCACATTTTGAACATTTTAAAGAATCTTTCCAACTTTTAGTTACTGAATTCATAAGCTTTTTTCTTAATAAATTTGAAAAGGAACACTTACCCACACAGACAGCATCACAGGAATGTGTGTGTGTGTACATTAGTTGCTTAGTCATGTGCCAGTCTTTGCAACCCAATGGACTGTAGGCCACCAGTCTCCTCAGTCCATGGAATTCTCCAGGCAAGAATATTTGAGTGGGTAGACACTTCCTTCTTCAGGTGATCTCCTGAGCCAGGGACTGAACCCAGGTCTCCTGTATCACAGGCCAAGTTTTTACTCTCTGAGCCACCAGGGAAGCCCCATTACAGGAATATAAGTGTCTAAATGTCCATACTTTCTGAGAGGTTGCTATATACAAAATTACATTTTCCAAGTATAGGTCAACCTCCCTCGTGCCTCTCTTTCAGAGGTTTTAAATGTATAGGTCTGAAAGTACCTATGGTATATTCTACATGTATTTATCATTTTACACACTAGGATATTATATAAATATCATTTAGAAAAATAAAATTAATCAATTTTACTGTCCTTTCATGTGGAGGATACATCTACTATCAGAAATACTTGTTCCTTGAAATTGTCATCATGGTTCTTTGCCCCAAGAGTATCACCATCTTAACTAGACTTTGTTTTGGATTATAAGATTCAAGAGAAACCAAATAGGCATCAACCTTTATAGAGGTCAAAGAGGTCAAATCTTTGACATGAAATTTTCAGTTTCATGATGTATCTAACATCACTATTTCTGTGGCAAATATACTTTCTAGAAACAGTTTGTCCTATTGACTTCAACTTCTTACATGCTAATGGTGAAGCTTAAGTGTCAGCTTTATTTAAAATATTTGTGTCTGAGTCCTGGCTGATAGTTTCCTCATAGATAAAGCTTTAACACATAAGGGGATCATGAAGTGTAAAATAAACAAAAGCAACTCTTCTCCAAGAAAATTTACATTTTCATTTTTCTTTTTTTTCTTTTGGGCCATACCACAGCCTGTGGGTTCTTAGTTCCCTAACAGAGAATGAACTTATACACACTGAGCTTCCAGGGAAGTCCCACATTTTGAACATTTTAAAGAATCTTTCCAACTTTTAGTTACTGAATTCATAAGCTTTTTTCTTAATAAATTTGAAAAGGAACACTTACCCACACAGACAGCATCACAGGAATGTGTGTGTGTGTACATTAGTTGCTTAGTCATGTGCCAGTCTTTGCAACCCAATGGACTGTAGGCCACCAGTCTCCTCAGTCCATGGAATTCTCCAGGCAAGAATATTTGAGTGGGTAGACACTTCCTTCTTCAGGTGATCTCCTGAGCCAGGGACTGAACCCAGGTCTCCTGTATCACAGGCCAAGTTTTTACTCTCTGAGCCACCAGGGAAGCCCCATTACAGGAATATAAGTGTCTAAATGTCCATACTTTCTGAGAGGTTGCTATATACAAAATTACATTTTCCAAGTATAGGTCAACCTCCCTCGTGCCTCTCTTTCAGAGGTTTTGACTTGGGATTCGACTTTAAGAATTATAATAGGCAACACACTTCGTAAATTCCAACTAAGTAAATTATAATTACAGTCCGGATTCCAATTAGAAAATTTCAGCATTGCTAAGCTGAGGAATGAAGCTTAAAGATACAATTAATATGAGCTTATATTAACAGCTTTAGTGGAATTAATAAACTCTATAACAGTAGGCTATTACTAAGTCTTGAACATAGACATCAGGCTGTTACTGTCAATAACTAGTCAAGCAGCCTACTCTCTATTTACTTCTTTTAAGGTGGTATTTTATCAAATAAAACCCTGTAGCTGATGCAATTATAAAGGACTTAGATAATTTTGATGGAAAAAAAAAAAAACCACTTGGAATCCCACAAATTAAAGTTTCCATTTAAACCTCAAATGTGAAAATGCAAGTACTGATTCTAAGATGAGCAACATGAAAGAATAGAGAGTGGAATGGGCAAAAAAGTAATTAAGGAAAGAAGAAACTTTTCCTACAAAAGACTAAGACAATACAGAGATAAGTGATCAGGGGACAAGAAACAAGAAACTTGGGCTTCAATTAGAAAATCAAGCATCATACATTGGCTACTTCTTTACCTGTGTCATTTCTTAATGATACAAAGATAAATTGGTTGATAAATTGAGGGATTCCATACAGTGACTTATTTTTCTGGACAGAATTTATCCAAGCAATTCACTGATATAAATTCAAAGATTTGTCTTTATAAAAACTCCAGCATATTCAGTATTTCTAGCACTAATAAAATCATATTTTTATCTACCCCTAAAATTGACTTTCTCTATGAATATTGAATAACATTATTATTCTACTGTGACAATATCTTTTTGAATTAAAGATGGTTTTCCATCCTTCCTGTTAAATAGCATAGACTTCTTGTTTAATTTCCCATTCCAAAGCCCTAAAAAAGAAAAAAAATAAGTTACTACTTAGCAGTTGTATTTTGAGATGTGATTGTGTATGATTTTTTTAAAAAATCGATTTACTTTTATATGGATGAAAAGTGACAGTGAAATCATTCAGTCATGTCCAACTCTTTGTGACTCATGGACAAGCCATGGAATTCTCCAGGCAAAAATACTGGAGTGAGTAGTCTTTCCTGTCCCCAGGGATGGAACCCAAGTCTCTCTCATTGCAGGCAGATTCTTTACTGTTTGAGCCACAAGTGAAGCTCAGGGATACTGAAGTGGGTCGTCTATCCTTTCTCCAAGGGAACTTATCAACCCAGGAATTGAACTGGGACCTCCTGCATTGCAAGTGGACTCTTTGCCTGCATATGTAGCATTCTTTACCTACTTTATATGGATAAAGTAAGCTAAAAGCATAGTCTTCTTGCCTGCTTCCTCTCTCTTTGCCCAGCCCCCAAATCCCCACTCCTGTGCAAGTATTAACAAATTCAAAAGACCTGAGCTGTGCGTATGCCTCTTGTCTAGTTTGGGTTACTCCAAAAGCAGAAAATCAGATAAAAATTAGAGTGAAAAGGTGAGGTTAAGGAGAGAGTGACATGGCTTAGGAAGACAGGAAAAATACAGCAGTCAACAAAATGGAAGTCTCCAAGTTCAGTGGAAGCAATCCCACTGGAGAAACTCTGAGAATACTTCTCAAGGTACTGGCTCAAACTGATATAGTAACAAGATACATGTAGCTATGTGCCATGTGCTCAGTTTGACTGTACCTCATCAGGCTCCTTTGCCCATGGAATTATCTATGCAAGAATAATGAAATGATAATACTAAAGAATAATGAAAGAAAGTAATAAAGCATTATGAAATGAAATGAAATTCCCATTCTAGGAATCCTCCCAACCCAGGGATCGAACCCATGTTTTGGCCGACAGATTCTTCCCTACTGAGCCATAGTAAAAAGACTGGTGGTTGGGCTTCCCCTGGTGGTCCAGTGGGTAAGGACACCGCCTTGCAGTGCAAGGGGCGCCAGTTCGAGCCCTGGCCTGGGAAGATCCCACGTGCCGCGGAGTGGCTGGACTGATGTGTCCAATTACCGCGCCAGAGCTCTGGAGCGCATGCGCCCAGAGCCGGCGCTCTACAACGACAGACGCCACCGCGATGGGAGGCCCACAGGAGCCAAAGAACAAAGACGGATGAACATAGAGAAAGACCAATAGAAGTGGCCCGGCTGCTCCCCTCCCTCCCCAACCCGACCCCCGCCCAAAAATAAATAAATAAATCTTTAAAAAAAAAAAAAAAAAAGACTGGTGGCTTCAACATCACACATTTATTTTTCATAGTTCTAGAGTCTAGGAAGTCCAAGGTCAGGGTTCAGGCAAGGTTCAGTTTCAGTTTCTCTTCCTGGCTTCCAGATGGCCGCTTGATCCTCACACGGCCTTTCCTTTGAGCACAAGCTGAGATATTTCTCTGCTGTCTCTTGCTCTTGTTACAAGAGCATGGCTCTATCGGATTAGGTCCCCACACTTATGACCTGACCTAACTTGTATCACCTCCTCACAGCTCCCATTTTCAAATACAGTCACACAGGAAGTTAAGGCTTCAATATCATGAATATTGAAAGGATACAAACATGGAGTCCATGCAGAATCTGAAGTATTTATACACCAGTTTCCATCACTTTGGCACTTCTGGACTGCTGCGTGGGTGAATGAAGAGGCTTTAGCTCTCTGATAAAGACGTACACAATTCTACAAGTGGAATTTGAGTGGAAAGAGAGTGTGAGTGAGATGTCAACAGCAACCACTTTCCTTATTTAATTAATGTTTTCTGAAGAGCCTCTGAAAGCCACCCATTTAAATTAACTAAGTTGTGAAGCTGAGAACTCAGAAATTCTGCTTCCACTTCAAATCACCAATGAAAATGTATAACAAGGATCAAATTTTACTGAATTCATTTATTTTATATTTTTGTTTATCTTAATTATATACTTGTGCTTTCTTCCTATTCTGTCAAAATGAGATAACCCTGAGATAACATAGTTTCAGGTTTTGATTTCTCTATGAGAAAGTAGGAATTTGTTTCCATTTACCCACATTTTCAAAGTGCATCTTAATTTTATTGGACTTTTATTGTTTTCTGTATTGAATTATTGAACTATTGTTTTGAGCCCTACATCTGGCATCTTGTTCCTGGGTAATATGACCCTCTGTAGTTATGGCTGTTTGAAAATTTTTCTTTGAAAAATTCACAGGGAGAAATGGTAAATTAGCAATATAAATGTATTTGTTCTCTTTCCTGTTGTTTAGTCACTAAACTATCCCTGGCTGTTTAAAGACCCAATGGACTGGAGCACACCAGGCTTCCCTGTCCTCCACTAGCTCCCAGAGTGTACTCATGTTCATGTCCATTGAGTCAGTGATGCTACCTAAACATCTCATCCTCTGCAGCCTGTTCTTCATTGCCTTCAGTCTTTCCCAGCATCAGAGTCTTTTCCAGTGAGTTGGCTCTTCCTATCAAATGGCCAAAGTATTGAGGATTTAGCTGCAGCATCAGTCATTCCAATACATATTTAGGGTGGATTTCCTTTAGCACTGAGTGGTTTGATTTCCTTGCTGTGCAAGGGACTCTCAAGGGTCTTCTCTAGCACCACAGTTTGAAAGCATCCAGTCTTTGGTGCTTAGCCTTTTTTATGGTCCAACGCTCACATCCATACATGACTACTGTAAAAATCATAGTTTTAAGTATATGGTCTCTTTCCTGAGACCACCCTAAGATAGTAGGGATTTTTCTAGAGAGAAAGACATTATTTTTATATATAGGTATGTATGTATGTATGTGTGTGTGTGTATATATATATCCCCAACATAAATAGAAAAGTGCAAGTCAACATCATTAGTAAGTGAACTATTTCAACAAGTTTCTGAATGATAAGGAGCAGATAGAGGAGTAGTTATGGATGTCAGGGGAAACTAGAAACAAAAGGTTAAATTGCACAGAGGAGTTTGATTCAAAGAAGGCAGTGGCAGCAAGGAAGGGGTCAACTTTTAATGAAGAATCTGATAGACTCAATATTCATAGAGAACTGATGGGAAACATATTTTGATGGAAAGTTTTTTTTTTTATTTTTTGGAGAGGGGTGCAGGTTGGGGAGGGAGGGGGACAGGTGGGCCACTTCTATTGGTCTTTCATTTTAAATTTTTTTGCTTTTTCTGTATTGAATTATTGAACTATTGTTTTGAGCCCTACATCTGGCATCTTGTTCCTGGGTAATATGACCCTCTGTAGTTATGGCTGTTTGAAAATTTTTCTTTGAAAAATTCACAGGGAGAAATGGTAAATTAGCAATATAAATGTATTTGTTCTCTTTCCTGTTGTTTAGTCACTAAACTATCCCTGGCTGTTTAAAGACCCAATGGACTGGAGCACACCAGGCTTCCCTGTCCTCCACTAGCTCCCAGAGTGTACTCATGTTCATGTCCATTGAGTCAGTGATGCTACCTAAACATCTCATCCTCTGCAGCCTGTTCTTCATTGCCTTCAGTCTTTCCCAGCATCAGAGTCTTTTCCAGTGAGTTGGCTCTTCCTATCAAATGGCCAAAGTATTGAGGATTTAGCTGCAGCATCAGTCATTCCAATACATATTTAGGGTGGATTTCCTTTAGCACTGAGTGGTTTGATTTCCTTGCTGTGCAAGGGACTCTCAAGGGTCTTCTCTAGCACCACAGTTTGAAAGCATCCAGTCTTTGGTGCTTAGCCTTTTTTATGGTCCAACGCTCACATCCATACATGACTACTGTAAAAATCATAGTTTTAAGTATATGGTCTCTTTCCTGAGACCACCCTAAGATAGTAGGGATTTTTCTAGAGAGAAGACATTATTTTTATATATAGGTATGTATGTATGTATGTGTGTGTGTGTATATATATATCCCCAACATAAATAGAAAAGTGCAAGTCAACATCATTAGTAAGTGAACTATTTCAACAAGTTTCTGAATGATAAGGAGCAGATAGAGGAGTAGTTATGGATGTCAGGGGAAACTAGAAACAAAAGGTTAAATTGCACAGAGGAGTTTGATTCAAAGAAGGCAGTGGCAGCAAGGAAGGGGTCAACTTTTAATGAAGAATCTGATAGACTCAATATTCATAGAGAACTGATGGGAAACATATTTTGATGGAAAGTTTTTTTTTTTATTTTTTGGAGAGGGGTGCAGGTTGGGGAGGGAGGGGGGCGGGCGGGCCACTTCTATTGGTCTTTCATTTTTCTATTTTCATCCATCTTTGTTCTTTGGCCCGTGTGGGCCTGCCGTCGCAGTGGCCTCTGTTGTCGCAGAGCACCGGCTCTGGGAGCATGCGCTCCAGAGTTCCGGCTCGGTAATTGGACACATTGGTTGAGCCGCTCCGCAGCACGTGGGATCTTCCCAGGCCAGGGATTGAACCGGCGCCCCTTGCACTGCAAGGTGGTGTCCTTACCCACTGGACCACCAGGGAAGCCCCTGATGGAAAGTTTTGATGAAACTAAGAATATATGTGTTGTATTTAATGCAGTGAAACAAAATAGAATTTAAAATGATAGAATCATGGATGTGATCACTGCTCTCCATGACCCATACTCATATGATCAAATCAGTGTAAATGTTCTATTGACATATAGCTTTTAGAATTCACCTGTAGACATGCAAGTGCAAACACACTTATGATTATACAGAGTGCAAGTGTCACCTGCCCAGGACAGGAGACGTGGGAAATTGGGAAAAGCACCAGAGGAGGAGAAATACTGTTATCCTAATTCACAGAGTGAGGACTGAAGAATAAATGCATTAGGAAGTTGTTAAGAAATACATTCTTTGGGCTTTCCTGGTGGTCCAGTGGGCAGAGAGTCTGCCTTGTGGAGCAAGGGGCACCAGTTCGATCCCTGGTGGACAGGATCCCATGTGTCGCAGAGCGACTGGACTGATATGTCCAATTACTAGCCAGCGCTCTGGAGCACACGTGCCTGGAGCCAGTGCTCTGCAA
The DNA here is from genome assembly GCA_022376925.1 of Tragulus kanchil. Taxonomy (NCBI): domain Eukaryota; kingdom Metazoa; phylum Chordata; class Mammalia; order Artiodactyla; family Tragulidae; genus Tragulus; species Tragulus kanchil. The sequence goes on along the minus strand of JAIOJX010000028.1, from coordinate 201,944,840 downwards.
CCGGAGGGGCTGCTGTGATGGGAGGCCCACACAGACCAAAGCAATAAAGACATATGGAAGACACACACACACACACACACACAAGAGACCAAAAATTAAAAAAAAAAAGAAAAACATTCTTTAATGCAATTCTATTATATCATATCTATTAATTCCAAAATCTTAGAAGCTCTATCAGACATTTGTTTTCCTCTACATCAACTGGCTGCAAAATTTTACTTTATCTTAACTCACTTGATGATAAAATATGATCAAAATAACACGAAACACTTTACAACTTTTGTTGATCACATTTATTATGGATGGCTATACTTTTTGTTAAAGAAATATTAAAAGATTTTAACTGTAGAGTCTGTATTACTCCAGACTCATTGAGGACGGTTATGTAATATGTAGTCTCTATAAACTAACAATTTTCCTTAATATGAAAAGTTCTGAATTCCAAAATGTATATGACCCCAAGAGTTCTGAGTGAGATGATATATAGGCTTAAAAAATAAAGATTTATATGAGAATAACTAATACAAGATGTAAGTGGTGTTTACCTTGAAGGAGCAAAGAAGGAGACTGGTATTGTAAGATTTATACAGAAGATTTCAATGTACTGTCAGTATTTTACTTATTAACCTGGATACTCATCACATATGTGTTTGTTAAACTAATTTACAGTCACTTTTTCATATCCTTAATACCTCATAATGATAAAAAGCCAAAATAGAAAATAGTGATATAGCTATATGGGAAGTGCATGAAAAGAGATGAGAAGGTGATTTAAATGTGCTAAATCTTTTTTGTTTTCAGTTATAGCAGGAAGACCCTCGACAATGAACTCATTTTCATAAATCAAAGGGCAGCTGTACATGCACATTATTTAGGCATATGGAGTAACTAATATAATAAACAACAAACATAAGCTAGAAGTCTTTGCCTTTAGGAATTTGGTGTGAGACTGGGACAGAATGCTGTTGCTTTTAAACATGTCTGTATATTACTTTCATGATAACTTTAAAGATCAATAGGGCTTCCCCTGGTGGTCCAGTGGATAAGGACACCGCCTTGCAGTGCAAGGGCCGCCAGTTCGATCCCTGGCCTGGGAAGATCCCACGTGCTGTGGAGCGGCTGGACTGTGTCCAATCACCGAGCCAGAGCTCTGGAGCGCATGTGCCCAGAGCCGGCGCTCTGCGACGACAGACGCCACCGCGATGGGAGGCCCACAGGAGCCAAGGAACAAAAACGGATGAAAACAGATAAATGAAAGACCAATAGAAGTGGCCCGCCCACTCCCCTCCCTCCCCAACCCAACCCCCGCCCAAAGTAAATAAATAAATAAATCTTAAAAAAAAAAAAAAAAAGATCAATGAGCACTAGGCATTTTAAAAAGATTATCTGGATGAAAAGCATCAGTTTTAAATTGTTTTTATAGAGTAATTTCTGCTATTTTATAATGACATTGAGTTTATTAGAGAGTTGTGATTGTTTAAATTATTATTTTAGAAAATGGAGGGGTGAATGTGAAAATGCTATGTAATCTGTAAATCATTTAATTTATATATGTGCACACATATAAATAATAAAAAATAGAGTATTTAAGAATAAAATACAAATTTCTCCCACTTAATAAACTATAACTTCCTTTAATACAGAAATACTTTAATATACTATATGAAACATATAATTTGTTACCACTAAACGTTATTAAAAATACATATGAATACACCACGAAGTCTTTTGGTAGATACATATTTCGATCTGTTGTCCTTGTTGCTCACATTTTCCTTAATCATTAAGAATCACCAAAGTTCTTCCAAATTATCACTTCCAGACATTGTTGCCTTCTCATTCATAAAATCTTTAGCAGAATTAACATTAATTTGAACTTTGTATTTCAGGAACTCTACATGTTATAATTTCAATATATATATATATATATATATATATATAAATTAGAGATCATACCATTTTGCTTTCTAAACATACTAGGCATAGCCTGGTATTTTCTCCTTTGTATCTCTGTGCCTGATATGTCATTGACCCGAAATACCTCAGTTTCACTCCCTAGGCCTACCTTAAGTGCCCTATTTGATCACTCTAATAAATTTGTTTAGAGGTTTATTCCAATTTGAAACATAGAGAAGAAAACCTGACTTAGCCTCTGAGGTCTATACCTAAGAGTATCCACACTCAAATAGATGTTTATGGACAATGGTAGGATATAATGTATTGACTCACTCATTCATGCATTCAGTGAGTCAAAAATATATCAGAGAAAATACTTTGTGCCAGAAATAACAATCGCTCACTTTCTATGTTTCCATAAATAAAATAAAATAATGCTACACTGTAGGAATTCTATTTCTAGGGCAAATGAAAGAGCTGTAAAAATAGTAACTGTTTTAGTTTTAGAATTTTAGCTGTAATCAAACTGAAGATGAGATGCAGTACATTGAAACTAATGGCCACAAGACTCGGAAAAAGGAAACTTTTTGCTGCATTTAGACCACAGGACATACACTTGATCATCCTGATAAATTCTTTAGCTCTCTGGAGACTTTTAAATTATGGCAAATATATTTAGAAAATGAGGGTGAATGTGAAAATGCTATGTAATCTGTAAATCATTTAATTTATATATGTGCACACATATAAATAATAAAAAATAGAGTATTTAAGAATAAAATACAAATTTCTCCCACTTAATAAACTATAACTTCCTTTAATACAGAAATACTTTAATATACTATATGAAACATATAATTTGTTACCACTAAACGTTATTAAAAATACATATGAATACACCACGAAGTCTTTTGGTAGATACATATTTCGATCTGTTGTCCTTGTTGCTCACATTTTCCTTAATCATTAAGAATCACCAAAGTTCTTCCAAATTATCACTTCCAGACATTGTTGCCTTCTCATTCATAAAATCTTTAGCAGAATTAACATTAATTTGAACTTTGTATTTCAGGAACTCTACATGTTATAATTTCAATATATATATATATATATATATATATAAATTAGAGATCATACCATTTTGCTTTCTAAACATACTAGGCATAGCCTGGTATTTTCTCTTTTGTATCTCTGTGCCTGATATGTCATTGACCCGAAATACCTCAGTTTCACTCCCTAGGCCTACCTTAAGTGCCCTATTTGATCACTCTAATAAATTTGTTTAGAGGTTTATTCCAATTTGAAACATAGAGAAGAAAACCTGACTTAGCCTCTGAGGTCTATACCTAAGAGTATCCACACTCAAATAGATGTTTATGGACAATGGTAGGATATAATGTATTGACTCACTCATTCATGCATTCAGTGAGTCAAAAATATATCAGAGAAAATACTTTGTGCCAGAAATAACAATCGCTCACTTTCTATGTTTCCATAAATAAAATAAAATAATGCTACACTGTAGGAATTCTATTTCTAGGGCAAATGAAAGAGCTGTAAAAATAGTAACTGTTTTAGTTTTAGAATTTTAGCTGTAATCAAACTGAAGATGAGATGCAGTACATTGAAACTAATGGCCACAAGACTCGGAAAAAGGAAACTTTTTGCTGCATTTAGACCACAGGACATACACTTGATCATCCTGATAAATTCTTTAGCTCTCTGGAGACTTTTAAATTATGGGCAAAGATACTTAACATAAAATGTATATTTCAATACAATATTGTTAACTATAGATATAATGTTGTACAGCAGATTTCTAGAATTTAATCATCTTTGACAACTGAAACTTTATAACTGTTCAGTATTCATGTTCTTGAGGATCTTTGAGCTCAGCCCAAGTTTCAAGCATAAAAAGGTTCCTTGATGACTCAGGTAGTAAAGAATCTGCCTGTATGCAGGAGATCCAAGTTTGATCCCTGGGTCAAGAAGATCACCTGGAGAAGGAAATGGCAACCCCTCTTCAGTATTCTTGCCTGGAAAATCCCATGGGCAGAGGAGCTTGACAGGCTACAGTCCATGGGGTCACAGAGAGTTAGACACAACCGAGCAACTAATACACACAGCATTAGTTGTGAACATCATGCTGAGGTCAGAGATAGATGGGATGGGCCCCTCAACTAGATAGCTGGGGTTTGTCAAGCGGAGTAAAACTAAAGCTTTGTTCTCACCCAAATACTTCAAGGACAAAGTTAGTCGCAGAAGCTAGGCTCTGCTGAAGTAAAGAAGGAAGATGACCACTCCTGAGGTCCAGGAAAGCTTCCATGTCTGTACATGGCAAGACAACTCCTTCAGGGTTAAAAGTGGGGTACCACTCCATAATAAGTATGGGCATACGCTCACTGACCTTAGCAAAAAAATATATATGCACACATGATGGAGTGTCCTAGGACAGGTCAGGTGTGAAAAAGAAACAAAATATTGGCCAAAAAATATTGGCCAAAGGTAAACACAGACCCAGGAGAACTGTCCTTTATAAGGGATTTCATGTTTTGTGCTCAGTCACGAAATTGTTTTCAACTCTTTGTGATCCCATGGATTGTAGCCTGCCAGGCTCCTCTGTCCATGTGATTGTCCGAGCAATGATACTGAGTGGATTGCCATTTCCTCCTCCAGGGAATCTTCTCGACCCAGGGACTAAACTGGGGTCTCCTGCTTGGCAGATTGATTCTTTACCACTGAGCCACCAGGGAAGCCCATATAAGCAATTTTAAATACCTCTTTACTGAGCTCCTCCTTATTAGAGAGGAAGCTGACGCCCTTTCTCTCTGGGTATGTATTTCTGACTCAATTATACAAACTGTTTCTCTGTGCACTCTCTCATACTTACACTCTTATCTCTAATAATAAACTTTGTACCTGTTTGTATAATTTTCGCCTCTTGAACCATATTTGTTTTCAAATAGGGAAAGAGTAAGGAGCATGCTGCTTCTAGCCTTTAGCCTCTGGTGGTCAAGTGGCTAGGATTCCTGGTTTTCATTTTGAATAGAGAGGTTCAATTCCTGGGCAGGGAACTAAGATCTCTCTTCAGGACTGCTCACTGCTGTCTCTCTCAGATTATTAGGAAAGACATTTATTTTATCTATGAATTATGCAGTGGCTTATACTATCTTGGTTAGTTTTGTATCTCTTGCAATATTTGCTTGGCAATATTTGTACATATTAGGACCTCAATTAATTTTTACCTAAAGGAAGGAGAAAAAGAAATAAAGTATTTCTCTTCTGAACCTTGAGGTCCACATTCCAAACTTGACTCTAATTCCTATAAATATTCATTGAAATGGAGATACTAGTGAAGACTTGAAATTGCTATAAATAATTTTAAATAATCTAATTAAAAGACATGAGATTTGAGGAAAGGACATGATTATTTAAATTCAACTTTCTCATTCATCTTTTTTTGACACATGGCACTGTGTCAAAAAGTTAAGGTGTATAGTATGATGATTTGATTACTTCATGAATTGACTATTATAATAGCTGACATTTATAAACTCATATAGATACAAAATTAAAAAGTAAGATAAAGATTCTTTGTGATGAGCTTACTCTCAAGAATTTCCTTATATAACATGCAACAATATGAATTATATTTATTCACTATATCTCTCATGCTTATTTGTCATATTACTAGAATTCTGTACTTTTTGACTGCCTTCATCTAATTCCTCCTCCTCCCCTTTTTTCTCTTTGAACATTTTGCGTCTGACCTTTTTCTTCAACTGTCTTTAAGAAATGACAATAATGCTCTGACTCTGCAATAAGTTATTTGCTTTATTTTCATGAAACAAAAGACTGTAAGCATAACCTTTGGTCTAGTTCATCTTTGTAAATGTCTTAATTTTAAGCTTGTGAATACTAGATTACACCAGATCTTCACATTCACATGGATGATCAATAGACAGACATAAGAAGGAAGGAAGTATGAAGGAGGAAGGAAGGAAGAGAAGGGGAGGCAGAAGATACTGATAACCATCATTCAGTCATCCTACCATTTCCATGTTATTTAAGTTTTAGTATCTATCTATTACCCTGTCTCAGCCTTCTCTTAGTATTTTCAAGCAATTCTTTCATTGCTTTCCTTTTTTTTTTCCTATTTTAACCACAGGACTGTTATCTAAGCCCAATTTTCTCCTGGTTACATATCAGAGCACTCACCTTGACTGTTCTACCTTTTGAACAGAGTCACATCCTTGTCTAGTACAGCTAATCTAGAGAAATTTCTCTTTTTTCTTAATTTTGAAATATTGCCTACCTCTTATTTTTAAACAACACTTAATCACTTTAAGGCAAGAAGCTAAGTAAAGGAAAATCTCATGCCAACTGTATATCTATAAATACATATTCATTTTTCTTCTACATGTACAACACTATTATCACCAGTGTACCAAGTGCAGATAGCTTATCGTGTAGTGTCTGATAGCTGCCCTTATGCTGCAAAAGTGTGTTTTCAGAAATAATTTCCTGCCACATTCCTGACTGTATTTGCAGCCTGAGTTGATCCTCTTCCCTGCTGCTCGCTGATCTGCCCCTGGGTTACTAACAGCCCCAACAGACAGACTGGCTCGTGCTACCTGCTGCTCAGACACAGATTAACTCACTACCAGCCATATGGGCGAACAACTTCATAAATTCCTCTTCTTTTGCTTTTGGCTCTTAGGGAAACTAATGGATAGTTTTCTGATGGAGAGAAAAACAACCTGGTGGTGTGCAGGCTGGGCAGTAATCACCGCACCTGACACAATGGGCACCTCCATCTGCCTTTGGGCAGCTATTCGTGTGGAGGGAATAGATTACTGCCTCTGGTGCTGCTTCTGTGTGTCAGCCACGGCCATTTGCCTCAATTACAAAGTCAGTTGATTAAACACAGAATGCCTATTTATATTATTTACAGTGATTACTCAATGCATCCCTTGTTAAAGAGGATCTGAAGTGTTTCTAGAGTCTAAACAGCATAAATTATTTTTATCTATTTTGGCAAGTGTATTCAAACACCGATGCTTAGTTTTAAATGTAGTAAATGAATGCTCTTACCAATAATGTTCAAATCATATCATAATGTTCAAAAATAGTTTACAACATCTAGCTGAACAAGACTGTATGCACCCATTTCTCTCCGCTCTTCTCTAATAAATATAACTATAAACCTTAGAAATAACATAAGAACTGGAGGAGAATACTAAAGGTTGGTTAGAAGAAAGCCAAATAATATGGTACCCCAGGACTAATGAGGAAATTTAATGAATGAGGTAAAGGGTTATGAACACCCCTCTACACACACACACACACACACACACACACACACACACACACAAACATATCCCACACTCCCAGTGGACCCACAAATTTTCCAACCTTCAGATATGTGACAGAAGGCAGCTCAAGTTGGCTCATTCTTTTCTCTGAATGAGTAAGAATCCAGTGACAACGCCACATTAGCGTGGCACCAGGAGCAAAGGGGACAATACGTAGTGGGGGGAATCATTCTTCTTTTAAGACGAGTCTGAGACTTCCCTCCACCATGAGATACTGAGCAGCAACAGCTAAAAGGATGCTGTCATGATAAGTGATTTGCAGCCAGAGAAGCCTTTTTATTCCTGTAGGCCTGAAACTCCCTTTAAAAAAAGTGATTGGCGCAACTTCATAAATTCCTCTTCTTTTGCTTTAAAGACAGACTGGCTCGTGCTACCTGCTGCTCAGACACAGATTAACTCACTACCAGCCATATGGGCGAACAACTTCATAAATTCCTCTTCTTTGCTTTTGGCTCTTAGGGAAACTAATGGATAGTTTTCTGATGGAGAAAAACAACCTGGTGGTGTGCAGGCTGGGCAGTAATCACCGCACCTGACACAATGGGCACCTCCATCTGCCTTTGGGCAGCTATTCGTGTGGAGGGAATAGATTACTGCCTCTGGTGCTGCTTCTGTGTGTCAGCCACGGCCATTTGCCTCAATTACAAAGTCAGTTGATTAAACACAGAATGCCTATTTATATTATTTACAGTGATTACTCAATGCATCCCTTGTTAAAGAGGATCTGAAGTGTTTCTAGAGTCTAAACAGCATAAATTATTTTTATCTATTTTGGCAAGTGTATTCAAACACCGATGCTTAGTTTTAAATGTAGTAAATGAATGCTCTTACCAATAATGTTCAAATCATATCATAATGTTCAAAAATAGTTTACAACATCTAGCTGAACAAGACTGTATGCACCCATTTCTCTCCGCTCTTCTCTAATAAATATAACTATAAACCTTAGAAATAACATAAGAACTGGAGGAGAATACTAAAGGTTGGTTAGAAGAAAGCCAAATAATATGGTACCCCAGGACTAATGAGGAAATTTAATGAATGAGGTAAAGGGTTATGAACACCCCTCTACACACACACACACACACACACACACACACACACACACACAAACATATCCCACACTCCCAGTGGACCCACAAATTTTCCAACCTTCAGATATGTGACAGAAGGCAGCTCAAGTTGGCTCATTCTTTTCTCTGAATGAGTAAGAATCCAGTGACAACGCCACATTAGCGTGGCACCAGGAGCAAAGGGGACAATACGTAGTGGGGGGAATCATTCTTCTTTTAAGACGAGTCTGAGACTTCCCTCCACCATGAGATACTGAGCAGCAACAGCTAAAAGGATGCTGTCATGATAAGTGATTTGCAGCCAGAGAAGCCTTTTTATTCCTGTAGGCCTGAAACTCCCTTTTTAAAATAAGAGTGATGTGGTCAGTTGAACAGCACCAGAAAATGGAACCCCGCCAGAACAAGCAGTCAAACCCAGAGAGCTTTTTGGTTCCTGAAAGTTACTCCCTTGTTCAGAGACACTGGCTGAGGAGAAGAGGAGTGCTGGTAGGGGGAAATCCCACGATGACCATGCTTTCTGTCTACCCACCCCAACAGGAAGTCCCAGTATGACGAGTTTCTTCTCACAAAAACCTCTTTGCCTCAAGAAGGCTTGAGAACTTTCTCTCCTACTGAGAGACACTTAGAAGTTTCTGGTTGAAACTTCCTTCAAGTTTCTGCCTTCCTCAGGCAATACTCACAAACTACTGGGCACCCCAGCAGTACCAGATAAACCTAGCAGATCAAATTAACACTGCAAAAGCTCTTAAACTTAAAGCCTCAGAGAAATAACATTCCACAAAAGTATGCCAGGATTTGGGTGCTAAATCTAAACACGTAACTAACTGCTAGAATGAAAGATTTCAGAAGATCCAGAGGATCCTAAAGTAACAAACAAAATATCCATACAATTGAAAAAACATCTATCCATTCCTACCAAGAACCAAGAAAATCACAAACCAAATGAGAAAAAAAGTCAACTAATACCAACAACAAGATAAATCAGATACTGGAATTATATGACAAGGATTTTCCAGCATTTGCTATAAAAAATATTTTGATAATAGTCACACATTTTTTTGAAACAAATAATTGAGAATTTCAGCAAAGAAATAGAAGTGATTTCAAAGTTCCAGAATGAAATAAAAACCAGGAAAATACAACAGCATTATTAGAACATTGACCTTATGGGCTCAATAGCAGAGTAGAGATGACAGAGGATAAAATTAGTGAGATTAAGAGCATTTACCCAGTTTGAACAAAAGAGAGAAATTCAGTCTCTAAAATCTAGAGACAAAGACACAGTGTCAAAAGCAGCCCGAAAGCACTGGGGAAATACAAAGGTCTCATTGAAGAATCCTATACTCTATGACACTATCCTTCAGAAATGAAGTGGAAATAAAGACATCTGAAGAATTAAAAAATAAAATAATTTTTTGATAACAGATCTGTCTTTAAATATTGGATAAAGATAATTCTTACAGAAAATGAAGTGATGAAGGAGAAAATCTTGAGGTACCTGGAAGGAAAAGAACAAAAACAGATGAAAAGATATACAATAGGTACTTACAGACAAGCATCAATGAATTCTATAAATATACTTGGAATTTAAAAAAAAAGCATAAAAATGACTACAGCACACTGTCTACCCACCCCAACAGGAAGTCCCAGTATGACGAGTTTCTTCTCACAAAAACCTCTTTGCCTCAAGAAGGCTTGAGAACTTTCTCTCCTACTGAGAGACACTTAGAAGTTTCTGGTTGAAACTTCCTTCAAGTTTCTGCCTTCCTCAGGCAATACTCTCAAACTACTGGGCACCCCAGCAGTACCAGATAAACCTAGCAGATCAAATTAACACTGCAAAAGCTCTTAAACTTAAAGCCTCAGAGAAATAACATTCCACAAAAGTATGCCAGGATTTGGGTGCTAAATCTAAACACGTAACTAACTGCTAGAATGAAAGATTTCAGAAGATCCAGAGGATCCTAAAGTAACAAACAAAATATCCATACAATTGAAAAAACATCTATCCATTCCTACCAAGAACCAAGAAAATCACAAACCAAATGAGAAAAAAAGTCAACTAATACCAACAACAAGATAAATCAGATACTGGAATTATATGACAAGGATTTTCCAGCATTTGCTATAAAAAATATTTTGATAATAGTCACACATTTTTTTGAAACAAATAATTGAGAATTTCAGCAAAGAAATAGAAGTGATTTCAAAGTTCCAGAATGAAATAAAAACCAGGAAAATACAACAGCATTATTAGAACATTGACCTTATGGGCTCAATAGCAGAGTAGAGATGACAGAGGATAAAATTAGTGAGATTAAGAGCATTTACCCAGTTTGAACAAAAGAGAGAAATTCAGTCTCTAAAATCTAGAGACAAAGACACAGTGTCAAAAGCAGCCCGAAAGCACTGGGGAAATACAAAGGTCTCATTGAAGAATCCTATACTCTATGACACTATCCTTCAGAAATGAAGTGGAAATAAAGACATCTGAAGAATTAAAAAATAAAATAATTTTTTGATAACAGATCTGTCTTTAAATATTGGATAAAGATAATTCTTACAGAAAATGAAGTGATGAAGGAGAAAAATCTTGAGGTACCTGGAAGGAAAAGACAAGCAGAGAAAGATACATATAGTATGATATAGAAAATAGACTATACAATATGGTACTTACAGCACACTGTCATTTCCATCATGAATTCTATAAATCATACTTGGTAATTAAAGTAAAAAGCATATGATACTCAAGATAATGACATGTTGAAGGAAGAAAGTGGAAGCAGAATTTCTACATTTCACCCACAGTAGTAAAATGATAAGTAGACTGTGATAAGTCACATATGCATACTTGTTATATCCAGAGAAACCATTGTAAAACCATATAGAGACACATTCAAATACACTAGCACATATAAATGGAGAAAATCCAGCTAAATATTGGTTGAGCTAGAATTCAGACCTACAAAATCTAGCTCCAGAGCTGTGCCCTTCACTTCTGTGCTATGTTTTCTCTCAGTAGTTAGATGCCACATATTTATAGAAATGAATATAATAACTAACATTTATGTTCACAAATCAGACATAAAATTAAATAATTTTCATGTATTAGTGTACTTAATTCAACTAATACTCCCATAGGGTAGTTGTATTATTGTTGTTGTTGTTTAGTCAGTAAGCCATGTCTGATGTTTTCGTGACCCCATGGACTGTAGCCCACCAGGCTCTCTATCCCTGGGGTTTCCCAGACAAGAATGGTGGGGGTTGCCATCTCCCTCTCCAGGGTTGTTGTATACTTATCTCTATTATTACAGCTAAAAAAATGGGCGCATTTAAAAAATGAGAGTTTACTTGTCCATATTGATGCCAAAACTCACTGGTGCCAATTCAAATCTCAGAGTTGTGGGTGAAGTAGAAAACAATAGCTTTAGGGACATATCATTCTCCTCAAATATGAAAAGGATAGCAAGATAGCCAATTCAAATTCATAGCAATGGACAGCCCGAAAGCACTGGGGAAATACAAAGGTCTCATTGAAGAATCCTATACTCTATGACACTATCCTTCAGAAATGAAGTGGAAATAAAGACATCTGAAGAATTAAAAAATAAAATAATTTTTTGATAACAGATCTGTCTTTAAATATTGGATAAAGATAATTCTTACAGAAAATGAAGTGATGAAGGAGAAAAATCTTGAGGTACCTGGAAGGAAAAGACAAGCAGAGAAAGATACATATAGTATGATATAGAAAATAGACTATACAATATGGTACTTACAGCACACTGTCATTTCCATCATGAATTCTATAAATCATACTTGGTAATTAAAGTAAAAAGCATATGATACTCAAGATAATGACATGTTGAAGGAAGAAAGTGGAAGCAGAATTTCTACATTTCACCCACAGTAGTAAAATGATAAGTAGACTGTGATAAGTCACATATGCATACTTGTTATATCCAGAGAAACCATTGTAAAACCATATAGAGACACATTCAAATACACTAGCACATATAAATGGAGAAAATCCAGCTAAATATTGGTTGAGCTAGAATTCAGACCTACAAAATCTAGCTCCAGAGCTGTGCCCTTCACTTCTGTGCTATGTTTTCTCTCAGTAGTTAGATGCCACATATTTATAGAAATGAATATAATAACTAACATTTATGTTCACAAATCAGACATAAAATTAAATAATTTTCATGTATTAGTGTACTTAATTCAACTAATACTCCCATAGGGTAGTTGTATTATTGTTGTTGTTGTTTAGTCAGTAAGCCATGTCTGATGTTTTCGTGACCCCATGGACTGTAGCCCACCAGGCTCTCTATCCCTGGGGTTTCCCAGACAAGAATGGTGGGGGTTGCCATCTCCCTCTCCAGGGTTGTTGTATACTTATCTCTATTATTACAGCTAAAAAAATGGGCGCATTTAAAAAATGAGAGTTTACTTGTCCATATTGATGCCAAAAACTCACTGGTGCCAATTCAAATCTCAGAGTTGTGGGTGAAGTAGAAAACAATAGCTTTAGGGCTTTCATCATATCATTCTCCTCAAATATGAAAAGGATAGCAAGATAGCATCATGAACATCTTTAGGCCAATAGATTTGACAATAGCAATGGACTGTTTGTGTCCCTCCAAATTGATATGTTGAAATCCTTACCCCAAATGTGATACTATCAGGAGGTGGGTCCTGTAATTCGGTCATAAGGATGGAGCCCTCATGAATAGAGCTATCACTTTTCTAAGAGAGTCACTTCCAGAGAGCTTTCTCACCCTCTTTTTCTACCATGTGAGAATGTAAGGGGAACACCACAGTCTGCAATCATGCAGGGTCCTTCATAGAACTCAAGCATGCTGACATTCTGATCTCCAACTTCCAGCCTCTAGAACTAGAAGACATAAATTTATGCTGTTCATAAGCCATCCTATCCATGCCACTATGTTATAGCATCCTTAAAAGACTTCAGTGAAATGGACAAATTACTTGAAAATATGTGATGATATTAATATAGTATAGATATCTTCAAAAGGCTTGGGAAATCTATAAAGTTCAATTTAGTTAAAGAAATTGGTTTTAAAATTAAAAAGATCAGGCCCAAATGACATTATTGGTGAATTCTATTATTATTGTAGGATAAAAATAAGACAAGTCCTTCATAAATTTTTTTCAGAAACACCTCAAGTCATCTTACCATATTAAAATAAAACAAAGACATTGTTAGAAAACTATAAACTAATATTTTGGGATAAACAAACAGTAAAAGTTAAGGTTTAGCCCCAAAATATAGTATTGATTTAATATTCAAAAATAAACCAGAGTTATTTACCAGAATTAGTAATATTGATAGAATAAAGGACAAACATCCGTATAATTATTTCAACATATGCAAATGTAGTTTCACAAATGTATAACTGTAAAATTATACAACCACTTTGGAAAAATCACTTGGTAATCACTTACAAAGTTGGAAATACTCATGTTGTATGACCCAGTAATTCCATTCCTGGGTATTATATTTAACTGAAACAAATGAAAAATTATGTTCTTTCAATGACCTGTGCACAAATACACATAGCAACTTTATTCACAATAACCAAAAATTAGAAACAATCAAAACTCCAAAACAAGTGAATGTCATAAAAATAAATGAGAAACTAATGAAACCAAGCAGGAGTCTATGGGGCTCCTGGGCACAAAAACCTTTTGGTGTCCCCCATTTCTTTTTTCTTTTTTAAGATTTATTTATTTATTTATTTATTTTGGGCGGGGGTCGGGTTGGGGAGGGAGGGGAGTGGGCGGGCCACTTCTATTGGTCCTTCACCTCTCTACCTTCATTCATCTTCGTTCTTTGGCTCCTGTGGGCCTCCCATCGCTGTGGCGTCTGTTGTCGCAGAGTGCCAGCTCTGGGTGCATGTGCTCCAGAGCTCTGGCTCGGCGACCGAACACATCAGTCCAGCCGCTCTGCGGCACGTGGGATCTTCCCAGGCCAGGGATCGAACCGGCGCCCCTTGCACTGCAAGGCAGTGTCCTTATCCACTGGACCACCAGGGGACGTCCCCCATTTCTTCATTAAAGGAAATAAGCTTCATTCAACTTCCATGATCTTCTCTGGTTTTCAGGGGTGGTTTTGTTGCTAAACTGTGTCTGACTCTTTGCGACCCTATGAACTGTATCCCACCAGAGTCCTCTGTCCATGGGATTTCCCAGCAAGGATACTGGAGTAGGTTACCGTTTCCTTCTCAAGGGGATCTTCTTGATCCACGGATCAAAATCCACAGACCCAGATCTCCTGCATTACAGGCAGATTCTTTTATTGCTGAACCACTAAGGACACCTGAGTTGCAATGTTGTTTTTTAGTCACTCAGTTGTGTTTCCAGCTTTTTGCCACCACATGACTGCAGCACACTATCTCCTGTCCTTCACTATCTCCTGGAGTTTGCTCAAACTCATATTCATTGAGTTGATGATTCCCTTCAACCATCCTCTGTCACTCCCTTCTCCTCCTGCCCTCAATCTTTCCTAGCAACAAGGTCTTTTACAGTGAGTTAGTTCTTCACATCAGGTGACTAAGCATTAGGGCTTCAGCTTCAACAGCAGTCCTTTCAATAAATATTCAGGGTTGATTTCCTTTAGGATTAACTGGTTTGATCTCCTTGCAGTTCAAGGGATCCTCAAGGGTCCTTTCTGGCACCACAGTTTGAAAGCATCACTTCTTCAGTGCTCAGCCTTTTTTATGGTCCAACTCTCACATTCATACATGACTACTGGAAAAACCATAGCTTTGACTATACAGACCTTTGTTGGCAAAATAATGTCTTTGCTTTTTAATACTCTGAGTTTGTCATATCTTTTCTTCCAAGGGGTAAGTGTCTTAAATTCACGGCTCCAATCATCATCCACAGTGATTTTGTAGCCTAAAAAAATAAAGTCTGTCACTGCTTCCATTGTTTTCCCATCTATTTGCCATGAAGTAATGGGAATGGATGCCACGATCTTCATTTTTTGAATGTTGAGTTTTAAACCAGCTTTTTCACTCTCCTCTTTCACCTTCATCAAGAGACTTAGTTCCTCTTCCCTTTCTGCCTTAGGGTGGTGTCATCTGCATATCTTAGGTTATTGATATTTCTCATGACAATCTTGATTCCAGCTCTGCTTCATCCAGCTTGATATTCGGACATAATGTACTCTGCATAAGTTAAATAAGTAGGGTGAGATGTCTCAACTAGTTGCCAATTAAGGAAGGGAGTGGATGCTGAGAAGAAGGAGGAATAGTCAAGAAACTTGGGGCAGGATCCTAGTTGCCCCTCAAGGAATACATTCTGAAACCTCTCATTAATAGTCTGAAACTCAACCAGGTGGAAAAAATTAACTCTATGTTAGCCATAAGCCTGGAGGCCACAAACCAGTTGGAACCCAAGGGAGGACAAGGATGACTACCACTCACTTCATTTCCAACCAATCAGAAAAATGTCCATGAGCTTGATCATGCCCTTTGTGAATCATTGCTATAAACCTCTTCATCTATGAACTATATACTATAAACCTTCTGATTGGGATACACACTTTTGAGGACATTAGTCTTCTGTGCCCTGGCAAAACAATAAAGCTATTCTTTTCTATTTCACCCAAAACTCTAAGATTTAATTCAGTGATGGAGTACAGAGGCAAAATTCAGCTTCACTAATACATGAAATTGAATGAATGAATCTCAAAGCATTATGCTGAGAAAAATAGCCAGACACAAGAAAGAGTATAGTAGATAATTCTATGTGTATGTAATTCTAGAAGAAGTAAAAATGATCTATTTTTATCAAAATCAGATTGATGATTGTGCTTGGTCTGTAGTTGGGATGGATTGACTGCAAAGTAGCATGAAGAAGCTGTTCAGAACATTGGAACTATTACATATCTTGATTGTGATGACATTTATACCAAAGATGTTTATATTTTCTAAAACTTATCAAACTACACTTAAAATAGCTCTAGTTTATTTTATTCAAACTTTATCTTGGTAAAGTTGATTTTAAAGAATAGCCACAGCTAGAAGTGTTTTGAGGATTCTCAGTGTCTAAAGTTGCACAGTCAAGGTTGTACGCGGTTTCTCCCTTCCCACAGAGCAATAAAGCTCTTCTCATTCAGGAGGCAACTCGCTCAGTCAGCTCTCCACCCAGGGTGCTGAGCTCTTAATGAAACTAAAGGCTAAAAGGTGATCCCAAACTACACCATAACTGCCTACTCTGGAAAAAAGGCATCAGTACCCCTCAGAGGTAATCCTCTTAAGGATGCAAATTCGCAGGAAACGTTTTGTGGAGTCCCTTCTCTGTTCAGACATTCCTGTAGTGTCTGCTTTTTTTCTTATTATAAGGGGGATTTTTTAGTTTGTTTTTAATCCTTCTCTGTATGATGTTAGATTTATAGGCTGGGAGGGCGGGAAAGTAGGTAGATTAATGAATTAGTTCATTCAGTACCTAACAAACTTTACCAAGCCCGAAACATTGGGTGGCCAAAGAGAAGTAAATGAACAAATGAGGCTCCTAAGAGATAAAAAAAAATTGCAAATTGGAGGGAGACTTGGTGCCCTATCTTAATATCACTCTTATTCAGGTCTCTTTAAATCAATTTGCAAAGGATAGTGGCCAAAGAAAGGAAAGGATTCTCTGTAAAGTATGAGTGTTCAAGTAAGAGTATTTGCATTAAGTGGTAATCTAGGCCATGTAAGAATAGGCGTAGTAAAAAGACAAGGGTTATGGTTTACAACAAATGTGGGTTTTGTAGGAAAGAAAATATAAATTTCCCTCTCATTTTAGAGGTTTTTGGTTGAGACCCACCCCCCTACAATAAAAGACAGTTTAACTGGAGAAAAACAGAAGTTTAATGATATCTATACATCATGTGCACATGGGAGATATTCAGGAAAGTTCGTTGAAATGGCCCAAGCCACCACATTAAGTAGTATCTCCAGCCAAAAACAAAAGATATTATTGCTGTTTAGTTGTTCAGTCATGTCTCTCTGAGACCCCATGGACTTCAGCATGCCAGTCTTCCATGTCCTTCACCATCTCCCGGAGTCTGCTCAAACTCATGTCCATTAGGTCAGTGATGCCATCCAACCAACTCATCCTTCTCCTATAGTTCCCTTCTCCTCCTGCCTTCAATCTTTTCCAGCATCAGGGTCTTTTCCAATGAGTCAGTTGTTCGCATCAGGTGGCCAAAGTATTGGAGTTACAGCTTAAGCATCAGTCCTTCCATTGAATATTTAGGGTTGGTTTCTTTTAGGATTGACTGGTTTGATCTCCTTGCTGTCCAAGGGACTCTCAAGAGTCTTTTCCAGCACCACAATTCAAAGGCATCAATTCTCTTTTTTTGCCTATGAGTTTCTCCAGGTGAAAATACTGGAGTGGGTTGTCATTTATGTCACTTAAAAAAGGGTAAGTAGATTCAGGTTGATGTGTAGCAGTAAACAACAAAACTCTAAAAAGTTAAATTAAATTAAATTTTAAAAAAAGACTCTATAAAACAGTTTTTTAAAAATGATAACTTCATTTTCAGAGTTTCATTCATGTCTACTTTTTTTTTGAAATAATCAGTCTAAAATTATTCCTATGACATAAGGCATACTTTGAGGTGACAAATTCAGATCAAGTTCTAGTTTTTATTAGCTTAATGAGTAAACACACACACACACACACACACACATATTTTGCCACTCTGAACGACTTGTGGGATCTTAGTTTCCTGACCAGAGGTCAAATCTATACCATCAGCAGTGAAAATGCTCACTCCTAACCATTGAACCACCAGGGAATTCCCTAAGGAGTACCCATATTTCACGAGATTAGGCAACAAATGCAATTGTTTTATCTCTTACTTTGGAAATCTTGAAAAAATGAATAGGAATTACCAATCAACATTATGGACTTAGTCTCATAGAAGCTACATATTTGCATAATATACATTTTAAAATGCATGCCGCTCCTGCTGCTGCTTTGTAGGTGCCAAGTAATGTCCAATTCTTTGTGACCCTATGGACTGTAGTCTGCTAGCCTCCTTTGCCCTTGGGACCCCAGGCAAGCATCCTGGAAGCAGCTTGCCATTTCCCTCTCCAGGGGAATTTCTCCAGGTATCAGATCCATTTCTCCTGTATTGCAGGCAGATTCTTTACCACTGAGCTACCTGAGAAGCCTCATAGTGTATAATGCTCATGCAAAAATGTTTGTGTATTTTGTATACTTATTTAATTTGAATGAAATTTAAAAATAATTGATTCACAAAGAACCAGAGAAAGAGATTGTGGTCATAAGACTTCATCACGAATGGAATTTGTTGAGTTATTGTTCAACTTTCAATATTTTCTATGTGAAAGATACTCATGTTAAACTCGATCAATTTCATCTATTTACTTGGCAAAGTTTCTTAACTTCTTTAGGTTGCAGTTTCCTCATAAATGAAGGACAAAGAACACCTACTCTTAGAGTGCATTAAAGTGAAAGGACCCTTACATGTGTTCATATCAATTTTTTTTGTTTTGTTTTTGCTTGTAAGTTTGGCTTCTTTCCCTGGTTATTTATTTACTTATTTTCATCCATCTTTATTCTTTGGCCTGTGTGGGCTTCCCATTGCAGTGGCCTCTCTCATTGCAGAGCACTGGCTCCAGGCACATGCACTCTAGAGTGCTGGCTCATTATTGGACGCACCGGTCCAGTCACTCCACAGCATGTGGGATCTTCCCCAGGCCAGGGATCGAACCAGTGCCTCTCGCATTGCAAGGCAGAGTCTTCACCCACTGGACCACCAGGAAGCTCCCATATCAATGTTTTTAACTGATGCAAATTAAGTTAAAGTGGTAAGAATTTACAGTGTTTCCCTAAAATATCATCCACTGGCAGCACAAAATTTTCAATCTGAATACCTTCCATGGACCATATCAATGATTTGTCTAAAATTGGGGAAAAAAACAATTGTTTTATCTCTTACTTTGGAAATCTTGAAAAAATGAATAGGAATTACCAATCAACATTATGGACTTAGTCTCATAGAAGCTACATATTTGCATAATATACATTTTAAAATGCATGCCGCTCCTGCTGCTGCTTTGTAGGTGCCAAGTAATGTCCAATTCTTTGTGACCCTATGGACTGTAGTCTGCTAGCCTCCTTTGCCCTTGGGACCCCAGGCAAGCATCCTGGAAGCAGCTTGCCATTTCCCTCTCCAGGGGAATTTCTCCAGGTATCAGATCCATTTCTCCTGTATTGCAGGCAGATTCTTTACCACTGAGCTACCTGAGAAGCCTCATAGTGTATAATGCTCATGCAAAAATGTTTGTGTATTTTGTATACTTATTTAATTTGAATGAAATTTAAAAATAATTGATTCACAAAGAACCAGAGAAAGAGATTGTGGTCATAAGACTTCATCACGAATGGAATTTGTTGAGTTATTGTTCAACTTTCAATATTTTCTATGTGAAAGATACTCATGTTAAACTCGATCAATTTCATCTATTTACTTGGCAAAGTTTCTTAACTTCTTTAGGTTGCAGTTTCCTCATAAATGAAGGACAAAGAACACCTACTCTTAGAGTGCATTAAAGTGAAAGGACCCTTACATGTGTTCATATCAATTTTTTTTGTTTTGTTTTTGCTTGTAAGTTTGGCTTCTTTCCCTGGTTATTTATTTACTTATTTTCATCCATCTTTATTCTTTGGCCTGTGTGGGCTTCCCATTGCAGTGGCCTCTCTCATTGCAGAGCACTGGCTCCAGGCACATGCACTCTAGAGTGCTGGCTCATTATTGGACGCACCGGTCCAGTCACTCCACAGCATGTGGGATCTTCCCCAGGCCAGGGATCGAACCAGTGCCTCTCGCATTGCAAGGCAGAGTCTTCACCCACTGGACCACCAGGGAAGCTCCCATATCAATGTTTTTAACTGATGCAAATTAAGTTAAAGTGGTAAGAATTTACAGTGTTTCCCTAAAATATCATCCACTGGCAGCACAAAATTTTCCATCTGAATACCTTCCATGGACATTCATGAGTCAGTCTAGGCCATAGTATTTCTCTTGTGCTAAAACTTTGTTACCACAAAGGGAGAGGTAATCCCAGTGCCCCTGCTGGGATAACATCCTATCTCAGGAAAAAAGTCTTCTGTTACTGCTTTTGATTATTATTTTAAATTTGTTGACCATAATTACTATGACTTGAAAGAAATCCATTACATATGCATATGACTGATCTGGGAGCATACATGTCGGTGAACACCAAAACTCTGTAAAACCTTTAAAATAAAGAATTAAAAAGAAAGAAAGAAATCCATTAGCTGGTCACCAAAAAAGTCTACTAAATATCCAATGAGATATGTCTTAATATGGCTAATACCACCTAAAAGAGATTTACCCTGTAGAAATAAGGTTATAAATTAAACTTTTTGGTCATTTAGCTCATGTGTTATAGTTATCAAAATATATCTGCTGCAGTAGCCTAAATAGTTGTATCTTTAGTTTAATGGAATTTTGGTGATAATTTAATCCATAGTAAACAGTGAGAGTCACCTAGTATCAAAGCTAATGACAACATAATTAAACTTGCTCAGTCAAACCCAAATTGGTCACCAGAGTGTTAAATAACATAATACTGACAGAAAATTCATCACAGAAGTGAACTTCAGAAAACACACATTTGCACATTCAATCTATGGGTCTAAAAAGCGTGTTTAACCTCCTGCTTAAAACGTGTCTGTATTTATAAGATGCTTCTATTTCCAAAAATGTGACTCCAATCATTTACATTAACTTGTATATACATGCAAAAGAAAAAGAGAGGAAGAAAGAAGAACAGAAAGAATCCCAAGCCCTCTCACTTCACAGAAAAGGGTAGAGCTTGTTAACCTTCTTTCATTTGACTGCCTTTATGATTGACTTTTACCAACTGAATATGGCAAAAGCAGCAATTTGAATGTTCTGACTTAAGGTCTTAAAATAATTAGGAGCTTCCACTACTTGCCTCTTGTAATCCAGGTGCCATACTCTGAAAACCTAAATACAGAGACATTATATGGAAGAAACCAAGGTGTTCTTTTTTTTTTTTTTTTTTAAAGACTTATTGATTATTTTGGGCGGGGGTTGTGTTGGGGAGGGAGGGGAGTGGGTGGGCCACTTCCATTGGTCTTTCATTTATCTATTTTCATCCATCTTTGTTCTTTGGCCCGTGTGGGCTTCCCATTGCAGCGGCCTCTCTTGTTGCAGAGCGGGGGCTCTGGGCACATGCGCTCCAGAGCTCTGGCTCCGTAATTGGACACCTCGGTCAAACCGCTCCGCGGCACGTAGGATCTTCCCAGGGATTGAACCGGCCCCCCTTGCACTGCAAGGCGGTGTCCCTACCCACTGGACCACCAGGGGAAACCCCCCAAGGTGTTCTTATCATAAAGTCAGGCTGATTTCTTAGCCAGAGAACACCAACTGCCATGATGGAACCACACTAACTTAAAATACTGTTGTAGTGTCACTGAATAAAGAAAAATAAGAGAAGACTTTACATCTGCAAATACAAAGCTGGCTCATAAAAAAGAGAGTATAGATTTTAGGAAAATGAAAACTGTGACGAATGAGTAACTAATTAGCTCTTTAGTTTAATGGAATTTTGGTGATAATTTAATCCATAGTAAACAGTGAGAGTCACCTAGTATCAAAGCTAATGACAACATAATTAAACTTGCTCAGTCAAACCCAAATTGGTCACCAGAGTGTTAAATAACATAATACTGACAGAAAATTCATCACAGAAGTGAACTTCAGAAAACACACATTTGCACATTCAATCTATGGGTCTAAAAAGCGTGTTTAACCTCCTGCTTAAAACGTGTCTGTATTTATAAGATGCTTCTATTTCCAAAAATGTGACTCCAATCATTTACATTAACTTGTATATACATGCAAAAGAAAAAGAGAGGAAGAAAGAAGAACAGAAAGAATCCCAAGCCCTCTCACTTCACAGAAAAGGGTAGAGCTTGTTAACCTTCTTTCATTTGACTGCCTTTATGATTGACTTTTACCAACTGAATATGGCAAAAGCAGCAATTTGAATGTTCTGACTTAAGGTCTTAAAATAATTAGGAGCTTCCACTACTTGCCTCTTGTAATCCAGGTGCCATACTCTGAAAACCTAAATACAGAGACATTATATGGAAGAAACCAAGGTGTTCTTTTTTTTTTTTTTTTTTAAAGACTTATTGATTATTTTGGGCGGGGGTTGTGTTGGGGAGGGAGGGGAGTGGGTGGGCCACTTCCATTGGTCTTTCATTTATCTATTTTCATCCATCTTTGTTCTTTGGCCCGTGTGGGCTTCCCATTGCAGCGGCCTCTCTTGTTGCAGAGCGGGGGCTCTGGGCACATGCGCTCCAGAGCTCTGGCTCCGTAATTGGACACCTCGGTCAAACCGCTCCGCGGCACGTAGGATCTTCCCAGGGATTGAACCGGCCCCCCTTGCACTGCAAGGCGGTGTCCCTACCCACTGGACCACCAGGGGAAACCCCCCAAGGTGTTCTTATCATAAAGTCAGGCTGATTTCTTAGCCAGAGAACACCAACTGCCATGATGGAACCACACTAACTTAAAATACTGTTGTAGTGTCACTGAATAAAGAAAAATAAGAGAAGACTTTACATCTGCAAATACAAAGCTGGCTCATAAAAAAGAGAGTATAGATTTTAGGAAAATGAAAACTGTGACGAATGAGTAACTAATTAGCAAACCAGGGTATGTGGAAATAAGCATACATTCCTTCCCTGGCCCTCATGGCTCATAGCCTTAGGGAATAAGCAGTAAATCCTCCGTTAACAGTTTAGAAGAGACTCTTACTTAGCTTCTGGTGCAGTAGGAAAGAATTTGCTTGACAATGCAGAAGACACAAGAGACACAGGTTCGATCCCTGGGTCGGAAAGATACCCTGGAGTAGGAAATGACAACCTACTCCAGTATTCTTGCTAAGGAAATTCCAGTTTAGAAGACAACAATTTAAAAGAGACTCATCCCACTTAGTTTATCTTCTAAACTACACTCCTACAGACATACATATACAGTTGTAATATCTAAGCATCACCAATTATTAAATGTTTTTATATGACAGATACATTTTTATAAATTTCTATGCATTTACTCACTTTATGCTTACAACATTCTTATGCAGAAGACATTAGTGTATGCATTTTGATCTCTGAGGAAATAGGAGCACATGAAGGTTAAGTAACTTATGTATGGTCATATAGCTAGTAAAGGAGAGTGCTAGGCTTTCTGCTTCTTTAATCTATACTTTTATTCGTTACATCATATTACATACTCTTTGTAGTATGTGTTGTCCTTTTCACCAGAATAGTCTTGTATATTCTTCTTTATAATTCAAAAAGAAGGTGAATCTGAATATTCAGAATAAGTTACCAAAAGATTATATCTGTTTGCGTCCACTTAAAAGAAAGCACACACATATACATCTGTAATTTTCATGTCTACATAGCTAAGTTTTCTTTAGCTTTTCCCATGATTATATTCTATTTTAAATAACTCTGACCGTGGGAAATATGTTTAGCATTTTTACAAACTCATACTTTACAGCTTTGTTTTAAAAGCCATTAAAAGCCAGTTTGTCAATGGTTAGCTAAATTTGCTAATAAAGTTGGTTGGAAATGCAAAACAGAACTGAATCAAAGACTTCGCTTCTGGTTTTGTCTAAGACCCTATGCTCAATAAACACAAAGCTGGAGGTTGGGGAAAAAGAAAAAAAAACTTTACATCTGCAAATACAAAGCTGGCTCATAAAAAAGAGAGTATAGATTTTAGGAAAATGAAAACTGTGACGAATGAGTAACTAATTAGCAAACCAGGGTATGTGGAAATAAGCATACATTCCTTCCCTGGCCCTCATGGCTCATAGCCTTAGGGAATAAGCAGTAAATCCTCCGTTAACAGTTTAGAAGAGACTCTTACTTAGCTTCTGGTGCAGTAGGAAAGAATTTGCTTGACAATGCAGAAGACACAAGAGACACAGGTTCGATCCCTGGGTCGGAAAGATACCCTGGAGTAGGAAATGACAACCTACTCCAGTATTCTTGCTAAGGAAATTCCAGTTTAGAAGACAACAATTTAAAAGAGACTCATCCCACTTAGTTTATCTTCTAAACTACACTCCTACAGACATACATATACAGTTGTAATATCTAAGCATCACCAATTATTAAATGTTTTTATATGACAGATACATTTTATAAATTTCTATGCATTTACTCACTTTATGCTTACAACATTCTTATGCAGAAGACATTAGTGTATGCATTTTGATCTCTGAGGAAATAGGAGCACATGAAGGTTAAGTAACTTATGTATGGTCATATAGCTAGTAAAGGAGAGTGCTAGGCTTTCTGCTTCTTTAATCTATACTTTTATTCGTTACATCATATTACATACTCTTTGTAGTATGTGTTGTCCTTTTCACCAGAATAGTCTTGTATATTCTTCTTTATAATTCAAAAAGAAGGTGAATCTGAATATTCAGAATAAGTTACCAAAAGATTATATCTGTTTGCGTCCACTTAAAAGAAAGCACACACATATACATCTGTAATTTTCATGTCTACATAGCTAAGTTTTCTTTAGCTTTTCCCATGATTATATTCTATTTTAAATAACTCTGACCGTGGGAAATATGTTTAGCATTTTTACAAACTCATACTTTACAGCTTTGTTTTAAAAGCCATTAAAAGCCAGTTTGTCAATGGTTAGCTAAATTTGCTAATAAAGTTGGTTGGAAATGCAAAACAGAACTGAATCAAAGACTTCGCTTCTGGTTTTGTCTAAGACCCTATGCTCAATAAACACAAAGCTGGAGGTTGGGGATGGAGAAAGGTTGTTCCACACTGACTATGCCATGCCTCATTGTGAACTAGCATCTCTAGTTTTCTACACATTCGTAATACATTTAATATAGCACATTGGGAAAGAGAGCTTAGTTTTCTACGTAAGAGTGAAAGAAAAGCACTCTTGGATAGTATAACAGTATGTAAGGTAGAATGGTGCAGTAAATAAGGCCTGATTTTTCATAGTGTTAAACTTGGATTTAAATAATCACCATCTCGCTTATAAGTCATTATCACAAGTCTTATCACAATTTTGTCCACATTCACATCAGGATCAAAGTTTCTGATAATATTTGTATAAATATAAAATTTAACTTTACCCACCCCCCACCCAGAATGAAATAGCAGTTTACTTACTGATTTTCTTTTTAAAGACTTTAAGAACAATAAATATACTTTTCCTGAAGTGTTTGTCATTTTATCATTAGGCAATCATCCATATAAAATAGTAATTCTGAATTCAATTAACATGAAAACCCTTTATTTGTCCAAATTCCTTGATGCTTAAGTTATTTCCCTAGGGCAAGAGAAATTCTTTACTGAAATATAAACAGTCAGCAGATTTTATTAATATATTGTGAAGAAAAATTGGATTAGAAGGCGTTAAGGCAGTTTTAATTAAACAGAGAAGGGACACCTTCCTAAACCCCAAATCAGGGTTTATGATTGTTGTTTTCTTCAGTTTATAATTCAAAAGAAGGTGAATCTGAATATTCAGAATAAGTTACCAAAAGATTATATCTGTTTGCGTCCACTTAAAAGAAAGCACACATATACATCTGTAATTTTCATGTCTACATAGCTAAGTTTTCTTTAGCTTTTCCCATGATTATATTCTATTTTAAATAACTCTGACCGTGGGAAATATGTTTAGCATTTTTACAAACTCATACTTTACAGCTTTGTTTTAAAAGCCATTAAAAGCCAGTTTGTCAATGGTTAGCTAAATTTGCTAATAAAGTTGGTTGGAAATGCAAAACAGAACTGAATCAAAGACTTCGCTTCTGGTTTTGTCTAAGACCCTATGCTCAATAAACACAAAGCTGGAGGTTGGGGATGGAGAAAGGTTGTTCCACACTGACTATGCCATGCCTCATTGTGAACTAGCATCTCTAGTTTTCTACACATTCGTAATACATTTAATATAGCACATTGGGAAAGAGAGCTTAGTTTTCTACGTAAGAGTGAAAGAAAAGCACTCTTGGATAGTATAACAGTATGTAAGGTAGAATGGTGCAGTAAATAAGGCCTGATTTTTCATAGTGTTAAACTTGGATTTAAATAATCACCATCTCGCTTATAAGTCATTATCACAAGTCTTATCACAATTTTGTCCACATTCACATCAGGATCAAAGTTTCTGATAATATTTGTATAAATATAAAATTTAACTTTACCCACCCCCCACCCAGAATGAAATAGCAGTTTACTTACTGATTTTCTTTTTAAAGACTTTAAGAACAATAAATATACTTTTCCTGAAGTGTTTGTCATTTTATCATTAGGCAATCATCCATATAAAATAGTAATTCTGAATTCAATTAACATGAAAACCCTTTATTTGTCCAAATTCCTTGATGCTTAAGTTATTTCCCTAGGGCAAGAGAAATTCTTTACTGAAATATAAACAGTCAGCAGATTTTATTAATATATTGTGAAGAAAAATTGGATTAGAAGGCGTTAAGGCAGTTTTAATTAAACAGAGAAGGGACACCTTCCTAAACCCCAAATCAGGGTTTATGATTGTTGATCCCCTTCAACATCTTCTTCATCTAAGAGAGCCTTCATTTTAAGAAGATAAAATGATTCCAGAGATATAAAACACAAGCAGCATCCAATCCAAGTAGCTCCCTCTAGGAATGGAGAACTTTATATATGGTTCATCATGACCCTTCTCAGGAGTAGAAAAAAAAATGTACTGTTCTGTCTGGAACTTCAGGTGATAGAATGAAGGGAAATCAGTTAGCTGTTGGCAGGACTCAGGCAATGCTGAAAAGGTCAGGAAATAGGTATAAAATCACCAAAACCTCTACAAGACGGAGTCTTAGAAGGTTACAGGCCTGATACAGTCAACCTAGTAGTTAGCCATTCCATATCCCCACCAAGGGGAGGCAATATGCTCTCTTTCTATAGTCTGATTTTTTTTTAAAGAATGTTAAAGAAGTAGGGGTAGGAAGAGTGATTTGTTGTTTAAATACCCCCAGTGATTAGAAGACTCCCATTTACTAAGATAGCCCACTATAAGATAGGACTCCCCTGTGATTTCAAGGGTGTTTGTTTATTCTGAGAATCTCTGTGTATGGGATGGGGATGGGGTTCTAAACACTGGACGTCTGAAAACAAAAGGTCTGAAACCAGGATGAAAATAGGCTTTGCTTGCCAGGGAAAGGATGGAAAGTTTCAAAGGGAAAAAACATTTGAAAGTGGATGCTATACACTTAAAAAAAAATATAAAATTTAACTTTACCCACCCCCCACCCAGAATGAAATAGCAGTTTACTTACTGATTTTCTTTTTAAAGACTTTAAGAACAATAAATATACTTTTCCTGAAGTGTTTGTCATTTTATCATTAGGCAATCATCCATATAAAATAGTAATTCTGAATTCAATTAACATGAAAACCCTTTATTTGTCCAAATTCCTTGATGCTTAAGTTATTTCCCTAGGGCAAGAGAAATTCTTTACTGAAATATAAACAGTCAGCAGATTTTATTAATATATTGTGAAGAAAAATTGGATTAGAAGGCGTTAAGGCAGTTTTAATTAAACAGAGAAGGGACACCTTCCTAAACCCCAAATCAGGGTTTATGATTGTTGATCCCCTTCAACATCTTCTTCATCTAAGAGAGCCTTCATTTTAAGAAGATAAAATGATTCCAGAGATATAAAACACAAGCAGCATCCAATCCAAGTAGCTCCCTCTAGGAATGGAGAACTTTATATATGGTTCATCATGACCCTTCTCAGGAGTAGAAAAAATGTACTGTTCTGTCTGGAACTTCAGGTGATAGAATGAAGGGAAATCAGTTAGCTGTTGGCAGGACTCAGGCAATGCTGAAAAGGTCAGGAAATAGGTATAAAATCACCAAAACCTCTACAAGACGGAGTCTTAGAAGGTTACAGGCCTGATACAGTCAACCTAGTAGTTAGCCATTCCATATCCCCACCAAGGGGAGGCAATATGCTCTCTTTCTATAGTCTGATTTTTTTTTAAAGAATGTTAAAGAAGTAGGGGTAGGAAGAGTGATTTGTTGTTTAAATACCCCCAGTGATTAGAAGACTCCCATTTACTAAGATAGCCCACTATAAGATAGGACTCCCCTGTGATTTCAAGGGTGTTTGTTTATTCTGAGAATCTCTGTGTATGGGATGGGGATGGGGTTCTAAACACTGGACGTCTGAAAACAAAAGGTCTGAAACCAGGATGAAAATAGGCTTTGCTTGCCAGGGAAAGGATGGAAAGTTTCAAAGGGAAAAAACATTTGAAAGTGGATGCTATACACTTAAAAACAAATATGAAATCTTTTTTAACCTAACCATTTTATCAGGGATAAGCTTTACAAGGGGTCTCCAATCAGGGAGAGAGAGGCTGCCCCAATGTCAGCACGCGTCAGCCCCAGAGATGAGTCTACATGTCTGTGCATCGCGGGGATGGATGCTCCATGGGCCAGCCTCCAGAAACCCAGCGTCCGCACCATGAGGGAACAAACTGTGGCTTTATTCTGAACCCAGGGAACAGATAGAGAAACACTGACAGGGCAAATCGGTCAATCCTAAAGGAAATCAAACCTGAATGTTCATTGAAAGGACTGATGCTGAAGCTGAAGTTCCAACTCTTAGGCCACCTGATTAAAAGAAATGACAATTGGAAAAGACCCAGATGCTGGGAAAGATTGAGGGCAGGAGGAAAAAGGGGTGACAGAGGACGAGTTGGTTGGATGGCATCGCTGACCTAGTGGACATGAGTTTGAGCAAGTTCCAGGAGATGGTGAAGGGCCAGGAAGACTGGCCTACTGCAATCCATGGGTTCTCATGAAGTCAGACATAACTGAGTGACTGAACAACAGCACTAAGCTCTACAAGGTAGCCTCAAAAAAAAAAAAAAAAAACATGTCCTTTGTCTGTACTTCTCACTTATACTAACCACTCAAATCTAAGTTATCATATATTAAAAATATATTTCGTGCATGTAGTCTGATTACACCATAGATGCCTAATGTTTTAAATATTTGAAATTTTAATTGTTATTCTGAGAAATCATGGCAATTTTCCAACTTAAGGGGAAGGTGAGAAAACCAATCAAATTATATCAGACAAAGAAACCACACAGTGAGTGGAAAGAGGATAGCATCCAGAGTTAAGAGATCTAGATTCTCATGGAAGCTCTCCCACTTAGCAGTTGTATGATCTGATCGAGGTACCTTACAGCTCCGTGTCTCTGTTCCCTCACATCCTCAATTGTCTAACGGCATACGAGTCCACAGAGAGTTGGTAAAAACACACAAGGTAGAGTAACCATGCAAAAGCTCACTGAAACCTACAGAGTGCTATATGAATGTTTCGGTTTTTTTTCTTGCTTTTATTGATACTTTTCTTTTTGCCTTATCTGGTTATGTGGTTTAATTGCTAAGTTGTATCCAACTCTTGCTATTAAATGGACTATAGCCTCCCAGGCTCCTCTTTTTGTGTGCTTCTCCAAGTAGGAATACTGGAGTGGGTCGCCATTTCCTTCTGCAGGGGATCATCTCTATCCAGGAATTGAACCAGGGTCTCCTACCTTGCAGGTAGATTCTTTACTGACTAAGCATGCAGCAATACTTCTATTAATAAGTATAATAAAGGAAAATTGATCCATGTTCACATTTCTCTGCAGAGAAATTTTATGGAACCACAAAACATTCCACTGGAGGAATCTCACATATGTCTCTGGCTTCTGTTTGGATCTTCTGTCTTCAGACTCTTAGCATTTGGAAAGAAGCCACTCACACTTCTAACCTCCATTTCATGAATCCATCTTATCTTCTCAAGATTAGTCACTCAGTCAGGTCCAACTCTTTGTAACCCTGTGGACTGTAGCCCCCTAGGCTTTTCTCTCCATGGAATTCTTCAGGCAAAAATACTGAAGTTGGTTGTCATTCCCTTGTCCAGGGGACCTTCCCTACCCGGCGATCAGCTTAAGTTCTCCTGAATTGCCGGTATGTTCTTTACTGTGTGAGCTACCAAGGAAGCCTACTATGCACCCATTAGAATTGGTTTCCCTCTAGGACCTACTCTCATTTCTTGAAAGTCTTAGTTATTCATTAAAGAACAGACTTCATGCATGTCACCAAGACAGTATATGGTGTCCTTTGGCATTCTGAGCTGCACAGCATCGTCCAGGGTTGTGAAGTTGCTTAGCTACCCCAAGACTTGGAGAGAATTCCAGAGCTGGCATGAACATGCCAAGTTTGCTCTTTTGAGTGACATGAGCTGCACCCAATTTTGGTTTTCTTCATGTCTGGCTGATAATTCACTTCATCTCTTACAAACATATGCACACACAGACACACACACACACACACACACACACATGTGCACATCACCTCTCAAAGACATGTGGACGAATGACATATAAACATACTTTGTGGAAAATGATTTTCCAAAAGCCCACCAAATATGTAAGATTATTTGCATCACAAGGAAGTGAGTATTTCAAACAATTATTTAGATTATTAGCATTGAGCATTTCTCTCAGTCCTACCCCCATTTTCAAATTGCACTACCTGGTGATTTTTACTTTAGCTGTGAATATACTAAAGATTTTGGAATGCCACTGATAAGAGGTTAAGTTGTTAGATAAGGTTTCTTCTCATAACTTTTGCTGGTGGTTGGGAAGGGAATATCTGGAGAAGGAAAGGTACCTTCTTTAGTTAATTGCCGCTATTGTTATTAGTGTTTTTTTCATTGTGGCTCCCATCATGGTTAATTATAGAATCAGTACACTTTCCATTTGCTTTATTGATAGATTTACTAAAAACTGTTACACAATAATTTAAACACTCTTGTATTGTTCCTCTTTATGTATATTTTTGTACATAAAGATGCCTACAAATCTATATATGGTATTAACTGAATGAAATTCAAAAGATTTACTTTATAATTACTTGGGTTGGAATATCACAGAAGGAATAAATATTCTGATAATCCCCATGCTTGTAAGTATTAGATATGTTAATGAGACAGAGGGAGAGGATAAGAGAAGCAAAGAGAGGCAGAGATAGAGGAAAAGGGAGAGAGAGGGACTAAAATGTGAAGATTTGATAGAAAATGACAAGGCATTCATTTTCAATCAGGCCAAGACCTTGCATCAGTTTTAAATTAAACTGCTATCAGCAGAAAATTTGTTCACCCAAAGCCAAACCATTGAAAACCAAATGGATTTGATTGGATGAATGCCATCTTCACTTGAACACTTCAAGTCAGATTATCCAGGATTTTGCACTTCAGGTACATGACTAAAAATACTGAAGAAGCAAGAACTCAAAAATTAGACTGCTTTTAGAAACTGACAACTAATCATCTCTGCTTTTGAACAGTAAGATTTTCTCCTACATAAATTGTGTTTTATTGCAATTTGCAAAACAGCCATCCCTTTAAATTAAATCATTGTTTATAAAGAGAAAGTTAATTGAAAAACATGTTTTTCTAACTAAATGGAAGCCTGCATCATGCAGGCAATAAACATTCTTGCTTGAAAGGAATTCTTGCTCCTTCTTCTAAGACTGCCATGGGAATAAAATAGAAAAAGGAAAAGAAAAAAGAGAGAGAGAGAAAGAAAGTCCCACACAGCCCTGAAGTTGAAGCTGTGTCTGGTTTAGGAGCCAAATGGGATTTTGAAGCCCTTAAGTTTTCTATTCACTTCACTTCTAAATTTTACACCCACAAATTTCCCTTTTGGCAAATGGAGTTCCCCAAACCCAACTGCAAGCCATTTTTAAGGAATTCTATGTCAGTTGCTCCTTGTTAACGGCCATAGCTAATCCTACCCCACTGGAATTTTGGCAAAAGTTTATTTTGTAGTTCCTGGATGTTCATTCAGTGTAGGACGAAAGTGAAAGGAAACAGCTGGTCTACACCGCCAGTACATGAAATATGGAATGAAAATATTTTCAAATGCAAACTATCTATGGATCAAGACTCAAGGGAAAGTAACCTTTTTTGTCACAGGCCTATTACTGAAAAGGTCACTGTTTTTTTCATTCTTTTGGAATACATTTCATTCTTTTGGAATTCTTTTTCCTCAGCTTTCACAATGGGTTGAAGATTAAACTCACCTTGTGCTTGAAGACAGGTAAATGAGTTTTCAGTTACTACAAATTTATGTTTTAGTGTCAATGGATTATCAGGCTCTACTGTGAAAGAATAATAACAGTATTTGGTTTGAGAAGAAAATTATATTTGAGGGAAATAGGAAGGCAAAAGGAGGTCAGAAGATGGAAAGAACTAAATGAAAAGCATTATTAAAGGGGAACCTGAGAAGCTGAACGGAGAAAATTTGTTCAAAATGGCAGGAAATTTGCATGCAGTCCATTAATAGCCAAGTCAGTGCATCTAGTCAAAGACTACCATAAGATGACCTTCAAGAGAGTTACTTTCCTATTTGAAACATAGTATGACCTATTTGAGATTCTCTTCCTCTTTTGTTTCTGGTAAAAAAATTAATAAGTGTTTTATTGCAATTTGCAAAACAGCCATCCCTTTAAATTAAATCATTGTTTATAAAGAAAGTTAATTGAAAAACATGTTTTTCTAACTAAATGGAAGCCTGCATCATGCAGGCAATAAACATTCTTGCTTGAAAGGAATTCTTGCTCCTTCTTCTAAGACTGCCATGGGAATAAAATAGAAAAGGAAAAGAAAAAGAGAGAGAGAAGAAAGTCCCACACAGCCCTGAAGTTGAAGCTGTGTCTGGTTTAGGAGCCAAATGGGATTTTGAAGCCCTTAAGTTTTCTATTCACTTCACTTCTAAATTTTACACCCACAAATTTCCCTTTTGGCAAATGGAGTTCCCCAAACCCAACTGCAAGCCATTTTTAAGGAATTCTATGTCAGTTGCTCCTTGTTAACGGCCATAGCTAATCCTACCCCACTGGAATTTTGGCAAAAGTTTATTTTGTAGTTCCTGGATGTTCATTCAGTGTAGGACGAAAGTGAAAGGAAACAGCTGGTCTACACCGCCAGTACATGAAATATGGAATGAAAATATTTTCAAATGCAAACTATCTATGGATCAAGACTCAAGGGAAAGTAACCTTTTTTGTCACAGGCCTATTACTGAAAAGGTCACTGTTTTTTTCATTCTTTTGGAATACATTTCATTCTTTTGGAATTCTTTTTCCTCAGCTTTCACAATGGGTTGAAGATTAAACTCACCTTGTGCTTGAAGACAGGTAAATGAGTTTTCAGTTACTACAAATTTATGTTTTAGTGTCAATGGATTATCAGGCTCTACTGTGAAAGAATAATAACAGTATTTGGTTTGAGAAGAAAATTATATTTGAGGGAAATAGGAAGGCAAAAGGAGGTCAGAAGATGGAAAGAACTAAATGAAAAGCATTATTAAAGGGGAACCTGAGAAGCTGAACGGAGAAAATTTGTTCAAAATGGCAGGAAATTTGCATGCAGTCCATTAATAGCCAAGTCAGTGCATCTAGTCAAAGACTACCATAAGATGACCTTCAAGAGAGTTACTTTCCTATTTGAAACATAGTATGACCTATTTGAGATTCTCTTCCTCTTTTGTTTCTGGTGAAACCTTTTTTATTCTTTAAGAACCAACTCAAATGTTCCTCCATGAAGCGTTTTCAAACCCCCATAGTAAACCCCAATTTCTGATTAATATGTGCACACATGCATGCTAAGTTGCTGCAGTTATGTCCAACTCTTTGTGACCCTGTGGACTGTAGCCAGTCAGACTTCTCTGTCCATGGGGTTCTCCAGGCAAGAATAGTGCCATGAGTTGCCATGCCCTCCTCCAGGAGATCTTCCAGACCCAAGGATGAAACCTGCACCACTTATGTCTCCTACATTAGCAGGCAGTTTCTTTACCACTAGCACCACCTGGAAAACCCAGGTTAATATGTGACCACCTTATAATATTTATTTCATAAAGCATTAATCACATCTCATTACCACTGTTTATGCCCAAAGAGAGTTACTCTTTAAATATGTGAGGTTTTTTTTTTTTTAATGTATCTTAAACTGTTTAACTACTACATTTCTTGCACATCACTTGCACATAGTAGATGAATAAGACATGCTCCACCTGGTACCTGAGCAAGATAAATCACTTATGAGCAGTGAGAACTGTGCATAGTCCCAAACTACTTACCTTATCCATATGGGTCAGTTGAATATATGCATTTGGATAGTGCAGACAATATAGCAAACAGGGGCACCAACTTCCTGTGCCTTCAGGCAGAACAGCTACAGTCTGGAAATTCCCCTGCAGAATGAATATGGCTGATGATGGATATAATAGCAATGCTTTCTTCTGGGCTATGTACTACTGGATCCTCATTTTCAGTTTTATATTTAAAATGAAGAACTTAAGAATTCATTTGGATCTCAAAGCATCATCCTTAGGTCAATGGACTATATAATGACGTAGAGTTTATTTCTTTCTTGTTTCTGCCACTCATATAGTACAAGGACATGATTCTCACTGACATATTTCTTCAAATATTTTAGGTCACAGGTGGAGGACTATCACTGGGTTTTTTTTATTGGAACATATCTTGTGAAACATGATTCTAATTTTTATGGGTTAATTTGCCTGAGTTCAGTGAAACAAAATTTAGGACCAAAGGAATTAAAACCTTCTTGAAGTCAGAATAGATTATCTCAGGAATTCCATTTTAGGAGTAGAATATTTTTATTTGTTTTTCCCCTAAGCTTGATGTTTATTCTATTCCCTTTACCTGAGAATTGAAAATCACAAATAGACTTTTTAAACTTTCCTACAAAATATAGATATATAGCACAAATAGGGATTAAACATAAATGTTCCTCCATGAAGCGTTTTCAAACCCCATAGTAACCCCTTTCTGATTAATATGTGCACACATGCATGCTAAGTTGCTGCAGTTATGTCCAACTCTTTGTGACCCTGTGGACTGTAGCCAGTCAGACTTCTCTGTCCATGGGGTTCTCCAGGCAAGAATAGTGCCATGAGTTGCCATGCCCTCCTCCAGGAGATCTTCCAGACCCAAGGATGAAACCTGCACCACTTATGTCTCCTACATTAGCAGGCAGTTTCTTTACCACTAGCACCACCTGGAAAACCCAGGTTAATATGTGACCACCTTATAATATTTATTTCATAAAGCATTAATCACATCTCATTACCACTGTTTATGCCCAAAGAGAGTTACTCTTTAAATATGTGAGGTTTTTTTTTTTTTAATGTATCTTAAACTGTTTAACTACTACATTTCTTGCACATCACTTGCACATAGTAGATGAATAAGACATGCTCCACCTGGTACCTGAGCAAGATAAATCACTTATGAGCAGTGAGAACTGTGCATAGTCCCAAACTACTTACCTTATCCATATGGGTCAGTTGAATATATGCATTTGGATAGTGCAGACAATATAGCAAACAGGGGCACCAACTTCCTGTGCCTTCAGGCAGAACAGCTACAGTCTGGAAATTCCCCTGCAGAATGAATATGGCTGATGATGGATATAATAGCAATGCTTTCTTCTGGGCTATGTACTACTGGATCCTCATTTTCAGTTTTATATTTAAAATGAAGAACTTAAGAATTCATTTGGATCTCAAAGCATCATCCTTAGGTCAATGGACTATATAATGACGTAGAGTTTATTTCTTTCTTGTTTCTGCCACTCATATAGTACAAGGACATGATTCTCACTGACATATTTCTTCAAATATTTTAGGTCACAGGTGGAGGACTATCACTGGGTTTTTTTTATTGGAACATATCTTGTGAAACATGATTCTAATTTTTATGGGTTAATTTGCCTGAGTTCAGTGAAACAAAATTTAGGACCAAAGGAATTAAAACCTTCTTGAAGTCAGAATAGATTATCTCAGGAATTCCATTTTAGGAGTAGAATATTTTTATTTGTTTTTCCCCTAAGCTTGATGTTTATTCTATTCCCTTTACCTGAGAATTGAAAATCACAAATAGATTTTTTAAACTTTCCTACAAAATATAAATATATAGCACAAATAGGGATTCCCAGGTGGTGCTAGTGGCAAAGAACCTATCTGCCAGTGTAGGAGAGGTAAGAGACATTGGTTCCATCTCTGGGTCAGAAAGATCTCCTATAGGAGGTTATGGCAACCCACTCCAATATTCTTTCCAGGATAATCTTATAAATAGAAGAGCCTGGGAGGGCTATATTCCATGGGGTCGCAAAGAGTAGGACATGACTGAAGTCACTGAGCATGCACATAGCATAAATTAAAAAATTCAGTATGAGAAAGGAAGGACATAAGGAATTCAGGATAATAGTCATACTGGGAAATAAGAGAAGGAACTATACTCAAAGATGAGTACAGGATCACAAATATATTTGGAATTTTCTTCACTTAATGAAGATCTGAACAAATGTAAATAACTATTAAGCTAAATGATTATGTCATGGATATGGCTATATTACTGTCCATTCTTGTCCATGTGTGAAATATTTAACCATAAAAAAATAAATTTTCAAAAAACAAAAATCTCTAGACAGCAAATTATGGCTGATACAGATACCTGTCTATGCAATGGCCATCTCCTTTCTATCTAACAGATCTCTATTTTTTTTCTTCACCCTCCTTTGAGCAATCTCATCCTTCAAGTGGTCGAGACCTCTCCCCATCTGTACAAAATGAAACACCATCTTCTTGCTAACGATTGTTGTAGGTAAAGAAGTGTAATGACATTTAGGCCAATAAAGGGCCATCAAAGGGAATTCTGGGAAAGTTTTCTAGATTTTTAAATAGAGACATGAGAAGCAAGCTTTCTTTTCCTTTCTGAGCTTTGCTGTCTACATGTGATTCCTGCAACTGCTGATATCATCCTGCCACTGGGGGACTATCACTGGGTTTTTATTGGAACATATCTTGTGAAACATGATTCTAATTTTTATGGGTTAATTTGCCTGAGTTCAGTGAAACAAAATTTAGGACCAAAGGAATTAAAACCTTCTTGAAGTCAGAATAGATTATCTCAGGAATTCCATTTTAGGAGTAGAATATTTTTATTTGTTTTTCCCTAAGCTTGATGTTTATTCTATTCCCTTTACCTGAGAATTGAAAATCACAAATAGATTTTTTAAACTTTCCTACAAAATATAAATATATAGCACAAATAGGGATTCCCAGGTGGTGCTAGTGGCAAAGAACCTATCTGCCAGTGTAGGAGAGGTAAGAGACATTGGTTCCATCTCTGGGTCAGAAAGATCTCCTATAGGAGGTTATGGCAACCCACTCCAATATTCTTTCCAGGATAATCTTATAAATAGAAGAGCCTGGGAGGCTATATTCCATGGGGTCGCAAAGAGTAGGACATGACTGAAGTCACTGAGCATGCACATAGCATAAATTAAAAAATTCAGTATGAGAAAGGAAGGACATAAGGAATTCAGGATAATAGTCATACTGGGAAATAAGAGAAGGAACTATACTCAAAGATGAGTACAGGATCACAAATATATTTGGAATTTTCTTCACTTAATGAAGATCTGAACAAATGTAAATAACTATTAAGCTAAATGATTATGTCATGGATATGGCTATATTACTGTCCATTCTTGTCCATGTGTGAAATATTTAACCATAAAAAAATAAATTTTCAAAAAACAAAAATCTCTAGACAGCAAATTATGGCTGATACAGATACCTGTCTATGCAATGGCCATCTCCTTTCTATCTAACAGATCTCTATTTTTTTTCTTCACCCTCCTTTGAGCAATCTCATCCTTCAAGTGGTCGAGACCTCTCCCCATCTGTACAAAATGAAACACCATCTTCTTGCTAACGATTGTTGTAGGTAAAGAAGTGTAATGACATTTAGGCCAATAAAGGGCCATCAAAGGGAATTCTGGGAAAGTTTTCTAGATTTTTAAATAGAGACATGAGAAGCAAGCTTTCTTTTCCTTTCTGAGCTTTGCTGTCTACATGTGATTCCTGCAACTGCTGATATCATCCTGCCACTGGGGGACTTCAACCTTGAGTGGTAAGTGAACAAGGTGGAGGAAGGCAGAAAGATGAGACAGTTAGTTAGTGAATTAACTAATCATGTAACTCTTTATAATTCTTGTAACATGAAACAGCAGATATTCTGAAAGTTACTTTTTCATTGAAACAGCTAAAAACTAATTGATTTATACTCGTTGGTTGACTTATTTTTCTTTTGGATTATCTACTTGAGATAAATTCTCCAATGAATTACTTTTGATTGCTTTTGAAATATATTTAAAAATCCCTTTCCAATATAATAACTTTAAAATTCAACACCATAGGAAAATGCAAAAACTGTGAAAATAATGACCATAATAATAATTTTTGTGGATAACAAACCATGTTAAAAACTGTTGAGCTATCAGTCTTCTACCCAAAAAGAAGGTTTGACAGACAGAAATGTGCTCAGAATATTGTCTAAAATTTGAAAGATAGAGTGGTCTTCTGGAATTGGTTCCTTGAATATGAATTTTAAGTTAAGAATCCCTGATAACAGATTCAGAAGAGTTACTTAATTTAATGATTGGATATGCTGATTTTTAAGAAAAAATTTTGCCAACTCTTATCTTATTTATGAATATCTTTTCTATCCTAGCAAAAATTAGGTCTTTGAAGTTAATCTAATACCACCTTCTTCTTCAAAATCAAAACCATTTTATCCCTCTGCACTGTTCTTATTTTTAAACTTCTTTGAACGTTCCAATCAAAAATTCCTTATGTGGATACTGTTCTTAGATTTCTCTCTACTTTTATCTTTTTAAGTTGAAGAATGGGTTCTAGAATTGTTGGCAGACACCAAGAATTTTTAATTATCATTAGCAAATTGTTGCAAACAGTAGATAAAAGAGTCTCTGGTTGTCAGAGCTTTTAATGCTGATTAAAATAGGCTGTGTGGGCCCATGGAGAAAGTTTGTTTGTTTTGAAGCATTCATGCTGTAAGGAATCCAGGCCATCCCTTCTCATTTCCATGGCAATACCTAGGTTTTCATGT
This sequence comes from Tragulus kanchil, assembly GCA_022376925.1. Lineage (NCBI taxonomy): Eukaryota > Metazoa > Chordata > Mammalia > Artiodactyla > Tragulidae > Tragulus > Tragulus kanchil. Next base: position 201,905,352 of record JAIOJX010000028.1, on the reverse strand, counting down.
GTCTATGATGGACGAAGCATGCTCTGACAACTCAAATATTAGCCTAGTCCAAAATTGTACTGAAAGAAATAAATCAGGAGCGGGTGTGTGATGGGGGGCGTGAAAAGGCTTGTGAACTCTTAACCAATCCAGTCTCTTTAAAACCATAAAAAGAGACACTATATAAACATTCCTGTTCTTACCTTCACATTATTATTCCACTGCACTAATATTGATAAAATATTCAGGATGTGTTTGAACAGACTCTTACCATCTTTTCCCCTGAATATCTATATTGGTAAAGATATGCATTCCTTTTATTCTTTATAGTGTGTTGTACTTAGTTGCTCAGTTGTGTCCAACTCTTTGCGACCCCATGAACTGTAGCCCGCAGGCTTCTTTGTCCATGGAGATTCTCCAGGCAAGAATACTGGAGTGGGTGGCTATGCCCTCTTCCAGAGGATCTTCCCAACCCAGGGATCGAACCCAGGTCTCCTGAATTGCAGGGGGATTTTTTACCACCTGAGCCACCAGGGAAGCCCATTATTAATAGACAGGGTCTTAATAACACATACAGACAACAAAAAGATGGTAAACTAAGCTACCTAGGGAGTAAAAGAAGATACAGAGTTATTAACTATAGTCACAGTGCTGTATGTTACACCTTTTTAAACCTCTTTTTATTCATAAAAATAACTCTTCAACTTCTATAGGTACATCTGTGATTAATTCACTTTCTAAATTTCACAGGTTACTTATGGCTTGTAAGGACAAAAGTTATTATTCTAAACTTTAATAATACAAATGAAAGTCTATTCAAAATTAATGCATAATTTTTTCTTAATTTAGAATCTCAGTTCAGTTCAGTCACTCAGGTGTGTCTGGCTCTTTGGGACCTCATGGACTGCAGCATTGCCATGCTCCCCTGTCCTCCACCATCTCCAGGAGCTTGCTCAAACTCATATCCATTGACTCAGTGATGCCATCCAACCATCTCATCCTCTGTCATCTTCTTCTCCTTTTGCCTTCCACTTTTCTCAGTATCAGACTCTTTTCCAGTAAGTCATTTCTTTGCATCAGGTGACTAAAGTACTGGAGCTTCAGCTTCAGCATCCACCCTTCCAGTGTATAATCTGGGTTGATATCCTTTAAGACTGACTGGTTTGATCTCCTTGAAGTCCAAGAGACTCTCAAGAGCCTTCTCCAACACCACAGTTTAAAGGCATCAATTCTTGGATGCTCAGCCTTCCTTATGGTCCAGCTCTCAAATCCATACATGACTATTAGAAAAACCATACCTTTGATTATATGGACTTCTGTGGGCAAAGTGATGCCTCTGCTTGGTAATGCACCATCTAGGTTTGTCATAGCTTTTCTTCCAAAGAGCAAGCGTCTTTTAATTCCATGCTGCAGTCACCAACTTCAGTGATTTTGGAGCCCAAGAAAATAAAGTCTGTCACTGATTTCATTGTTTGCCCGTCTATTTACCACAAAGTGATGGGGCTGGATGCTGTGATCTTCATTTTTGGAATACTGAGTTTTAGGCCAGCTTTTTCACTCTCCTCTTTGACCTTCATCAAGGAGGTTTTTCAAGGGGACATGCCTGATAAACACCTGAGCCACCAGGGAAGCCCATTATTAATAGACAGGGTCTTAATAACACATACAGACAACAAAAAGATGGTAAACTAAGCTACCTAGGGAGTAAAAGAAGATACAGAGTTATTAACTATAGTCACAGTGCTGTATGTTACACCTTTTTAAACCTCTTTTTATTCATAAAAATAACTCTTCAACTTCTATAGGTACATCTGTGATTAATTCACTTTCTAAATTTCACAGGTTACTTATGGCTTGTAAGGACAAAAGTTATTATTCTAAACTTTAATAATACAAATGAAAGTCTATTCAAAATTAATGCATAATTTTTTCTTAATTTAGAATCTCAGTTCAGTTCAGTCACTCAGGTGTGTCTGGCTCTTTGGGACCTCATGGACTGCAGCATTGCCATGCTCCCCTGTCCTCCACCATCTCCAGGAGCTTGCTCAAACTCATATCCATTGACTCAGTGATGCCATCCAACCATCTCATCCTCTGTCATCTTCTTCTCCTTTTGCCTTCCACTTTTCTCAGTATCAGACTCTTTTCCAGTAAGTCATTTCTTTGCATCAGGTGACTAAAGTACTGGAGCTTCAGCTTCAGCATCCACCCTTCCAGTGTATAATCTGGGTTGATATCCTTTAAGACTGACTGGTTTGATCTCCTTGAAGTCCAAGAGACTCTCAAGAGCCTTCTCCAACACCACAGTTTAAAGGCATCAATTCTTGGATGCTCAGCCTTCCTTATGGTCCAGCTCTCAAATCCATACATGACTATTAGAAAAACCATACCTTTGATTATATGGACTTCTGTGGGCAAAGTGATGCCTCTGCTTGGTAATGCACCATCTAGGTTTGTCATAGCTTTTCTTCCAAAGAGCAAGCGTCTTTTAATTCCATGCTGCAGTCACCAACTTCAGTGATTTTGGAGCCCAAGAAAATAAAGTCTGTCACTGATTTCATTGTTTGCCCGTCTATTTACCACAAAGTGATGGGGCTGGATGCTGTGATCTTCATTTTTGGAATACTGAGTTTTAGGCCAGCTTTTTCACTCTCCTCTTTGACCTTCATCAAGAGGTTTTTTAGGTTCCTCTTCAGTTTCTGCCATAATGGTGGTGTAATCTACATGCCTGAGGTTATTGATATTTCTCCCAGGAATCTTAATTCCAGGTTGTGCTTCATCCAGCCCAGCATTTCACATGATATACTCTGAATATAAATTAAATACACATCTAATTTAGAATGTAATTGCTATTAAAAGAATAATAATTTTATTATTACAAAAACTTTGTATTTTAAAGCTAACATTGACATTTTAAGCACGCTAAGTTTATATATATATATATATATATATATATATATATATAAACACATGTCATTCTTCTTCAAATTTGCATCAGGGGTCAATGAATCTGTTTCTGTTATCACCCCATTCTAGCTTAATAAATAATGAATTTCTTCACAAAAATATAAATGCCATCTTTCAATATTTTGCTCTTACAAGCAGAATCTCTTTGCATTTCCAAGTTTCAGATTGCTGGATGGGATTTTTATTCAAATTGTTCTGATTCAGATATCGAAGAAGGTTCTAGTCCACATAAAATATCCAAAACCTGACACTAATTGCTCCTAAGTACCAGCAGCCCCCACCAACTGCTCTTGTGCAGTTGGGACCACAGCTGAGCATGTGAAGGGACTGATCCATCTCATTAGGGGTTCCTCACTCTTCACCACACATTCCACGCTGTTAAGGATGGATGTTTTGCAGAGATGGTGAATATTTGCTTCTTTTCACTTTTCATCAGTTTGATATCTTTTACCTTTGAAAACCATACCTTTGATTATATGGACTTCTGTGGGCAAAGTGATGCCTCTGCTTGGTAATGCACCATCTAGGTTTGTCATAGCTTTTCTTCCAAAGAGCAAGCGTCTTTTAATTCCATGCTGCAGTCACCAACTTCAGTGATTTTGGAGCCCAAGAAAATAAAGTCTGTCACTGATTTCATTGTTTGCCCGTCTATTTACCACAAAGTGATGGGGCTGGATGCTGTGATCTTCATTTTTGGAATACTGAGTTTTAGGCCAGCTTTTTCACTCTCCTCTTTGACCTTCATCAAGAGGTTTTTTAGGTTCCTCTTCAGTTTCTGCCATAATGGTGGTGTAATCTACATGCCTGAGGTTATTGATATTTCTCCCAGGAATCTTAATTCCAGGTTGTGCTTCATCCAGCCCAGCATTTCACATGATATACTCTGAATATAAATTAAATACACATCTAATTTAGAATGTAATTGCTATTAAAAGAATAATAATTTTATTATTACAAAAACTTTGTATTTTAAAGCTAACATTGACATTTTAAGCACGCTAAGTTTATATATATATATATATATATATATATATATATATAAACACATGTCATTCTTCTTCAAATTTGCATCAGGGGTCAATAAATCTGTTTCTTTGATGACCCCATTCTATATTAATATATAAAAAATATCTTCAAAAAAATATAAATGCCATCTTTCAATATTTTGCTCTTACAAGCAGAATCTCTTTGCATTTCCAAGTTTCAGATTGCTGGATGGGATTTTTATTCAAATTGTTCTGATTCAGATATCGAAGAAGGTTCTAGTCCACATAAAATATCCAAAACCTGACACTAATTGCTCCTAAGTACCAGCAGCCCCCACCAACTGCTCTTGTGCAGTTGGGACCACAGCTGAGCATGTGAAGGGACTGATCCATCTCATTAGGGGTTCCTCACTCTTCACCACACATTCCACGCTGTTAAGGATGGATGTTTTGCAGAGATGGTGAATATTTGCTTCTTTTCACTTTTCATCAGTTTGATATCTTTTAAAAGTCTCCCTCAACAAATTCACTTTCTTGCAGGAAAAAGACAAAGCAATATGTCTCTCTCACTTTTCTGCAGGTTTCTTATCTCTCATATATTCAGGTTATAGAGGAGGAACTGTTTTTCTTTTCTCTAATTCACACTACACAAAGCCAGAAATAATGGTGTTTTCTGCTTGAATGCAAACCAGTCATTTATCTGGACATCCCTGAAAGGACTTAATTTGCTTAACTAGTCAGTATTCTGCCTCCGTTAAAGGAATCCAGACACACACTTGGATTTTTGTTTTAATTCACGTTTCTCTCCCTGTTCACCCCACACCCCACCTCCTGAAGCCTTCCCAAGATAGAAGTGGCTGCCAGCCCCTCCCTTTCACCTTCTTTAAGTTGTTATTCTGTTCTCTAGTTACTACTCGCACTGTGTCTCAAACCTAAGGACTCACATTCTCCTAAAATAAATAGTAAGCAGAGGGAACAGACAATCAGCTTGTTTGCCACCTTTTTGGGGAGCATGATGTAATGCCGTCCTATTCAGCAAGTGCTGCAACTAGCTGACAGACATTTAAAGAATCTCAGTGGCAAGAGATGAAGAATGTCCCAGTGAGGCCTGGCAGCAGAATCCACTCACACACAAGAAGCTTTTTAAAGGCACAGTGGGAAGAATTTTTAAAGTTTCCATTCAGAGAGGGATTTAACTGCACATAGACCAACCACCTAGGCATCTTGTTGTGCTCAGAGCTAGAATGTGACTTTTCTCTTTCTTGTATCCTCATGCTATTCTGCACAGCTCTGAACAGGATCAATACTATTAAAACCTCTGGTTGCTGGATGGGATTTTTATTCAAATTGTTCTGATTCAGATATCGAAGAAGGTTCTAGTCCACATAAAATATCCAAAACCTGACACTAATTGCTCCTAAGTACCAGAGCCCCACCAACTGCTCTTGTGCAGTTGGGACCACAGCTGAGCATGTGAAGGGACTGATCCATCTCATTAGGGGTTCCTCACTCTTCACCACACATTCCACGCTGTTAAGGATGGATGTTTTGCAGAGATGGTGAATATTTGCTTCTTTTCACTTTTCATCAGTTTGATATCTTTTAAAAGTCTCCCTCAACAAATTCACTTTCTTGCAGGAAAAAGACAAAGCAATATGTCTCTCTCACTTTTCTGCAGGTTTCTTATCTCTCATATATTCAGGTTATAGAGGAGGAACTGTTTTTCTTTTCTCTAATTCACACTACACAAAGCCAGAAATAATGGTGTTTTCTGCTTGAATGCAAACCAGTCATTTATCTGGACATCCCTGAAAGGACTTAATTTGCTTAACTAGTCAGTATTCTGCCTCCGTTAAAGGAATCCAGACACACACTTGGATTTTTGTTTTAATTCACGTTTCTCTCCCTGTTCACCCCACACCCCACCTCCTGAAGCCTTCCCAAGATAGAAGTGGCTGCCAGCCCCTCCCTTTCACCTTCTTTAAGTTGTTATTCTGTTCTCTAGTTACTACTCGCACTGTGTCTCAAACCTAAGGACTCACATTCTCCTAAAATAAATAGTAAGCAGAGGGAACAGACAATCAGCTTGTTTGCCACCTTTTTGGGGAGCATGATGTAATGCCGTCCTATTCAGCAAGTGCTGCAACTAGCTGACAGACATTTAAAGAATCTCAGTGGCAAGAGATGAAGAATGTCCCAGTGAGGCCTGGCAGCAGAATCCACTCACACACAAGAAGCTTTTTAAAGGCACAGTGGGAAGAATTTTTAAAGTTTCCATTCAGAGAGGGATTTAACTGCACATAGACCAACCACCTAGGCATCTTGTTGTGCTCAGAGCTAGAATGTGACTTTTCTCTTTCTTGTATCCTCATGCTATTCTGCACAGCTCTGAACAGGATCAATACTATTAAAACCTCTGGTTGTTCAGTAGGCATTTCTTACTTTCGAGTCTGATTAGAGAGAGAGAGAAAGAATTAAGAATTTGAAGAAATATATTTAAATAAAATTCTATTATCCATGAATGATGGGGAGGCACTATCTATTTATAGTTAGGGTGTCTTTACAAAAGACCCCTAAATTAATTCCCTGTATTAGGTAAATAAATAACTTTGGATTTTAGGACTAAGGGAGAAAATGAAGAAACACTCAAGAAAATGACTAAATAAGAAAATGCATGACATACATGTATGTATTGTGCATATAAACATGTATACATATACATATGAGTAGCACAAACATATGTATCTGTAAGTATGCACATTTAAGCAACATATGCAATGTGAAATTGTATACCATTCCCATCTATCTCCATTCTGTGTCTCAGATTTCCTTCTGTGAAATAGGATTGGCAAGCTAGAGGTCTCTAAAGTTTCTTTATAACTTTGTAATGAATTTGCAAGCTTTGAACATGTTAAGTTCCACAGGTATCCAAGGGAGGAAGGTAATATGGTCTAGTATGGTTACAAAAATGTTCATGAAGGAAAAACTCAAGCAGTATAGTAAAGGGTAAATAGAATGTGCCACTTGACAATACAATATATTTTTATGAGATTAAGCTTTCTGAAAGGTTACCCACCCAGTACTGACAAATATATAATTAAAAACTTTCAGTGGCTAATGGAGTTGAACGCACAAGTGACTGACCTGGCAAAGCAGAAGGCCTGCTTTCTGACCTTGGTCACAGAAACTAGGGTGTGTCAGATTTGAGGTTGGGTCCTAAATTCTAAGTTGTTCCAGGTAATAAATTATAATCCCAGATTTGTGTGCCAGGTAGAGATACCTGTGAAATTAGAATTATTTTTTTGGCTGATGCTTTGGTTCTGGATGAGGGAATCAGGCTTGATAAGAATTCACCAGGTTTCGTGTCCAAGAATTGCTCTAGGAACTTCTTCAGGAATCGAAAAGGGTTTTATATCAGGCTTTGATAAAGAATTCAGCCTAGGTGTTCGTGATTGGCTCAGAGCTAGAATGTGACTTTCTCTTCTTGTATCCTCATGCTATTCTGCACAGCTCTGAACAGGATCAATACTATTAAAACCTCTGGTTGTTCAGTAGGCATTTCTTACTTTCGAGTCTGATTAGAGAGAGAAGAATTAAGAATTTGAAGAAATATATTTAAATAAAATTCTATTATCCATGAATGATGGGGAGGCACTATCTATTTATAGTTAGGGTGTCTTTACAAAAGACCCCTAAATTAATTCCCTGTATTAGGTAAATAAATAACTTTGGATTTTAGGACTAAGGGAGAAAATGAAGAAACACTCAAGAAAATGACTAAATAAGAAAATGCATGACATACATGTATGTATTGTGCATATAAACATGTATACATATACATATGAGTAGCACAAACATATGTATCTGTAAGTATGCACATTTAAGCAACATATGCAATGTGAAATTGTATACCATTCCCATCTATCTCCATTCTGTGTCTCAGATTTCCTTCTGTGAAATAGGATTGGCAAGCTAGAGGTCTCTAAAGTTTCTTTATAACTTTGTAATGAATTTGCAAGCTTTGAACATGTTAAGTTCCACAGGTATCCAAGGGAGGAAGGTAATATGGTCTAGTATGGTTACAAAAATGTTCATGAAGGAAAAACTCAAGCAGTATAGTAAAGGGTAAATAGAATGTGCCACTTGACAATACAATATATTTTTATGAGATTAAGCTTTCTGAAAGGTTACCCACCCAGTACTGACAAATATATAATTAAAAACTTTCAGTGGCTAATGGAGTTGAACGCACAAGTGACTGACCTGGCAAAGCAGAAGGCCTGCTTTCTGACCTTGGTCACAGAAACTAGGGTGTGTCAGATTTGAGGTTGGGTCCTAAATTCTAAGTTGTTCCAGGTAATAAATTATAATCCCAGATTTGTGTGCCAGGTAGAGATACCTGTGAAATTAGAATTATTTTTTTGGCTGATGCTTTGGTTCTGGATGAGGGAATCAGGCTTGATAAGAATTCACCAGGTTTCGTGTCCAAGAATTGCTCTAGGAACTTCTTCAGGAATCAGGAAAATAGCTCTAGCTCCATCCCCCAGTTTTATATCACTGACATGTAACATGGTGTGAGTTTAAGGTGCACAACATGTCCATTTGCTACACGTATATCACAAAACGATTGCCATTATAGTGTTAGTAAATGTCTCTATAATGTGACATGCAGCCATTTCTCCCTTTTCTGTGGGGAGAATATTTAAGGCTAGCTCTCTAAGCAACTTACAAATATGGAACACTGTCCTGTTAGATACAACTGTCATGCTGTATACATCAGAACTTACCTGTTCTGTCTTAAAACTGGAAGTTTGGCCCCTTTCACCAACATCTCCCCATTTTTCCCACCCACTGAGCCCCTAGTAACCACCATTCTACTTGCTGTTTCTGAAGTGATCTTTATCTCTGTTGGATGGTTCCAGATGGACTGCATCTCCACAGTGAGTAGTTGCTTTCTTTGTTCTGTGGTTCAACATATCATCTCAGTTCAGAACCATGAGAAGATTTAACTTAGAAGAAAATAACAAGCAAAGAAAGATTCGTAACAGAAGAATTTCATGATATATTTTTAGTAAAAAAGAGCAGCTTTCAGAAGATAGTACTCTGATATAGGCTGTACGTAAGACGCACTATATCCCACAAACTACCAATGTGAACTTGAAATTGGTCTTTGGCAAGACAACAGAGGGAAAGTTGGTAACAACATAATATGAGATTTCCCAAAAGAAGGAAATGGTAATAAAGTAGAACTGAGGGTTTGCTTGGTGGTCCATTGGGTAAAGAGCCCACCTTGCAATGCAAAGGGCACTGGTTCCATCCCTGGCCTGGGAAGATTCCACAAGCTGCAGAGCGACTGGACCAGTGTATCCAATTAAGAGCCAGTGCTCTGGAGCACATGCACCCAGAGCCAGTGCTCTGCAATGAGAGAGACCACTGCAATGGGAGGCCCACACAGGCCGAAGAATAAAGATGGATGAAAAATTAATAAATAAAAAGTCAATATAAAGAGACCAAAATTTTTAAAAAAGAAGAGCTTTAAAGTAGAGCCTATAAAGGATGAATTCAGTTAAATATCAATTGTCTCATAGAATTATTAACTTTGTAGGTATGGGGTTTAACAAACAATTAGCAGAGACAAAATAGGAACATAGAATATTGGGTCTAATTATGAATCTATATATATCAGCATTTGGGCTGTTGCCCAAGAAGGTGTTATGTCTAGAAGCAAAATCCTGGGCCAAACCTTAGGCCCAAACAACTACACGTATATCACAAAACGATTGCCATTATAGTGTTAGTAAATGTCTCTATAATGTGACATGCAGCCATTTCTCCCTTTTCTGTGGGGAGAATATTTAAGGCTAGCTCTCTAAGCAACTTACAAATATGGAACACTGTCCTGTTAGATACAACTGTCATGCTGTATACATCAGAACTTACCTGTTCTGTCTTAAAACTGGAAGTTTGGCCCCTTTCACCAACATCTCCCCATTTTTCCCACCCACTGAGCCCCTAGTAACCACCATTCTACTTGCTGTTTCTGAAGTGATCTTTATCTCTGTTGGATGGTTCCAGATGGACTGCATCTCCACAGTGAGTAGTTGCTTTCTTTGTTCTGTGGTTCAACATATCATCTCAGTTCAGAACCATGAGAAGATTTAACTTAGAAGAAAATAACAAGCAAAGAAAGATTCGTAACAGAAGAATTTCATGATATATTTTTAGTAAAAAAGAGCAGCTTTCAGAAGATAGTACTCTGATATAGGCTGTACGTAAGACGCACTATATCCCACAAACTACCAATGTGAACTTGAAATTGGTCTTTGGCAAGACAACAGAGGGAAAGTTGGTAACAACATAATATGAGATTTCCCAAAAGAAGGAAATGGTAATAAAGTAGAACTGAGGGTTTGCTTGGTGGTCCATTGGGTAAAGAGCCCACCTTGCAATGCAAAGGGCACTGGTTCCATCCCTGGCCTGGGAAGATTCCACAAGCTGCAGAGCGACTGGACCAGTGTATCCAATTAAGAGCCAGTGCTCTGGAGCACATGCACCCAGAGCCAGTGCTCTGCAATGAGAGAGACCACTGCAATGGGAGGCCCACACAGGCCGAAGAATAAAGATGGATGAAAAATTAATAAATAAAAAGTCAATATAAAGAGACCAAAATTTTTAAAAAAGAAGAGCTTTAAAGTAGAGCCTATAAAGGATGAATTCAGTTAAATATCAATTGTCTCATAGAATTATTAACTTTGTAGGTATGGGGTTTAACAAACAATTAGCAGAGACAAAATAGGAACATAGAATATTGGGTCTAATTATGAATCTATATATATCAGCATTTGGGCTGTTGCCCAAGAAGGTGTTATGTCTAGAAGCAAAATCCTGGGCCAAACCTTAGGCCCAAACAATACCAAATGATCAGAGATATTCTCACCAGGCACTAAAAATAGGTCCTATTAAAATGAATAAATGTATTCCCAGAGGAAAAAAATTCAAGAGTAGGGCTTAAAGCTAATGGGAGCAGAGTGGAAGTAAATAAGTGAAGCTGGTCAAACACAGGGCAGCTGAGAGAATTCTTCTGAAAAGCCCGATATTGCTTCTGCTTATTCCTGAATGTTCAATGTGCGAATGGCTGCTGCAAAGTAATAAAATAATCATCTATTCAAAATTTAGTAAGTATTTCATGCAATGCTTGAAACAAACTGGAGAAGTAAGGGTCTCATAAAAATTCATATAGATGAATCCATAATTAATTGAGTGAATGTGTCCAGAAAAGTGGTTACATAATCTTCACATCAACTCAAAGGAGCTTCTCTTGTGGTATATCTAGTGCTCTATGGGAGTTTCTGCCCTTTTTTAGATTTTCAGTAATAACCTGAATGGGACTATTAGAAAGGAGAACTAAAATCAAAGTGGACTGCTGTGACAGGCAAAGTAAAACATGTTTAAAAATAATCAGAAAATCTTTAAGCTTCTATTCTCATGCTCATGCTCAGTCACTAAATTATGTCTAACTCTTTGCTACCTCATGGGCTGTGGCCCGCCAGGCCTCTGTCCATGGGATTCTCCAGGCAAACATACTGGAATGGGTTGCCTTTTCCTCCTCCAGAGAATCTTCTGCATCTCCTGCTTCTCCTGCATGGGCAGGTCAATTCTTTACCACTGAGTCACCCAGGAAGCCCTTAAGATTCTATACTGGATTTATTTTTGATACAAATCTGGAAGATCTAAATGGCAGAGGGGATATGCTATATTCATAGACTGACAGATTCAATATCACAAAGATAGCATTTCTATCAATATAATCCCAATCAAAATGCCAGAAAAAGCCTTTTATTCAGGTGTGTTGTTCCCCTAGGAATTGAAAGCAAAAAAAATTTAAAGAAGAAAAGGCAAAAGAATTTTTTGGGTAGGTATGGGGTTTAACAAACAATTAGCAGAGACAAAATAGGAACATAGAATATTGGGTCTAATTATGAATCTATATATATCAGCATTTGGGCTGTTGCCCAAGAAGGTGTTATGTCTAGAAGCAAAATCCTGGGCCAAACCTTAGGCCCAAACAATACCAAATGATCAGAGATATTCTCACCAGGCACTAAAAATAGGTCCTATTAAAATGAATAAATGTATTCCCAGAGGAAAAAAATTCAAGAGTAGGGCTTAAAGCTAATGGGAGCAGAGTGGAAGTAAATAAGTGAAGCTGGTCAAACACAGGGCAGCTGAGAGAATTCTTCTGAAAAGCCCGATATTGCTTCTGCTTATTCCTGAATGTTCAATGTGCGAATGGCTGCTGCAAAGTAATAAAATAATCATCTATTCAAAATTTAGTAAGTATTTCATGCAATGCTTGAAACAAACTGGAGAAGTAAGGGTCTCATAAAAATTCATATAGATGAATCCATAATTAATTGAGTGAATGTGTCCAGAAAAGTGGTTACATAATCTTCACATCAACTCAAAGGAGCTTCTCTTGTGGTATATCTAGTGCTCTATGGGAGTTTCTGCCCTTTTTTAGATTTTCAGTAATAACCTGAATGGGACTATTAGAAAGGAGAACTAAAATCAAAGTGGACTGCTGTGACAGGCAAAGTAAAACATGTTTAAAAATAATCAGAAAATCTTTAAGCTTCTATTCTCATGCTCATGCTCAGTCACTAAATTATGTCTAACTCTTTGCTACCTCATGGGCTGTGGCCCGCCAGGCCTCTGTCCATGGGATTCTCCAGGCAAACATACTGGAATGGGTTGCCTTTTCCTCCTCCAGAGAATCTTCTGCATCTCCTGCTTCTCCTGCATGGGCAGGTCAATTCTTTACCACTGAGTCACCCAGGAAGCCCTTAAGATTCTATACTGGATTTATTTTTGATACAAATCTGGAAGATCTAAATGGCAGAGGGGATATGCTATATTCATAGACTGACAGATTCAATATCACAAAGATAGCATTTCTATCAATATAATCCCAATCAAAATGCCAGAAAAAAGCCTTTTATTCAGGTGTGTTGTTCCCCCCTAGGAATTGAAAAGTGATTCTAAAATGTGTATGGAAATGCAAAGGATCAAAATGACCAAAATAATTCTAGTATAACTTATGTCAAAGTATAACATAACCAAACTCACACTAAACTTCATATAATGCAAGCATTATCTGTACTAAAGAAGACTTACACATATATATATATGAGTAAAATCATACTATAAAATGGGGTATGGAAAGTAGAGATATGATATTCCCTATACATGGTGCTGATTCAGTAGAATATCCATGTTTTAAAAATACATGAATATTGAATATATCATGCCCCAAACTCAACTCCAAAAGAATTGTAGATCTAAAAGCAAACAGTAAAACAATAATAAAGAAGCTTCTAGAAGGTAGAAGAAAAGTTCATGTCCTTGGCATAGTGAGTTTTCTTAAGCAGATTTCTTAAGTACTAACCATAAAATATTTAAAAAACTAGGCTTTGTTAAAATTGTGGCTCATCAAATGATATTATTAAGAGGGAGAAAAATCAGTTGAAAAGTTGGGAAAATATTTGAAATACATGTGTCCTAATTATATTGAAACAGAGAAAACTACTGCAAATGAATAACAAAAGGACATAAAACATTTAAGAAATGGGCAAAATACTAAACATAGCTTTAAAAGATAGAATATACAGGACATACCCAGTAAGTACATGAAAATGTCTTCGAGAGGATTTTATGTGGCAGCATTAATGCAGTTGTACGGCATAATATTCTAAGGAAAGCCGACATAACCAAAATCTCTGCAAATGATGCTGTGACCAAAATTGGGAATTAATACAGTCATTAGGCAAGACAGCATGTATTTCTTTCTTTCTTTCCACATAAACATGAACTGTTTTGGGGCTTCTTTAAAATGGGAACTAAGAATATTGCATTTCCCAGACCAGAAGTCACAGATTAAATGCCAAATTTTCCGCAGATCCTTTTCAATAAAGACACCACATCCACCAGGGCAGACACACTTGGAAGATCTAAATGGCAGAGGGATATGCTATATTCATAGACTGACAGATTCAATATCACAAAGATAGCATTTCTATCAATATAATCCCAATCAAAATGCCAGAAAAAGCCTTTTATTCAGGTGTGTTGTTCCCCCCTAGGAATTGAAAAGTGATTCTAAAATGTGTATGGAAATGCAAAGGATCAAAATGACCAAAATAATTCTAGTATAACTTATGTCAAAGTATAACATAACCAAACTCACACTAAACTTCATATAATGCAAGCATTATCTGTACTAAAGAAGACTTACACATATATATATATGAGTAAAATCATACTATAAAATGGGGTATGGAAAGTAGAGATATGATATTCCCTATACATGGTGCTGATTCAGTAGAATATCCATGTTTTAAAAATACATGAATATTGAATATATCATGCCCCAAACTCAACTCCAAAAGAATTGTAGATCTAAAAGCAAACAGTAAAACAATAATAAAGAAGCTTCTAGAAGGTAGAAGAAAAGTTCATGTCCTTGGCATAGTGAGTTTTCTTAAGCAGATTTCTTAAGTACTAACCATAAAATATTTAAAAAACTAGGCTTTGTTAAAATTGTGGCTCATCAAATGATATTATTAAGAGGGAGAAAAATCAGTTGAAAAGTTGGGAAAATATTTGAAATACATGTGTCCTAATTATATTGAAACAGAGAAAACTACTGCAAATGAATAACAAAAGGACATAAAACATTTAAGAAATGGGCAAAATACTAAACATAGCTTTAAAAGATAGAATATACAGGACATACCCAGTAAGTACATGAAAATGTCTTCGAGAGGATTTTATGTGGCAGCATTAATGCAGTTGTACGGCATAATATTCTAAGGAAAGCCGACATAACCAAAATCTCTGCAAATGATGCTGTGACCAAAATTGGGAATTAATACAGTCATTAGGCAAGACAGCATGTATTTCTTTCTTTCTTTCCACATAAACATGAACTGTTTTGGGGCTTCTTTAAAATGGGAACTAAGAATATTGCATTTCCCAGACCAGAAGTCACAGATTAAATGCCAAATTTTCCGCAGATCCTTTTCAATAAAGACACCACATCCACCAGGGCAGACACACTTGACACTAAGGTTGCTTGCCTTTATGGTAGTTTATGGTGATCTACCACACTTATCTGGGTTTTTTAGGAGCCAATTATGTAAATTTAATATGGAACAATGAGGACTCTATAACTTGTATTCTTTAAGAAAGACTGTTTTGCAGAACAATGTCTGTTCCCAGGATGTACTGCTTGTTTCACTATCTTGACTAGAAACCTCGGGAAAGAGGAGAGTTTTAAGGGCTTTCATTTGCCACTTTCTGCCAATAATGCTTCTTACTAAACAGGTCAAGGCTGTGTCAATTGATGCAAGTTTCTTTTTTTTAATACAAATTTCTGTTTGTAAGCCAGTCATCATTGTTAGGGGGGAAAAGAAGGAAGCAAATCTAGAGGAGAATAAAATAAGCTTCCCTGCAGGATGCTTCTCTCAGGGAAAAAACAAAAAAAAACAAACAAAAAAAATCACAGGAAGGTGATTTTACCTCTTGTGTGGGATAAATTATACAATACCTCAAATCTCAAGACTTTTACTCTGAATCAAAATTCAACCAAAATGATCATCTCTATGTTTATACTTGTTTAAACTGATTGAAACTGCCCAGCGTTAAAGCAATAATGTTGAAAGTGTCCCCTTTATAATAATTAAACAGCATTTTTAACATGTATAGAAAATAAACATGGGCTTCCCTAAGAACACTGCCTTGCAGTGCAAGGGGCGCCAGTTTGATCCCTGGCCTGGGAGGATCCCACTTGCCATGGAGTGGCTGGATGGATATGTCCAGTTACGGAGACTGAGCTCTGGAATGCATGCACCCAGAGCCAGTGCTCTACAATGAGAGGGCCACTGCGATGGGAGGCCAACACAGGCCAAAGAACAACGGACTGAAAATAAATAAAAGACCAATAAAAGTGGTCAAAAAAATTTTTTTAAATAACTAAAAAAAAAAATGTATCATGTTACCTAAAGTAACTGAGGGAGCAAAGCTATGCAGAACTTGGGGCAAAAACCACTCCACATCAAAATAAGGACATTGACTTTTGAATATGTTTGGAGTGTTTCATAAACACAAAGGTCCACTTTGGCTGAGTGAACAAGGAGAAAGTGAAAGGAAAGACTGAAGATTGTATTACACACATCACAGAAGATAGTAGGTTATGCAGATGAAAGAACTCAGTAAGAATACTGAAGATTAGAAAAACAATAAACTTGATCTATTATTCATATACATTATCTTATAGTGAATAATTGGTAAGTGTATGCTAATTTAAGGTAAATGTATATAACACTGATAACCATAAAGAAATCTTGCTTTATTGTAAAAAATATCATGGAGACCACATTCTATGAAATTAACTTAGAAATACAAAACATTGAAGACAAATTCATTGATCAAAAAAGTATAGTTCCAATGAATCAATTAATATGTTATAAAAATTAAAGAGTTCTTAGAACTGAATGGTAATTAAAAGGTTATATAATCTATATAATGAAACATATGAGAAACAAAGCAATAATTCAAAGGAGAAATGTAAATTTTAATAATTAAAGTTGGGGGGAAAGGCTAAGTATTATTAAGCTAGATATTGAAGATAAATAAACTGATAAAAAATATCTATAGGATAAGCCCCAATGTGATGCAGTTAAGAATAGAAAGTAATGAATTAAAGAACAAATCTACACTTAGGAAGGTAAACAAGTTAAGTGTGATTTCTTAAAAAAAAAAAAAAAAAAAAAACTAATACAATTGACAAATCTCTGAAAATATACATAATGAAAAAAATCAGATTTGGCAAACAGTTTCTTATTTGTTCTCATTATCTCAAAAAGAGTTAGCTTTAAGAATATTGTACAAAAACCCATTCTCTGTATTCTAACTGTTCATCCCTTTTATGAATATTAAGTGGGTCTCTTAAATATACAAATTAAATTTTTCCAATGGACTGATTTTATTATTAATAAGAAAACCAAAAATATGCATAAAATATGTAAAACAACTCTCAGTTTATAAATTTAGCTCTAAATCTTCAGCAGTTAAACACTTATACATTGTGTAAGTGGATAACTGATAACCAATAAAAATCTTAGAAGACAAAATTCCTGAAACATCTCATTTTATGTCCTATTTAATTTTAGATTATCTTGGGAGAGTCTAATTTCTTTCTTCAGACCAAGAATACAACTTACAGTCTTAACACATTCACTAAGATGTAACAAGGAAATAAAAACTGAAGATTGTATTACACACATCACAGAAGATAGTAGGTTATGCAGATGAAAGAACTCAGTAAGAATACTGAAGATTAGAAAAACAATAAACTTGATCTATTATTCATATACATTATCTTATAGTGAATAATTGGTAAGTGTATGCTAATTTAAGGTAAATGTATATAACACTGATAACCATAAAGAAATCTTGCTTTATTGTAAAAAATATCATGGAGACCACATTCTATGAAATTAACTTAGAAATACAAAACATTGAAGACAAATTCATTGATCAAAAAAGTATAGTTCCAATGAATCAATTAATATGTTATAAAAATTAAAGAGTTCTTAGAACTGAATGGTAATTAAAAGGTTATATAATCTATATAATGAAACATATGAGAAACAAAGCAATAATTCAAAGGAGAAATGTAAATTTTAATAATTAAAGTTGGGGGGAAAGGCTAAGTATTATTAAGCTAGATATTGAAGATAAATAAACTGATAAAAAATATCTATAGGATAAGCCCCAATGTGATGCAGTTAAGAATAGAAAGTAATGAATTAAAGAACAAATCTACACTTAGGAAGGTAAACAAGTTAAGTGTGATTTCTTAAAAAAAAAAAAAAAAAAAAAACTAATACAATTGACAAATCTCTGAAAATATACATAATGAAAAAAATCAGATTTGGCAAACAGTTTCTTATTTGTTCTCATTATCTCAAAAAGAGTTAGCTTTAAGAATATTGTACAAAAACCCATTCTCTGTATTCTAACTGTTCATCCCTTTTATGAATATTAAGTGGGTCTCTTAAATATACAAATTAAATTTTTCCAATGGACTGATTTTATTATTAATAAGAAAACCAAAAATATGCATAAAATATGTAAAACAACTCTCAGTTTATAAATTTAGCTCTAAATCTTCAGCAGTTAAACACTTATACATTGTGTAAGTGGATAACTGATAACCAATAAAAATCTTAGAAGACAAAATTCCTGAAACATCTCATTTTTATGTCCTATTTAATTTTAGATTATCTTGGGAGAGAGTCTAATTTCTTTCTTCAGACCAAGAATACAACTTACAGTCTTAACACATTCACTATTATTCAGTTTCAAAATTGCAAGTCCTATTATCTATTAAAAAAGAAAAACTTCCTTTTCCAGTTAAATTTCATTATCTATTATTTTATTAAATTTTAACCTTAAAAAACAGGAGATTTATTGTGTCTCAGTACTTAAATCTATATCCTGTATTGCTCTCCAGAGACAGCCATGACAATGATAATAACTCCTTATAGTTCTCTTGCATAGTAGAGTTCACAAAATATTTTACAAACTTTGTGTCATAAAACTCATTAGTCCAATTTATTTCATCTTCCTCAAGGATGAAGATGCTAGGAGCTCTGTTAAAATCAGACTATGGTCCCCACCTAGGCCATCTGCATGATGGATAAGGTCCATCAAATAAACGAGCCAAGTCTCAAGTCTCCCGGCTTCCTCCTTTACAGTTAGAAATTCCTCTTTTTCCTTTTCTCTTCCTCTGAGGCTGCTTTATTTCTGGATCCTCATCATCATTCTACTCTCTGACCCCTTTTCTTTCCCTCTCATTTGTGCTCTGCCCCCTGGGCTTGGAGACACTCCAAGCACAGGGAAACCATGAGGAGATCATCACCTTCATCCCCATTAAACACTCTATTCACCTTCATTGCTGTCTCCTCCTCCACCCCTCCCTTCCTATTCTTAACTCCCCTCCCCTCCCTTCTTTCTCCTCACTATTGAGATTTAGTTCTAAGACAAAATAGACCTTGGCATTGCTCAGCAATGCTTCTTACGCTGCCCTCTCAGCCTTCTACTCTTTCTCCTCCACCCCAGCTTTTCCCAGTGCTTAGAGGCCTCTGAGAGGAGATTAAACTAATCCTATCCAGGGACAAGCTCACTAAGCAGTTCCTGAGTTAAGTCCAAAATTCCTGCCAAGCAATAGAGCTAAGGGAAGAATTAATGTAACAATCAGCACATTATAGCAATGTCTCTTTATGATCCTATTTAATTTTAGATTATCTTGGGAGAGAGACAAAATTCCTGAAACATCTCATTTTATGTCCTATTTAATTTTAGATTATCTTGGAGAGAGTCTAATTTCTTTCTTCAGACCAAGAATACAACTTACAGTCTTAACACATTCACTATTATTCAGTTTCAAAATTGCAAGTCCTATTATCTATTAAAAAAGAAAAACTTCCTTTTCCAGTTAAATTTCATTATCTATTATTTTATTAAATTTTAACCTTAAAAAACAGGAGATTTATTGTGTCTCAGTACTTAAATCTATATCCTGTATTGCTCTCCAGAGACAGCCATGACAATGATAATAACTCCTTATAGTTCTCTTGCATAGTAGAGTTCACAAAATATTTTACAAACTTTGTGTCATAAAACTCATTAGTCCAATTTATTTCATCTTCCTCAAGGATGAAGATGCTAGGAGCTCTGTTAAAATCAGACTATGGTCCCCACCTAGGCCATCTGCATGATGGATAAGGTCCATCAAATAAACGAGCCAAGTCTCAAGTCTCCCGGCTTCCTCCTTTACAGTTAGAAATTCCTCTTTTTCCTTTTCTCTTCCTCTGAGGCTGCTTTATTTCTGGATCCTCATCATCATTCTACTCTCTGACCCCTTTTCTTTCCCTCTCATTTGTGCTCTGCCCCCAGGGCTTGGAGACACTCCAAGCACAGGGAAACCATGAGGAGATCATCACCTTCATCCCCATTAAACACTCTATTCACCTTCATTGCTGTCTCCTCCTCCACCCCTCCCTTCCTATTCTTAACTCCCCTCCCCTCCCTTCTTTCTCCTCACTATTGAGATTTAGTTCTAAGACAAAATAGACCTTGGCATTGCTCAGCAATGCTTCTTACGCTGCCCTCTCAGCCTTCTACTCTTTCTCCTCCACCCCAGCTTTTCCCAGTGCTTAGAGGCCTCTGAGAGGAGATTAAACTAATCCTATCCAGGGACAAGCTCACTAAGCAGTTCCTGAGTTAAGTCCAAAAATTCCTGCCAAGCAATAGAGCTAAGGGAAGAATTAATGTAACAATCAGCACATTATAGCAAGTAGCTTTTCCATGAAAATTCTTTCTCACTTGATAATCCCATACAGTCAGGAACAAGTATGAAGCATGGAGGCTAAGTAGGAGAGGGGATAGAAAGACTTTGTTTTTTTGGTTTTCGTTTCTTCTTTATTAAACAAATTAAACAACTAAGTATGCTGATACCATGGCGCTTATTTTAAAGTAATTTAACCTACTCTTTTTTTCTTCAGAAAATGGGAATGAGTGTGTAAATAGCCACCATTTAAGTGGTTTGGGATTGGTTCATTTGCTAATTAATACTTAAGAAAGTAGACTTAGAAAGACTGTGCAGGAGTAAGGCAATTTCAGAGAGTTGTGCCTGCAGCATATCGATGCCTCTGCCCACAGCTCCAGTCCTGAGAGGCCAAGAAAGCCATAGGCCTGGCTCCATAAACAGGTTCAGACCACTCTCACTGCTCTTCTTTCCCCACGGTCATTCACTCACCCTTTATACATAGCTCTCTCTAGAAGGGAAGGCTAAAAATATAGCCTGCTAGGTAATATTTCAATCAGTATCTCAAATCCCTTCAGCTTTCCCAGCATTTTTACTTTTTTTTCAAGGAACTAATTTGAAATGAATTTGAGTCTCAAAAGCTGAGGTAGGCAGAGGCACTCATTGCCAGTGGCTGTGTAGGGGGTAAGAAATTTCTATTGAAGGAAGGGTGAATGCCAGTGGTAACATTTAAAAAAAAAAAATAAGTAGTAGGGGTTCAAGGGAAGGTTTAGCCTCAAGGGAAATCTCTGGTTCATTGTCTTGGCATTCGTTAGGCTTAGGAATTCCATGTTAAAACAAAAAGAGTTTTTAAAAAATCAAAGAAGTAAACAACAACAACAAAAAGGCTCCAGAGACACAACGGAATGGCTGAAGCCACATTAAAGTCAAGGGATATGGTAAATATTATCTTCTGGAACAAGCAGAGGAAGTCCTAACCAACTCTGCTAGCATTTAAGAAAAGGTACTTCTGCATGCGCCCCTCAAAAGTGAATTGTGTTCAGAAAGGCATTTAAGTCAAAATTCCTGCCAAGCAATAGAGCTAAGGGAAGAATTAATGTAACAATCAGCACATTATAGCAAGTAGCTTTTCCATGAAAATTCTTTCTCACTTGATAATCCCATACAGTCAGGAACAAGTATGAAGCATGGAGGCTAAGTAGGAGAGGGGATAGAAAGACTTTGTTTTTTTGGTTTTCGTTTCTTCTTTATTAAACAAATTAAACAACTAAGTATGCTGATACCATGGCGCTTATTTTAAAGTAATTTAACCTACTCTTTTTTTCTTCAGAAAATGGGAATGAGTGTGTAAATAGCCACCATTTAAGTGGTTTGGGATTGGTTCATTTGCTAATTAATACTTAAGAAAGTAGACTTAGAAAGACTGTGCAGGAGTAAGGCAATTTCAGAGAGTTGTGCCTGCAGCATATCGATGCCTCTGCCCACAGCTCCAGTCCTGAGAGGCCAAGAAAGCCATAGGCCTGGCTCCATAAACAGGTTCAGACCACTCTCACTGCTCTTCTTTCCCCACGGTCATTCACTCACCCTTTATACATAGCTCTCTCTAGAAGGGAAGGCTAAAAATATAGCCTGCTAGGTAATATTTCAATCAGTATCTCAAATCCCTTCAGCTTTCCCAGCATTTTTACTTTTTTTTCAAGGAACTAATTTGAAATGAATTTGAGTCTCAAAAGCTGAGGTAGGCAGAGGCACTCATTGCCAGTGGCTGTGTAGGGGGTAAGAAATTTCTATTGAAGGAAGGGTGAATGCCAGTGGTAACATTTAAAAAAAAAAAATAAGTAGTAGGGGTTCAAGGGAAGGTTTAGCCTCAAGGGAAATCTCTGGTTCATTGTCTTGGCATTCGTTAGGCTTAGGAATTCCATGTTAAAACAAAAAGAGTTTTTAAAAAATCAAAGAAGTAAACAACAACAACAAAAAGGCTCCAGAGACACAACGGAATGGCTGAAGCCACATTAAAGTCAAGGGATATGGTAAATATTATCTTCTGGAACAAGCAGAGGAAGTCCTAACCAACTCTGCTAGCATTTAAGAAAAGGTACTTCTGCATGCGCCCCTCAAAAGTGAATTGTGTTCAGAAAGGCATTTAAGTCACAGTTCTGCAATGTCAGACTCCCCAAAGCAGTAGAGCTTTTCCAAATATCCTCATGGTTTTTACAGAAATTTTAGAAAAAAAAAAAAGAAAGCACTGAATTATATATATATATATATATATATATATATATATAATAGTTATTATATATAAAATAAAGTGAATGCATATGTGCACACGCACATGCAGCTTTCAGGATCTTAATTTGTTGACCAGAGATCAAATCAAACCTGTGCTCCCTGCAATGAAAGCCTGGAGTCTTAACCACTGGACCACCAGAGGATTCCTGTGACTCTGTTTTTATGACCTAGAACTATCACATCATAAATAAGAATTTAGTAGACTTTCTCCCTAGGATATTGCCAGATTATTCTGATGTTTGCTTTGAAACTCTGCTGTTCATATGGCCACCATATCTACCTTGTCTTTGGCAATTGTGTACAGCCACGTGGCCCCTGCCACCATGAAATGCAATTATCCCAGTCATACTTCAGTTTCCCTAACTCTGTGATAAGTAGTTCTCACAATAATTTCTGACCTATAGAAAAGAGTGATCAAGAAGCTCTTCAGGGATGCTGGGGCTCCTCTTAGGAACCTCTCTGTTAACAGTCATTTTGTAACATGTGACCTCTGGACCCTGCAGGGGTAATGGGCAGGTCTTAAGTGCACTAACTAGTAGAGAGTAGTAGTAAAGAACCCGCCTGCCAATGCAGAGACAAGAGACGAAGATTCGATCCCTGGGTCAGGAAGATTCCCTGGAGGAGGGCATGGCAAACCACTCCAGTATTCTTGTCTAGAAAACCCCATGAACAGAGGAGCCTGGCGGGCTACAGTCCATGGAGTTGCAAAGAGCTGGACATGACTGAAATGACTTTATGCATGTACATGATAAATACACTCCAGCATTCCAGTTCCCCTAAGCCTTTGGATCATTTTACTGTATATCTAGGCAGTTTCGGCATTTCGATTTGTTAGGCAATTAGAATAGAAAAGGAGTCCAAAATGACTAAAAACTGACAAAGTGCGAAAAAGCTCTAGAAGGGAAACAAAGGAAAAATTCAACAAACTGAGTGAGAACCTCAGGTGAAACAAACACTCCCCCTTCCAGACTAGCCCTAATTTGCATAGGGCAGGCTGGTGGGCTGGGGATGGTAGGAGAGGAGGAGTAAGGCACGAAACATAAAAAGAGGGAGCCATGCCAGGTTGAAGCCTCTCCTTCCTGATCAGAGAGCCAGGGTGCATTATCTTTCCTTTACTGATTAAAACTGTGAGCTGTAACCAAGCTGTAACATTTGTCCACTCTTTCAAATCTTTGTTACAGTGAGACTGAACTGAGGAAATTACAAACTTAATTTAGTATAGGCCGCATTTGGGTCTGTGTTTTGGTCTACATTTCAGCCAAATCAAAGAGAAAGACACTGTCTAACCAGATAAGCTGCAACACCTAATTCAAGAATTCCTGTGACTCTGTTTTTATGACCTAGAACTATCACATCATAAATAAGAATTTAGTAGACTTTCTCCCTAGGATATTGCCAGATTATTCTGATTTTTGCTTTGAAACTCTGCTGTTCATATGGCCACCATATCTACCTTGTCTTTGGCAATTGTGTACAGCCACGTGGCCCCTGCCACCATGAAATGCAATTATCCCAGTCATACTTCAGTTTCCCTAACTCTGTGATAAGTAGTTCTCACAATAATTTCTGACCTATAGAAAAGAGTGATCAAGAAGCTCTTCAGGGATGCTGGGGCTCCTCTTAGGAACCTCTCTGTTAACAGTCATTTTGTAACATGTGACCTCTGGACCCTGCAGGGGTAATGGGCAGGTCTTAAGTGCACTAACTAGTAGGGGTAGTAGTAAAGAACCCGCCTGCCAATGCAGAGACAAGAGACGAAGATTCGATCCCTGGGTCAGGAAGATTCCCTGGAGGAGGGCATGGCAAACCACTCCAGTATTCTTGTCTAGAAAACCCCATGAACAGAGGAGCCTGGCGGGCTACAGTCCATGGAGTTGCAAAGAGCTGGACATGACTGAAATGACTTTATGCATGTACATGATAAATACACTCCAGCATTCCAGTTCCCCTAAGCCTTTGGATCATTTTACTGTATCTAGGCAGTTTGGGCATTTCGATTTGTTAGGCAATTAGAATAGAAAAGGAGTCCAAAATGACTAAAAACTGACAAAGTGCGAAAAAGCTCTAGAAGGGAAACAAAGGAAAAATTCAACAAACTGAGTGAGAACCTCAGGTGAAACAAACACTCCCCCTTCCAGACTAGCCCTAATTTGCATAGGGCAGGCTGGTGGGCTGGGGATGGTAGGAGAGGAGGAGTAAGGCACGAAACATAAAAAGAGGGAGCCATGCCAGGTTGAAGCCTCTCCTTCCTGATCAGAGAGCCAGGGTGCATTATCTTTCCTTTACTGATTAAAACTGTGAGCTGTAACCAAGCTGTAACATTTGTCCACTCTTTCAAATCTTTGTTACAGTGAGACTGAACTGAGGAAATTACAAACTTAATTTAGTATAGGCCGCATTTGGGTCTGTGTTTTGGTCTACATTTCAGCCAAATCAAAGAGAAAGACACTGTCTAACCATATAAGCTGCAACACCTAATTCAGAATCTCTGCTTTATGGACCCATATAAGTAAATTCAGCATGATTTAATTTTGTCTACTATCCAACACCTTCAATATCCTTTCCCACACACATTTTCCCTGGAGTTTTGTCTGTATAAATTGCCAGAGGAGACTGAAAGAGAGAGAGAGGACTGGGGAGTTGTGGGGTCTGTCTCCAAAGCTTCCTGAGCCATATTCTGATGAACTCACCCCAGCTGAGAACGAAGAGGCAGAGACCAAAAAGAGCAGTTTAGATTCCAGCTCTGAAGAAGAAAGGAAAAAGAAGATCAAACATTCAAAAAATAAGAAAGAAAAAGTCCAAAAGAAAAATCATAGGAAATATTTGGATAATCGTGGCAGTGATTCAGACTTTGATACTATTTCTAGTTCTGATGATGATAAAAAAGAGCGAAAAAAGCCAAGAAGAAAAGAAATGCAGAGCTTAAAAGCCCAAGAAAAAGAAGATTAAAGAAAAATCCAGTGATTCAAACTATAAGAATTCAGAAGGGGAGTTGCCAGAAGATATCTGGATTGAGCCATCAAAGATTGAAGGTAACATGGGTCTAATAGGACCAGAGGCACCTATTATACACACCTCTCAAGATGAGAAAACTTTGAGAGAACCATGGCCATGCTCTGCTTCAAGGTGAAGGCGCAGCTATGGCTGAGTATGTAAAAGCCTGAAAGCATATCCCACGAAGAGGTGAAATTGGGTTGGCAAGTGAAGAGACTACTTATTTTGAGTGCTCAGGTTATGTTATAAGGGTGGCAGGCATTGCCGAATGGAGGCTGTGCACCTGTGTGAAGAGAACCAGCTCTAGAGTGCTGATGAGAAGAGAACCCTTGCATTCTTTAACCAAGAAGAGAGACCAGAGAGAGAATAAGATTCTAGCTAGTTTCCTAGAGATGGTGTACTGAAAGAAAAAAGGAAAGTTGATAAATAAGAACTTTTAAAAGTCCTCCTTTTAACAACAATTTATGTGACTAAAATTAAAAGACTTTATGGTGATGCTGTACCAGCTATAAGTTCCTCAAGAAAAAGATGATTTTTGAGATCTCTTTAGAAATGTGCTTTTTTAAACTTTAAAAGTAGTATGAGGGCTTCCCCTGGTGGTCCAGTTGGTAAGGACACCCCCTTGCAGTGCAAGGGGTGCCGGTTCGATCTCTGGCCTGGGAAGATCCTATGGGTCGCGGAGGGGCTGGACTGATGTGTCCAATTACCGAGCCGGAGCTCTGGAGCACATGCACCCAGAGCCAGTGCTCTGCGACAACAGATGCCACTGCGATGGGCCCACAGGAGCCAAAGAACAAAGACGGATGAAAATAGACAAATGAAAGACTAATAGAAGTGGCCCGGCCGTCCCCCTCCCTCTCCACCCCACCCACCACCCTCGCCCCCAAAGCATAAAAGTAGTATGAGTACATATTTTTTAAAATATTCAAACAGTACAGGAGGAAAGTCAGTAAAATGTGATTCTTTTACCCTAGTCCCTGATCCTTCTCTCCAAAAAAACCTCTTTTTGGGATTTCGTATATCTATCCTTAAGTTCTGTTTATGTACAAGCATGTGTGTTGCAGGATAAAAGTTGGAGCTATTAGTGAGAAAGGTTGTTGTTGTCGTTTTCCCTGTTGCTCTGACTTTTCTCTCTTTCAGGGCTTCATTTCTTCATGGAGCCATTCGTTTACACAGGAAGAACCAAAAGAACCCCGGAAAGAACAAAGGATTCATCTGAGTATACACTTCTGGTTTGCATTTAAGCACTGAGCTAAAAATTAGAGATTTATTAGCTCATTTTCCTCTTCACTCTGGTTTCCCTTAAATAACAAAAAGGCTTCCAAACCTCCTGAGTTTGGTTATGTATTTCCTTGTCCAATTATGAAGAGAGAAAAAATTTTTTGTCTTGCCTTTCCAAATAAGACTACTGAGACTCAGCACAACTGGATTATTTTAGGTCACATGCCTCCCTCTCCCCTCCCCTAAAAAGATATATCATTGCCTGGAAATAGAATGTCTTACTCCTGATCTTCAGATTTTATCAGCTTATGGGCTACATGGGCAAGGAATGGATGGATACCTGAGCATCCTTTAGGAAGATTAATGTTAGGAAGGCAGAGATAGGAAACCAATAGAAACTAACTACAGTTCTGAATGACTTTTTAAAAAAGCATAGTACATGTGCTGAAAGCCAACATTTTCTTCAAGAAAAGGTTGACTTTGTCTATCAAAAGCCAAGTACTTGATTAAAAGAGTCCTAGAGTTTATTCATAAAAATAGATATTATAAAGATTTATCCAAAGTTCTTGAGCATTCCAAAGCATAGATTAGGTGCCAGTTGGACTAGGAGGAGAAAGAACAAAGTGAGACGGTATAAAGAGATAGTTGCTAGAGCTCAGGGAAAGATCAGATCAGGAAGGACCATGCGGACAGGAGAGACTGACTAGCACCAGAGCTGGAAAAGATATTTAGAGTGAGCTCCACGTGTGGCCTATTATAAGGCCCTTATTGTCATCCAGTGACATTGGCCTGAACTCTGAGACTTCAGTGCAAACCAAAACTATCTAATCTGGAGAGGCCCCTTTTCAAGGCTGAAGACCTGGTAAGCTCTCAGAGCTGAAAGTGAAGAAGTGAATTTCTAGAATCTGGCAAGGCAGAATGATGTAGAAAGTTATTTTTACCCAAGTATGTGACCTGATGGACACTGGGCCATACTAGCTTGAGATTTTCCCTAAGAGAGTTGGGTTAAAGCCCCCTTGTTACATATGTACATTTCCAATTTTAGAAACAAACCATGTCACTCTATACAGAAGATCTATACATATTTTGGAGTTGTTTTATATCAATGCATATAAAGCTATCTATTTGTTTGTAATGACTTTATAGTATTGTACTGTGTGGAAGAACCATATCTACTGTTAAAGTTGTTTTCTATATTTTTCTATTATACAACACTTACAGTGAAAATCTTTGTGGATACATGGCAGTATTATCTGTAGCATACTCATCTGGAAATATAATTAATTATTGGGTCAAAAACAATCCTTTGCATCATCTAAAAATGGTCAACTAGAGTAGAATTATTGGATCAAAAGGAAGATATTTACTAATACAAGTGCTTTCTATGTGCTAGGCACTATAGCAGATATTAGGGATAAACCGAAAATCATATTGGGCTGGATCTCTGCCATGTTAACTGGGGGAGACAGACTAAATAGTTAACAGACAAATAATTATAAATTGTAGTACACTACGAAGAAAAGAGGTGGCTAGAGCCAGAAATGATGGACATTTTTCATAGTGTCATCAAAGAAAGTCTAAGAATATCACATTTAACCTCTATGTGCTTTAAAATTTAGCCATTGCAACATTGTTTTCCAAATAAGATGCACCAGTTTATACTCACTTGCCAGTGTTGCATTTCTTAACCTTTTGAGTTCTAATCTTTGCCAGTCTAATAGATGAAAATGGCATATCATTTTTATTTATTTGAGCATGGTTGAGTATGTATAATATTTATAATTCTTGTATGTGTGTGTGTTTATTTGTGCATTTTCCTGCCAAGTTGCTGATCTTTTTCTTATTGATCATAAGAACTCTTCAAGGTCTTTATTACCAATAAGTAAATTTATTATAATAAATAAATCAGTTCTTTAGTACAAAAAATGTGTTTCTGATTAGTAACTAGTGGTTTCTAGAGATGACATTGTCTTATTATACCAAAGAGGTAATTTTTTCCTCTATATCTTGACAATATGTAAAATAAAAATTCTTGAGTGAACTCCTACTCTTTCTTAGCTATCTGTCTCAAAAATGTGTTGTCCAAACTCATCATCTGATGTAGAAAGTTATTTTTACCCAAGTATGTGACCTGATGGACACTGGGCCATACTAGCTTGAGATTTTCCCTAAGAGAGTTGGGTTAAAGCCCCCTTGTTACATATGTACATTTCCAATTTTAGAAACAAACCATGTCACTCTATACAGAAGATCTATACATATTTTGGAGTTGTTTTATATCAATGCATATAAAGCTATCTATTTGTTTGTAATGACTTTATAGTATTGTACTGTGTGGAAGAACCATATCTACTGTTAAAGTTGTTTTCTATATTTTTCTATTATACAACACTTACAGTGAAAATCTTTGTGGATACATGGCAGTATTATCTGTAGCATACTCATCTGGAAATATAATTAATTATTGGGTCAAAAACAATCCTTTGCATCATCTAAAAATGGTCAACTAGAGTAGAATTATTGGATCAAAAGGAAGATATTTACTAATACAAGTGCTTTCTATGTGCTAGGCACTATAGCAGATATTAGGGATAAACCGAAAATCATATTGGGCTGGATCTCTGCCATGTTAACTGGGGGAGACAGACTAAATAGTTAACAGACAAATAATTATAAATTGTAGTACACTACGAAGAAAAGAGGTGGCTAGAGCCAGAAATGATGGACATTTTTCATAGTGTCATCAAAGAAAGTCTAAGAATATCACATTTAACCTCTATGTGCTTTAAAATTTAGCCATTGCAACATTGTTTTCCAAATAAGATGCACCAGTTTATACTCACTTGCCAGTGTTGCATTTCTTAACCTTTTGAGTTCTAATCTTTGCCAGTCTAATAGATGAAAATGGCATATCATTTTTATTTATTTGAGCATGGTTGAGTATGTATAATATTTATAATTCTTGTATGTGTGTGTGTTTATTTGTGCATTTTCCTGCCAAGTTGCTGATCTTTTTCTTATTGATCATAAGAACTCTTCAAGGTCTTTATTACCAATAAGTAAATTTATTATAATAAATAAATCAGTTCTTTAGTACAAAAAATGTGTTTCTGATTAGTAACTAGTGGTTTCTAGAGATGACATTGTCTTATTATACCAAAGAGGTAATTTTTTCCTCTATATCTTGACAATATGTAAAATAAAAATTCTTGAGTGAACTCCTACTCTTTCTTAGCTATCTGTCTCAAAAATGTGTTGTCCAAACTCATCATCTGCTTCACAAAAAGCACATCCATCTAGTTCCATGAAAGTTTCAGAGAATAACCCAAGCTGAACTGAAATTAGTTCTTTGTCACAGCTTTCAGGTCTGTCAAACGTTAAGGATGAAAGATGATTGGCAAATAGTGTGACCTGTCAACTTTTCAGTAAAACACAGTAAAAGTTGGAAAGATAGGTGTTGTGATGAGCAACAGTTTCTTGTACTATCTCTCACTAATAAGCAAGCATTGACATGTTTAAATAGTTTTAAATATTCAGCAGATATTTAGTTATGTTATTTTTCTCAAAGTTCAAGAATTCTCTATCCCATTGAAGTTTCCAGTTGAGAATCTCACATGAAAAGGGAACTATAGAATAATAGACATGATTTGAATGTTAGAGATCACTGAATCCAAGCCTACCATTTTGATGTTGAAAAAACTAAGGTCTGACAAGGTACCTAGTCACAGAACTGGTAATAGGTTGAGTCATGCCATTCTCAGTTTTTTAACATATAGTAGGTGGACTATTGAGATATTAAATTTGTTCAAGTTCTTCCAGTTAAAAAATGAGAAAGCCAGAATTCAAAAATAAGTCTCTTTGATTCCCAAGTTTCACATTTCCAGCCATAAGCTTTCCAACCTAAAAGTGTGATGTTTAACTATTTGAGTCCCAGTAATTAGCTCACTTGGGGACTGTGTGTCTTTTACCTTCTAGACATTGAACAAAACACTAGGTATTTAATGTAAATAAACAATCATGGGTATTAGTTACATTAAGGAGACAAGGTACATAGACATTGGGAGAAGTGTGGAGACAGCGGAAACAGGGAACAAGATAATGTTGTCTGGAAAGAGAGTGCAAAACAATTTGTGACACCAGAAGATTAAGCAAGAAGAGTCGTGGCTGTGCTTTGCAAGAGGAATGAAAGAAGGAATGGTAGTGGAATGCAGCCTTTCAGAGAATGAGTATGGTATCTATAAAGGGCTCTGAATTTAAAATGAGCTGTATATGTTGGATAAACCATGGCTAGCACATAGTGACCAACTGCACAGTGGCATGGAACGAGGTTGGAGAGATAGAAAATGAAATCATGTGAAGATTCATAGTCATTAGCTGAAAGAGAGCTTTGAAAGAGATAATATGAAATATTTGACAGAAAGCAGATGTGCAATCATCTTGGAGAGTTATTTGATATAGTAAGTTTGCTAGGTTATGTTGAGATACTAATTAAATTTTTAGATCATGAATTTAAAGTGAAACTATTTGTGCCTGATTGGTAAAGAGTCTCCCAAAGGTGTTAAGCCTTAGAGCTTGGCATCTGTGAATGTTAACTTATATTGTAGTATTTTTACAAGATGTGACTAAGTTTAGGATTTTGAAATGACAAGATTATCCAGGACTATCCAGATAGGTCCTAAATACCATCACAAGTATCTTTACGCACACAGAAGAGGCAAATTATACACACAAAAAAGGAGGAGACAGTGTGACCATAAAGGAAGATAATGAAATGATGCAGTCACATGACAAATATTATCAGCACTCACCAGAAGCTGGAAGAATCAAGGAACATATTCTTTACAACAGCCTCTGTGGAGACAATGGTCCTTGATTTCAGTTGGCGATGATGATTTCAGACTTTTGGCCTCCAAATTTGTGAGAGAGTAAACTTCTGTTATGAGGAACTTCCAGGTGCTGCAGTGGTAAAGAATCCACCTGCCAATGCAGAAGATACAGGAGATGTGGATTTGATCATTGGGTTGGGAAGATTCCCTGAGAAGAAAATGGAAACCCATGCCAGTATTCTTGCCTGGAAAATTACATAGACAGAGGAGACTGGCAGGATAATCAGTTGTTTTCTGGAAAAGAAAAGTGCATGGAAAAACAGCGGAAACAGGGAACAAGATAATGTTGTCTGGAAAGAGAGTGCAAAACAATTTGTGACACCAGAAGATTAAGCAAGAAGAGTCGTGGCTGTGCTTTGCAAGAGGAATGAAAGAAGGAATGGTAGTGGAATGCAGCCTTTCAGAGAATGAGTATGGTATCTATAAAGGGCTCTGAATTTAAAATGAGCTGTATATGTTGGATAAACCATGGCTAGCACATAGTGACCAACTGCACAGTGGCATGGAACGAGGTTGGAGAGATAGAAAATGAAATCATGTGAAGATTCATAGTCATTAGCTGAAAGAGAGCTTTGAAAGAGATAATATGAAATATTTGACAGAAAGCAGATGTGCAATCATCTTGGAGAGTTATTTGATATAGTAAGTTTGCTAGGTTATGTTGAGATACTAATTAAATTTTTAGATCATGAATTTAAAGTGAAACTATTTGTGCCTGATTGGTAAAGAGTCTCCCAAAGGTGTTAAGCCTTAGAGCTTGGCATCTGTGAATGTTAACTTATATTGTAGTATTTTTACAAGATGTGACTAAGTTTAGGATTTTGAAATGACAAGATTATCCAGGACTATCCAGATAGGTCCTAAATACCATCACAAGTATCTTTACGCACACAGAAGAGGCAAATTATACACACAAAAAAGGAGGAGACAGTGTGACCATAAAGGAAGATAATGAAATGATGCAGTCACATGACAAATATTATCAGCACTCACCAGAAGCTGGAAGAATCAAGGAACATATTCTTTACAACAGCCTCTGTGGAGACAATGGTCCTTGATTTCAGTTGGCGATGATGATTTCAGACTTTTGGCCTCCAAATTTGTGAGAGAGTAAACTTCTGTTATGAGGAACTTCCAGGTGCTGCAGTGGTAAAGAATCCACCTGCCAATGCAGAAGATACAGGAGATGTGGATTTGATCATTGGGTTGGGAAGATTCCCTGGAGAAGAAAATGGAAACCCATGCCAGTATTCTTGCCTGGAAAATTACATAGACAGAGGAGACTGGCAGGCTACAGTTCATGGGGATGCAAAGAGTTGAACACGACTGAGTGACTGAGCACACACACACACACACACACACACAGACATAATTGTCTCTTTAATTTGTGATGATTTGTTTCAGCAGTCTTTCTACACATTTGCATGACTCTTTCCACCTGCCTTGGTGTTGTCGCAGAAATGATGGACTTTTTTGTGTCCTTTAAAGCGAAGATCAAACAGTATTTGACATTCCAGAAGCACTTTAGGTCAAAGGATAAAATATTCAAAATGCACATAAAGAAGAGAAGCTTTACATTTGGAAAGAGTTATGTTATTCATTTCAGTTGGAGTTTATTATTTAATTGTTTTTCAGAAAATTAATAAAATTGTATTTTAACTATAAATAGATACATGCCTCTGGACTCAATATATAATCTTTCTAAACAGTATATTCATAAATACATTAGACACCATCAAATTACTTCTATTCATAAGTACTTATTCTCAGTGAATTATTGTTACACTCCTTGAATCATTTTTACCTAAACTACTAGACATAAGCTCTAATTCTGTTCCATGTAGCTCAGTTCAATTCAACTTAACATGACACAATATTTACTGGGCATCTATTTTTTGAAAGCCCTAGGCTTGACCTAAAGAAATTTCAGGCAGGGTTGACCTTTGCCCACAATACGCATACATTTTAGAGAAGATGGAAATTAAAGAAATATGATATTCTCTGGACTGATAATGTCATAAATTTGTTCTCCATTGGGACCAGATAATCTTTATTTTCCCTGTTACTTCACAGGGTCATCAAAAGAAAATAATTTGCTGTATGAACTACCTAGGGATCAATAATTCTTCAGAGCTGGGAACTATAATGGGGGCGGCTGCTGTTCTGTTTAGCCACTAAAGTCATGTCCGACTCTTTGTGACCCCACAGACTGTAGTCCCCCAGGCTCCTCTGTCTTTGGGGTTCCCCGGCACAATACTAGAGTGGATTTCCATCTCCTTCTCCAGGCAATCTTCCTGACCCAGAGATCAAACCCACATCTTCTGAATTAACAGGTGGCTTCTCTTCTGCTGAGCCACCAGGGAAGGCCATAGTAAAGGATAGTCTTTATCAAACATACTAAGAAATTCTCATTCCAAAAGTAGTTGGAATGGAAGGTTTAGGTTGGAGTATGGATTGGCAGGCCCTAAGTGTTATGTATATCTGAACCCTTTGTCCTACCTTGGATCATTTTTCCCCATTCCCAAATTCTCAAGACCCTTTATTGTCAACTTATCATATAACTTGAAGATATAGCTATTAACGATCCAGTTCATGTTGCTTTGCTGTAGGGCATTGTGCCTTGAAATTTACTCTTTCTGCCTGCAATCAGTGATGTGTTAGATATTTAACAACCAGCTCTATGATGGTGGATTGAGCCCCTGTTTGTAATAGTTGTCAATTCCCATGGCTTAAATAGCAATCCACTCCAGTATTCTTGCCTCGAGAGTCCCTATGGGCAGAGGACCCGGCAGGCTACAGTCCATAGGCTTGCAAAGAGTTGGACACAACTGAAGCAACTGAGCACGATGGTGTGATTACTCCCTACAAAGCTAATTTAAAACTGCCAGCATGAAGTCACTGAATACCTGATCGTAATGAGATGAACTATAGTTCACTATTATCTACCATAGAGATACATTTAAATAACCTCAAGAGCGTAGTTGGTAATAAACAGTAGTAAAATAACTAGACAGTAATATTTACACTGTTCACTATCTGTGTTTTTAAATGTAATTTATTTAGTTGTCTGGGACTATTTAAAGAAAAATAATTGACCTTTGCCCACAATACGCATACATTTTAGAGAAGATGGAAATTAAAGAAATATGATATTCTCTGGACTGATAATGTCATAAATTTGTTCTCCATTGGGACCAGATAATCTTTATTTTCCCTGTTACTTCACAGGGTCATCAAAAGAAAATAATTTGCTGTATGAACTACCTAGGGATCAATAATTCTTCAGAGCTGGGAACTATAATGGGGGCGGCTGCTGTTCTGTTTAGCCACTAAAGTCATGTCCGACTCTTTGTGACCCCACAGACTGTAGTCCCCCAGGCTCCTCTGTCTTTGGGGTTCCCCGGCACAATACTAGAGTGGATTTCCATCTCCTTCTCCAGGCAATCTTCCTGACCCAGAGATCAAACCCACATCTTCTGAATTAACAGGTGGCTTCTCTTCTGCTGAGCCACCAGGGAAGGCCATAGTAAAGGATAGTCTTTATCAAACATACTAAGAAATTCTCATTCCAAAAGTAGTTGGAATGGAAGGTTTAGGTTGGAGTATGGATTGGCAGGCCCTAAGTGTTATGTATATCTGAACCCTTTGTCCTACCTTGGATCATTTTTCCCCATTCCCAAATTCTCAAGACCCTTTATTGTCAACTTATCATATAACTTGAAGATATAGCTATTAACGATCCAGTTCATGTTGCTTTGCTGTAGGGCATTGTGCCTTGAAATTTACTCTTTCTGCCTGCAATCAGTGATGTGTTAGATATTTAACAACCAGCTCTATGATGGTGGATTGAGCCCCTGTTTGTAATAGTTGTCAATTCCCATGGCTTAAATAGCAATCCACTCCAGTATTCTTGCCTCGAGAGTCCCTATGGGCAGAGGACCCGGCAGGCTACAGTCCATAGGCTTGCAAAGAGTTGGACACAACTGAAGCAACTGAGCACGATGGTGTGATTACTCCCTACAAAGCTAATTTAAAACTGCCAGCATGAAGTCACTGAATACCTGATCGTAATGAGATGAACTATAGTTCACTATTATCTACCATAGAGATACATTTAAATAACCTCAAGAGCGTAGGTGGTAATAAACAGTAGTAAAATAACTAGAAAGTAATATTTACAGTGTTCACTATCTGTGTTTTTAAATGTAATTTATTTAGTTGTAAACTTATTTTAATTCTGAAAAGGCTAACAGTCAGCTCTTGTGAACTGGCACGAGGTGACTCCAGAGTCCACTGACTGTAACTGTATCCACATCATTCTCTTGGTATGTGCTCACTCTTTATCACAATTCCCTCTATTTTTTGCCATGTAAGAGAAAGTCTGAGATAACTTGCTCTGAAAAGGCATACCCTGTATGGCAGGGAGAATTCTAAGACAACTCTCAATTGAGCCAAATCATTATTTAGTCCTCTTCCCTTGAGTGAAGATAGGAAACTGTGACTTGCTTCTAGCAAGTTGATGGCTCAATTGCCCTAAAGACTAAAAAACGATATCCTAGAAGATTGAATAGAGAGATAATCCTGATGATTATGAAGAAGTAAGTTGCCATGTTGTAAGAGGGCTTATGAGAGGGCCACAAGGCAAGGAATTTCTAAGAGGCCCCCCACCCCCTGAGAGCAGAAAGAAAGAAGAGATATCACTCCTATAACCATCAGTTCAGTTCAGTTCAGTTCAGTCGCTCAGTCATGTCCCATCACTTTGCAACCCCGTGGGCTGCAGCACTACAGGCTTCCCTGTCCATCACAATCTCCTGGAGTTTGCTCAAACTTCCTATAACCATCAGCAACTCAATTCTTCCAACAATCATTTGAGTTTGGAACTTGGGTCTCCAGAAAGGAATATAGCCTAACCAACATCTAAATTTTTCCTACCTGAAACCCTGAGCAGAGCCCCTGTTTGTAATAGTTGTCAATTCCATGGCTTAAATAGCAATCCACTCCAGTATTCTTGCCTCGAGAGTCCCTATGGGCAGAGGACCCGGCAGGCTACAGTCCATAGGCTTGCAAAGAGTTGGACACAACTGAAGCAACTGAGCACGATGGTGTGATTACTCCCTACAAAGCTAATTTAAAACTGCCAGCATGAAGTCACTGAATACCTGATCGTAATGAGATGAACTATAGTTCACTATTATCTACCATAGAGATACATTTAAATAACCTCAAGAGCGTAGGTGGTAATAAACAGTAGTAAAATAACTAGAAAGTAATATTTACAGTGTTCACTATCTGTGTTTTTAAATGTAATTTATTTAGTTGTAAACTTATTTTAATTCTGAAAAGGCTAACAGTCAGCTCTTGTGAACTGGCACGAGGTGACTCCAGAGTCCACTGACTGTAACTGTATCCACATCATTCTCTTGGTATGTGCTCACTCTTTATCACAATTCCCTCTATTTTTTGCCATGTAAGAGAAAGTCTGAGATAACTTGCTCTGAAAAGGCATACCCTGTATGGCAGGGAGAATTCTAAGACAACTCTCAATTGAGCCAAATCATTATTTAGTCCTCTTCCCTTGAGTGAAGATAGGAAACTGTGACTTGCTTCTAGCAAGTTGATGGCTCAATTGCCCTAAAGACTAAAAAACGATATCCTAGAAGATTGAATAGAGAGATAATCCTGATGATTATGAAGAAGTAAGTTGCCATGTTGTAAGAGGGCTTATGAGAGGGCCACAAGGCAAGGAATTTCTAAGAGGCCCCCCACCCCCTGAGAGCAGAAAGAAAGAAGAGATATCACTCCTATAACCATCAGTTCAGTTCAGTTCAGTTCAGTCGCTCAGTCATGTCCCATCACTTTGCAACCCCGTGGGCTGCAGCACTACAGGCTTCCCTGTCCATCACAATCTCCTGGAGTTTGCTCAAACTTCCTATAACCATCAGCAACTCAATTCTTCCAACAATCATTTGAGTTTGGAACTTGGGTCTCCAGAAAGGAATATAGCCTAACCAACATCTAAATTTTTCCTACCTGAAACCCTGAGCAGAGAACCCCATTAAGTCAGACTAGGCTTTTGGAAATTAGTCGATGTAAATAGCTTTAAGATGCCAAGTATATAGTAATTTGCTACACAACATTAGGAAACTAATACAGTATTTACACTTGAATAAGAACATTCTAGCATAAAAATCAAATTAAAAATTAGCTTCTTTTGCAGAATCATATTTCCTTCTGTGTGACTGAATGTTTACTGTACTGCCATGCTGATTCTTATTCTGTTAAGGATAACTTCTTTTGCTTTTCTGAAAGCTTTTAGAAGTTTCATAGTTATTTCTTTTTGTTGTTGTTCGACTAGGAAAATATTTCTCAAAAGAGATACTCATTTTATTTATTTATTTTTAATTCTTTATTTTAAAGGTTTTATAGAGTTTTGTTGTTCACAGACATGTATGTTCCCAGATCAGTCATATGCATATCCCTGGTCCCCACCCTCCGAGTTCCCCCCATCCTACCCCTCCGGACCATTGCCCCATGCCATTGTAAGCACTCCTATTCCCTTAGCACAATGACAATAGCTATCTTTTCCACACATGACAGTATAGGTTTCCATGTTACTCCCTCCATGCCTCCCCCTCCCTATTTCTTCCCCACAATGTCCCTATGTTTACGCTCTATCTGTTTTTCCATGAGTTCCCTGCATGTGTTATCAAGACCGTCCTACTAGATTCCATATATGTGTGTTAGTATACTGTATTTGTCTTTCTCTTTTTGACTTACTTCACTTTTTATGATAGGTTCTAGAGCCAGCCACCTCATTAGGACTGAGTCTTCTGCATTTCTTTTAACAGCTGAGTAGTATTCCATTGTATATATGCACCAGATCTTCTGTATCCATTCATTCGTCGATGGACATCTAGGTTGCTTCCATGTTTTGGCTATTGTATAGAGAGCTGCAATGAACATTGGGGTACAGGTGCTTCTTTCAGTTTTGATTTCATCCGGATATAAGCCTAATAGTGGGATTGCTCGGTCATAGGGTGCTTCTATTTTTAGTTTTTTAAGAAATCTCCATACTGTCTTCCGTAGAGGCTGCATCAATCTACATTCCCACCAGCAATGCAGGAGTGTTCCCTTTTCTCCGCAGCCTCTCCAGCATTTATTGTCTGTCGATTTGTGGATGATGGCCATTCTGACGGGTGTGAGGTGATATCTCATTGTAGTTTTGATTTGCATTTCTCTAATTATAAGTAAAGCTGAGCATTGTTTCCTGTGCTTTTGGGCTGTCTGTATGTCGTCGTTGGAGAGATGTCTGTTTAGGTCCTTTTCCCATTTTTTGATTGGGTTGTTCATTTTTCTGGTGCTGAGTTGTCTGAGTTGCTTGTAGATTTTGGAGATTAATTCTTTATTGGATTGTCCTTTTATATTGAATTGATAAGTTTCTTCTTCTGCGTATTCTAGATCAGTCTTTCATAAATATATGATTTGAAAGAGTTTTCTCCCATTGAGTGTGGATCTTTTCACTCTCATGGTGGTTACTTCTGAAGCACAATTTTTTCTTAAAACATGACTATTTTTTCTTGTAAGGATTTTATAGTACTAACACTTACATTTAAGACTTTGGTCCATTTTGAGTTAATTTTTTATGTGATATTAGAAACATAAATTAGTACTTTGAATGTGCCTATCTAGTTATCTCAGCATCACTCCTATTCCCTTAGCACAATGACAATAGCTATCTTTTCCACACATGACAGTATAGGTTTCCATGTTACTCCCTCCATGCCTCCCCCTCCCTATTTCTTCCCACAATGTCCCTATGTTTACGCTCTATCTGTTTTTCCATGAGTTCCCTGCATGTGTTATCAAGACCGTCCTACTAGATTCCATATATGTGTGTTAGTATACTGTATTTGTCTTTCTCTTTTTGACTTACTTCACTTTTTATGATAGGTTCTAGAGCCAGCCACCTCATTAGGACTGAGTCTTCTGCATTTCTTTTAACAGCTGAGTAGTATTCCATTGTATATATGCACCAGATCTTCTGTATCCATTCATTCGTCGATGGACATCTAGGTTGCTTCCATGTTTTGGCTATTGTATAGAGAGCTGCAATGAACATTGGGGTACAGGTGCTTCTTTCAGTTTTGATTTCATCCGGATATAAGCCTAATAGTGGGATTGCTCGGTCATAGGGTGCTTCTATTTTTAGTTTTTTAAGAAATCTCCATACTGTCTTCCGTAGAGGCTGCATCAATCTACATTCCCACCAGCAATGCAGGAGTGTTCCCTTTTCTCCGCAGCCTCTCCAGCATTTATTGTCTGTCGATTTGTGGATGATGGCCATTCTGACGGGTGTGAGGTGATATCTCATTGTAGTTTTGATTTGCATTTCTCTAATTATAAGTAAAGCTGAGCATTGTTTCCTGTGCTTTTGGGCTGTCTGTATGTCGTCGTTGGAGAGATGTCTGTTTAGGTCCTTTTCCCATTTTTTGATTGGGTTGTTCATTTTTCTGGTGCTGAGTTGTCTGAGTTGCTTGTAGATTTTGGAGATTAATTCTTTATTGGATTGTCCTTTTATATTGAATTGATAAGTTTCTTCTTCTGCGTATTCTAGATCAGTCTTTCATAAATATATGATTTGAAAGAGTTTTCTCCCATTGAGTGTGGATCTTTTCACTCTCATGGTGGTTACTTCTGAAGCACAATTTTTTCTTAAAACATGACTATTTTTTCTTGTAAGGATTTTATAGTACTAACACTTACATTTAAGACTTTGGTCCATTTTGAGTTAATTTTTTATGTGATATTAGAAACATAAATTAGTACTTTGAATGTGCCTATCTAGTTATCTCAGCATCATTTGTTGGAAATACTGTTCTTTCTTCACTGTGCTATCTTAGCATCTTCGTCAAAAGTCAGTTGACCATAAATGTGAGACTTGTTTACCAATTCTCAAGTGCATTCCATTGATCTACATGTCTGTTCATATTCTTGTACCATGCTATCATGTCAAATCAATAAAACCAGACATATAGATCAATGGAAAACAAAATGTCCATGTTTGTGGTCATTCGAATTTTGGCAAGGATGCTAATCCAATGGGGAGAGGCCTCTGGGTCTGGAATTTTCCTGTAGAAAGTTTTTTTCTTAGGAATTCAACATCTATATTTGTTGTACATCATTCAGAATTTGTCTATCTTCTGAGTCAGTTTCAATACTTTATATCTTTCTAGGAATTTGTATATAATATCTAAACTATCTAATTTGTCGGCATACAGTTTTTTTGTAGTATCCTCATTTATGCTACTAGTATACATAATA
Source organism: Tragulus kanchil (assembly GCA_022376925.1). Taxonomy (NCBI): domain Eukaryota; kingdom Metazoa; phylum Chordata; class Mammalia; order Artiodactyla; family Tragulidae; genus Tragulus; species Tragulus kanchil. Next base: position 201,864,319 of record JAIOJX010000028.1, on the reverse strand, counting down.
CATATATATATATATTACAAACCCAACACTTCACTATAACTATTAATTTGTATAATTTTATGTTTATTTAAAAAATGACAAGAGTTAAATGTGCATTTATAGACTCTGCAATGCTCATCCTTCTCCAAATGACTTTTTTCTCCCAAATGTTTCCTTTGTATTGTTATTGCCAAATACATTACATTTTCATATTTAATAGGGCCAACATTGTGTTATATATTATTTATATAATTATCTTTTTAATCAGTTAAGAAAAAAGAAGGGATGTACATGGTCTTTTACCAATACATTATAACATTTAACAGCACTCTGTTTTTGCATGTGTATTTGAATTAATATTGTGTGGTTCTTTTAGAAAAGAATTCTCTCTGTTTATTTATAAATGTCTTTCTTTCACTTTTACTTATACAGTTTTCCTAGGTATACGATTTTTGTTGACAGTATCTTTCTTTTAGCACTTTGAACCTCTTACCCTGTTGCTTTCTGGTCTCAATTGTTTCTAATGAAAAGTCATCTCATTCTTTTACTGGGGAGCCTTGTATGCAGTAAGCCATTTGTTTCTTGTTGCTTTCAAAATTTTGTCTGTGGATTAGACATTTGTACATGATGTGCCCATGTGTGGATCCCTTTGTACGTATCCTATTTAAAATTCATGAAGTTCCTTGAATGTGTAGATTGATATTTCTCATCATTTGTTGGAAATACTGTTCTTTCTTCACTGTGCTATCTTAGCATCTTCGTCAAAAGTCAGTTGACCATAAATGTGAGACTTGTTTACCAATTCTCAAGTGCATTCCATTGATCTACATGTCTGTTCATATTCTTGTACCATGCTATCATGTCAAATCAATAAAACCAGACATATAGATCAATGGAAAACAAAATGTCCATGTTTGTGGTCATTCGAATTTTGGCAAGGATGCTAATCCAATGGGGAGAGGCCTCTGGGTCTGGAATTTTCCTGTAGAAAGTTTTTTTCTTAGGAATTCAACATCTATATTTGTTGTACATCATTCAGAATTTGTCTATCTTCTGAGTCAGTTTCAATACTTTATATCTTTCTAGGAATTTGTATATAATATCTAAACTATCTAATTTGTCGGCATACAGTTTTTGTAGTATCCTCATTTATGCTACTAGTATACATAATACATATATATATATATTACAAACCCAACACTTCACTATAACTATTAATTTGTATAATTTTATGTTTATTTAAAAAATGACAAGAGTTAAATGTGCATTTATAGACTCTGCAATGCTCATCCTTCTCCAAATGACTTTTTTCTCCCAAATGTTTCCTTTGTATTGTTATTGCCAAATACATTACATTTTCATATTTAATAGGGCCAACATTGTGTTATATATTATTTATATAATTATCTTTTTAATCAGTTAAGAAAAAAGAAGGGATGTACATGGTCTTTTACCAATACATTATAACATTTAACAGCACTCTGTTTTTGCATGTGTATTTGAATTAATATTGTGTGGTTCTTTTAGAAAAGAATTCTCTCTGTTTATTTATAAATGTCTTTCTTTCACTTTTACTTATACAGTTTTCCTAGGTATACGATTTTTGTTGACAGTATCTTTCTTTTAGCACTTTGAACCTCTTACCCTGTTGCTTTCTGGTCTCAATTGTTTCTAATGAAAAGTCATCTCATTCTTTTACTGGGGAGCCTTGTATGCAGTAAGCCATTTGTTTCTTGTTGCTTTCAAAATTTTGTCTGTGGATTAGACATTTGTACATGATGTGCCCATGTGTGGATCCCTTTGTACGTATCCTATTTAAAATTCATGAAGTTCCTTGAATGTGTAGATTGATATTTCTCATCAAATTGTGAATTTTTAGCCAGTATTTTCTCTAATACTTTTAGTTCTGTTCATTGGTATTTTCTCCAATATTTTTATCTGTTCATTCTTCTTCATTCTTTGTTCTCATTGTTTTTTAGGTTTCCTATTCTCCTTTATAGTTAATTGATTCTTCTTCCAGTTTAAACCTACTCTACTCTAAACATACTTTAGTTAATATTTTATTTTGGTTATGGAACTACGTTTGAAAATACTCTGATAATTTAAATAGTTTTATTTGATTCCTTTTTTTATGGTTTCTATTTCTTTATTGCTACTCACTCTTAGATGAAAATATTATTATCTTAGCTTTCTTTTCTCTGTTAAACATAGCTTCCTTTAGTTATTTGAAAATGATCATGCCTGCTTTGAAGCCTTCCTTGGTGGTTCAGATGGTGAAAAATCTACATGCAATGCAGAAGATTCAGGTTCTATCCTCAGGATGAGAAGATCCCCTGAAGAAGGGAAGGGCAAGTCACTCTAATATTCCTGCCTGGAGAATTTCATGCACAGAGGAACCTGGCAGGCTACCTTTCATGGGGTGGCAAAGAGTCAGACACAACTGAGTGACTAAGAAGATGCCTGCTTCGAAGTTTTTGCCCATCAAATCCTACCTCTGGGTCCTTTCACAGGCATTTTCCACTGCTATTGTTGTGTGTGTGTGTGTGTGTGTGTGTGTGTGTGTGTATGTGTGTATGTGTGTATTTATCGGTCACATTTTCTTGTTTTGTTGCATGTCCCATACATTTTTTTGAAAGTTTGATGTTTTAGATGATACACTGTAGTAACCCTGGATGCTGTTTCTCCTTACCCTTTCTGGGGTTTCTTTTGTTGTGTTTACCTGTTACTTTCTTTAGTGAATTGGTTATATTACTTTAGTAAAGTCGATTTCCCTATCACCTTGAACCTCTTACCCTGTTGCTTTCTGGTCTCAATTGTTTCTAATGAAAAGTCATCTCATTCTTTTACTGGGGAGCCTTGTATGCAGTAAGCCATTTGTTTCTTGTTGCTTTCAAAATTTTGTCTGTGGATTAGACATTTGTACATGATGTGCCCATGTGTGGATCCCTTTGTACGTATCCTATTTAAAATTCATGAAGTTCCTTGAATGTGTAGATTGATATTTCTCATCAAATTGTGAATTTTTAGCCAGTATTTTCTCTAATACTTTTAGTTCTGTTCATTGGTATTTTCTCCAATATTTTTATCTGTTCATTCTTCTTCATTCTTTGTTCTCATTGTTTTTTAGGTTTCCTATTCTCCTTTATAGTTAATTGATTCTTCTTCCAGTTTAAACCTACTCTACTCTAAACATACTTTAGTTAATATTTTATTTTGGTTATGGAACTACGTTTGAAAATACTCTGATAATTTAAATAGTTTTATTTGATTCCTTTTTTTATGGTTTCTATTTCTTTATTGCTACTCACTCTTAGATGAAAATATTATTATCTTAGCTTTCTTTTCTCTGTTAAACATAGCTTCCTTTAGTTATTTGAAAATGATCATGCCTGCTTTGAAGCCTTCCTTGGTGGTTCAGATGGTGAAAAATCTACATGCAATGCAGAAGATTCAGGTTCTATCCTCAGGATGAGAAGATCCCCTGAAGAAGGGAAGGGCAAGTCACTCTAATATTCCTGCCTGGAGAATTTCATGCACAGAGGAACCTGGCAGGCTACCTTTCATGGGGTGGCAAAGAGTCAGACACAACTGAGTGACTAAGAAGATGCCTGCTTCGAAGTTTTTGCCCATCAAATCCTACCTCTGGGTCCTTTCACAGGCATTTTCCACTGCTATTGTTGTGTGTGTGTATGTGTGTGTGTGTGTGTGTGTGTGTATGTGTGTATGTGTGTATTTATCGGTCACATTTTCTTGTTTTGTTGCATGTCCCATACATTTTTTTGAAAGTTTGATGTTTTAGATGATACACTGTAGTAACCCTGGATGCTGTTTCTCCTTACCCTTTCTGGGGTTTCTTTTGTTGTGTTTACCTGTTACTTTCTTTAGTGAATTGGTTATATTACTTTAGTAAAGTCGATTTCCCTATCACCTTGAAGCTTCTGATGTTGCTCTTCAAAGGGTACAGCTTTGGGCATGCACACAGTCATCCTGGGAAGAGAGATTTTAGCAGAATTCTCTTTGACTGTCACTTGCTCTGATCTCTCTGTTAAATTTTCAGTTTACTTTGATGTCCCACTCAGCTTTTAGGCTCTTCTCGTTTCTGGCTGATGGCTCTATTGTTTTCAATAATACCCTGCAGCATAAATGAGATTAAGTCAGATACAAATAAATTCAAGCAGTAGTTTTTGAGCTAGTCTTTGAGGTTTCTTCTGACCCCAAGAGGCTCTAGTAGCTCTCTCTTCCTATGGTTCTCCTTTGTCAGCTAGTTGACCTGCAGTTTAGTTTTTAATCTGTCATAAAGCTACCAGCATCCTCACAATTGCTTATCACCAAAAGCTCCATGTATTAATAGTCTTTTCTTTTTCTCCTCCTTTCTTTTCATTTTTTTTTCCCTTTCTTCCTCCTCTGTCTCTCCTTTTCCTTCTCCTTTTCTTTTCATCTTGGCAGCCATGAAAGCAAAAGTCAAGTTGCTCAGTCACGTCCAACTCTTTGTGACCCCATGGATAAGCCACGGAATTCTCCAGGCAAGAATACTGGAGTGTGAAGCCTATCCTTTCTCCAAGGGATCTTCCTAACTCAGGAATCAACCTGGGATCTTCTGCATTGCAGGCAGATTCTTTACCAGCTGAGTTACCAAGGTTGGCAGCTATACCTCTGCCTCTAAACTTGGAACTTCCTAAGTGTTAACTCTTCATATGAGTGTTTTTGGCAACAGTCTTCTCTGCTACTCTGTCTGTATGCTCCTATCTGCTATCCATTAAAAAATTGTTGGTCCCAGCTACTATATGACCTTTTGTTATTCTTTTGTAAAACTGTTAAAGAAGAGGGTGAATGTATTTCAATAATGTCAGTTTATACACACACAAACACACATAAATGCGCTTTCTCGTCACCTTCCAATTCTCTAAGTGGAAATTGATCAGTTAAAAGGAAAAAAACCCTAACAAGGTTAAGAGGATTTCACTGATGGGATGGATATTGTAACAGAATACTGTGATTCATTGAGAAAAGACCATTTTCATATGGTTAGGTGAAGAAAAAAATTAAAATATTGAGGTATTATTTATTAGATTAATACAACAAGATCATATGTATCTTAGACATGCACACAGTCATCCGGGGAAAGAGAGATTTTAGCAGAATTCTCTTTGACTGTCACTTGCTCTGATCTCTCTGTTAAATTTTCAGTTTACTTTGATGTCCCACTCAGCTTTTAGGCTCTTCTCGTTTCTGGCTGATGGCTCTATTGTTTTCAATAATACCCTGCAGCATAAATGAGATTAAGTCAGATACAAATAAATTCAAGCAGTAGTTTTTGAGCTAGTCTTTGAGGTTTCTTCTGACCCCAAGAGGCTCTAGTAGCTCTCTCTTCCTATGGTTCTCCTTTGTCAGCTAGTTGACCTGCAGTTTAGTTTTTAATCTGTCATAAAGCTACCAGCATCCTCACAATTGCTTATCACCAAAAGCTCCATGTATTAATAGTCTTTTCTTTTTCTCCTCCTTTCTTTTCATTTTTTTTTCCCTTTCTTCCTCCTCTGTCTCTCCTTTTCCTTCTCCTTTTCTTTTCATCTTGGCAGCCATGAAAGCAAAAGTCAAGTTGCTCAGTCACGTCCAACTCTTTGTGACCCCATGGATAAGCCACGGAATTCTCCAGGCAAGAATACTGGAGTGTGAAGCCTATCCTTTCTCCAAGGGATCTTCCTAACTCAGGAATCAACCTGGGATCTTCTGCATTGCAGGCAGATTCTTTACCAGCTGAGTTACCAAGGTTGGCAGCTATACCTCTGCCTCTAAACTTGGAACTTCCTAAGTGTTAACTCTTCATATGAGTGTTTTTGGCAACAGTCTTCTCTGCTACTCTGTCTGTATGCTCCTATCTGCTATCCATTAAAAAATTGTTGGTCCCAGCTACTATATGACCTTTTGTTATTCTTTTGTAAAACTGTTAAAGAAGAGGGTGAATGTATTTCAATAATGTCAGTTTATACACACACAAACACACATAAATGCGCTTTCTCGTCACCTTCCAATTCTCTAAGTGGAAATTGATCAGTTAAAAGGAAAAAAACCCTAACAAGGTTAAGAGGATTTCACTGATGGGATGGATATTGTAACAGAATACTGTGATTCATTGAGAAAAGACCATTTTCATATGGTTAGGTGAAGAAAAAAATTAAAATATTGAGGTATTATTTATTAGATTAATACAACAAGATCATATGTATCTTAGAGTTTTGTTTTGTTTTTTTTTTTAAACTTTTATTTATTTATGTTTGGCTGTGCTGGGTCTTTGTTGATGTGTGGGTTTAGCTGCTCTGCGGTATGTGGGATCTTCCCAAATCAGGGATGGAACCTGTGTCTCCTGCATTGGCAGACGGGTTCTTATCCACTGAGCCACAAGGGAAGCCCTATCTTAGAGTTTTGAATAAAAATGAGGTGGCATTAAAACCTTTAGAATTTGGAAGTAAAAGCATAAAAAGAGAATGTAAGGAAGCTATGTCTAGAGATTTAAAGCAGGCTAATGAAGAGCTGTGGTGCTGCAGAAGATTCTTGAGAGTTCCTGGCTTGCAAGGAGATCAAACCAGTCAATCCTAAAGACCATCAACCCTGAATATTCATTGGAAGGACTGATGCTGAAGTTGAAGCTCCAATTCTCTGGCCACCTGATGTGAAGAGACCCTGATGGTGGGAAAAATAGAAGGCAAAATAAGAAAGGGATGACAGAGAATGAGATGGTTGGATGGCATCACTGAGTCAATGGACATGAGCTTGAGCAAGCTCTGGGAGATAGTGAAGGACAGAGAAGCCTGGCATTCTGCAGTCCATGTGGTCACAAAGAGTCAGGCATGACTGAGAGACTGAACTGAACTGACTGAAGTGAGTCAGAAAAAGTCTACAAATGCAGTCTGTATCAGCTATGCTCTATTCCTTGTCCTACAGTGTTCTTTTTTTTTCTTTTTACTAGTTTGTCACGGGTCATTTATACAAGGAATGAAATCCTAGTATTAGTTCAAAGTTTGCCTGTCTTGCAGAGATTCGAAATGATGGGCTTTCCCATCAGGTCACTTAAATAGGATATCGGAAGCAGTGTTTTAATAGCTGATCTCCTATCAACTGGACTCCTGGAGCGCTATGCAGAGGCTGAGACTGGTGGCCACCATTGCAGAAGGCAGCATCTGAGAGGGGTGTGTGAAGAAGGTACATGTGTATTTGGAAGTAGAACAAAATGCACAGAGACAACCTGAAAACATTAGACAGAAAACCACAAACTCAACTCGGACACGATGTTGGGTAGGGACCCTGGAACACTCGTGCTTTCTGGCTCCTCCCCCATTACTGAAGGAAGACTTAACTACATGAGAATCATCTGGTTGTTAGAATTTTGCAAGTAGACTTCACAACTAGCCTTCCTTATGACTTTATCCCACTTATAAAGCTCTATTTTCTTCCTCCGTTCATCCTCACTTCTGGACTTACCTGAGATAACATAGAAACAGTTGGAGAAGCTCCAGTTCTTACTGTTTCCCCTCCTGAGGGCTCTGTGGCCTTTATGTCAACCCCTTTAGATGTCAGATGCAACCTTATCTTGATGCTACTGTCCTGTGCATGCTTCTGTTAATTCCAAGGGGGCTTAGTGACCAAAAGAGTGCCTTAATGTGGTACCTACCAGCTACCAAGTAGATGTCATTTGGATTAAGACATCCCAATGCTAAACCAGCATTAGTAAAAACTGTTCATGGTCAATGTTAACATCTTCCATCAGTAATTCACGTCTTGTGATTATTTTACCTCTTATGTGTTTCTAAGGGAGTAGATTTGCTACATAAATGAAATAATTTATTTCATACTCTGGATTTAAATTGCTTTATCCAAGGAAAGGTACTATGTTGGGTTGTTTGCATTCTCCCTAGGTCTTTTTTTCTCAAATAAACTGGAAAATGGCACCACCATGTGGTTGAAATGTACGTTGTTCTCAGAAATCCACCACCAAAACAATACAGTGAATCAGACCAGTTACTGTTATTCATTAATTCATTCAACAAAGATTCTCTGAGGGCCTACCTTGTATTGAGCTATGTTATTTGTACTAGGAATACTGTAAATAAAACAAATACAATCTCTGACTTCTTAAATCTCACATTTACTATTCACATTCTCTTTGGTTAAATAAACTATATCAAACAGTAAAATACAGAAGCACATCCTTTCAGCTGTTTTAACTGGTATTAAAAAAGAGAGAGACAACAAAAAGAAGCATTATGTCCGGCTTTGTCATTGACTACCTGTGTGAAAGATTTATTTTTCTACGGTATTCAATTTTTAAGGATTGTCCTTTCCCATGTAATGCGAACTGGACTCCTGGAGCTATGCAGAGGCTGAGACTGGTGGCCACCATTGCAGAAGGCAGCATCTGAGAGGGTTTCTGTGTATTTGGAAGTAGAACAAAATGCACAGAGACAACCTGAAAACATTAGACAGAAAACCACAAACTCAACTCGGACACGATGTTGGGTAGGGACCCTGGAACACTCGTGCTTTCTGGCTCCTCCCCCATTACTGAAGGAAGACTTAACTACATGAGAATCATCTGGTTGTTAGAATTTTGCAAGTAGACTTCACAACTAGCCTTCCTTATGACTTTATCCCACTTATAAAGCTCTATTTTCTTCCTCCGTTCATCCTCACTTCTGGACTTACCTGAGATAACATAGAAACAGTTGGAGAAGCTCCAGTTCTTACTGTTTCCCCTCCTGAGGGCTCTGTGGCCTTTATGTCAACCCCTTTAGATGTCAGATGCAACCTTATCTTGATGCTACTGTCCTGTGCATGCTTCTGTTAATTCCAAGGGGGCTTAGTGACCAAAAGAGTGCCTTAATGTGGTACCTACCAGCTACCAAGTAGATGTCATTTGGATTAAGACATCCCAATGCTAAACCAGCATTAGTAAAAACTGTTCATGGTCAATGTTAACATCTTCCATCAGTAATTCACGTCTTGTGATTATTTTACCTCTTATGTGTTTCTAAGGGAGTAGATTTGCTACATAAATGAAATAATTTATTTCATACTCTGGATTTAAATTGCTTTATCCAAGGAAAGGTACTATGTTGGGTTGTTTGCATTCTCCCTAGGTCTTTTTGTCTCAAATAAACTGGAAAATGGCACCACCATGTGGTTGAAATGTACGTTGTTCTCAGAAATCCACCACCAAAACAATACAGTGAATCAGACCAGTTACTGTTATTCATTAATTCATTCAACAAAGATTCTCTGAGGGCCTACCTTGTATTGAGCTATGTTATTTGTACTAGGAATACTGTAAATAAAACAAATACAATCTCTGACTTCTTAAATCTCACATTTACTATTCACATTCTCTTTGGTTAAATAAACTATATCAAACAGTAAAATACAGAAGCACATCCTTTCAGCTGTTTTAACTGGTATTAAAAAAGAGAGAGACAACAAAAAGAAGCATTATGTCCGGCTTTGTCATTGACTACCTGTGTGAAAGATTTATTTTTTCTCTACGGTATTCAATTTTTTAAGGATTGTCCTAGATAAATGGCTCCTAACTGACAATATAATAAAACAATGAGCATGTTTCTCTAAGGGGAGAAAAAAAGATCGTATACTAATATATTCCAAAGTTTGCCTACAAGGCTGGGGATTTATAATCTCCATGGATATTATATAAGGTATTTTTAGGTCCATCTACAGATACAGTTAAGGTCTGTTGGATTTAGTGATTTCTAGTGTCTCTTATAGCTATAATGATATTTGGTTCTTATGATCAGAAATAATTGATAAAAGGACAATCCCACAGTAAATCTGCAACTAACTAACATTCAAAGATCCTGACTTCCAAGTCCTCCCAGTCCATCCATTGAATGTTTTAGCTGCTCTATTAGAGCCCTGTCTCATGTTATTGCAAATTCCTACACTGAGGGACAGTGTGAGTGAGATGGTCAGATAAAGTGTTGTCCAAATCAGGACACTTTTGACCATGAAATGAAGGGAAGATGCATCAATAAATATTCACCTCAAAAGTTTATTGTAAAACTTTCTTAATGCACTAAATGATATCAGAATAGTGATGGACACATGGGAAGCAGCCTATAAATTTTAGTCTTTAACCGGTAATCATGAGCGACTAGCTGTAACTGTCTAGTATTTTTCCTCTCCTCAATACACCTTCCATTCTGTTTCCAAAACTATCGTTGTAGAGTAGAAACATTCTATTGCTTTCTCTCCTGATAAACCTGTTACTGGGTTTTTCCATTGCACACGGAACACACAGATTCTCTTTAACTGGGACTCTGGTCAGATTTCACATTGCTCCTCCCCAGCAACACACATCTTCCAAGTCCAATTCCCACTCTTCTACCCACATGTTTTAGTAGCCCACCTTAGATAGTGTTTCTTCTAAACTTTACCTATCAAAATCCTTCTCACATTTTAAGTTTTACTTCAAGTTCTTCTAGATAATATAAGACCTAATTTTGTTTTCTCTGTTTTAATTTATAATAATATGAACTATTATTTATTAAACTCACATTAACTGTCAGGCAGTATTATAAATAAGTTCTTCAAATGCCATTTTCTCTCAGCATTTTGAAAAGAGAAACATAGACGTGTGTGTGCGTGCTAAGTCGCTTCAGTTCGTCAGGCTTGTCTGTCCACGGGATTCTCCAGACAAGAATATTGGAGCAGGTGATCATTTCCTTTTTCCAACCCAGGGATTTGAACTCTTGTCTCTTATGCCTCTTGCATTGGCAGGCGCAGTCTTTACCGCTAGCACCATTTGGGAAGTCCAAACATAGATATGTTTAGCTATAATTCAATGCACAGATCAGTAAGTAAGGCTTAGGACAGAAGTTAGAGCTGTGTTTGATGCAAAGCAGGACACGTGGCAGTTGAACATGAGGGCTCCAAAATAAGATGACCTACCTGGGTTATAATTCTGTCTCTATAATTTGCTAGTTATGAGATTTGGAGGATATATTTCCCTCTTTCTCTTCCATTTTTTTTTGGCAGTGGTGGGAGAGGAAATCCTCTCTGAAACTGCTAGAAACTGTTTGTATATAAGTCAGTGACAATTTTCCTACACATGATTACTGTGGCATTTAAATTGTGAATATCTGAAACAGAAGATTAAATTTTTATTTTCTTCCCTGTGTTTCCTATCATGTTATTTCAAATGTACTGCCTACACAAGAGAAGTACTTCTTGACCATGTCAGCCAAATATTCAACATGTCACCACAGGTTCACACTGAATATTAATGGAGGGATTTGTGGGTGTTTCCTGATTAGGAACACGAAAATCACTGAGAAAAAGTCTCTCTTCAAAAAGAAAGCTTCAAAATTCAGATGTATTCAGATTTTGGAGACACAGTTAAGCTGACTTGATTGCTCTAAATTTGTGATTTCTTTACATAAATTTCTTGCCTGCTTGTGATGTGTCAAATTAGACAACTGCATTTTTTTTTACAAAAAGGGACAATTTCCTAAGAGGGCCAAAGATTGATTTTCAAAGGTTACATAGTCCTTCACAAACTCATTAAGAAGAGACAATAAAAAGAATTGCAGTTAGTTGATGAATGGCTTCAAAACCACCCTCTGAATATCATGTGCCATAAAATGTCTTTTACTATTTAGGCTGAAATAGGGCTGGAACTTGGCAAGACAGCTGAGGCTGGAAGGTGTGGATGCGGGGGAGGGGATCTTTTCTATGGAGGTTAGATCTTTATGTAAACAAAGACAAGGTTTCCTTGTGTGATTTTGTATCTTCTCTCCTGACTTTCCAAAGTGTTGAGCCCTCCCTGATTCCATGCACACCTGCAGGTATCTTAGGAAAACACCTTGCAGTAATCCCCGGCACATAGCCCTAGGTGAAAACAGAATACTTCCAAGTGGTTTTCCATCCTACGGTCTCTTCATGTTCCTTTCTACAGTGCCAAAGTAAACCTTCTCATGCAAACCCTGAGCTTATTACCCCTATTCTCAAAAATCCCATTGCCTTTAGGCTGAGACTCTTCAGTCAAGCATTTACGATTTTTCTCTTTAAGACCAGTCCCTCTTGGCGTTCCCTGCCCCACAACTCTCTTTCCCTCTCAGTACTGTCCATCCCAGCCAGCTTTTATTTCACTCTCCTGGCCACACCTCCAGTTTTTTCAATACTATAGGCCTTTATTTGCACCACTTAAACTCTGTTTTTCATGTTTCCAAAAGCTCATTTAATTGTGAATATCTGAAACAGAAGATTAAATTTTTATTTTCTTCCCTGTGTTTCCTATCATGTTATTTCAAATGTACTGCCTACACAAGAGAAGTACTTCTTGACCATGTCAGCCAAATATTCAACATGTCACCACAGGTTCACACTGAATATTAATGGAGGGATTTGTGGGTGTTTCCTGATTAGGAACACGAAAATCACTGAGAAAAAGTCTCTCTTCAAAAAGAAAGCTTCAAAATTCAGATGTATTCAGATTTTGGAGACACAGTTAAGCTGACTTGATTGCTCTAAATTTGTGATTTCTTTACATAAATTTCTTGCCTGCTTGTGATGTGTCAAATTAGACAACTGCATTTTTTTTTACAAAAAGGGACAATTTCCTAAGAGGGCCAAAGATTGATTTTCAAAGGTTACATAGTCCTTCACAAACTCATTAAGAAGAGACAATAAAAAGAATTGCAGTTAGTTGATGAATGGCTTCAAAACCACCCTCTGAATATCATGTGCCATAAAATGTCTTTTACTATTTAGGCTGAAATAGGGCTGGAACTTGGCAAGACAGCTGAGGCTGGAAGGTGTGGATGCGGGGGAGGGGATCTTTTCTATGGAGGTTAGATCTTTATGTAAACAAAGACAAGGTTTCCTTGTGTGATTTTGTATCTTCTCTCCTGACTTTCCAAAGTGTTGAGCCCTCCCTGATTCCATGCACACCTGCAGGTATCTTAGGAAAACACCTTGCAGTAATCCCCGGCACATAGCCCTAGGTGAAAACAGAATACTTCCAAGTGGTTTTCCATCCTACGGTCTCTTCATGTTCCTTTCTACAGTGCCAAAGTAAACCTTCTCATGCAAACCCTGAGCTTATTACCCCTATTCTCAAAAATCCCATTGCCTTTAGGCTGAGACTCTTCAGTCAAGCATTTACGATTTTTCTCTTTAAGACCAGTCCCTCTTGGCGTTCCCTGCCCCACAACTCTCTCTTTCCCTCTCAGTACTGTCCATCCCAGCCAGCTTTTATTTCACTCTCCCTGGCCACACCTCCATGTTTTTCTTCAATACTATAGGCCTTTATTTGCACCACTTCTTTTATCTGAAAAGTACTTGTTGCTATCTGTTGTCTAGCTTTTCCCATGTAGGGTAGAGCAACTTTAATAATAAAAAAAGAGTAATCGCCAAGTACCAAGTTGAACTGAAATCACCACATCAGAAATAAAAATTCAAATACTGGAAATTAAAGTTCGGGATATTAGTTTATAGTACATAGGTATTTTCACAGATATTATTTCATTTGATCTTTACAATGACCTGTGTGAGGGGCATTGGTGGTTCAGTGGTAGAATTCTGGCCTCCCTACAATGACCTGTGAAATGGATAGGGCCAACGCTCACTAATATTCATTGATTCATTCAGTATCACTTGGCTGGTAAAGGAATGGAGCAAAGATTTGGAATCAGCTCTCCTGAGACCACATGGTCCAATTTCAAAGACCATATTCTTTCCACAATAGAACACTGCCATCTCCTCCAGGAAGACTTTCCCAGTTTTCCAGGTTGTATAATTTCTCCTTATGTTTCTTTTTTATATTTAAGACCTACACAATACAGTTATAATATTTAAATAAAGAAATGTAGCTAAGTGTTAATACTGATTAAGCGTATCTTTATTTTCAAATTTGATTTTAGTCTAAATAAATCTTCTGGGTCCACTACATACTAGAGTATATTATGCATAGAAATAGTATATTTGCTTCTAAGAAAATTCAATTATTTCAAGAAAATTGAGTAGCATATTTAGATCATGAAAGTAAATTAAAGAGGCACCCACAAGAAATATCTTCACCTATAGTCTCTAGGATACAGCTTTGCCAGTGATAACTCTTGTAGCAAATTAAATAAGTCACACATCTCTTTGCCCCAGGAACAGGATCCACCAATAGCAACTCATTAAAAAGTAAACATGATGAATATATTCTTCAGTTCTCAGAACTGTAGACATTTATTGAAAGAAAAGATGTTTTTACATACTTACTGAAAAGGTTCTCATTTCCTGAAAAGAATCTAAAACAGATTCACAGATTTTTAGTTTTCCTGGGATTGATTTTTTATAATTTTAAAAAGCTTTATTGGGGAATAGTTTGTTTATAATAAATTTGGATAAATCTTCAGAGTCATATAATACCACCAGAACTATAAAAATAAATCAATCACCACAAAAGCTCCCTTGTCTTTTTCAATCAAAATCCTTCCCTCATAGCTGGTTTATGGAAACCATTGAACTATTTTCAGCCACGATAGTTTTGACTGGAATGTCATATAAATGGAATCATATAGAAGTACATAGCATTTTGCATTTGGGTTCTTTCAGATAGCATTTTTTAACTTTGTTGTAGATGTACTTAACATGGCGAAAACTGTACAAAGTTCACAAGTAAGTATATATGTTACATAACAAACTTTTCTGACTATTAATGTCTTATATTAGTATTACATTTTAAGCATTAATAATCCAATATTGATATATTTGTATTGCCTAAAAGTGATATTCAAATCTTTTTCAGTTTTGCTCTTATCCTTCTTCTGTTCCAATACCTCATCCAAATACCAATTACATGTAGTAGTCTCCTTAAGTTTCAATTTGTTGTGAAAACTGTCAGACTTCCCTCATTTTTAAAAAACTTTTAAAGAAATTATTTATTTATTAATATTTAAATATTTGGCTATGCTGGGCCTTAGTTGTGGCATGCAGAATATTTAGTAGTGGGATCTATTTCCCTGGCTGGGGACTGAACCTGGGTCCTTGCATTGAGAGCATGGAGTTCTAGCCACTGGTCCACCAGGGAAGTCCCTTTCCTGCATTTTGTAAATTGAAGTATAGTTTATCCACAATATTAGTTTCAGATGTGAAACATAGTGATTCAATGTTTCTATAGACTATACTCCATTCATAGCTATTGTAAATAGGTTATTATATGCATCGCAGTTCGTATCTCTTAATCCCCTTCACCTGCTTGGCCACCCCCAATCTCTTTATCTCCAGCGGCAAACACTGGTTTATTTTCTATATCTGTAAATCTGTTTCTGTTTTGTCATATTCACTTGTTTATTTTAGTTTTTAGATTTCACATGTAAATGATAACATACAGTGTTTGTCTTTCTCTGGCAGACTTAGCATAACAGATGGCAGGTCCATGCACGTTGTTACAAACAGCAAAATTTCATTATTTTCATGGTTGAACAATATTCTGGTATACATGTTTGTGTATGTGTGTTTCACTTCCTCTGTATCCATTCATTTGTTGATAGATACTTCGATTGCTTCTGTATCTTGGTTACAGTAAGTAATGCCGCTATGAACACTGAAGTGCACATATCGTTTCAAGCTAGAGTT
Source organism: Tragulus kanchil (assembly GCA_022376925.1). Taxonomy (NCBI): domain Eukaryota; kingdom Metazoa; phylum Chordata; class Mammalia; order Artiodactyla; family Tragulidae; genus Tragulus; species Tragulus kanchil. The sequence goes on along the minus strand of JAIOJX010000028.1, from coordinate 201,848,713 downwards.
TTTATTTTCTTCAGATGTATACCAAAGAGTAGAATTTGTGGATTATATGGTAGTTCAAAGCCTTAGTTTTTTGAGGAACTTCCAGGCTGTTTTTCATCGTGGCTGCACCCACTTACGTTCCCATCATGAACATAAGGCTTACCTTTCCTCCACTTCCTCACCAACATTTGTTATTTGTAGCATTTTAACGTTCACTGTTCTCACAGGTGTGAGCTTTCCTAGGGGAGGGTTTTAATCTAAGAGTAATTCAGCCATACTACTGAAGTGGCATCCATTTCCAAGTGTAAAGTCTTTCCAATCAGTTTGAAGGGAAAAGAACTATTCCCAGCCCATAATGGGTCTTGTTGCTGTTGGCTTTCCCCTGTAGGTTGCTCTCTCTAGTTGTCTTCTGATGTGTGTACAGGTCATGCTCAGCTGAAACCCCAGGAGAACCTCTTTGAATATCTCATATGATTTCCCTCTGTGCAGTGCCTCTTTTAAGTATTCTGCCCCCAGACTCTAGGCACTTTGACCTTTCTGAGCTTTGATGTCTGTTGAAATGACTAAATTCTCTTCTTATCCCAGTAAGAACATCAAGTTCTGTTTGATTGCTTTGTCCCAAATGTCACCTAGACACGTAAACATTAAGCTGGTGAAATTTTGCATCTTACTTGTTTCCTTTCTTTCAGGATTCACACTTCTTCATAGCTTCATATATGTTGCCCAATTGTCAAATTATTTAAATATAAACATTAACTTCCTCTCTGTTACTCCAACTGAGCTCAAATGAAAGTTTACATTAGCAGTTTATGAGCTTTTTCACAGAATATTAAGTTATTTTGATATCATGGTATATATGGATTTTTCCCATGTAATGTTAGTTCACATAGTATCTTCACACTCAGCTTATATTTTTGGTAATTTTTTAAGAATGGGCTATCATACCCTGTATTAAACCTTAGGAGGTTTTGGGGTTCATTTTATGTGTTTTGTGTTAAACATGGAACGACACAACAGAGGACATAAAATCTAGAGGTTCTAGAACTTTCTGCTCTAGGTCACCTGGGTTTGAGTAACACTCAATCCTACTCTGGACAGTTGGAACAATGGGAATATGCAATGAATTTTACTGGTAAAATGGAAAATGAAGAGATAAAGTTTAGGAGATAGAGATGTAGGTAAAAACTAATCAAAAAATCATCCTTCCAGGTTTTTCCGTCACCCACTTACGTTCCCATCATGAACATAAGGCTTACCTTTCCTCCACTTCCTCACCAACATTTGTTATTTGTAGCATTTTAACGTTCACTGTTCTCACAGGTGTGAGCTTTCCTAGGGGAGGGTTTTAATCTAAGAGTAATTCAGCCATACTACTGAAGTGGCATCCATTTCCAAGTGTAAAGTCTTTCCAATCAGTTTGAAGGGAAAAGAACTATTCCCAGCCCATAATGGGTCTTGTTGCTGTGGCTTTCCCCTGTAGGTTGCTCTCTCTAGTTGTCTTCTGATGTGTGTACAGGTCATGCTCAGCTGAAACCCCAGGAGAACCTCTTTGAATATCTCATATGATTTCCCTCTGTGCAGTGCCTCTTTTAAGTATTCTGCCCCCAGACTCTAGGCACTTTGACCTTTCTGAGCTTTGATGTCTGTTGAAATGACTAAATTCTCTTCTTATCCCAGTAAGAACATCAAGTTCTGTTTGATTGCTTTGTCCCAAATGTCACCTAGACACGTAAACATTAAGCTGGTGAAATTTTGCATCTTACTTGTTTCCTTTCTTTCAGGATTCACACTTCTTCATAGCTTCATATATGTTGCCCAATTGTCAAATTATTTAAATATAAACATTAACTTCCTCTCTGTTACTCCAACTGAGCTCAAATGAAAGTTTACATTAGCAGTTTATGAGCTTTTTCACAGAATATTAAGTTATTTTGATATCATGGTATATATGGATTTTTCCCATGTAATGTTAGTTCACATAGTATCTTCACACTCAGCTTATATTTTTGGTAATTTTTTAAGAATGGGCTATCATACCCTGTATTAAACCTTAGGAGGTTTTGGGGTTCATTTTATGTGTTTTGTGTTAAACATGGAACGACACAACAGAGGACATAAAATCTAGAGGTTCTAGAACTTTCTGCTCTAGGTCACCTGGGTTTGAGTAACACTCAATCCTACTCTGGACAGTTGGAACAATGGGAATATGCAATGAATTTTACTGGTAAAATGGAAAATGAAGAGATAAAGTTTAGGAGATAGAGATGTAGGTAAAAACTAATATATCATGAGCTTATGACAGAGACAGAACTAATTCTGTATCCTTCACATGGCTTACTACATAACTGGTGCATAACGGTTAAATTGAATTTAAAATATGGAAAAAATAATTTGTGACCTTGTGAGATTTGGGTCAAAGACTCCATGTACCCTTGGTTTTAATAAATGCTTTGAAATTTGAGGATGATAACAAAATTAGAAATGAAAAAGGCTTAATAGCAATTACAGTATGCTTTGAAATGCTTTAATTACATTTGATCTAAAGTGTATATTGGGGAATGCCATCAAGAGGACATGACCTCTAATTGACTCAAGAACTAGACCCAGGCAATTGGAAGCTCCTCCTCCTTACCCTGTCCTTGGGATGTGCATTCCACTCACTGTTCCCATTATGAGAGCAGTTTTCAAGGGCACGACTGTGGGAGAGCAATGTGTTGCTGAGACCATCTGGACTGTGAATATGACTAAACCCAGTTAAAGTCTCTATGTAGAAACATTTAAGATTCTGAAAGCCCGAATTTTGTGATGTTCTCAGTGAAACCATGTTTTATAGTTTTTTATTTGTATTTTATTTTATTTTGCTTAAAGTTATAAAGATTCAAGCAGGATTGCAAACTATAGCCTGCATCAGAAAGACACACGTATAATTTTTCAATAATAATAAGTCCATTACTCATCTTACCTTATTTGTGGAGCATGAAGTCATTAAAATCAAGCTCTTATTAAGAAAGAAAAAGATTCTGGCAGGCTTATAAAGAAATCAAAGCAATTGCAAACTCTTTTTCACAGAATATTAAGTTATTTTGATATCATGGTATATTTTTCCCATGTAATGTTACACTTTCTTCAAGAATTTTGGGGCTATCATACCCTGTATTAAACCTTAGGAGGTTTTGGGGTTCATTTATGTGTTTTGTGTTAAACATGGAACGACATAACAGAGGACATAAAATCTAGAGGTTCTAGAACTTTCTGCTCTAGGTCACCTGGGTTTGAGTAACACTCAATCCTACTCTGGACAGTTGGAACAATGGGAATATGCAATGAATTTTACTGGTAAAATGGAAAATGAAGAGATAAAGTTTAGGAGATAGAGATGTAGGTAAAAACTAATATATCATGAGCTTATGACAGAGACAGAACTAATTCTGTATCCTTCACATGGCTTACTACATAACTGGTGCATAACGGTTAAATTGAATTTAAAATATGGAAAAAATAATTTGTGACCTTGTGAGATTTGGGTCAAAGACTCCATGTACCCTTGGTTTTAATAAATGCTTTGAAATTTGAGGATGATAACAAAATTAGAAATGAAAAAGGCTTAATAGCAATTACAGTATGCTTTGAAATGCTTTAATTACATTTGATCTAAAGTGTATATTGGGGAATGCCATCAAGAGGACATGACCTCTAATTGACTCAAGAACTAGACCCAGGCAATTGGAAGCTCCTCCTCCCTTACCCTGTCCTTGGGATGTGCATTCCACTCACTGTTCCCATTATGAGAGCAGTTTTCAAGGGCACGACTGTGGGAGAGCAATGTGTTGCTGAGACCATCTGGACTGTGAATATGACTAAACCCAGTTAAAGTCTCTATGTAGAAACATTTAAGATTCTGAAAGCCCGAATTTTGTGATGTTCTCAGTGAAACCATGTTTTATAGTTTTTTATTTGTATTTTATTTTATTTTGCTTAAAGTTATAAAGATTCAAGCAGGATTGCAAACTATAGCCTGCATCAGAAAGACACACGTATAATTTTTCAATAATAATAAGTCCATTACTCATCTTACCTTATTTGTGGAGCATGAAGTCATTAAAATCAAGCTCTTATTAAGAAAGAAAAAAGATTCTGGCAGGCTGATATAGAGATCTGCTTATTTTATATCACTCAAGACAGGCCTTATATGGAAGTTCCCTTGCTTATTAAACTGGTTACCTACCAATTTGGAGTAATCAGCTTCTGTCTTTGTCTCTCCTTGCCTGCCACACAGCAGGAGGTGAAGGACACCTGGGAACTCCTGAGTTTTTGAACTAACACTGTGTGATTTGAGAAATTATGATAGTTAAATTCCTTCAAATTCATGGTCTAAAGAAAAATTTGTGTCATAACAAAAATATAAAAGGTGGAGCACTTTAAGAATACAGATAGATACACGTATATATATATATATCTTACTTTATGTGCTTCAAGCTGTTAATTAAATAATAAATACTAAATATCAAAGGCAAATCTCTGAAATTATTATCCTCTATGAGATAAATGATCTCTTCTTTTGTGGTGTAAAATTTACAAAGAATCAGTATGGTTATGTGTCCTTCAAACATATTTTGCCTTGCAAATGTGCATGACAAATTTCCGAAAGTGTTAATATTATGGTCTTTGAATGAGAAATTCATTCTTGCTTTGAGTTTAAGCAAAGGGAGTACTCACCTCTTTGACAAGACAAAATGAAATGCCATGGAATGAATTAAAAGCAAATAACTTTTCCTAAAACATCAATATTTCTGATCAAGAAGATGAATAGCATGTAGAGCTAGATATGAATCTAAAATAGGAATATGAACAACTATCCTTTATTTCTTCTTCCTCAGGTCAAATTCTCAATCAGTAAAGCTAGCCTTTTTAAAGTTTTATTAATGCTTTCAAACCACAAAATCAACAGTTTCCTTCTTTATAAAAAGAATCATAAATATAGAAGGAACAACAATGCGATCACAATCATTCCAAGTATTATTGTCTTTTCCTTTTATTCACTTGGTGTTTATTATTTGCAAGCACATGATAGGTTCCTGTAATACAATATTCTATAAAAGACATGTAGAATCTGATTTAAGGTTCTGTTCGCCAGTAGATTTTAAAACTTCCTTAGAAACAGATCTGAAACTTACTCATTTGATGTCCCTTAAAGTATCTATTCAGAGCATTAAGCTCTGAATTTATTTTTTTATCTTTTTTGGAAAAAATATTTTTTTTCCTTGCTTCAGAGGAGATTGCATCTTCCCAGGATTGAGAATGTACATATTTTGCTTGCTGTTACAAATCTAATAACCAGCACAGAGCCAAGAAAAATCCAGACATACACTGGGTACTCAATGAACACCTCTCAAGTAAATAGATGAATAAATGCAACTTTCATAAAAAATCTTGGCATATATGTACTCAATCTATTCCAATCTTTTCTCTATAAGGAAGTTGAAATCAAGATAAATAAATGATTTGTCCAAGACCATAATTTAGCCAATTATTTTGAAGCAGAATTGATGGTCCTATTTCTAGTAATAAACCCTTTGGTAGGCGCTTGTGCTCGATCATGTCCAACTCTTTGTAATGCTTTGGACTGTAGCCTACCAGGCTCCTCTGTCCATGGAATTTTTCAGGCAAGAATACTGAAGTGGGTTACCATTCTTCTCTAGGGGATCTTCCCAATTCGGGGATCTAACACATGTCTCTTGCAACTCCTGCATAGCAGGCAGATTCTTTACTTTAGGCTGAGCCACAGGGAACCCAATAAACACTTACTACTAGGCTAAAGACTTTTGTTTATCACAAAAACTTACTACTAAAGGGCACTATGGAATGAATTAAAAGCAAATAACTTTTCCTAAAACATCAATATTTCTGATCAAGAAGATGAATAGCATGTAGAGCTAGATATGAATCTAAAATAGGAATATGAACAACTATCCTTTATTTCTTCTTCCTCAGGTCAAATTCTCAATCAGTAAAGCTAGCCTTTTTAAAGTTTTATTAATGCTTTCAAACCACAAAATCAACAGTTTCCTTCTTTATAAAAAGAATCATAAATATAGAAGGAACAACAATGCGATCACAATCATTCCAAGTATTATTGTCTTTTCCTTTTATTCACTTGGTGTTTATTATTTGCAAGCACATGATAGGTTCCTGTAATACAATATTCTATAAAAGACATGTAGAATCTGATTTAAGGTTCTGTTCGCCAGTAGATTTTAAAACTTCCTTAGAAACAGATCTGAAACTTACTCATTTGATGTCCCTTAGTATCTATTCAGAGCATTAAGCTCTGAATTTATTTTTTTATCTTTTTTGGAAAAAATATTTTTTTTCCTTGCTTCAGAGGAGATTGCATCTTCCCAGGATTGAGAATGTACATATTTTGCTTGCTGTTACAAATCTAATAACCAGCACAGAGCCAAGAAAAATCCAGACATACACTGGGTACTCAATGAACACCTCTCAAGTAAATAGATGAATAAATGCAACTTTCATAAAAAATCTTGGCATATATGTACTCAATCTATTCCAATCTTTTCTCTATAAGGAAGTTGAAATCAAGATAAATAAATGATTTGTCCAAGACCATAATTTAGCCAATTATTTTGAAGCAGAATTGATGGTCCTATTTCTAGTAATAAACCCTTTGGTAGGCGCTTGTGCTCGATCATGTCCAACTCTTTGTAATGCTTTGGACTGTAGCCTACCAGGCTCCTCTGTCCATGGAATTTTTCAGGCAAGAATACTGAAGTGGGTTACCATTCTTCTCTAGGGGATCTTCCCAATTCGGGGATCTAACACATGTCTCTTGCAACTCCTGCATAGCAGGCAGATTCTTTACTTTAGGCTGAGCCACAGGGGAACCCAATAAACACTTACTACTAGGCTAAAGACTTTTGTTTATCACAAATAAATTTTGATGACTTTCATGCCTAGTCTACAGAGAATACAGAGTGACACTAATAAACAGCTATTTCTGCTGACTATAAATGAAAGAATAAAGCATGTTAATTTTTGATGTGACTAGGAGGAGGTAAACCTCTCCAAACAAAGGTATCTCTACCTTGAAGATAAATGATTGGAATATATTAACTGGCAGGTCTCTTTGAGTTTCAATATTCTATAAATCCTTGATTTCTTACATTTCTATCTATGGTAATAGGTATGTGAGCTATAAAGAACCTACAACAACCTGTCTAACACTATACTCTTTGTCTAATATTAGGAAAAAAGTGACCTCCTTGGGGGTCACATGGTCAGTGGAAGGACTCTGATGTGAATTCCATTCTTCTATCAATTAGTCCAAGATAACTTGCCTCATACACAGTACCAACCCAGTAATCACCTTGGTGAGTTTTAGAGATTATATTTTGTTAACCATAATTTTAACTGATTTAATATTCCTTTTAAAGAAAATTATTCTACTTGGTTACTTTATTTTTAAAGTAAAAAAATATATAACTGATTTCTTGGACACAGTACCAGGAAAGACAAAGTCCCATACAATTGCATTTATAAATTTTTAATCAAATGGAAGCATTTGGTATTGAATGCTGTTTTATTTTGTTATTGTTCAGTCACACAGTCATGTCTTTGCCACTCTATTGACTGCAGCACACCAGGCTTCACAGTTTTTCACACCCAGTTTTATGTCTTTTTGCCATCCTACCATCTTATTTCCCTTCCTTGTCCCTTCTTATATCCAAGACCATAATTTAGCCAATTATTTTGAAGCAGAATTGATGGTCCTATTTCTAGTAATAAACCCTTTGGTAGGCGCTTGTGCTCGATCATGTCCAACTCTTTGTAATGCTTTGGACTGTAGCCTACCAGGCTCCTCTGTCCATGGAATTTTTCAGGCAAGAATACTGAAGTGGGTTACCATTCTTCTCTAGGGGATCTTCCCAATTCGGGGATCTAACACATGTCTCTTGCAACTCCTGCATAGCAGGCAGATTCTTTACTTTAGGCTGAGCCACAGGGGAACCCAATAAACACTTACTACTAGGCTAAAGACTTTTGTTTATCACAAATAAATTTTGATGACTTTCATGCCTAGTCTACAGAGAATACAGAGTGACACTAATAAACAGCTATTTCTGCTGACTATAAATGAAAGAATAAAGCATGTTAATTTTTGATGTGACTAGGAGGAGGTAAACCTCTCCAAACAAAGGTATCTCTACCTTGAAGATAAATGATTGGAATATATTAACTGGCAGGTCTCTTTGAGTTTCAATATTCTATAAATCCTTGATTTCTTACATTTCTATCTATGGTAATAGGTATGTGAGCTATAAAGAACCTACAACAACCTGTCTAACACTATACTCTTTGTCTAATATTAGGAAAAAAGTGACCTCCTTGGGGGTCACATGGTCAGTGGAAGGACTCTGATGTGAATTCCATTCTTCTATCAATTAGTCCAAGATAACTTGCCTCATACACAGTACCAACCCAGTAATCACCTTGGTGAGTTTTAGAGATTATATTTTGTTAACCATAATTTTAACTGATTTAATATTCCTTTTAAAGAAAATTATTCTACTTGGTTACTTTATTTTTAAAGTAAAAAAATATATAACTGATTTCTTGGACACAGTACCAGGAAAGACAAAGTCCCATACAATTGCATTTATAAATTTTTAATCAAATGGAAGCATTTGGTATTGAATGCTGTTTTATTTTGTTATTGTTCAGTCACACAGTCATGTCTTTGCCACTCTATTGACTGCAGCACACCAGGCTTCCCAGTCTTTCACCATCTCCCAGAGTTTGCTTAAATTCATGTCTATTTAGTCAGTGATGCCATCCTACCATCTTATCCTCTGTCGCCCCCTTCTCCTCTTGCCTTCAGTCTTTCCCAGCATTAGAGTCTTTTCCAATGAGTTAGCGCTTTGCATCAGGTGGTTAACGTATTAGAGCTTCAACTTCAGCCTCAGGCCTTCCAATGAATATTCAAGGTTGATTTCCTTTATGATTGACTGGTTCAATCTTCTGCCATTCAAGGGACTCTCAAGAGTCTTCTATAGCACCACAGCTCAAAGACATCACTTCTTTGGCATTCAGACTTTTTTATTGTCCAGCCCTCATATCCACACACGGTTACTGGAATAACCATAGCTTTGAAAAAATACAGATTAGGTGGCACAGTGAGCATTAGACTTGGATCCAATGGACCTGAATTCTAATCCCTAAACTGTGAGTTACTAGTTATGTGAGTTACCAGTTATTTGACTTTAGTTTTCATTTACTTGTGTCCTCTCTAATAAAAACTAAAGCTATTAGCTTATCAATAAGTTTTAAGAGCACATGAGATAGTGAATGGGAAAGCATTGCAGGGAGTAAACCAATTCTGATTACATGTTGGAAACTGTTTCTTTGATTTGCTTTTCGTTGTTTTTGTTATTATAATCATATTTAATGGCTTGCCTGGAAGACCCTGTCCCTTTCCTTGAGGGTAAACTAAAGTGTCCCTTTTCAGAGACCTGTCTGTAAGAATCACAAAGACATGACAGACAGCAAGCTGTTACGGGAAGAGCCCATTTGGTAAGAGTTCCCAGGTGAGATCCACAGGTCTGAGAGATGGGCCGGGGAAATCGCCCGGAGATGGGACGTGGAGGTTTTATTAGGGAGGAAAGGGGAGAAGAAAAAAGGGGAGGGGGATTCTTCAGAGCAGTCTCAGAAACGAAGTCTCTGTTTAGGCTAGGCGGAAATTATTGATGTCTGTGCAGCGAAGCTCCATCGATTTATAAATTTTTAATCAAATGGAAGCATTTGGTATTGAATGCTGTTTTATTTTGTTATTGTTCAGTCACACAGTCATGTCTTTGCCACTCTATTGACTGCAGCACACCAGGCTTCCCAGTCTTTCACCATCTCCCAGAGTTTGCTTAAATTCATGTCTATTTAGTCAGTGATGCCATCCTACCATCTTATCCTCTGTCGCCCCCTTCTCCTCTTGCCTTCAGTCTTTCCCAGCATTAGAGTCTTTTCCAATGAGTTAGCGCTTTGCATCAGGTGGTTAACGTATTAGAGCTTCAACTTCAGCCTCAGGCCTTCCAATGAATATTCAAGGTTGATTTCCTTTATGATTGACTGGTTCAATCTTCTGCCATTCAAGGGACTCTCAAGAGTCTTCTATAGCACCACAGCTCAAAGACATCACTTCTTTGGCATTCAGACTTTTTTATTGTCCAGCCCTCATATCCACACACGGTTACTGGAATAACCATAGCTTTGAAAAAATACAGATTAGGTGGCACAGTGAGCATTAGACTTGGATCCAATGGACCTGAATTCTAATCCCTAAACTGTGAGTTACTAGTTATGTGAGTTACCAGTTATTTGACTTTAGTTTTCATTTACTTGTGTCCTCTCTAATAAAAACTAAAGCTATTAGCTTATCAATAAGTTTTAAGAGCACATGAGATAGTGAATGGGAAAGCATTGCAGGGAGTAAACCAATTCTGATTACATGTTGGAAACTGTTTCTTTGATTTGCTTTTCGTTGTTTTTGTTATTATAATCATATTTAATGGCTTGCCTGGAAGACCCTGTCCCTTTCCTTGAGGGTAAACTAAAGTGTCCCTTTTCAGAGACCTGTCTGTAAGAATCACAAAGACATGACAGACAGCAAGCTGTTACGGGAAGAGCCCATTTGGTAAGAGTTCCCAGGTGAGATCCACAGGTCTGAGAGATGGGCCGGGGAAATCGCCCGGAGATGGGACGTGGAGGTTTTATTAGGGAGGAAAGGGGAGAAGAAAAAAGGGGAGGGGGATTCTTCAGAGCAGTCTCAGAAACGAAGTCTCTGTTTAAGCTAGGCGGGAAATTAGTGATGAGTCTGCTGTCCTTGAGTTGTCTGTGGGCATAGGGGTGTGCAGTTCTTGTCACTTTCCAGATATAGTGGAGAATCTTTATGGCCAGAGCGAACTCCTTATCGCCGGCCTTGAGAGACTCCCAGGCGCCAGCAGATCAGCAACCGGCCCTATGATGCTGACCCTTTAGGGCCAGGGAGTTTGCAACTGCCGTATTAACCCTTTAATAGCCCATAAACCTAACACTGTCCACCTAGGAATAGCAGGAAGGGATAAATTAATACATACCCTGTTGAGGCTTGTCATTCTAGGAGATGTTTGCACAATTAATGGCCTTTTTACTTTCTTCCTCACCTCCCTCCATCTCTGATCTATCAAAGAACCTGGCATCCAGACCAAAACACGATGGTTATTTTGAAGCAATAGCCTGCCATCTTCTCTGTCAGCTGCTTTCCAAATAAAGTCATTTGCCTTGCCTCAGCACCTCATATCTCAGATTCATTTGCCTGTTGTGGGGTGAACAAAGTGAGCTTGCACTTGACAACAAAAGTAGTCCGTAAATTCTAAACTCTTTTACAAATTTCTTAGGAATAAAGTTATGTTTTGAAATTAAGCTAAACTCTTAGAAGGATTTGATACTCAAATGCAAAATACATGCCTCTATAAATGTAAATTTATTGTAATAAACAGTACTCAAAATGAGTTATATTTACTTTAGTATACGAATATAATCTTTAAGAAAAGAACTGTGGCGAATAAAAGAACATCATTTGTAATTCAACAAATTCAAAATATGGAAGACATAAAAATATTCTTCAATCCTGTGTAACCCTGTCCCTTTCCTTGAGGGTAAACTAAAGTGTCCCTTTTCAGAGACCTGTCTGTAAGAATCACAAAGACATGACAGACAGCAAGCTGTTACGGAAGAGCCCATTTGGTAAGAGTTCCCAGGTGAGATCCACAGGTCTGAGAGATGGGCCGGGGAAATCGCCCGGAGATGGGACGTGGAGGTTTTATTAGGGAGGAAAGGGGAGAAGAAAAAAGGGGAGGGGGATTCTTCAGAGCAGTCTCAGAAACGAAGTCTCTGTTTAAGCTAGGCGGGAAATTAGTGATGAGTCTGCTGTCCTTGAGTTGTCTGTGGGCATGAGGGTGTGCAGTTCTTGTTACTTTCCAGATCTGGTGGACAATCTTTATGGCCAGAGCGAACTCCTTATCGCCGGCCTTGAGAGACTCCAAGGCGCCAGCAGATCAGCAACTGGCCCTATGATGCTGACCCTTTAGGGCCAGGGAGTTTGTAACTGCCGTATTAACCCTTTAATAGCCCATAAACCTAACACTGTCCACCTAGGAATAGCAGGAAGGGATAAATTAATACATACCCTGTTGAGGCTTGTCATTCTAGGAGATGTTTGCACAATTAATGGCCTTTTTACTTTCTTCCTCACCTCCCTCCATCTCTGATCTATCAAAGAACCTGGCATCCAGACCAAAACACGATGGTTATTTTGAAGCAATAGCCTGCCATCTTCTCTGTCAGCTGCTTTCCAAATAAAGTCATTTGCCTTGCCTCAGCACCTCATATCTCAGATTCATTTGCCTGTTGTGGGGTGAACAAAGTGAGCTTGCACTTGACAACAAAAGTAGTCCGTAAATTCTAAACTCTTTTACAAATTTCTTAGGAATAAAGTTATGTTTTGAAATTAAGCTAAACTCTTAGAAGGATTTGATACTCAAATGCAAAATACATGCCTCTATAAATGTAAATTTATTGTAATAAACAGTACTCAAAATGAGTTAGATTTTCTTGAGTATACGAATGTAATCTTTAAGAAAAAGAACTGTGGCCGAATAAAAGAACATCATTTGTAATTCAACAAATTCAAAATATGGAAGACATAAAAATATTCTTCAATCCCAATCAAGTCAGCAATTTCTAGTGTCTTATTAAATTTACATACTATATCCTTAATGACGTCTATTCTATCTATAAAATTTCACATACACAGTTCATATGTATTTAGAATTACTACATACAAGCGATGAATATTTCACTTCAGTATGACCCTATTATAACTAGTGTTTCTATGAAGTATGTAACACATTCTGTCTTGAATTGGAGTAGTATGTCTATCTTCCTTTGCCTCCCACAAATTACATTAATGACCTTTAAAGGAGCATTCCTGCATTTTCCTGAAATTGTTGTTTAATGTTGTGTAGTGGCTAAGTCATGTTCAGCTCTTTGGTGACTCCGTGGACTGGTGACTCCTCCTGGCTCCTCTATTCATGGAATTTCCCAGGCAAGAATACTAGGGTCAGTTGCCATTTTCTTCTCCAGGAGATCTTCCTGGACCAAGAATTGAACCCGCCTTTCCTGAATTTTGCACTTAGATTCTTTACAACTGAGCCACTGGGGAAATCTTTCTGAAATTAGCCTATTTAAATTAAAATCTAAGAAAATTAAGAGATAATTTAAGCCATATATTTCTTTTATAACTTAAGAAATTTAAAAAAGAGAGAGAAAGGTCCATTGTGGCAGGAACTGCTTACAAAGAAGCAGTTCTGCCTTTCAGAACTCTAATTAATTTGTTATACTTGTCAAATAATAATATGCTCAGGAAAGATGAATGCTGTACTGCCCCAAGGGTCTAAAACAATCATTATAATCCCATTTCCTTTACTAGTGATTGTCTTAGACACACACAAAAGATACAGTCTTGGTCAACGATTTATAGGAGAAAGCCTGTTGGAATATTCTGGAAAATAATCTTCTCCCAATAATAAGAGATAAGGAGATAAAGCAGATAAGCCTGTTGCCCTTCCTCTTTTCCTCTCTTCCTCTCTCCTCTACCTGGTATCATTATGCTGTCAAATTTGCAAACAACTTATTCTCCAGAATTATTATGTGTAGGTTTATAAATTCCTATGGTTTATGCCAACTGAGTTCTTTCCTATACCCCAAAATATCTTAAACAAAAATAGAATTTAGATGATAGAACAGAAGTGCATTTTTGCATAAGGCATAGACACATTATGATGGACAGGGCATTTTTATTGTTTTGAAGAAAAAGAGGTGTATTAAATTTGGGCAATTAAAAAGGATATATAAAGTAGATATTCATATTGGATTTTGCCACCCAAAATCATATCTCTTTTCCTATGTCTGGGGAGCCCTCCCTCTTATATAAAGCAGAAACTTCTCCTGCTCTAGAAGCCAAAAGAAAAAAATATTCCACATATGGATTTCCTCAGTATTGTATATTGATCCAAGTCTGGACTCTGAAATTAATTCTATGAAACAGATGAGGAATCCATTCTTGAGGAATCCAAGAGAGATGTTCTGCCTGCAATAAATCCAGCATTGATGGTGTTCAAATCCGATTCCTTAGAGAATATGCATGAGAATCATTCTGTGACATGACTTCAGGCTTATTTTGGTTTCATAGTCTCTAACACTCGAGCTCTACTTTTCCTGGGCTATCAAATATCATTTCATCATTTCCTTTTTCAGCTTAAATTATTCATACTTAATCTCTGCTACTTGGAGAAAAAAGAGACTTGACTGATATATTAAATGAACTTCTGAGAGCTTCACAGGAAATTATTCACAGAACTTGAATACTCAGATGAAAATCTGGCTCCTGCTCTAGTTTAATTGAACCCAGAGATTAAACTGTTGGGACTGCCTTTTTTTAAGAGCTGAATCTGTAGAAGAAGGCAAGTCAGGCCCACCAGTACCAGTGGAGTCAGGAAGTGAGGTAAGCATGTCCAAAGAAAGCATGGACTATGGTAGACTTTGATGCTGAAGCTTTGAATGAGAAATCACATTTCAGAAGATATTAGGGGTGGTTTCCACGCAGAACTAAATTTTACTTTGAAAAATGTCTAATTACATGGATTTCAAGTGTCTAATTACATAGGTTTTATTAAGAATACAATAACCATTGCAAAAAGGTAAATTAATGGTAGGCAAATGCACACTTACTGTGGTTGAATTAAGATATCTTAAAGTATTCTTAAAAAAAAAAGTAATTAGCCTAAATTTATAATTTTTGTCTCTTTTAAATGATCACTACCGCCATCTCTTTTAACTCCTTGAATACAAGGAACCTGAACTGTGAAAGTATTTGCTGAATGAACCATTGCAGTATGGACAACAAACAGTGACTACAGTGACTAAAAAACTCAAAACTGTGTTCCAGTTAGTATTTTTAAAAATATGTATCACAAACACTTTGAGGTACCTGTTTCAAAGCATTGTGACATCCAGGGAACTATGGAATCACCCATTGAAAGGGAACTCGCAGGCTGCTATGATCAAACCCAGGTCTCCCACATGGCAGCAGAATTCTTTACCATCTGACCCACCAGGGAAGTCTTGGTATATCACAGTAAAAAATAAATAAATAAATAAACACATGTTAAAATTAACTTTGCCACAGATTCATAATAGCTTAGACTCATAAAATCTCAGAGTTGGAAAATAACCTAAACGTCTTCTGGTATGTTGGTTCCAATAATTTTCTCCACTAAAATAAAAACACATGTTAAAATTAACTTCTGCCGCACGAGTTATAAAAGCGGGCTATCAAATATCCTTTCATCCTTTCCTTTTTCAGCTTAAATTATTCATACTTAATCTCTGCTACTTGGAGAAAAAAGAGACTTGACTGATATATTAAATGAACTTCTGAGAGCTTCACAGGAAATTATTCACAGAACTTGAATACTCAGATGAAAATCTGGCTCCTGCTCTAGTTTAATTGAACCCAGAGATTAAACTGTTGGGACTGCCTTTTTTTAAGAGCTGAATCTGTAGAAGAAGGCAAGTCAGGCCCACCAGTACCAGTGGAGTCAGGAAGTGAGGTAAGCATGTCCAAAGAAAGCATGGACTATGGTAGACTTTGATGCTGAAGCTTTGAATGAGAAATCACATTTCAGAAGATATTAGGGGTGGTTTCCACGCAGAACTAAATTTTACTTTGAAAAATGTCTAATTACATGGATTTCAAGTGTCTAATTACATAGGTTTTATTAAGAATACAATAACCATTGCAAAAAGGTAAATTAATGGTAGGCAAATGCACACTTACTGTGGTTGAATTAAGATATCTTAAAGTATTCTTAAAAAAAAAAGTAATTAGCCTAAATTTATAATTTTTGTCTCTTTTAAATGATCACTACCGCCATCTCTTTTAACTCCTTGAATACAAGGAACCTGAACTGTGAAAGTATTTGCTGAATGAACCATTGCAGTATGGACAACAAACAGTGACTACAGTGACTAAAAAACTCAAAACTGTGTTCCAGTTAGTATTTTTAAAAATATGTATCACAAACACTTTGAGGTACCTGTTTCAAAGCATTGTGACATCCAGGGAACTATGGAATCACCCATTGAAAGGGAACTCGCAGGCTGCTATGATCAAACCCAGGTCTCCCACATGGCAGCAGAATTCTTTACCATCTGACCCACCAGGGAAGTCTTGGTATATCACAGTAAAAAATAAATAAATAAATAAACACATGTTAAAATTAACTTTGCCACAGATTCATAATAGCTTAGACTCATAAAATCTCAGAGTTGGAAAATAACCTAAACGTCTTCTGGTATGTTGGTTCCAATAATTTTCTCCACATCAAAATGACTTTGGGAGTGTAGGAAACACTTTAGGCTACATTTTAGATTAATGCAGTGAGATTTAGGAACTACTAATCCATCTAGATCCAACTGTACATCTTTCAGACACATAGTAGCTTAAAAATAACAGCAACACATACCAATTAATGGTTAAAAGCATATAAGAAAGATCATGTGAGATAAGTTCTTGCTATTTTGATGAGTTCTTAAGAAGTAGTATAAAGGAAAAAAGAGAGAAAGACAGTAGTCAAACTGGCAAGGTGGAAAGACGTTCAAGTGTTTGTTCTAAGAAAATAGTTAAGAGCAGCCAACGCTAACACAGCTTAATCTTTCTTGCATACAAAATACATTTCAGATCCTGAGAAAATAAAGGCTGTGGAAATTAAGAGGGAAGCTTCTAAGCCACTTTTTGCTGTTCTGGAAAAATAAAAGCCACATTACTGTATTAGACAGAATTATCTGTAGAAGGGAACAGGAGATTCAATGTAAACTACTTGATTGTCTCAGCAAATGCCAGAGTTGAAATGAAGAAAGATAGTCAAGATGGAAGGAAAAGAATACGTATGGAAAAAGTTGGTTTGTTACTTACTGTGATAAAGAAGAAGACAACAAGGGCAAATAATGCTGTGCCTCAAGAAGGTGTTAGAATTAATCTTAAATTATAGGGTTTAGGATTTGGTTTGTAGGAGGATTTGGAGAAGGGTTGGAAGAAGTGGGGATTTTAGTAAACAGGGTAATTCTATGATTGTGAAATAGATGTGAAAGTTGCTCAGTCAGCTCCAGCTCTTGTGATCCCATGAACTGTGGCCCACCAGGCTCCTCTCTCTTTCCAGGCAAGAATGCTGACATGGGTAGCTATTCCCTTTGCCAGGGGATCTTCCCAACCCAGGGACTAAACCAGGGTCTTCCACATTGCAGGCAGATTCTTTACCATCTGAGCCACCAGGGAAGCCCTATTCTATGATTGATTATGTATCTTAGTAAATCATGCGTATGTAAGAAAGGAACTAGAATGATGATAAAATGTGTAATTGGTGAAAAAACAGTAGTTATTCATTTAGGGCACTAAAGAAAATTTAGTATTTTGTAAGTTGCATAGTTGCCTCTCACTTTGTGCCTATACATAATGATAAATTAATCTTGCTTTTTCTTATTTTATCACAGTCTGAGTGTAACCTTCTCTGGGGCTTATGATAAGTAAAATTGTTTATACTTAATAGAATGACACAGTTGGTTGTGAGTGCCAGGCAAGCTTCTAAATGTCAGGTGCTGTATAGATTTTTTTTTTCCCTCACACATGTATAAAAAGATTCAGTGCAGTTGGAAATATAGAAGAGTGCTCAAAGGCAGAAGATTGGTTCTGGTACAAATTCTAAGGTGGTAAGGGGCAGGGGGGTATTAGTGGATGGAAGTACTTCCCCACACCAATAAGCAATTTGCAGGACAGTCACTGGGTTTTCTAAAATTCAACTGAATTGTGACACTACCTGGAAATCACATCAATTTGCAGAAGGTTAAGGGTTCAGTTCTACAAGCCTGCCACCTGCTGCCCCTCCCTAGCCCCAATTTCAGATGTCAGTAGCAGGAATCCTATCCTTTTGGGGTTTTATGGAGGCCTTAGTATATAAACATGCTTGACTGAACATGCCACTGGCACCTTCACTCAATCTTCAGCCTCTCTCCCTTCTCTGTGAATGGGGATGTGGGTGGGGTGAGGCTGAAGGTTCAATCTTTTAAGCACATGGCTGCCGAAATCTTAAGAAGGTGTTAGAATTAATCTTAAATTATAGGGTTTAGGATTTGGTTTGTAGGAGGATTTGGAGAAGGGTTGGAAGAAGTGGGGATTTTAGTAAACAGGGTAATTCTATGATTGTGAAATAGATGTGAAAGTTGCTCAGTCAGCTCCAGCTCTTGTGATCCCATGAACTGTGGCCCACCAGGCTCCTCTCTCTTTCCAGGCAAGAATGCTGACATGGGTAGCTATTCCCTTTGCCAGGGGATCTTCCCAACCCAGGGACTAAACCAGGGTCTTCCACATTGCAGGCAGATTCTTTACCATCTGAGCCACCAGGGAAGCCCTATTCTATGATTGATTATGTATCTTAGTAAATCATGCGTATGTAAGAAAGGAACTAGAATGATGATAAAATGTGTAATTGGTGAAAAAACAGTAGTTATTCATTTAGGGCACTAAAGAAAATTTAGTATTTTGTAAGTTGCATAGTTGCCTCTCACTTTGTGCCTATACATAATGATAAATTAATCTTGCTTTTTCTTATTTTATCACAGTCTGAGTGTAACCTTCTCTGGGGCTTATGATAAGTAAAATTGTTTATACTTAATAGAATGACACAGTTGGTTGTGAGTGCCAGGCAAGCTTCTAAATGTCAGGTGCTGTATAGATTTTTTTTTTCCCTCACACATGTATAAAAAGATTCAGTGCAGTTGGAAATATAGAAGAGTGCTCAAAGGCAGAAGATTGGTTCTGGTACAAATTCTAAGGTGGTAAGGGGCAGGGGGGTATTAGTGGATGGAAGTACTTCCCCACACCAATAAGCAATTTGCAGGACAGTCACTGGGTTTTCTAAAATTCAACTGAATTGTGACACTACCTGGAAATCACATCAATTTGCAGAAGGTTAAGGGTTCAGTTCTACAAGCCTGCCACCTGCTGCCCCTCCCCTAGCCCCAATTTCAGATGTCAGTAGCAGGAATCCTATCCTTTTGGGGTTTTATGGAGGCCTTAGTATATAAACATGCTTGACTGAACATGCCACTGGCACCTTCACTCAATCTTCAGCCTCTCTCCCTTCTCTGGAAATGGGGATGTGGGTGGGGTGAGACTGAAAGTTCAATCTTTTAAGCACATGGCTGATTCTCCTAGCAACCAGCACTCATTCTTAGTGGGGAGTCAGAAGGTCATCTCATTAACACAAAAAAGGCATGTTAATTATCCCATCATTTAGGAGATTCCAGGAGTTTCAAGAGTTCTGTGCTAGGTAGGACGTCAAAGACCACAACATTGTTTAGTCACTAAGTCATGTCAGACTTTTTGCGACCCTGTGGACTGTAGCCCTTGAAGCTCCTCTGTCCTTGGGATTTCCCACGCAAGAATACAGGAATGGGTTGCCATTAGCCTCACTAGGGGATCTTCCAGATCCAGGGATTGAACTCCTGTCTCCTGCATTCTAAACATTGTAATCTTTAACACTGAGTCACCTGGGAGACCCCCAAAACACATATATGTCTCTTTATTATGAGTCATAAAATCACAAATGGAAATATAAATTTGAGATTAATCAGATATGGTTGTAATTTTCAAATGGGTTCCTCCTTTCCTTCAGGAATAGAGAGAATAGTAAGTATAATGAAGGAACTCACTACTAAATGACGTCGTATTTAAGAAAGAAGACAGAGAGCAAACAAAAGTTTTTAAATATATTTGTCTTTAAACAATCCTTCAGAGAAAGTACACCTTTTAATAATTTAAGACAATGACTACAGTCACTGATACAGTGACTTACAGCCTAGATTCCTTTTTAAGAAAATTGAACTAACTCCTCCAATTTCTGAAAATAATACCAGAAGAAAAGTTGTTAGCTGTTAACTCCTTTATTGTGGTCTGTGTGAGGATTGGAAAAGAATTTTGAGGCAGAATGAGAAGAGAATAGAGCTTATTAGAGCAGGAGATGTTGTTAGAACAGCAGGGTGGCTCAAGAGAGAGTAGCCTCCTTTCGTGGGCTAACAGTCAATTTTTATAGCCTCAAGACAGAGAAAATTCCTGCTGGAAGAGTGGCATTAGGTGATTAGTTAGGATGCTACAGGGTGGGTAATAGGGTGGGTATTTTACCTAATGTGATGTCACGCCAGTGTGCAATGTGCAGAGACACTTGGAAGAATGAGAGCCTGGAGCAATGCTGGCTCTAAACCCTTTCTTTGGGGTTTTATGGAGGCCTTAGTATATAAACATGCTTGACTGAACATGCCACTGGCACCTTCACTCAATCTTCAGCCTCTCTCCTTCTCTGGAAATGGGGATGTGGGTGGGGTGAGACTGAAAGTTCAATCTTTTAAGCACATGGCTGATTCTCCTAGCAACCAGCACTCATTCTTAGTGGGGAGTCAGAAGGTAATCTCATTAACACAAAAAAGGCATGTTAATTATCCCATCATTTAGGAGATTCCAGGAGTTTCAAGAGTTCTGTGCTAGGTAGGACGTCAAAGACCACAACATTGTTTAGTCACTAAGTCATGTCAGACTTTTTGCGACCCTGTGGACTGTAGCCCTTGAAGCTCCTCTGTCCTTGGGATTTCCCACGCAAGAATACAGGAATGGGTTGCCATTAGCCTCACTAGGGGATCTTCCAGATCCAGGGATTGAACTCCTGTCTCCTGCATTCTAAACATTGTAATCTTTAACACTGAGTCACCTGGGAGACCCCCAAAACACATATATGTCTCTTTATTATGAGTCATAAAATCACAAATGGAAATATAAATTTGAGATTAATCAGATATGGTTGTAATTTTCAAATGGGTTCCTCCTTTCCTTCAGGAATAGAGAGAATAGTAAGTATAATGAAGGAACTCACTACTAAATGACGTCGTATTTAAGAAAGAAGACAGAGAGCAAACAAAAGTTTTTAAATATATTTGTCTTTAAACAATCCTTCAGAGAAAGTACACCTTTTAATAATTTAAGACAATGACTACAGTCACTGATACAGTGACTTACAGCCTAGATTCCTTTTTAAGAAAATTGAACTAACTCCTCCAATTTCTGAAAATAATACCAGAAGAAAAGTTGTTAGCTGTTAACTCCTTTATTGTGGTCTGTGTGAGGATTGGAAAAGAATTTTGAGGCAGAATGAGAAGAGAATAGAGCTTATTAGAGCAGGAGATGTTGTTAGAACAGCAGGGTGGCTCAAGAGAGAGTAGCCTCCTTTCGTGGGCTAACAGTCAATTTTTATAGCCTCAAGACAGAGAAAATTCCTGCTGGAAGAGTGGCATTAGGTGATTAGTTAGGATGCTACAGGGTGGGTAATAGGGTGGGTATTTTACCTAATGTGATGTCACGCCAGTGTGCAATGTGCAGAGACACTTGGAAGAATGAGAGCCTGGAGCAATGCTGCACCGTTGTGTGTGATGAACAGAGATGCTTGGGATAACTAGAGCAATGCATATAGACATTAGAGCAAGAACCCCATGGCCCTGAAGAGCCCATTATCTCTGAAAGTGAGAGTTACTAGTAAGCGATGGTGATGATGAATATTATGAGACTACAGGGTACCCACTTGGCAACGAAGCCCATTGTGTGGCAGAAAGTAAAACAGTAGCCTATGGCCCAGAGGGGGACATCCTCAAGGGATCCCCAATAGGACTGAGCTCATGACATATCAACCATATACTCAGGCAGAGCTGGTTGACTTGGGTACAGAATTTCAGCAAAAGCAAGGAGAAGCCTTGGCAGCATGGCTTTGCAATTCTGGGACATGGGAGTTCGCAGTACCATATGTGTTGGGGATGAAATAGAACAGTACAGACCAGAAATGGTTCGACCCATCAGAGTCCATCTCTCTCTCTTTTTTTTTTTCCACAGGAAATGGCTTTTCTTCCAAACAGATAGGGATGATGCAGGTGAGTCTGTGAAGGGAAAACTTGCTTCTGATTCTTCCTGTCAGAAATGAGGCACTATTTTAAACTATTCCTTTCCATGTTGTCATTGACCCCAGAGATGAACTACAAAGTCCTGCATTCATTTTGGGCTTTTGTTCTGCCTGTTCCTTGACAGACTGGAATGTATCTGATTGACTTAAAACAGTAGATTGTATGTTTCGCTACTTTGAGAGACAGAAAACTGAAAAACTAAAATTCTTTTAAAGTCCATTCCTAGAATAAATTCAGACATTGTGACCTATGGTGTAACCTGTATTCTTATTTCTTTGGAAAAGCAAAAACAATAACAATAACAATGAAAACACAGAACAATAAACATTATATGATTTTTTCCCCCTCAGAATAAGAAGTTGCTTCTTTCTTCAGAGAAAAAATAACTGAAAAGATCTTGTTCATCCACTGATTTATTCATTCATTCGTGTATCCTTCTAATGCGGATTTGTCAGATGTTCACCAATAACGGTCAGGAATCTATTGAACCACTCTTAGATCATGCTATTTCCAAATGAATACAATAAAACTCAAAACTACATTGATATTAAAATAGGATGACTCAATCTCAAAAGGTCTCATGTTCATAAAGAATGGCATCTTCCAGGGGATTGATTTAATTCTTCCTTATAACTTCTGTTGTCAAGGAACTATTCAGGAGGGCCTTGATTTAGAAAATCCTGATTCATAATAACTCTATATTACATACACTACTATGTGTAAAATAGACACCTGGTAGGAGGCTGCTGCAGAGCTCAGGGAGCTCAGCTTGGAGCTCGGTGATGACCCATAGGGATGGGATGCTGGGGTTGGCAGGGAGGCTCAAGAAAGAGCTGATACATGTACACTTATAACTGATTCACGTTGTTGGACAGCAGAAACTAACACAACATTTTAAAGTAATTATGCTTCAATTAAAAAATAATTTTAAAAAATATTGATCTGGCAGATTTTATGCAGTCATATGTCTTCCTGTACCAAAATTATCTTTTCACATTGTTTCAATGCTTTATGCAGCAGTAACCATATAGCTCATAAGGGAATGAGCAGAGAAGATTAAAGTATATGAAAAAGAAGCCCAGATAATTTTGGTTCCACAACAAATACTGATACTATTTCTAGAATAACAAAAATCAATAGAAAAATCAATCAAATTCTTTTTGTGAGACAACATACACTTTCAAGTTTTAAGCTGACTTGTTAGGAATATACTTTTAGTATATTTTTAAATCTGTCATGAATCTTAATGCACTTAGAAATTAGAGTTCTAAGCTATGTATTAACTTGAATACCTTTTCCATAATTAGTGGGTATAAAGTGGCAGCCTGTGTCCCCTCTGACTTCTTCCATGAAGTCTACCATTTTTCACCAATGTACTTTGCAAATGAAGTTGTTAAAAGTCTGATAAGCATCATTTGATAGATACAGAGACCCAAAAAGGGGAACAGATGTATTTGCTTCCTCAAAGTTGAGTTTGTCTAAGAACCAAGAGTCTATCCCTGCTCTTTTCCTCTTCCTTTGCTCTACCTGACATTATTTGAAAATAGTAACATCATTTCCAAATACCTTAATGAGATTTTAAATGACTGTGTAATTTATTATACAATTATGTTTATATTTTTTAGAGAAGGGACTGTATATTTCAGGCTGCCAACTTTCCTGCGGTCTGTGCCAGTTGGTGGGGATGGACTCACTACATGTCAGGTTGGGGGAAGGAAATCATCCATCTTCGTGTCCCTGCAGCTGTTCCGGGTGTTGGAGAGTACTCCAGACTTAGAAATAGGAAGTTTGGCTTCACTGCAACGTGGGGGAAAACCACTTAACTTTAGCGAAATAAGAGTGATAATATCTCCCCTTTCCTTCCTCATAGTGCAGTTACGTGGAGCATTTATGAAATTAAAACTCTTTCTAAATACAGGCAGTATTATTATTTTCACTCTTACAATTAGGGGAAACTGAGAATGATATCTAAGCAGCACACCCAGAAGTTCTGTTAATAATTGAGAACAAACACAGTAGCCCCTGTCAGAGATGCCATAGATCAAAGATACTCTTCTTAGTTGACTGAATTAAAGTCCAAGTTAAAATTAAAGAACTTAATTTACAAGCAGGAAAATTGCTGGATTCTAAGTTTGAATCCTCAATCTATGATATCAGCTATGTGGCCTGGGATGAGCTAATGTCTGTTATTAATCTTCTCAACAAAACAAAGAGAGCAAAATAACTTCTAATCAATATTTTTGGTTTTTTGACATGATAAGATCTAGACCCCCTCCAAACGATTTATATTCCATAATATTTTTAATGCAAGCAATTTGTTTTTATATATCTCTTCTTTAGCTTGTTCTTAATGAAAAACTAAATCCTAGTCAAGCCTATTAACTTGAATACCTTTTCCATAATTAGTGGGTATAAAGTGGCAGCCTGTGTCCCTCTGACATCTTCCATGAAGTCTACCATTTTTCACCAATGTACTTTGCAAATGAAGTTGTTAAAAGTCTGATAAGCATCATTTGATAGATACAGAGACCCAAAAAGGGGAACAGATGTATTTGCTTCCTCAAAGTTGAGTTTGTCTAAGAACCAAGAGTCTATCCCTGCTCTTTTCCTCTTCCTTTGCTCTACCTGACATTATTTGAAAATAGTAACATCATTTCCAAATACCTTAATGAGATTTTAAATGACTGTGTAATTTATTATACAATTATGTTTATATTTTTTAGAGAAGGGACTGTATATTTCAGGCTGCCAACTTTCCTGCGGTCTGTGCCAGTTGGTGGGGATGGACTCACTACATGTCAGGTTGGGGGAAGGAAATCATCCATCTTCGTGTCCCTGCAGCTGTTCCGGGTGTTGGAGAGTACTCCAGACTTAGAAATAGGAAGTTTGGCTTCACTGCAACGTGGGGGAAAACCACTTAACTTTAGCGAAATAAGAGTGATAATATCTCCCTTGCCTTCCTCATAGTGCAGTTACGTGGAGCATTTATGAAATTAAAACTCTTTCTAAATACAGGCAGTATTATTATTTTCACTCTTACAATTAGGGGAAACTGAGAATGATATCTAAGCAGCACACCCAGAAGTTCTGTTAATAATTGAGAACAAACACAGTAGCCCCTGTCAGAGATGCCATAGATCAAAGATACTCTTCTTAGTTGACTGAATTAAAGTCCAAGTTAAAATTAAAGAACTTAATTTACAAGCAGGAAAATTGCTGGATTCTAAGTTTGAATCCTCAATCTATGATATCAGCTATGTGGCCTGGGATGAGCTAATGTCTGTTATTAATCTTCTCAACAAAACAAAGAGAGCAAAATAACTTCTAATCAATATTTTTGGTTTTTTGACATGATAAGATCTAGACCCCCTCCAAACGATTTATATTCCATAATATTTTTAATGCAAGCAATTTGTTTTTATATATCTCTTCTTTAGCTTGTTCTTATGAATAAAGTGAATCATAATATCTAAATCCTAGTCAAGCCTATAAATACAGAAGGAATTTAATTTGGAATTGTTGCATTAAAGTTTCAGCCACATAAATTGTCTTCGTTTCAATTAAAACCCTGACAGGCTGAATCACTTGCTAACCTGATACAGCTACTAAATGAGTGAGTACTGTTCATTTGCACTCTACAATTTCTCAGCCTTTGATAAGAATTTGTAATGATCAGACAATCATTGTTCAGATATTCATATAAATGCATGGCCAAAAGGTATCCCAATTATTAGCCAGAATTTGTTGTACCTTCATAATTTTATTTGAAAGAATTCTGGCTTGCCATTTAAAATCAAGTTAGTGATGACGTTTGAGGTCCAGGTGTTTTTAAACAAATAGATTATTCACATTTGCAGTGAAAATGAACTGTTTTTTTTTTTTCCCCCACTGGAAAGAAGGTTCAAAAGGAAGAGCTATGATTAGCTGAGATCATGTCTCCCGAAGCACATACTAAAGAACAATCATGGGCTTCCTTGAGTGACGGTCAGGTTTGTTTTGTTCAGCAATAGTTTTCAATTGTCAATGGAAAAGCCAGAATACATTTTACAAATGAGTTTAGTCTCTGGCCTTTCTTTTTGTGAAAAGGCCCTGATGTCCAAGTGGACAAACAGGTGAAATTTCAGGAAATCTGTAATGGAAAACTCACATTAGGAGTTTCACAGATTTCAATTGTCTTTTTTTCCCTCCTCAGCCAAGTTTGCTCTTAAAGGGAAAAGGAATAGAATTTACAGATAAATGTATTGAATGTGGAATTTCAGGCCTTTCTAGGTATTGTGTAAAATAATACTTTGGTCATCTGATGCAAACAGCCAGTTAATTGGACATAACACTGAGGCTCAGAAAGATTGAAGGCAGAAGGCAGAAGGAGAAGGGGGCTAGAGAGGATGAGATAGTTAGATGGTATCATCAATGCAGTGAACTTGGGCAAACTTGGGGAGATGGCAAGGGACAGAAAGGCCTGGTATGCTGCAGACTACGCATGGGTCACAAAGAATGGGACATGACTTGGCAACAGAACAACATCCTATTATTGCTGACACTCTGTTGTCTTTCTTTTCATTCTCTTTCTCTTTTCTGTTCATTATATTGATGCTAATTTCATTTAATGAGCTGCATTTCTGTTACTCAAGCCCTTAAGAATTATTTTATTACCATTCCTGCAAGAGAAGAATGTCCAGAAAATCTTTCTTGATTATTTGCTCTAAAACTGTCTTGCTCTTTGCTTGGTTTCTTAAGGAAAAGTTCACTTGCCTAATTTTAACTTCATTTACCTTTACTCATACTGACTTCCTTGTTACAACTTCATCACTTCTACAGTTAGCACAATATCTACTGTGGCTTGGAAGGCTGGACCGACCCTGTTTGGACTCTAAGCTACTTATACTTGTGCCAATGTGTATACAAAGTCTCATTTATTCCTAAATACACTTAAGTCATCATTAGCCCCAATTTGATGAAGTAAATGAATTTCACAGATTTTAAGTAGTTTTGTTAAAGATGTGTACCAGATGAGAAACAGAAGTAGATATAATATTTAGTGTTGTTTCTGTAATTATTGGAAGAAAAGAAACTATCTTCTCTTGTGTCTGCATCCAGACCTGGATAGGAGATATTGTAGTATTTTAGTATTCCTTCAAAAATAATTGGAAAAAAAATCTGACTAAAACAAAAAACAAAGCCAAGATATATACAGCAAGAGAATACTGCATTGTTTCCCCTTTCCTACAATTTAAATTGAGAAATATATAAAATGTTACTTCTATTTACATTTTAAAATTAGATGTTGTTCAGCACAATGAATACTTGGCAAGTAAGTAAAGGAAAGCCATTCTTTCCTAAATTTATGTCAGTCGCTAAAGCGCCGACTCTTTTGTGACCCCACGAACTGTAGCCCTCCAGACCCCTGTGTCCATGGGTTTTCCAGGCAAGAATAATGGAGTGAGTAAACCCAACCTAGGGATTGAACTGGCATCCTCTGCATTGGCAGACGGATTCTTTTACCACAGAGCCACGTTACCTTTGTTCCAAATTGAGGTACAAGCTGTGATTTGTTGCTGTTATGATTACCTCAAAATCTTAAAGTCATTTTGCCACGTTACCTTTGTTCCAAATTGGGAAACTTATTTATTTTAGTTGCACTCTGTTGTCTTTCTTTTCATTCTCTTTCTCTTTTCTGTTCATTATATTGATGCTAATTTCATTTAATGAGCTGCATTTCTGTTACTCAAGCCCTTAAGAATTATTTTATTACCATTCCTGCAAGAGAAGAATGTCCAGAAAATCTTTCTTGATTATTTGCTCTAAAACTGTCTTGCTCTTTGCTTGGTTTCTTAAGGAAAAGTTCACTTGCCTAATTTTAACTTCATTTACCTTTACTCATACTGACTTCCTTGTTACAACTTCATCACTTCTACAGTTAGCACAATATCTACTGTGGCTTGGAAGGCTGGACCGACCCTGTTTGGACTCTAAGCTACTTATACTTGTGCCAATGTGTATACAAAGTCTCATTTATTCCTAAATACACTTAAGTCATCATTAGCCCCAATTTGATGAAGTAAATGAATTTCACAGATTTTAAGTAGTTTTGTTAAAGATGTGTACCAGATGAGAAACAGAAGTAGATATAATATTTAGTGTTGTTTCTGTAATTATTGGAAGAAAAGAAACTATCTTCTCTTGTGTCTGCATCCAGACCTGGATAGGAGATATTGTAGTATTTTTAGTATTCCTTCAAAAATAATTGGAAAAAAAATCTGACTAAAACAAAAAACAAAGCCAAGATATATACAGCAAGAGAATACTGCATTGTTTCCCCTTTCCTACAATTTAAATTGAGAAATATATAAAATGTTACTTCTATTTACATTTTAAAATTAGATGTTGTTCAGCACAATGAATACTTGGCAAGTAAGTAAAGGAAAGCCATTCTTTCCTAAATTTATGTCAGTCGCTAAAGCGCCGACTCTTTTGTGACCCCACGAACTGTAGCCCTCCAGACCCCTGTGTCCATGGGTTTTCCAGGCAAGAATAATGGAGTGAGTAAACCCAACCTAGGGATTGAACTGGCATCCTCTGCATTGGCAGACGGATTCTTTTACCACAGAGCCACGTTACCTTTGTTCCAAATTGAGGTACAAGCTGTGATTTTTGTTGCTGTTATGATTACCTCAAAATCTTAAAGTCATTTCCCTTGTTGCATGTGGCTTATTACCAAGTCCAATTTCAATTTCAAATTCCAATAAGTACCACCTCTATTTGCTTTCGAGGGAGTGTATGCTTTTACTATATTGGGGATTATTTATGTGTTTCTGCTCAGTCATGTCCCACTCTTTGTGACCCTGTGGACTGTAGCTCATCAGGCTCCTGTATCTGTAGAATTTTCCAGGTAAGAATACAGGAGCAGGTTGTCACTTCCTACTATAAGGGATTTTCCAAATCCAGTTATTGAATCTGTTTTCCCTGCATCTCCTTTATAGGCAGGCAAATTCTTTACCACTGGGTCACCTGGGAAGCCCCATTAGGCATCATACATGTTTGTTAAGAAAAAATTGAAATCTTCCCCATATGGCTTTGCTATGGTTTTCTAAGCTGTTATTTCCTGCTTCCTTATATGAACCCAGAATTCAAGTAAAACCATTCTTCCAAGAACATGTAGATAATCTACTCACCTAGTTGTTTTTTTTTTTTTTAAGGATATTCTTTTTTACTGAAAAGATTTATTCTATTATAAACTATTGTCTATAAAGTATATGTATGTCCACATTTCATATATGCCTTATACTCTAGAACTGCTCTAAATGAATAGAACACTTAAATTTTGCTAGTTTTCTATCCTGGTGACCTAAAGCTTATCATTCATCTCTTCCATTCATTATTTGAGATCCAAAATGATGTTAGGACAAAAGAATTTTAATATCCCTTAGCTACAAATAATCCAAGGGGCCAGACTTGAGGATTATTTTCTGCACAATTGTTCACCAAATTCTCTGAAAAATATTTCTCATTTGTTTGTGAAAACTTTCAGAAATCCTCCTATGCTGGAATTAAATAAATAATTGGATTTAGAATTTGTCAGTCGCTAAAGCGCCGACTCTTGTGACCCCACGAACTGTAGCCCTCCAGACCCCTGTGTCCATGGGTTTTCCAGGCAAGAATAATGGAGTGAGTAAACCCAACCTAGGGATTGAACTGGCATCCTCTGCATTGGCAGACGGATTCTTTTACCACAGAGCCACGTTACCTTTGTTCCAAATTGAGGTACAAGCTGTGATTTTTGTTGCTGTTATGATTACCTCAAAATCTTAAAGTCATTTCCCTTGTTGCATGTGGCTTATTACCAAGTCCAATTTCAATTTCAAATTCCAATAAGTACCACCTCTATTTGCTTTCGAGGGAGTGTATGCTTTTACTATATTGGGGATTATTTATGTGTTTCTGCTCAGTCATGTCCCACTCTTTGTGACCCTGTGGACTGTAGCTCATCAGGCTCCTGTATCTGTAGAATTTTCCAGGTAAGAATACAGGAGCAGGTTGTCACTTCCTACTATAAGGGATTTTCCAAATCCAGTTATTGAATCTGTTTTCCCTGCATCTCCTTTATAGGCAGGCAAATTCTTTACCACTGGGTCACCTGGGAAGCCCCATTAGGCATCATACATGTTTGTTAAGAAAAAATTGAAATCTTCCCCATATGGCTTTGCTATGGTTTTCTAAGCTGTTATTTCCTGCTTCCTTATATGAACCCAGAATTCAAGTAAAACCATTCTTCCAAGAACATGTAGATAATCTACTCACCTAGTTGTTTTTTTTTTTTTTAAGGATATTCTTTTTTACTGAAAAGATTTATTCTATTATAAACTATTGTCTATAAAGTATATGTATGTCCACATTTCATATATGCCTTATACTCTAGAACTGCTCTAAATGAATAGAACACTTAAATTTTGCTAGTTTTCTATCCTGGTGACCTAAAGCTTATCATTCATCTCTTCCATTCATTATTTGAGATCCAAAATGATGTTAGGACAAAAGAATTTTAATATCCCTTAGCTACAAATAATCCAAGGGGCCAGACTTGAGGATTATTTTCTGCACAATTGTTCACCAAATTCTCTGAAAAATATTTCTCATTTGTTTGTGAAAACTTTCAGAAATCCTCCTAGGATGCTGGAATTAAATAAATAATTATAGAACATAAGACACAGGGAATTTAGAGATTTGATATCTCCTAAAGTTGGAGACATACTCTGAAAAATAAAGAAATTGGGGGATGTGGGGGATGGGATATTCATATGACTAAACTGGAATTATACATATCTGTAAACAACATGTAAAATCTGTCAAGTAAAATCTGTAAAATCAGAAAAGCAAAATAAAAAAACTTGTGATTGTGGGGAAAAAAAGAAAGAAATTTAAGGTAGAAAGTAGTCTGTTTTTTTCACTCCATTTTTTCACACTAATTATTTATTTCAACTAATATCTGAATGTCATTTTATTAATATTTGAATACTTGAATGCCATTTTATATTATACTGTTATACAATAGGGACATTATCTGTTATATGCTCCGAGTACTTGCCAAATATTATTTATAAAAGAAATGTATGAAATTGATCAGATTATTATTTTCCTTTCCAAAGTTTAAATTTTTCTAACTAGGATAGAAAGCCTACCTTCAGGAATTGTATACCAGGTTTTCTAAAGGTAAGAAAATATTAGGGCTTCCCCTGGTGGTCCAGTGGATAAGGACACCGCCTTGCAGTGCAAGGGGCGCCGGTTCGATCCCTGGCCTGGGAAGATCCCACGTGCCGCGGAGCGGCTGGACTGATGTGTCCAATCACCGAGCCGCAGCTCTGGAGCGCATGCGCCCAGAGCCGGTGTACGACAACAGACGCCACCGCGATAGGAGGCCCGCAGGAGCCAAAGAACAAAGACGGTTGAAAATCGAGAAATGGAAAACCAATAGAAGTGGCCCGCCCACTCCCCTCCCTCCCCAACCCGACCCCCGCCCAAAATAAATAAATAAATAAATAAATCTTTAAAAAAAAAAAAAAAAAGAAAGAAAATATTAGAATTGACTCAGTTTTAAAGTCACACTTTCCTTTCAAATAGAGGGCAAAAGAAGTGGATTCTAGTCTGTCAATTGTGAATTCTGGATTAAATATCCTTTTATTCTAATCTTAGTGAAAGAAACATTAAAAGTTCATATAGAATTTTATACTATAACATGTGATTCACTAAGATTTAATGTATTTGTTTCATCTATACTTTCTTTCTTTTGTCTTAATAATTTTAAAGCAAAACGTGGCCTTCATGATATTTTACCAATGTCAGTCAGTATATATATCCTTAAAAACTTATTTAGATATTTTCCCATATAACCAAATTTCTCCAATTTCTCAAAATATATTTTTACAATTGGATTTTTTTTTTCAAATAAAAGACCAAGTAAGGTCCCTACATGCCAGTTGATTATGTTGCTCACATCTCTCTGTATCTGCAACAGCCATATATCCCTTTTTTTTCCATTACATACTGTTGATCTGCTAATGACAACAGATCACTTTCTCTCTAATATTTCCAATGTTGTAAATTTTCTTTGCTATTTGCTTCATGATTTTGATTAATTTGTTTCTCTCTCCTTAGTATTTTTTTTTCTTCTTTTTTTTTTTTATTTTTTAGTTTTTAGGCTATTCTGGGTTTTCACTGCTGTTGCAGGGTCTTCTCTAATAGCAGGGAGTGGGGACTACTCTCTAGTTGAGATGAGCGGGCTTCTTGTTGTAGTGACTTCTCTTGTTGTGGCACTCAGGCTCTAGGGTACACAGGCTTCAGCAGTTGCAGCACATGGGCTCCATAGTTGTGGTTCCGAGGCTCTAAAGTACAGGCTCCATAGTTGTGGCTCATGGGTTTTTTTGCTCCACAGCATGTGGGATCTTCCAGGATTACGGATCAAACTCATGTAGCCTGCATTGGCAGGTGAACTCTTTACCACTGAGCTACCAGGAAAGCCCCCTGAGTATTCTTAATATACTAATTATTGGCCCTACAGATGTGGTAAAATTTAAGATTAGCTGTTTTGTGCATTTTTGAAAAAAAAATAGCTGAATGGTACCATTTATTTTGCATCATGTTTGGAGACATGCAATGTTTGACTGTCCCTTCTGAGTGATATAATGATTAATTGTACAGTTAATTCAGGTCCTAATAGCCTGTTCTCAATTGAGACATTGAGGTCAGCATTGACATAGTTTTCTGATTTCTGGCTCCAAGTAGTCTAAATCTTTCCAGCTAGTGACATCAAGGTATGGATTAAATGACTGTGCATAATCCCTTTCTTGGGTTCTTAGCCTAGAGGCTAAAGATCTGAGAAATTAATTTAGATGTGTCTGTGTATTCTAACATAGGCATATTGACCACATTTTAAAAGGAAAAACTGACTCATAAGGATTATGAAGAGGAACAGAATCTGAGAAACACCTCCCACTCAGCAACTTTCCATGAAAAATACCCTTGAGGGATCCTGCAGGGGAGCTGTGCGACAGCCTGGAGAACCAATGGTCCCTACATGCCAGTTGATTATGTTGCTCACATCTCTGTATCTGCAACAGCCATATATCCCTTTTTTTTCCATTACATACTGTTGATCTGCTAATGACAACAGATCACTTTCTCTCTAATATTTCCAATGTTGTAAATTTTCTTTGCTATTTGCTTCATGATTTTGATTAATTTGTTTCTCTCTCCTTAGTATTTTTTTTTCTTCTTTTTTTTTATTTTTTAGTTTTTAGGCTATTCTGGGTTTTCACTGCTGTTGCAGGGTCTTCTCTAATAGCAGGGAGTGGGGACTACTCTCTAGTTGAGATGAGCGGGCTTCTTGTTGTAGTGACTTCTCTTGTTGTGGCACTCAGGCTCTAGGGTACACAGGCTTCAGCAGTTGCAGCACATGGGCTCCATAGTTGTGGTTCCGAGGCTCTAAAGTACAGGCTCCATAGTTGTGGCTCATGGGTTTTTTTGCTCCACAGCATGTGGGATCTTCCAGGATTACGGATCAAACTCATGTAGCCTGCATTGGCAGGTGAACTCTTTACCACTGAGCTACCAGGAAAGCCCCCTGAGTATTCTTAATATACTAATTATTGGCCCTACAGATGTGGTAAAATTTAAGATTAGCTGTTTTGTGCATTTTTGAAAAAAAAATAGCTGAATGGTACCATTTATTTTGCATCATGTTTGGAGACATGCAATGTTTGACTGTCCCTTCTGAGTGATATAATGATTAATTGTACAGTTAATTCAGGTCCTAATAGCCTGTTCTCAATTGAGACATTGAGGTCAGCATTGACATAGTTTTCTGATTTCTGGCTCCAAGTAGTCTAAATCTTTCCAGCTAGTGACATCAAGGTATGGATTAAATGACTGTGCATAATCCCTTTCTTGGGTTCTTAGCCTAGAGGCTAAAGATCTGAGAAATTAATTTAGATGTGTCTGTGTATTCTAACATAGGCATATTGACCACATTTTAAAAGGAAAAACTGACTCATAAGGATTATGAAGAGGAACAGAATCTGAGAAACACCTCCCACTCAGCAACTTTCCATGAAAAATACCCTTGAGGGATCCTGCAGGGGAGCTGTGCGACAGCCTGGAGGGTGGGAGGGGAGGATATACATATGACTAATCTGGGACTGTACATATCTGTAAAAAACAGAACTCTGTAAAAGTAAAAAGTAAAATAAAAATTAAAAAAAAAAAAACCTTGAAAGGATACAGGTAAGAAGGAGAAAGCAACAGTGATTCTAGCAACTAAGCATAGGAAGAGTGGAAACATCAAAATTCTGGAGTATCTTTAATGTATGACATTACATAAATGTCATTGAGAGCTGATAACCCCTAAACTAAAAGAGCATTGGTAGAATTTTGGACAAATCCCACTCATATCCCCTAAATAATTAATGTCAAATTTAATTTTATATAAATCTTACCTTAGATCTTGGATTCTTGCCACTTATCTGCTCTGTAATTCTTGGGAAGTTACTTCATCTCTTTAAGCTTCTATTTCTTTATCTACGAAATATGGAGAAGATTTCCTTACATTCTTCAGAGTCTGGATGCAAGAATTAAGCCAGAGACTGAATATGTATATAACAGTATCATGTTGTTTTAAAATAGATTTTATTATTTAGAAATAGTGAGGCAAACAGAGACAAGTGTCATTGAAAATATAGCTTATTATTCTTACAGATGTGAAGAAAAAGGACACATCAGAATGTGACTCAGGAGGAAGAGAGAGAAAAGGAAATTGTGAAGAAGGGCCTTTATTGTGGTTTCCATTGGAAGAACAGGCATAACAGGTTTGATATTTTTAGGATGGCCTAGTTTGAATAATTCTGTGGGCTCTCAGATATAGGGGCTGTCTTTGGTTACCTGGTACCTGACCCTGGGGTGATTAAGGCATGTTAACAGTACTCTAAAACATGAGGATCCAACAGGCAAATTAGCATGGGTGTGGGCTCTGGATTTCATTAAAAGGCATATGGGCAAATTACTCATTGAATTTCCCCACTAGAATAATACTGTTTATGTATCAATTTACTCTTAATTCTCAACTCTATTTTTCCTCTTTCTCATAGGTCTCTTTCATCCTTTTACAAATTTGAATTGTAATAGCTTTTCAATATTGACTAATTATTTTAAATATTTTGTTTTGAAATCATTTTAGACTTGCAGAAAAGTTGCATTAATAGTACAGGGTTCATGAGTATGTTTCAATCAGTTTCCTATGATGACATCTCTTTTAAAAACTTGGTATATAGTTTATTTACAATGTTAGTTTCAGGTGTACAGCAAGTTCACTGTATGTCAACAGTGATTCTAGCAACTAAGCATAGGAAGAGTGGAAACATCAAAATTCTGGAGTATCTTTAATGTATGACATTACATAAATGTCATTGAGAGCTGATAACCCCTAAACTAAAGAGCATTGGTAGAATTTTGGACAAATCCCACTCATATCCCCTAAATAATTAATGTCAAATTTAATTTTATATAAATCTTACCTTAGATCTTGGATTCTTGCCACTTATCTGCTCTGTAATTCTTGGGAAGTTACTTCATCTCTTTAAGCTTCTATTTCTTTATCTACGAAATATGGAGAAGATTTCCTTACATTCTTCAGAGTCTGGATGCAAGAATTAAGCCAGAGACTGAATATGTATATAACAGTATCATGTTGTTTTAAAATAGATTTTATTATTTAGAAATAGTGAGGCAAACAGAGACAAGTGTCATTGAAAATATAGCTTATTATTCTTACAGATGTGAAGAAAAAGGACACATCAGAATGTGACTCAGGAGGAAGAGAGAGAAAAGGAAATTGTGAAGAAGGGCCTTTATTGTGGTTTCCATTGGAAGAACAGGCATAACAGGTTTGATATTTTTAGGATGGCCTAGTTTGAATAATTCTGTGGGCTCTCAGATATAGGGGCTGTCTTTGGTTACCTGGTACCTGACCCTGGGGTGATTAAGGCATGTTAACAGTACTCTAAAACATGAGGATCCAACAGGCAAATTAGCATGGGTGTGGGCTCTGGATTTCATTAAAAGGCATATGGGCAAATTACTCATTGAATTTCCCCACTAGAATAATACTGTTTATGTATCAATTTACTCTTAATTCTCAACTCTATTTTTCCTCTTTCTCATAGGTCTCTTTCATCCTTTTACAAATTTGAATTGTAATAGCTTTTCAATATTGACTAATTATTTTAAATATTTTGTTTTGAAATCATTTTAGACTTGCAGAAAAGTTGCATTAATAGTACAGGGTTCATGAGTATGTTTCAATCAGTTTCCTATGATGACATCTCTTTTAAAAACTTGGTATATAGTTTATTTACAATGTTAGTTTCAGGTGTACAGCAAACTGATTCAGCTGTATGCATACATATATCCATTCTTTCTCAGATTCTTTCCCCTTATAGGTTATTAAAGTGTTAAGTGTTAAGTATAGTTCCCTATGCTATACAGTATGTCCTTGTTTATCTATTTTATATATAATAGTGTATATATGTTAATCCCAAACTTCTAATTTATCCCTCCTTCCCCCACCTATGATAATATCTGCAGTAAGCATAGCATAATTAGTCAAAACCAGGAATTAATATTGTCCTGATGCTATTAATTAATCACAATTCTTTTTTCAAATCTAACCAGTCTTTTGCCTTACAGTTCATTTTCTTTTCCAGGATCCAGTTCAGGATCTTATTGCTTATATCATTGTGTCTCTTTACTCTCTCCCTATCTACAGCTATTCTTCCCTTTTGCCTTCTTTCCTTGTCTTTCATGATACTGATATTTTGAATGAATGTTATTTTGGGAGGGTTCCCTGGTGACTCAGTGGTGAAGAATCCACTTGCCAATATAGCAGATGCAAAAGATGAGGATTCGACCCCTGGATCAGGAACATCCCCTGGAGAAAGAAATGGCAACCCACTCCAGAATTCTTGCCTAGAAAATCCCATGGACAGAGGAGCCTGGTGGGCTACTGTCCATGGGGTCACAAAAGAGTCAAACATGACTTAGCATCTAAACAACAAAAGCAATGGTCTTTTTTTTTTTTTAATTGTTTCTCAATTTAGATTTGTCTGATGTTTACTTATCATTATACACTTAAAAAATAATATACAGAAGTAGTGTTATGTTCTACTCAGTGATTGAATATATCTTCTCATTTGTGATAACAATGGTAACTTGGTGAAGAATCAGGTGTCTGCCAGATTTCTGCATTGCAAAATTACTATTATATTTTTTCTTTATGATAAGCACACTGATATTAGGAGTTCAATGAGTTCTGACAGATCTATATACCTATATAACCCACATAGCTAAGATAGGGAGCATTTCCATATTTCCATCCCTTCAGAGCATTTGTTCATGTGACTTCCTAGTAACCACTCCAAAGTAACTTCTCAAAAAGCAACTCTTTTGGTGTATTTATTGATTCTCTCTGCTAAAATTTGTTAAGCATATTTGGATATGTGCCCATTAATTATATAGGTCTATAATTGCACTCTTTTTGTCTTTTTTTTATTTTGGTATCAGGATTATTCTGGCTTTAAAAATAATTTGAAAAATCCTTCTCTTTTTTTTTCTGGAAGAGTTTGTGTAATAATGTCATTATAATTTTCCCAAGTATTTAGTAGAATTCATCACCAAAGCTATCTGCACATAGAGGTTTTTTGGGTTTTTTGTTTTTGTTTTTGTTTTTAAAGATTTATTTATTATTTATTTTGGGGGTGGAGTGAGGTGGGGGTGGGGTTGGGAGGGAGGGGGGTGGGCTGCTTCTATTGGTCTTTCATTTATCTATTTTCATCCATTTTTGTTCTATGGCCCGTGTGGGCCTCCCATCATAGTGGCCTCTCGTCGCAGGGCACTGGCTCTGGGCACATGCACTCCAGAGCTCCGGCTCAGTAATTGGACACATCAGTCCAGCCGCTCCGCAGCACGTGGGATCTTCCCAGGCCAGGGGTCGAACCAGCACCTTTTGCACTGCAAAGCGGTGTCCTTACCCACTGGGTCACCAGGGAAGCCCTGCACCTAGAGTTTTGATGATGGGTATGTTTATAGCAATAAATTTACATTGTTTAATACACATATGATTATCAAGATTTTCTATTTCTTTGTGAGTATGTTTTGAAAGTTTCTGTCCTTTATCTAAATTGTCAAAAGACAGGGAAGCCTGACATTGTGCAGTCCATGGTGTCGCAAAGAGTTGGACACGACTGAGTGACTGAACTGAACTGAAGAAAATGTGACTGAATTCCAACTCGGCCACTTGCTTAAAGTACAAATTTTGTGACACACCAGTCATTATTTTGCATTTAATTGTTTTTGCATGATGTAAATCCAACAGCATTTCTTGCACTTGAGCTAAACTGAAAATATATATGGTTTCTTATGGCAAGAAGGGGGACTCCCATATCTTTAAATAATGTTTAACTTTGGTTCTCCCAAAAAGCTGAGCTTGAGATAAAATTTTCTCTGTGTGAAGTGATCCCAGGTCATTGGAGACATGAAATTGTAAGAGTGAAATAGGAAAGTAAGGAAGGCTAACCTAAAGGTACATTATTCCCTTGATTCTGCCGTGAACTAAACTCCCTTGCAGAGTTTCTGGAGAAAACTTGGAATATGTCCCAGAGCTATCAGCCTGGGACTTCCCTGGTGGTCAAGTGGTTAAGACATTGCCTTCCAATGCAGGGAGTATGAGCTTGATCCCTGATGGGAAGCTAAGATCCCACATGCCTTGAGACCAAAAAATGAAAACATAAAACAGAAGCAATACTGTAACAAATTCAGTGAAGACTAAAAAAAAAAAAAAAAAAGATGGTCCACATCCAAAAAACTATTAAAAAAAAAAAAAAGAACCGTCAGTTGAAGACTACTCAAGAGAGGTATTTTAATCCCTGACTCCTGTCTACTACATGCCCAGCAAGGTGTTGTCTCTTTGGCTGTTCCAGAATTGCTGCGCCAGTTCCTGCAGATTCCCTTGTTGAGACATAAGAGAAGCCCTAGGGCATAAAGGAAGACATAAGGAACAGTTAAGGTGTATATATATCTGAAGACTGCTGGTTGTCATACCAATAACCAGAGCCAAAAAGTGGTGGGAATTTATAAACTGGCATAAAAGTTGCCCAACTGGGGCTTCCCTGGTGGTTCAGTGGGTAAGGACACCACGTTGCAGTGCAAGGGGTGCCAGTTCGATCCCTGGCCTGGGAAGATCCCACGTGCTGTGGAGCAGCTGGACTGATGCGTCCAATTACCGAGCCGGAGCTCTGGAGCGCATGCGCCCAGAGCCGGTGCTCTGTGACAAGAGAGGCCACTGCGATGGGAGGTCCACATAGGCCAAAGAACAAAAATAGGTGAAAGATCAATAGAAGTGGCCAAAAAAAAAGTTGTCCAACCTATTCCCATTCGCTGCCTTGGTAATTTACACACTGTCGAGTCAATTTACAGATGTTTGCTCAATGAGAACAGCTCAAGCAAGTTGTTTTTTCATAGATGCTTTAGGTTTCATTCCTCCTGATAAATACAGAACCATCAAGCTTTTATTCAAGTGAGAATTCTGATTTTGGAGATAGGAATCTTGATGCTGGAGGGACTACAAGGGTTTGTTCTCTGAGTTTCCAAAATTTATGACTTCCATTAGTTCAGAGATAAATTGTAAGAGTGAAATAGGAAAGTAAGGAAGGCTAACCTAAAGGTACATTATTCCCTTGATTCTGCCGTGAACTAAACTCCCTTGCAGAGTTTCTGGAGAAAACTTGGAATATGTCCCAGAGCTATCAGCCTGGGACTTCCCTGGTGGTCAAGTGGTTAAGACATTGCCTTCC
Source organism: Tragulus kanchil (assembly GCA_022376925.1). Lineage (NCBI taxonomy): Eukaryota > Metazoa > Chordata > Mammalia > Artiodactyla > Tragulidae > Tragulus > Tragulus kanchil. The sequence goes on along the minus strand of JAIOJX010000028.1, from coordinate 201,808,682 downwards.
AATGCAGGGAGTATGAGCTTGATCCCTGATGGGAAGCTAAGATCCCACATGCCTTGAGACCAAAAAATGAAAACATAAAACAGAAGCAATACTGTAACAAATTCAGTGAAGACTAAAAAAAAAAAAAAAAAAGATGGTCCACATCCAAAAAACTATTAAAAAAAAAAAAAAGAACCGTCAGTTGAAGACTACTCAAGAGAGGTATTTTAATCCCTGACTCCTGTCTACTACATGCCCAGCAAGGTGTTGTCTCTTTGGCTGTTCCAGAATTGCTGCGCCAGTTCCTGCAGATTCCCTTGTTGAGACATAAGAGAAGCCCTAGGGCATAAAGGAAGACATAAGGAACAGTTAAGGTGTATATATATCTGAAGACTGCTGGTTGTCATACCAATAACCAGAGCCAAAAAGTGGTGGGAATTTATAAACTGGCATAAAAGTTGCCCAACTGGGGCTTCCCTGGTGGTTCAGTGGGTAAGGACACCACGTTGCAGTGCAAGGGGTGCCAGTTCGATCCCTGGCCTGGGAAGATCCCACGTGCTGTGGAGCAGCTGGACTGATGCGTCCAATTACCGAGCCGGAGCTCTGGAGCGCATGCGCCCAGAGCCGGTGCTCTGTGACAAGAGAGGCCACTGCGATGGGAGGTCCACATAGGCCAAAGAACAAAAATAGGTGAAAGATCAATAGAAGTGGCCAAAAAGTTGGCCCACCTATGACCATTCGCTGCCTTGGCAATTTACACACTGTCGAGCCAATTTACAGATGGTTGCTCAATGAGAACAGCTCAAGCAAGTTGTTTTTTCATAGATGCTTTAGGTTTCATTCCTCCTGATAAATACAGAACCATCAAGCTTTTATTCAAGTGAGAATTCTGATTTTTGAGATAGGAATCTTGATGCTGGAGGGGACTACAAGGGTTGTTCTCTGAGTGCCAAGACATATATGCTCAAATAAACTATGACAGTCATAAATGCCACCTCTAAAACTTTATGACTTCCATTAGTTCTGTATATTGATCAAGACTGGCACTTTCCATTTGTTTTGATTATTATAATATTTTCTGTTGTGGTTGTAAAAATGCCTATAATTCAGCATTTCAGAGCACTTGAAAATTTTTAATATGAAAAATGTGTCTGTGTGACTTTACATACATTCCTATCTAAATTTCAGGACTAACATAACCTAAGATCTTCTATTTTATTTCATCATTCAAATTGCTCACCACTCCTTCCCACTCCATCTCCGTCATAACCCTTAGTAGGATTCAGGTGAACTCCAAGATATGACAAAGACATCTTAGATGTACTTACTCTGTTTTTTGTTCTTGGTCAGTATTTAAAAGCATAATTTCACACTTATGAAGGCCATATAAAATGTTTAAACACAATTTAGTGAAAGTGGACACCAAAAATTACCTTTCTTGATAGTTTTACAGAAATAAACAGCTTGTAGGTAATTATGCTTTATTTCAGATCATACAAATCTTCTATTTACAGTTTAAATTGCATTTTTATTTTTTAAGACCTGAAAGTGTTTAATTCAATCCTGGAAATCAGATACACATAAGTTATCAAACTCTTAAGTCATTGGGAGCATTTTGACTCATTTAAAATTAGGCATTTTTCATGTCTCTTCTCCACATACAAGGAATTTGTGCGACCTGCAGATGACTCACTTGGCAGCAAATTCACACTTCTGGCTCTTACACCAGTTCTTCCTCTCCACATAGGCCATAGAGAACAAAAATAGAGAGGCCACTGCGATGGGAGGTACACATAGGCCAAAGAACAAAAATAGGTGAAAGATCAATAGAAGTGGCCAAAAAAAAAGTTGTCCAACCTATTCCCATTCGCTGCCTTGGTAATTTACACACTGTCGAGTCAATTTACAGATGTTTGCTCAATGAGAACAGCTCAAGCAAGTTGTTTTTTCATAGATGCTTTAGGTTTCATTCCTCCTGATAAATACAGAACCATCAAGCTTTTATTCAAGTGAGAATTCTGATTTTTGAGATAGGAATCTTGATGCTGGAGGGGACTACAAGGGTTGTTCTCTGAGTGCCAAGACATATATGCTCAAATAAACTATGACAGTCATAAATGCCACCTCTAAAACTTTATGACTTCCATTAGTTCTGTATATTGATCAAGACTGGCACTTTCCATTTGTTTTGATTATTATAATATTTTCTGTTGTGGTTGTAAAAATGCCTATAATTCAGCATTTCAGAGCACTTGAAAATTTTTAATATGAAAAATGTGTCTGTGTGACTTTACATACATTCCTATCTAAATTTCAGGACTAACATAACCTAAGATCTTCTATTTTATTTCATCATTCAAATTGCTCACCACTCCTTCCCACTCCATCTCCGTCATAACCCTTAGTAGGATTCAGGTGAACTCCAAGATATGACAAAGACATCTTAGATGTACTTACTCTGTTTTTTGTTCTTGGTCAGTATTTAAAAGCATAATTTCACACTTATGAAGGCCATATAAAATGTTTAAACACAATTTAGTGAAAGTGGACACCAAAAATTACCTTTCTTGATAGTTTTACAGAAATAAACAGCTTGTAGGTAATTATGCTTTATTTCAGATCATACAAATCTTCTATTTACAGTTTAAATTGCATTTTTATTTTTTAAGACCTGAAAGTGTTTAATTCAATCCTGGAAATCAGATACACATAAGTTATCAAACTCTTAAGTCATTGGGAGCATTTTGACTCATTTAAAATTAGGCATTTTTCATGTCTCTTCTCCACATACAAGGAATTTGTGCGACCTGCAGATGACTCACTTGGCAGCAAATTCACACTTCTGGCCTCTCCTTACACCTCAGTTCTTCCTCTCAACAATCACAGGGTATTTATCTTTTTCTCTTCCTTCTCATCTCCACCACTTCTCCTATTCAAGATGTATTTCATTTCAGTTCATAAATCACCAAAACTAATATAAGAAGAATCAGAAAATATGAACATCCCTTAAATAAATTTATAATTTATTAAATAAATTTATAATTATATAAATTTGTTAAATAAATTTATAATTATAAATTTTAAATAAATTTTAATTAAATCAATTTGCAATTATAAAAATTCTCATATAAAGAACTTCAGGCCCAAATGACTTCATCAGTAAAATCTATCAAGTACTTAATAAAAAGAAATTTCAAGAATACACAAATATCTTCAGAAAATAGAGAAATTGCCTTCCAATCTTCTTTTTGTGAGCCAGCATGACCCTGGTATCAAAATCAGTCAATAAATTTAGTTGAAAAGAGTATTAAATAAGTACATAGATACAAAGTGACACAGATACAAATTCGAACCTTGTTGCTTATAAAACTGTGTGACATACATTCCTCATGCCTTCTCATCTCTCGGATCTTTGGTTTAGAGTCACATACAGCTTTATTTTTATTAAAATAGGTATTTTTTTTGTTTTATAATATTTGCACTATATTTATGTCATGAACATTTTTTCCCATTATTAAATATCCATCTGTAATTTTTTACTGCTTCTCAAAGCAATGTCTTTTGTTTGTTTACAAAGCAGTATTCTACAATTAAAGCTTTTTTGAACCATATAAAATGTTTAAACACAATTTAGTGAAAGTGGACACCAAAAATTACCTTTCTTGATAGTTTTACAGAAATAAACAGCTTGTAGGTAATTATGCTTTATTTCAGATCATACAAATCTTCTATTTACAGTTTAAATTGCATTTTTATTTTTTAAGACCTGAAAGTGTTTAATTCAATCCTGGAAATCAGATACACATAAGTTATCAAACTCTTAAGTCATTGGGAGCATTTTGACTCATTTAAAATTAGGCATTTTTCATGTCTCTTCTCCACATACAAGGAATTTGTGCGACCTGCAGATGACTCACTTGGCAGCAAATTCACACTTCTGGCCTCTCCTTACACCTCAGTTCTTCCTCTCAACAATCACAGGGTATTTATCTTTTTCTCTTCCTTCTCATCTCCACCACTTCTCCTATTCAAGATGTATTTCATTTCAGTTCATAAATCACCAAAACTAATATAAGAAGAATCAGAAAATATGAACATCCCTTAAATAAATTTATAATTTATTAAATAAATTTATAATTATATAAATTTGTTAAATAAATTTATAATTATAAATTTTAAATAAATTTTAATTAAATCAATTTGCAATTATAAAAATTCTCATATAAAGAACTTCAGGCCCAAATGACTTCATCAGTAAAATCTATCAAGTACTTAATAAAAAGAAATTTCAAGAATACACAAATATCTTCAGAAAATAGAGAAATTGCCTTCCAATCTTCTTTTTGTGAGCCAGCATGACCCTGGTATCAAAATCAGTCAATAAATTTAGTTGAAAAGAGTATTAAATAAGTACATAGATACAAAGTGACACAGATACAAATTCGAACCTTGTTGCTTATAAAACTGTGTGACATACATTCCTCATGCCTTCTCATCTCTCGGATCTTTGGTTTAGAGTCACATACAGCTTTATTTTTATTAAAATAGGTATTTTTTTTGTTTTATAATATTTGCACTATATTTATGTCATGAACATTTTTTCCCATTATTAAATATCCATCTGTAATTTTTTACTGCTTCTCAAAGCAATGTCTGTTTGTTTAAGCAGTTTTAATTGGCTTTATCGAAGTACTGCTTCTGAGTATTTTGCACATTCTTTGTTTTGTGTATTAAAACATACACAATATGAAAAATCCCCTTTAGCATTTATCATAATATCTTTTCCTTTAAAAAAATATTTTTTGTGTATTTCATCTAAATTAATCTCTATCCTTTTTAATAGTATTAGCCTTAAAAGTTTTCACAAGAACTTTGAAATACAGTATGACATAAATCTGTCAGCATAATAATAAATAGGTCAAAACTACTGAAAAGATGAATAATGAGCAAAATATCTCATTATGTTATAAAAAAGCATCAATATTTGAAAATTACCAGATGTTAGCCTAGGGCTATGCAAATTTTAAGTGCATAGTATAAATTTTGAGGAAACTATGTCCAAACTCTGTGTGGCTCTCTCTTTGCCCCTCTCTTTCTAAAAAGAAATTTCTGTGATTCTTTATCTCACTTACAGTTGTGTTAAATCATTCAGTCATGCCTGATTCTTTGTGGCTCCCTGGACTGTAGCTTACCGGACTCCCCTGTCCATGCGGAGTCTCCAAGCAAGAATACTGGGTAGGGTAGCCTCTCCCTTCTCCAGGGACTCTTCCCAACCCAGGAATCAAACCTGTGTCTCCTGCAATGTAGGTGGGTTCTTTTTATCTGAACCTCCAAGGAAGACAAACTTTTAAGCAAGACTTTTAAAAATCTTTTAAGCAAAGCTTGAACAGTTTGTTGATAATTCTCTACAAAGCTGTTAGTTTATTAATAAGCATATATGACCTGTATCAAAATAAAGGAACATATCATAAAGGTATGTATTTTTATGTTTCTTTCATAAGCCAGAAAGATTACAAAATAGCTACCTTAATGTATTTCATGAAATAAGGATCGCTTAACACCAAGTGGAACCACGTATTAAAAGGAAAACTTTACAACCAAATTGATTCGTTCAATCATTCATTCAATGAAGATGCCTGATATCCTTTAAATCTTAATACTGGTTTAAATGGTAATCTGGAAAATTAACAGTCTTCCCTAATTTGAGTTTCAGATTTTGCTCATGAATTCCATAGAGCAGTTTCCCTTTATCATTGACCCTATAAATATTGTATATTCATAAAATTTAATAAAACCTAACTTTAAAAATATACCACAAAAGACAAATAGCTATGAATGCCAAAATTTTCACTGACTAATGTAACAGGAGTCTATAATCACAGACTCCAATCTGCCCCCAAACAAATTACACTGTGACAAAAAATGTCTACAAGAAAAGTCAAAATGAATAATATGGAGTCAGCTTCAGTGGAGTGATCCAACAGAATACTCACTAAAGATTAAATGGGATCTGACAGCAAGGCGAGATACGACTCCTGGATCCCAAGTGCAGAGGTTTATTGCCAATGCTGAGCTGGAAACCTGGCCTAGAAAGGGGGGATGTCCAGAGGAAGCCGCACTGGTATTGGAAAGCAGGCTCTTGCCCATAAAGGTTAGTGATGTTGAAACCTCAGAAACCTCTGAGGTTCAAATTGGGTAAGTCAGTATTTCAGACTGGCAGGGTGGAGAGGCCTGCCTGGTTCTGCTGAGTAGCTGAGAACACAACATACTGGAGTGAGGCATTCGGGGTTCTGTTCCCAAGCCCTGGCTTTTATTCTCCCAAGAAATCAGTGTCAGCCACTTAACATTCTCTGTCCCAGTTTTCTTCTAAGTATAATCAGATGTATGCATTGACCACATACTGAATTTACTAGGATGTTACCAGTTAGTGTTTTAAAATAGAAGAGAATAAAATAGAACAGAACAAAAATTACAGAGCTTTAAGAAACTGTACAGATCCACTAATCCAGCCCTTTCAACACTATGGCTTTGAGACAAGAGACATACCCCCACATCACAGGTCTAGTTGGTGTTCTGAAAGCTTCTGTTTTTCAACTTGGAAATAGACACTGGAATATGTCCTTTGAATATTCTATTCTATCTTGTGCTGGGAAAATAAGTATTGCTCTGTGAAGAATTAAAAATTATGATCTAGATAGATATGCAGTGACCTGAAAAGTATTAAGTACAACCAAATTGATTCGTTCAATCATTCATTCAATGAAGATGCCTGATATCCTTTAAATCTTAATACTGGTTTAAATGGTAATCTGGAAAATTAACAGTCTTCCCTAATTTGAGTTTCAGATTTTGCTCATGAATTCCATAGAGCAGTTTCCTTTATCATTGACCCTATAAATATTGTATATTCATAAAATTTAATAAAACCTAACTTTAAAAATATACCACAAAAGACAAATAGCTATGAATGCCAAAATTTTCACTGACTAATGTAACAGGAGTCTATAATCACAGACTCCAATCTGCCCCCAAACAAATTACACTGTGACAAAAAATGTCTACAAGAAAAGTCAAAATGAATAATATGGAGTCAGCTTCAGTGGAGTGATCCAACAGAATACTCACTAAAGATTAAATGGGATCTGACAGCAAGGCGAGATACGACTCCTGGATCCCAAGTGCAGAGGTTTATTGCCAATGCTGAGCTGGAAACCTGGCCTAGAAAGGGGGGATGTCCAGAGGAAGCCGCACTGGTATTGGAAAGCAGGCTCTTGCCCATAAAGGTTAGTGATGTTGAAACCTCAGAAACCTCTGAGGTTCAAATTGGGTAAGTCAGTATTTCAGACTGGCAGGGTGGAGAGGCCTGCCTGGTTCTGCTGAGTAGCTGAGAACACAACATACTGGAGTGAGGCATTCGGGGTTCTGTTCCCAAGCCCTGGCTTTTATTCTCCCAAGAAATCAGTGTCAGCCACTTAACATTCTCTGTCCCAGTTTTCTTCTAAGTATAATCAGATGTATGCATTGACCACATACTGAATTTACTAGGATGTTACCAGTTAGTGTTTTAAAATAGAAGAGAATAAAATAGAACAGAACAAAAATTACAGAGCTTTAAGAAACTGTACAGATCCACTAATCCAGCCCTTTCAACACTATGGCTTTGAGACAAGAGACATACCCCCACATCACAGGTCTAGTTGGTGTTCTGAAAGCTTCTGTTTTTCAACTTGGAAATAGACACTGGAATATGTCCTTTGAATATTCTATTCTATCTTGTGCTGGGAAAATAAGTATTGCTCTGTGAAGAATTAAAAATTATGATCTAGATAGATATGCAGTGACCTGAAAAGTATTAATGATACATACCTTAACAAAAACTGAAGCTCCAATACTTTGGCCACCTGATGTGAAGAGTCGACTCATTGGAAAAGACCCTGATGCTGGGAAAGACTGAAGGCAGGAGGAGAAGAGGACAACAGAGGATGACATGGGTGGATGGCATCATCAGCTCAATGGGTATGAGTCTGAGCAAGCTCTAGGAGATGGTGAAAGACAAGGAAGCCTGCCATGCTGCAGTGCATAGGGTCACAAAGAGTCAGACATGACTTAGTGACTGAACAATAAGAACAAGCCTAATGAAAAAGTATTGCACGGTAATATACGCAACACAAGCCTGTTTCTACTAAGTAGATATGCATATACTTCTGAGAGAAGGACATGCTGTCAAGTAACAACAGTAATTATTTTATGGTGGAATTATAGGTTATTTTTATTTTCCTTTTTTGCCTTATCAGTGATTTCTAATATATGGAATATGTATTTTGTTTACAGTTAAAAAAAAATTTCATTCTGTGTCCTAAAATGTAAAATTACATCAAGGTTTTAAAAAATTAGTTTTTAATACCCTGAACCAATTTATTTTTTAGATTTCTTTTGATCTTTTGACTACCTCAGATCTGCACTGTTAGCTGAGACCTCTGTTTTAACCTCCAGACACATTTATCCAAATATTCTACTTATAGTTGAGGGCCCCATTTCTCTCCAGTCTCCTTTGGGACATTAGTGGTCTATCAGTCATTATACTATGTTAGTATTTAACAATACTTACCTTTGGAGATGTAACTGAGTACTTGATACCAAGGCCTCAGGCCCACTTTTAATAACAAGGAAAATTCTTCCAAAGTGTACCACGTTAGTTTAAATAAAAAAAACAGAACAAAATTACAGAGCTTTAAGAAACTGTACAGATCCACTAATCCAGCCCTTTCAACACTATGGCTTTGAGACAAGAGACATACCCCCACATCACAGGTCTAGTTGGTGTTCTGAAAGCTTCTGTTTTTCAACTTGGAAATAGACACTGGAATATGTCCTTTGAATATTCTATTCTATCTTGTGCTGGGAAAATAAGTATTGCTCTGTGAAGAATTAAAAATTATGATCTAGATAGATATGCAGTGACCTGAAAAGTATTAATGATACATACCTTAACAAAAACTGAAGCTCCAATACTTTGGCCACCTGATGTGAAGAGTCGACTCATTGGAAAAGACCCTGATGCTGGGAAAGACTGAAGGCAGGAGGAGAAGAGGACAACAGAGGATGACATGGGTGGATGGCATCATCAGCTCAATGGGTATGAGTCTGAGCAAGCTCTAGGAGATGGTGAAAGACAAGGAAGCCTGCCATGCTGCAGTGCATAGGGTCACAAAGAGTCAGACATGACTTAGTGACTGAACAATAAGAACAAGCCTAATGAAAAGTATTGCACGGTAATATACGCAACACAAGCCTGTTTCTACTAAGTAGATATGCATATACTTCTGAGAGAAGGACATGCTGTCAAGTAACAACAGTAATTATTTTATGGTGGAATTATAGGTTATTTTTATTTTCCTTTTTTGCCTTATCAGTGATTTCTAATATATGGAATATGTATTTTGTTTACAGTTAAAAAAAAATTTCATTCTGTGTCCTAAAATGTAAAATTACATCAAGGTTTTAAAAAATTAGTTTTTAATACCCTGAACCAATTTATTTTTTAGATTTCTTTTGATCTTTTGACTACCTCAGATCTGCACTGTTAGCTGAGACCTCTGTTTTAACCTCCAGACACATTTATCCAAATATTCTACTTATAGTTGAGGGCCCCATTTCTCTCCAGTCTCCTTTGGGACATTAGTGGTCTATCAGTCATTATACTATGTTAGTATTTAACAATACTTACCTTTGGAGATGTAACTGAGTACTTGATACCAAGGCCTCAGGCCCACTTTTAATAACAAGGAAAATAAACAGCTCAGTTCCAAAGTGTAATGTCAGCACATAAGTTGATTTACCTTTTAAAACAATAATAAATATATCTCAGGTCCTGACCACAGTCTGATATAAACTCTAGCTTATTGACTGGAATTCAATTGTACTGAAATTCTAGTTCAGTACAGGTGAACTTCAACCTCAGTGATATCATTGATTATTAAAACCTTTGCTTTCTCCCATCTATTAATGCTTTATTCTCCTCCTATCCAACTGCATGATGATTATTGCAATCACTTTTCCCTAAATTCACTGCCCCCTTTCTCTTTCCATTTCACATTTCCAACAAACCACATTCTCCAAACTGATGTGACATTTTGACTTTTCTATACCTATACCCAATGTACTAAGCACTATTGGAAAAAAAAAAAGTTTCCTTATAAATTCACAATCATTCATCTTAAGGCTGCAAGACAATTACTTGGCCCTATACTGTCTGATTCTCCCCTTAAATTCCACCAAAACTGTTTTCATCATTATTATCAATGTCACATATTTCATCAACTCCAGGAGAAACTGTTTTGTTCCTTAGCTTATTAGATCACGGAGCTATCTCCAATTGACTATCACTTTCTACCTTTAAAATATTTTGTTTCTGGGTTTCCCTGGTGGTCCAGTGGGTAAGGAGTCCGCCTTGCAGTGCAAGGGACACTGGTTCCATCCCTGGCCCAGGAAGATACCATGTTCAGCGGAGTGGCTGGACCTATGTGTCCTATTATGAGCCAGAGCTCTGGAGTGCGTGTGCCCAGAGCTAGTGCTCTGCAGTGAAAGAGGCCACTGCAACGGGAGGCCCACACATGCCAAAGAATAAAAAAGATGAATGAAAATAAATATAAATAAATAAAAAAGAGGCATGATGGGGAAAAGAAAAAATATATTTTGTTTCTTTAGTTTCTAAAACTTAAGAGAGTTTTAATTTTATTTGTACTGTCTGTTTAATCTTAGTCTTACCTGAAGGTTTATCTTCCCTTATTGAGCTATAAGACTTTGCTCAAAGATCTGTCCTAGGCCTTCTTGTCCTTCACTCTGCATTCCCCATCTAAGACTATATCATCTCTTCCTTTCTTTTGATTTCAGTGAGCACCTATATTCTTGCTGTTGCTAACGAAAAAACAGCTCAGTTCCAAAGTGTAATGTCAGCACATAAGTTGATTTACCTTTTAAAACAATAATAAATATATCTCAGGTCCTGACCACAGTCTGATATAAACTCTAGCTTATTGACTGGAATTCAATTGTACTGAAATTCTAGTTCAGTACAGGTGAACTTCAACCTCAGTGATATCATTGATTATTAAAACCTTTGCTTTCTCCCATCTATTAATGCTTTATTCTCCTCCTATCCAACTGCATGATGATTATTGCAATCACTTTTCCCTAAATTCACTGCCCCCTTTCTCTTTCCATTTCACATTTCCAACAAACCACATTCTCCAAACTGATGTGACATTTTGACTTTTCTATACCTATACCCAATGTACTAAGCACTATTGGAAAAAAAAAAAGTTTCCTTATAAATTCACAATCATTCATCTTAAGGCTGCAAGACAATTACTTGGCCCTATACTGTCTGATTCTCCCCTTAAATTCCACCAAAACTGTTTTCATCATTATTATCAATGTCACATATTTCATCAACTCCAGGAGAAACTGTTTTGTTCCTTAGCTTATTAGATCACGGAGCTATCTCCAATTGACTATCACTTTCTACCTTTAAAATATTTTGTTTCTGGGTTTCCCTGGTGGTCCAGTGGGTAAGGAGTCCGCCTTGCAGTGCAAGGGACACTGGTTCCATCCCTGGCCCAGGAAGATACCATGTTCAGCGGAGTGGCTGGACCTATGTGTCCTATTATGAGCCAGAGCTCTGGAGTGCGTGTGCCCAGAGCTAGTGCTCTGCAGTGAAAGAGGCCACTGCAACGGGAGGCCCACACATGCCAAAGAATAAAAAAGATGAATGAAAATAAATATAAATAAATAAAAAAGAGGCATGATGGGGAAAAGAAAAAATATATTTTGTTTCTTTAGTTTCTAAAACTTAAGAGAGTTTTAATTTTATTTGTACTGTCTGTTTAATCTTAGTCTTACCTGAAGGTTTATCTTCCCTTATTGAGCTATAAGACTTTGCTCAAAGATCTGTCCTAGGCCTTCTTGTCCTTCACTCTGCATTCCCCATCTAAGACTATATCATCTCTTCCTTTCTTTTGATTTCAGTGAGCACCTATATTCTTGCTGTTGCTCAGTCTCCAAGTTGTGTTCAACTCTTTGAGACCCTATCGACTGCAGCAGGCTTCCCTCTAGCTCACCATTTCTGAGTTTGCCCAAGTTCATGGCCATTGAATCGATGATGTCATCCAACCATCTCATCCTCTGTTATCCACTTCTACTCCTGCCTTGAATCTTTCCCAGAATTGCCAGTGAGTCAGCTCTTCACATCATGTGGCCAAAGTATTGGAACTTCAGTTTCAGCATCAGTATTCAGGGTTGGTTTCCTTTAGGATTGATTGGTTTGATCTCCTTGCTGTCCTGAGACCCTCAAGAGTCTTCTCCAGCCCCATAGTTCAAAAGCATCAATACTTCAGTGTTCTTGGATATCAAACTTATATCATTAATTCACACCTCTCTTTGATGTTCCAGGTCATTACTTCACATCTATTATATTTAGGTGCTTCAGGGGCACTCAGACTTAACATATATTAAAAACATGATCTTTCTCTTCCTGGAACAGTGTTTAGTCTTCATTCAGTGCTACTCAGTGCTGCCTAGTCAATGGCACCTCCTTCTACCAGATGTTCAAGGCAAAACCTGCTTGTCTTCTTTGACTCTTGCCATTCCCTTCCCTCTCTGACTAACTTCATCAATTAATGCTATCTCCAAGACAGGTCTCAATCACATCTCTCCATTTACAGTGCCCATACCTTAAATTAGACTATTATTTTTACCTATAATAAGGTCTGATAGGGCTTCCTCCACCTTCTTGTATTTTAACTCACATTGTTGTCACCATGATCTTTTAAAACTCATTTTTACCTTCATACACTCTCATGACTTAACTCATCTTAAGCTGAATGAAAATAAATATAAATAAATAAAAAAGAGGCATGATGGGGAAAAGAAAAAATATATTTTGTTTCTTTAGTTTCTAAAACTTAAGAGAGTTTTAATTTTATTTGTACTGTCTGTTTAATCTTAGTCTTACCTGAAGGTTTATCTTCCCTTATTGAGCTATAAGACTTTGCTCAAAGATCTGTCCTAGGCCTTCTTGTCCTTCACTCTGCATTCCCCATCTAAGACTATATCATCTCTTCCTTTCTTTTGATTTCAGTGAGCACCTATATTCTTGCTGTTGCTCAGTCTCCAAGTTGTGTTCAACTCTTTGAGACCCTATCGACTGCAGCAGGCTTCCCTCTAGCTCACCATTTCTGAGTTTGCCCAAGTTCATGGCCATTGAATCGATGATGTCATCCAACCATCTCATCCTCTGTTATCCACTTCTACTCCTGCCTTGAATCTTTCCCAGAATTGCCAGTGAGTCAGCTCTTCACATCATGTGGCCAAAGTATTGGAACTTCAGTTTCAGCATCAGTATTCAGGGTTGGTTTCCTTTAGGATTGATTGGTTTGATCTCCTTGCTGTCCTGAGACCCTCAAGAGTCTTCTCCAGCCCCATAGTTCAAAAGCATCAATACTTCAGTGTTCTTGGATATCAAACTTATATCATTAATTCACACCTCTCTTTGATGTTCCAGGTCATTACTTCACATCTATTATATTTAGGTGCTTCAGGGGCACTCAGACTTAACATATATTAAAAACATGATCTTTCTCTTCCTGGAACAGTGTTTAGTCTTCATTCAGTGCTACTCAGTGCTGCCTAGTCAATGGCACCTCCTTCTACCAGATGTTCAAGGCAAAACCTGCTTGTCTTCTTTGACTCTTGCCATTCCCTTCCCTCTCTGACTAACTTCATCAATTAATGCTATCTCCAAGACAGGTCTCAATCCACACATCTCTCTCCATTTACAGTGCCCATACCTTAAATTAGACTATTATTTTTTACCTATAATAAGGTCTGATAGGGCTTCCTCCACCTTCTTGTATTTTCTTCCACTATATTCTCCACATTGTTGTCACCATGATCTTTTAAAAACTAACATTTGATCATTTTTTTCCTACAAAAATCTTCATACAGCTTCCCATTGCCTGTAAGATAAAGACCAGATTCCTTAACGTCATCTGTAAGACCTTGCGTGATCTGCTTCCTACTTATTTTTCTAGTCTCATTCAATGATAGTCACCTCTATAAAAGTGTAACAGAGGACATGAATGATTATCCTCCTTTTAGAGCTCAGGAAACAATTCTCTGAGAATGCAAATTATTTAAATTTAAATTGTTTTCTCACTGTCAATGCTTAGAATTTAGTAGAGCCAAGATTCTGACCTAATCAGGTTGATTCTTACCGTGTTTCAGACCACAACCTTGTCTCTAGAGCTCCAAATTCATTTAAAATAGTACATAAGCCTCAAAGGAAGATTGTACTGAAATCAAACTGATAGTTCGCATTAAGGAATATACTTCCAGGGATAAGACAAAGATTCACTGCAAATCACTATGAATTATGGATTTTTATTTTACCAAATCTTAGTAGATACAATATTAATAACAGCCAAGATATATTGAATATGTATTCAATATGAATACTTTATACTCATTCTTTCATTTATGTCCCATATTTGTCAAATGATCCCCATAGACTTCTTAAGAAAGGATAAAAAATCCAAGCTCTGCACTCACTTTTCTAGATTTTTTTGTCATTGAATGGCCTTCCACTGACACTCTATAGACTTTCAACACAATATAGCATTCATAAATCCCTGACCTTTCCTGCAATTTTCAGTCTGTGCATGTGATCACATTGTTCCACAGATAAATTGCTACATGCTTTTCTTTTTCATGATCTTAATTATGAAAAGTCTAAGCCCCTAGACATAGATAGCACATTATTAAGTGGCAATAAATGAGTGCATGATGAATTGAATTGGTCCTCCAAAAATAAGAAATAGCTATTTGCTTAAATGCACATATTGGTGTCTTAAGGTAAACAACTGAAAATCCCCATCAGAGCTTCAACTTTTGCCATAAAAGTGGATGAAAACAATGATCTATATCTAAATCAGTAGAAAGAAAATTACAAAAATAGTACTAAGTAAAGATTTGAATATTAGGAAAAATCATGTAGAATATTCAGAAAATGAAACGGATAATTATATTTAATCTCTTTGCCTGAGAAACTGATTTCTTAAATCCTCACATAGAAACAGACCTCATCTTGTATATTCATGCTTGTCATGCCACCCTTAATCATTATATACATAATAAGATTTTCTTGTATTTTTCCTTTATTTAAAGATATTATAAGTAATAATCTTCCTGTCTTCGATGCTATGGTTACACTATAATTTTATTTTTTTGGTATTTTGTCCATTTAGAATTTTGGAAGTTAAAGAAGCTTAAATTTAAATATTTTACATATAACACTATATTTGGTATCCAGTTCAAGCTGTAAGTCTAATTTCTGGGCTCTTTCTGCTGTAAGAGACTTTCTTAGTATAGGAGCCAAGCACTTAATCACAGCTTAGTTTTGTGGAGACTGAGAACACGTCTTATGAATAAGTAGGGTGTGGTTGGAAGAGCTCTGGACAAAAAATAAAGATCCTCTCTTCTATGCTCAATTATCCAACATTAGGGCAAATATCTTCTCAGTTTTTAATTGGAGGATTTGCAATATATGATTTTAAAGTTTCCTCCTTCTTACCTTAAGTTCTATGATTGTAGATCAAGTAGGGAAATTTTTACAAAGCTAAATTCTTCAGCTCTTGTCTCTACCATTGTTTGAAAGGGATGATAGGCAAATCAAAAGGACTAAAATTTCAGTCTGAGAAGCCAGAATGTTAATAAAACTCTGATACTGGTCATTTCTTATGTATAATTGCAGCTTGTATTTCAGTGCATCAGCAGTTTATCCAGGAATCTGAAAGTACATGAACATGGCAGGTACCCATAGTGTTAATAAGGACTTATATCCCGGTATGCAAAGAAAAACTTTTATTCTTTTTTAAGACTGTGAAGGATCACAAAGGGAGCTGTGAATTCCTTAAGAGACTCTGAGATGGAAAATAATTTTAGTCCAATCTCTTAGAAAGGAAAACAAACTTTACTTTCTCTTAGGGGTACCCTATGACAGCCTAGTTCTAAAGATGACTTCAGTACAGTGTCCTATATTTGTGACCCAAGAAAACCAAGAAAGTGTTCTTTACCCAAAGCTGCAAGAAGAAGGAAAATAAGAAACCCAAAGTTAAGCATGATCATCCAGCTGGCAAATATGCTTGGGCCACAATTGGCTTTGGCAAGTCCTCGTCCTCAAGGTCTCCAATGGCTTGGAGGCACTCACCACAAGAAAATCATGGGTTTTAAAATACAAGAATTAAAGAATACATTGATGTAATTTTGGTGCAGGAGTGTTTAGAGAAATGTGTGTTTGTCTTTGAAGGTTGGCTAACCTTGTGAATGCTTCAGACCTGTAACAGGACTATTCACCTAGGAGATGGGACTACTGTTTCTGAAGAGCTTGGCAACATGGACCATCCCACAGTGCCACCTTTAGACTTTGTTCTTTCACTGTCTCTGGCTCAGGAGGAAAAATTTCTGCACAAACTTCTTTTTAAAATCAGAAGTATCTTTATGCATATAGACTAGTCACCTAGAGACTTAGAAAAACCAGAAACTATTTTTTAAATTTACTTGGAAGACTTTCTCTCAAATGATTGTATGATCTCTGACTTCTTTATCAAGGAATTCTTAAGAAGTTCATGCACATAACAGCGTCCAATTTCTCCCCATTTCTCTACCCACTAGCTCTTGTTCTTCCTCTAAGAGTTACAGAGAATCCTCTACCCTCCCCCAATCTCTTTGCCAGACTAAATATTCCAGTTCCAATTCTTTCACCTAACATGGTTTCAAGTATTTTACCATCTTAATTATTCTATCCTGCATGTAACCAGCTTCATTTTCATTTTTAATAGTACTTACTGTAATTAAGAAACATTTTGTCTGGATTGCACTGAAATGCTCATGCAAAATAAAACAGAATCTTGATGCTCTGTGAGTTAGATTTAGTCATATAATTCTGGCCTTTAGAAATAGTTGCTAGATAAAAATAACTAATGTCAATCACCAAATCTCAGTCATAACAGTCTTCTCCCCCATTTTTTTCCCATATAATCACATAGACTAATTTTTAGAAATATAAAAATTACATTTGTAATCCTTCATTATGAAACATACTTAAAAGAAGAAATTAAAATAGAGTTTTGAACAAAAATGTGTACCTTAGTACTTTAGCTAAGTCCAGACTCTTAATGTTTGATTAGATAGTAATTTAGGTATCAAGAGGTTTCTCTTCATCTGTTTTAAGGTGAGGAATCAGAGACTGGGAAGTATAAGTAGCTTCTCCAAGCAATTGCTTACACCCCCAACCTTTCTCCTCATGAACCCTGTGTGCTCAACCTGCTATAAATCACAATCAGATCCAAATGTCAGCTTTGTTTGTTAAATGAGTTACCTTATATCCTGTGCAGACACTATAATATAAACATAACATGTTTCATTATGTTATTAATAAACATGACAAAACCCAATAAGCAGAATACTAGAAGAAATAGCGTATAAGATATTAGTTCATAGGCAAAATCCTATTATAAGAAATAGCATATACAGAAATGGGCTTCCCTGGTGGCTACATAAAGCATCCAGCTGCCTATTCAGAAGATGTGGGCTTGATCCCCTGGGTGGATTAGACTTTCTAGAAAACCAGAAACTATTTTTTAAATTTACTTGGAAGACTTTCTCTCAAATGATTGTATGATCTCTGACTTCTTTATCAAGGAATTCTTAAGAAGTTCATGCACATAACAGCGTCCAATTTCTCCCCATTTCTCTACCCACTAGCTCTTGTTCTTCCTCTAAGAGTTACAGAGAATCCTCTACCCTCCCCCAATCTCTTTGCCAGACTAAATATTCCAGTTCCAATTCTTTCACCTAACATGGTTTCAAGTATTTTACCATCTTAATTATTCTATCCTGCATGTAACCAGCTTCATTTTCATTTTTAATAGTACTTACTGTAATTAAGAAACATTTTGTCTGGATTGCACTGAAATGCTCATGCAAAATAAAACAGAATCTTGATGCTCTGTGAGTTAGATTTAGTCATATAATTCTGGCCTTTAGAAATAATTGCTAGATAAAAATAACTAATGTCAATCACCAAATCTCAGTCATAACAGTCTTCTCCCCCATTTTTTTCCCATATAATCACATAGACTAATTTTTAGAAATATAAAAATTACATTTGTAATCCTTCATTATGAAACATACTTAAAAGAAGAAATTAAAATAGAGTTTTGAACAAAAATGTGTACCTTAGTACTTTAGCTAAGTCCAGACTCTTAATGTTTGATTAGATAGTAATTTAGGTATCAAGAGGTTTCTCTTCATCTGTTTTAAGGTGAGGAATCAGAGACTGGGAAGTATAAGTAGCTTCTCCAAGCAATTGCTTACACCCTCAACCTTTCTCTCATGAACCCTGTGTGCTCAACCTGCTATAAATCACAATCAGATCCAAATGTCAGCTTTGTTTGTTAAATGAGTTACCTTATATCCTGTGCAGACACTATAATATAAACATAACATGTTTCATTATGTTATTAATAAACATGACAAAACCCAATAAGCAGAATACTAGAAGAAATAGCGTATAAGATATTAGTTCATAGGCAAAATCCTATTATAAGAAATAGCATATACAGAAATGGGCTTCCCTGGTGGCTCAGCAGTAAAGCATCCAGCTGCCTATTCAGAAGATGTGGGCTTGATCCCTGGGCCACAAAGATCCCTTGGAGAAGGAAATGGCAACCCACTCCAGTATTCTTGCCTGGGAAATTCCATGGACAGAGAAACTGATGAACTGCAATCCATGGGTTCGAAAAAAATCTGATAAGACTAAGCAATTGAGCACACACAGAGAGAATATTAGCTCAGCTAGAATGCTTTAGATTACCTCACTGAGCTGGGATGGTTGGTAGGACTAGACCTCTCCTTACTTTCAGTATCAACCAGGCTCCCACATATGTCCGAGCCCTCAGTTCTTCTTCGTGTGGCCTTTCTGTCAACTCACATATATAACCTGGACATCTCATATTGTGTCTGGGTTTACCCTGAGCAAATGTAGAACAAACAACTACAGTTAAAGCCTGGGTTCAAAAGTCACAAAGGTTCAATTCCATTGTGTTCTGTTGATCAATCTGGGTGACAAGTCCAACCTAGATTCTAAGTTTGGCAGAATAGAATCTATTTTTCAATAGAACATACAGTTTATGCAAACAGAGGCAGAAACCTCATACAGCAAATCTTTCCGTCTGCCATTTGCTTTCTAGTTGGAAAAAGGGCAGCTGGACTCAATGTTGATTCTGCCGCCAAGATAAAAGAACTCTTAAAAAAACTGATGATCCACCCATATAGAAACTAGCATAAATGCACACACACAAAGAAATAGTAGAAAAAGATGCAGGATAGAGTACTGTATACATAATTCCTCTTCTTATCCTTATAGAGTAGGTTCTCATCAAAATATAGTTTTAACCACATTACTAAAAGTTTTACCTTTATCTCTGAGATAACATTTTAAGTCTTATTATTTTAATAAAATTTTCTTATAATCAAATAATGCATATGTATATCTTAAAAGGTTTAACGCAACATGTATCAGTTCTAGAACCTTCAAAATTTAACACATTTCACTAACATATTATTCTGTAAATGCATCATACTATACTTGATGATGATTCACGGCAGTACCCTATCGTATCACACAGCCATGTCATCATTTACTTCATTATTATTGAAAATATTATTCTGTAATAGCATATACAGAAATGGGCTTCCCTGGTGGCTCAGCAGTAAAGCATCCAGCTGCCTATTCAGAAGATGTGGGCTTGATCCCTGGGCCACAAAGATCCCTTGGAGAAGGAAATGGCAACCCACTCCAGTATTCTTGCCTGGGAAATTCCATGGACAGAGAAACTGATGAACTGCAATCCATGGGTTCGAAAAAAATCTGATAAGACTAAGCAATTGAGCACACACGAGAGAATATTAGCTCAGCTAGAATGCTTTAGATTACCTCACTGAGCTGGGATGGTTGGTAGGACTAGACCTCTCCTTACTTTCAGTATCAACCAGGCTCCCACATATGTCCGAGCCCTCAGTTCTTCTTCGTGTGGCCTTTCTGTCAACTCACATATATAACCTGGACATCTCATATTGTGTCTGGGTTTACCCTGAGCAAATGTAGAACAAACAACTACAGTTAAAGCCTGGGTTCAAAAGTCACAAAGGTTCAATTCCATTGTGTTCTGTTGATCAATCTGGGTGACAAGTCCAACCTAGATTCTAAGTTTGGCAGAATAGAATCTATTTTTCAATAGAACATACAGTTTATGCAAACAGAGGCAGAAACCTCATACAGCAAATCTTTCCGTCTGCCATTTGCTTTCTAGTTGGAAAAAGGGCAGCTGGACTCAATGTTGATTCTGCCGCCAAGATAAAAGAACTCTTAAAAAAACTGATGATCCACCCATATAGAAACTAGCATAAATGCACACACACAAAGAAATAGTAGAAAAAGATGCAGGATAGAGTACTGTATACATAATTCCTCTTCTTATCCTTATAGAGTAGGTTCTCATCAAAATATAGTTTTAACCACATTACTAAAAGTTTTACCTTTATCTCTGAGATAACATTTTAAGTCTTATTATTTTAATAAAATTTTCTTATAATCAAATAATGCATATGTATATCTTAAAAGGTTTAACGCAACATGTATCAGTTCTAGAACCTTCAAAATTTAACACATTTCACTAACATATTATTCTGTAAATGCATCATACTATACTTGATGATGATTCACGGCAGTACCCTATCGTATCACACAGCCATGTCATCATTTACTTCATTATTATTGAAAATTTTGTTATTTAAAATCATTTAACTTTGTGTGAATTTGTATATTCATAAAGCTTTGTATATATTCATGTCAGTTCCTTTTATACATTCTTGGGCCATAGTAAAAGCTGTCTGCAAAGCTTTAGATGGGTATAGACTGATTGCTCTACCAGGTGTTAAAACGAGTACACATACCAATGTTTGTCCATGTCCTTAAACCTTTATCAACCCTGGATACTGTCATTAATTGTTAGACATCTCTAACTGATTAAGTGAAACATAGTTTCTTATTCTTTTAAATGTATTTCTTATTTTTTTAAGTAACCGCTAGTGATGTTTACCTTGAGTTTCCAAGGCATACAACAATATCATTTTCTAAAGGTATCAATTTGTGTCTATATGCACATGCATTCACACAAGAAACCAAAATTTTCACAATAATAACTGTGGCTCTTTTTTGTTGGATTATAGGTGATTATTACTTTTTTCTATATATTTTCAAAAATTATCTGATTAATATGAATACATAAACTCATACAATAAAGTACTGCCATTCCTAGAGTTCACTCTTTTTGGGGAGGTGGGGGCAGTGAGGAGGGAGGGGGCCACTTCTATTGGTCTTTCGTTTGTCTATTTTCATCCATCTTTGTTCTTTGGCCCGTGTGGGCCTCCCATCGCAGTGGCCTCTGTTGTTGCAGAGCACCGGCTCTGGGCTCCAGCTCGGTAATTGGATACATCGGTCCAGCCACTCTGCTACATGTGGGATCTTCCCAGGCCTGGGATCGAACCGGCACCCCTTGCACTGCAAGGCGGTGTCCTTACCCACTGGACCACCAGAGAAGCCCCTTAGAGTTCATTCTTCAAGATTATATTACAATGACATTCTCTGGAAACCTCTTTAAAAAAAAACTCAATAGAATAGAACTAAAGTTGGACCTGTCAATACTGATTATCAGTTGGATTTGTTAGACATCGTAGAGTATGACTCTGTCAGATAGAAAGCAGTATAGGTCTTTACAGCAATCAACAAATGCTGCCTTCCCACACTAAACACAAATACCCAGAATAGTATATTAAGCCTGCCAGTCATTCCAGAATAGACATGGTTTGGACCAAGAAGTTCTTTCACTCTGACATCATTTCAATTCTGACACTCCTGGGTTGTAGCCGTGGTGAACTGGTTCTTTTCCTTCTCCTTCTGTTGGTTGCATCTTTTATCAAATTACCTTCTCAGCCAGGCTCGCTATCCTCATCTTTAATCTGTTCTGCTCCATCCTTCAGCCACCAGATTTCCTCGTTAGCTTGCCACCATCCTCACTCTTTCCAAAGGAAACTCTGAGTCTCAGTTACCAATTCCTCTTTGAAGTTTTGATCCTTACCCCCTAGCCATGGAGTATTTTCTTTGCTTTCTCTAATAATCTATATACTAATCCTTCAAAGAATATTGCATTTTGCATTAGAGGTAAAATCACATTGGGTATTTGCATCTATTTATTTTTTTAAATTGATTTAAAATATTAGTATTAGGTGTTCAACATAGGGCTTCAGTATTTTTATAATATATACTCCATTCAAAATGGGGTAATAAAATAATGGCTATATTTCCCTGTACTGTACAATATACGTATGTGTCTGTCTGCTAAGTTCCTTCAGTCATGTCTGTTTCTTTGCAACCCTATGGACTGTAGCCCACTAGGCTCTTCTGTCCATGAGATTCTCCAGCCAAGACTACTGGAGTAGGCTGCCATGGCCTCCTCCAAGGGATCTTCCTGACCCAGGGATCAAACCCTTGCATCTCCTGCAGTGGCAGGTGGGCTCCTTACCACTAGCTCTGCCAAGGCCTGGGCCTCCCATCGAGTGGCCTCTGTTGTTGCAGAGCACCGGCTCTGGGCTCCAGCTCGGTAATTGGATACATCGGTCCACCCACTGCTAAGGGCCCGGGGGTCCCCCTTGCACTGCAAGGCGGTGTCCTTACCCACTGGACCACCAGAGAAGCCCCTTAGAGTTCATTCTTCAAGATTATATTACAATGACATTCTCTGGAAACCTCTTTAAAAAAAACTCAATAGAATAGAACTAAAGTTGGACCTGTCAATACTGATTATCAGTTGGATTTGTTAGACATCGTAGAGTATGACTCTGTCAGATAGAAAGCAGTATAGGTCTTTACAGCAATCAACAAATGCTGCCTTCCCACACTAAACACAAATACCCAGAATAGTATATTAAGCCTGCCAGTCATTCCAGAATAGACATGGTTTGGACCAAGAAGTTCTTTCACTCTGACATCATTTCAATTCTGACACTCCTGGGTTGTAGCCGTGGTGAACTGGTTCTTTTCCTTCTCCTTCTGTTGGTTGCATCTTTTATCAAATTACCTTCTCAGCCAGGCTCGCTATCCTCATCTTTAATCTGTTCTGCTCCATCCTTCAGCCACCAGATTTCCTCGTTAGCTTGCCACCATCCTCACTCTTTCCAAAGGAAACTCTGAGTCTCAGTTACCAATTCCTCTTTGAAGTTTTGATCCTTACCCCCTAGCCATGGAGTATTTTCTTTGCTTTCTCTAATAATCTATATACTAATCCTTCAAAGAATATTGCATTTTGCATTAGAGGTAAAATCACATTGGGTATTTGCATCTATTTATTTTTTTAAATTGATTTAAAATATTAGTATTAGGTGTTCAACATAGGGCTTCAGTATTTTTATAATATATACTCCATTCAAAATGGGGTAATAAAATAATGGCTATATTTCCCTGTACTGTACAATATACGTATGTGTCTGTCTGCTAAGTTCCTTCAGTCATGTCTGTTTCTTTGCAACCCTATGGACTGTAGCCCACTAGGCTCTTCTGTCCATGAGATTCTCCAGCCAAGACTACTGGAGTAGGCTGCCATGGCCTCCTCCAAGGGATCTTCCTGACCCAGGGATCAAACCCTTGCATCTCCTGCAGTGGCAGGTGGGCTCCTTACCACTAGCTCTGCCTAGGAAGCCCTGTATGATATGTCTCTGTGGCTTATTTATTTGATATATCAATAGTTTATATCTCTTGATCCCATACCCTCATCTTTCTTCTCTCCCCTTCCTTCCTCTCACTGGTAACCACTAGTTTTCTCTCTATATCAGTGAATCAGTTTCTGTTTTGTTATATACATTTATTAGCTTTATTTTTTAGATTCCAACTATAAGCGATAACATAGAGTGCTTTTCTTACTTTCTTTGATTTCATTAAGCATAATGAATCCTCTAGGTCCATCTATGTTGTTGCAAACAGCAGAGAGATTAAACCATGTTCAGCACCCTTACTGTTATCAGAAGCTTGCTGTCTTACTTTTGATGACAGTTGAGGTACTGAACACGCTTTAATCCTCTCTCAATGATTCATCATGTCCAGCTGTACTTTGCAAGCAAAAGTTACTCAGCATATATTTAGCTGAATGAATGAATAATGATGTAGCTTTGTATCCAAGACAAGATGGTCCTTCCTAGACAGAATGAGCTTCTTACTCAGTCACAGGTTATTAGTCTTAATTAGTTTGAGTGGCTAAAGGAAGGTAATTAATACAATTCATTTTAGGGGCAGCAGTGATAGAGGTGCATCCTGATTTATAGAAGAAAATCATGACCTCATTTTCCAGAGTCTTGAAAAAAGCCATTTATTCTCTCCAGAACTCAATTTATATCTATAAAAAGGAAGTGATTAATAAGCCACTCTTCATGACCTCTTGTGGTTGAGGCATTCTTCAACTCTTTTCCTAGATTTAATTCAGTCTTGACCCAAAATGAACCTGAACATCTGGATCATCCCTGGTGCCAAATGTGTTTTAGGGCCAGGAGCTAGAAATTAGATTTAAAGAGATCCTTATTGCTCTTTCCTTAATCAGTATACTAAAGCCCATATAAGAATGAATTGTACTCAATAGTTGTTGAGCTCAAATTAACTTCTTTCAAAATTATCTCCTTATATTCACTATGCTGATAGAATTATCTTTTTTAAAAAATAATAATTAAACCTTACATTTCAATAGTATTGTTATTATAAAACATTAACAAATGTTTTTCTACAAAGTGTGCAAAATAAATGTGCATAAATTAAATCTGTTTTCTGATGTAACTACCTTTTAATCTCCAAGATTAAATAAATTTTATGATTAACTGTTAAGGGAGCTATTTTTGAGGTTAAATTTCTTTAATAAATGTAATACATTTAAATTTCACAGAAGTTTAAATTTCTGTGAAATACATCTTTTAAAATAAAGAAACAAATATATTAAATATCTTCCCTTAGAGTGATTCCTACAAGAAAAACTCTAGTTTTTGGGAGATAACTCTTAACTAGCCAGCACTATAAATCTGAATGCTATAGTTCTGATCTCTTTAAAGTAGAAGACATTAGCCCAACTATTATAATACCAGCTCAATCTTTTCTATAGTACTGAAATAAAAACTTCTAGCTAGAGTTCAGGTCATATCTAGAGTATCCTTATAATCCATCACTTTTGTCATTTGTAAGCTAATGAGACCTAGTTGAAAATTTTTATTTTTCACATCTCTGGTGTTTCATTATATTACCAAAATCTTTTCCATATAATCATTGTATTTAATTTTGACTAGTAGCACTAGTTTTTGTTCACAGGTTATTAGTCTTAATTAGTTTGAGTGGCTAAAGGAAGGTAATTAATACAATTCATTTTAGGGGCAGCAGTGATAGAGGTGCATCCTGATTTATAGAAGAAAATCATGACCTCATTTTCCAGAGTCTTGAAAAAAGCCATTTATTCTCTCCAGAACTCAATTTATATCTATAAAAAGGAAGTGATTAATAAGCCACTCTTCATGACCTCTTGTGGTTGAGGCATTCTTCAACTCTTTTCCTAGATTTAATTCAGTCTTGACCCAAAATGAACCTGAACATCTGGATCATCCCTGGTGCCAAATGTGTTTTAGGGCCAGGAGCTAGAAATTAGATTTAAAGAGATCCTTATTGCTCTTTCCTTAATCAGTATACTAAAGCCCATATAAGAATGAATTGTACTCAATAGTTGTTGAGCTCAAATTAACTTCTTTCAAAATTATCTCCTTATATTCACTATGCTGATAGAATTATCTTTTTTAAAAAATAATAATTAAACCTTACATTTCAATAGTATTGTTATTATAAAACATTAACAAATGTTTTTCTACAAAGTGTGCAAAATAAATGTGCATAAATTAAATCTGTTTTCTGATGTAACTACCTTTTAATCTCCAAGATTAAATAAATTTTATGATTAACTGTTAAGGGAGCTATTTTTGAGGTTAAATTTCTTTAATAAATGTAATACATTTAAATTTCACAGAAGTTTAAATTTCTGTGAAATACATCTTTTAAAATAAAGAAACAAATATATTAAATATCTTCCCTTAGAGTGATTCCTACAAGAAAAACTCTAGTTTTTGGGAGATAACTCTTAACTAGCCAGCACTATAAATCTGAATGCTATAGTTCTGATCTCTTTAAAGTAGAAGACATTAGCCCAACTATTATAATACCAGCTCAATCTTTTCTATAGTACTGAAATAAAAACTTCTAGCTAGAGTTCAGGTCATATCTAGAGTATCCTTATAATCCATCACTTTTGTCATTTGTAAGCTAATGAGACCTAGTTGAAAATTTTTATTTTTTCACATCTCTGGTTTTTCATTATATTACCAAAATCTTTTCCATATAATCATTGTATTTAATTTTGACTAGTAGCACTGATCTTGGAAAATGCAATGTTATGAGATTATGGAATAAAAATTTAGTAACCAAAATATTCACGTTTTGTCTTTCAAATCCAATTGAACTTACGCTGTTACTGGGAAGAATATAATGTGAGTTCATTAGTGATTTGGCTCCTGACAGAACGGTCTTGAACAGTGGAGATATTTAATCCAACATTAAAATATGTTGTGCATCAGAAAATCAACTTGTCTGCTTGCATTGGTCTCTTATAGCTCTGATTTCTAGACTTGGTCAAGAGTGCTCCATCCTCCAGAGCAGTACCACTTTATGAGTGGACCCATGATAAGATAAGAAACTTGTATCAGAATATAAATTAGTATTGGTTTCTTTACTGGGTCATCCTAAAGAGTAAAAGAAGAATGTCAGCAAAAATAAGCAACATGCTTATTTATATTCTGCAAAGCTTCTTATCGTACATCAGTAACAACTAGTTCATAGTTTCAATTGAAGTACTGTTCTATGTTTTGTACCGCTTTAGAGATCCTCCACTCTGGCCTTCCTCCAGCCATGCCCTTCCATGGGGTGAGGAATCCAAAGAACCTAGGAGACACACCCAACCAAAAACATACCCCAACTTCTAGACCATGATGTGGGACACAAGACCTTGGAATTCTTTGTCCAATCTGACTGTCTAAGCTTACGTGGGCCTCCTCCCCTTGTCCTTACTCCCAAGATGAATTACACTCCTGCGTGTCTTTTTGTAGCTACATAATGAAAGGCTGGGTTCAGGGGCCAGGGGGTCCACCTTCATGCACAGTCCCTCACAGCACAGATCAATGGAATTTGGGATGAGGACAGATGAGAGCAGTCTACTTTTTAGGAACCAGAGTCAGCCCTTCATGCATTGTCACTTTTCCTATGAGTAGTAATTCCTAGCTTCTACCTGGTCTTCTAGTTCAGTGTGGGATAGCCTCTTGCGATATGACATCCTTATAATCCATCACTTTTGTCATTTGTAAGCTAATGAGACCTAGTTGAAAATTTTTATTTTTTCACATCTCTGGTTTTTCATTATATTACCAAAATCTTTTCCATATAATCATTGTATTTAATTTTGACTAGTAGCACTGATCTTGGAAAATGCAATGTTATGAGATTATGGAATAAAAATTTAGTAACCAAAATATTCACGTTTTGTCTTTCAAATCCAATTGAACTTACGCTGTTACTGGGAAGAATATAATGTGAGTTCATTAGTGATTTGGCTCCTGACAGAACGGTCTTGAACAGTGGAGATATTTAATCCAACATTAAAATATGTTGTGCATCAGAAAATCAACTTGTCTGCTTGCATTGGTCTCTTATAGCTCTGATTTCTAGACTTGGTCAAGAGTGCTCCATCCTCCAGAGCAGTACCACTTTATGAGTGGACCCATGATAAGATAAGAAACTTGTATCAGAATATAAATTAGTATTGGTTTCTTTACTGGGTCATCCTAAAGAGTAAAAGAAGAATGTCAGCAAAAATAAGCAACATGCTTATTTATATTCTGCAAAGCTTCTTATCGTACATCAGTAACAACTAGTTCATAGTTTCAATTGAAGTACTGTTCTATGTTTTGTACCGCTTTAGAGATCCTCCACTCTGGCCTTCCTCCAGCCATGCCCCTTCCATGGGGTGAGGAATCCAAAGAACCTAGGAGACACACCCAACCAAAAACATACCCCAACTTCTAGACCATGATGTGGGACACAAGACCTTGGAATTCTTTGTCCAATCTGACTGTCTAAGCTTACGTGGGCCTCCTCCCCTTGTCCTTACTCCCAAGATGAATTACACTCCTGCGTGTCTTTTTGTAGCTACATAATGAAAGGCTGGGTTCAGGGGCCAGGGGGTCCACCTTCATGCACAGTCCCTCACAGCACAGATCAATGGAATTTGGGATGAGGACAGATGAGAGCAGTCTACTTTTTAGGAACCAGAGTCAGCCCTTCATGCATTGTCACTTTTCCTATGAGTAGTAATTCCTAGCTTCTACCTGGTCTTCTAGTTCAGTGTGGGATAACCTCTTGCGATATGACATATACTTCCAATGTACTCTTACCCCAGGTCTGCAATGTTAGGGAAAGGTGTCTTTCAGGCTATGGGTATCCTTCTGAAAAACAACCAAAGGGATTTTTTTTAAATGTACAACTTTTAAAAGTTTCCAAATGTAATCTTCTACTAGCAATGTTTTACATTGTTTTGAAGTTTTTAGAAAGCAAAAAAATGTATATATAATGCTATGCTATTTATATATCATCATGTTTTAAGAAAATCATCTTTTTCCTATGCTATTTCATTCACCAGAAATTTCTTTTTCTCTGTTATTCCCTAGTGAGTAGTTTTCATTCTTTGAATAATTTACAACCAGTGCTGATCTCTCCCTCAGTTCTCATGCTTTTTATTATCCCAACTTAGTGATAAGATCGCTCAACCCTAGAACTGCCAGATACCCTGGAATTCTGATTGCTTCCTTCAGTTTCTTTCTGCGTTTTAAAGGACATTGTTTGAAGTATTATTTCTAATATCCTTCTCTTTAAATTCACTTTTCTTTTTTCTTTCTTCTCTATATCATATATGCATATATTCATGTATTTATGTACATATATATTCAGATATTTATATGCATGTAATTTAGTTTTATATTAATTTATTCTACCTTAGCTTAAGCTTCCTTCAGGCCAATAGCTATATCTAGTTATTCCACTTATTCATAGCACTTTATATATTGATTTTCACATGGACACTGAATAGTTATTTAAATAATAACTGAAAAATTATATATAACAAAACTGTGATGATCTAAGATTGCTATGCACTGTTAGAGTAATTTGGACTTTCCTGGTGGCTCTGTGGTAAAGAACCCTCCTGCCAATGCAGGAGATGCAGGCTCTATCTCTGGGTCAGGAAGATCCCCTGGAGAAGGCAATGGCAACCAATTCCAGCATTCTTGCCTGGAAAATACCATGAACAGAGGAGCCTGGCAGACTACAGTCCATGGGGTCACAAAAGATTCAGACATGACTTAGCAAATAAATAGCACTTAAAATAATTTACAGAAAGAAAGAGTTGCCTGGATATGTAAGATTTTAAATCATACGTCAGCAATAAAAGTAGAACATAGAAACGTCTATAAGAAGTAACATTTCTTCTTCCTCTTTTTTTTTTTTTTTTTTGAGGAATTAGTCACTTTATTCTCTGGTCAAAAGACAGATTACAAAGTGCTCACAAAAGTGAGCACTGCCTCAGGCTGCCTTCTTTTTCTGATCCTTTTGACACATTCCATGAATAATTTCAGATAGAAGTTCTGACAAGAGAGGGGAACTACAAACATGGGCCACAAGATCATGGACCACTTTCCATTTGTTTATAAGCATGTTAAAGCACTGAAACAAAAACAAATTGTCTCTGTAAATTTAATACAGTTATTTCTCACTAAATAGACAAGCAATTAATATTACTGTTGTGATAGTCAAATGTATTAAAATCCCAAATTATCACACTGTTAAACATCAAGAAGATGTTTCCTAAGGACCTATAAGTGTAACACCAAGCTAGAGCTACAGAAGTATGAAGGAAGCAAAAAAATTTATAAAATGCTTTTACGTGACAGTCCCACTTTATAACTTTTTGTGACTTTCTTTAGGTTCAGCACAGTCTCATAAACAAAGAGGCAGTATAAATGCTATCAGTACTTTACAAAAATTATCTTTTTCCTTTTTATTTTATTTATTTATTTTTTTTTCTGTAAATAACAAAACTTTGTAAAAGTTAAAAGTAAAATAAAGGTTTAAAAATAAATAAATAAACATTTCTTCTTTACCTCTAATAAAGTGGAATGTCAAAGTAAACATTTTTTAAAAAGTCAGTAAAGGAGTATTGTTTTAAAACTCTGGAGAGGTATTAGAGTGGGAAAACTATTTTTGATTGCTTTTGTCATTGTTTTTCAAAAGTGGGTGCCTTCATTTTTGAAATGTATTATTTTAAGATCGATGGGTTTCCTACTAATGCTAAGTTATCTTTTTTTATATACTTACATTTGGCTTACCATTGAAACCATCCATTTATTCCGTTTCCATAAAACCCCTAATAACGATTTAAGTTTTTTCTGTCTTGGCTCTTTTCAAAATCATAAATACAGGCTTGAAAACTAAATTTGATTTCTGTGCAAATAATTCCCCTCTCTGTGCCCATCCCCACTAATTGCTAAGGAACTGTGACTATGTCCATCAGCTTTATTTATGATAGGCTCATATCTTATTGCCTAAGAAATGGAAGGCCTGTTATAGATCAGATGATACTGAGTCATTAGGACTACCTTCCCTCCAACTTTAATACAAATAAGTAAAAATAAGAGTGGAAAGAACTTTGCTTTTACATCAAGAGAATTAAATGTAATTTTCAAGTGACTCTTTTATGTTTGCTTGCTTCATATCAAATAGCTAAATATCCCATTTTTAAGATATTTATAGCTAATGCAAAAGTAATTCATGAGCAAATTAATCCCATAGTACAGTAACTCTTAGGTTGTGCTGTTTATTAAATATTATATGGTCAATTTTTTCCATTTATTTAGGTACATTTGTTAGGTATAAAACCACTGTTAAAATTTATATGTATAATATTCTTGAGATGTTCATTATTTTCAAAAAATGACTTTAAAAATATATATTACTATTCTCTTAGAAAATGAATATTATTCTATTGTATGGCTTCATTTTAATTTCTAGTTATTTTAGTCTATCACCTTGGCAATAATTTTTAGGCAGTTGTTTTTGAATCTTTATTATCTCAGAGCCAAAACTACTTCCATAGGGAAAGACAATACTTTTTTTTTTAATACTTCTATTTTTGGTTCACTTAAGTCAGTGAAAACCTACTAAAATATAACATTTTCATTTCATTCTTTTTCAGATTTTATGAACTTTTCTTAGCAGATATGGCCAGGTATATCCAAGTTGTAAGTTACATATGCAATTATATGTAGATTGTTGTACTGGTTATTAAGCATTTGAAATACTGCCAATATTTACAACATAATAATAACTCTTATCGTATGCTATTATGAACCAGGCCTAGCACTAAATGTTACACGAACTGGATCTTATGTCGCCATTCTCAACTACCCTATAAGAGAGTCATCACCATTTTCCACATTACCTAGATCCAAAAATGAATACTTAAAAGTTTAAATAACCTCATAATGTCTCTCATTATTATCTACAGATTATCATCTATATCACAAAGCTAGTAAACATTTCACTAAAACTAAGGCTAGCAAATTATTGAATGTAATTCCATCTTAAAATATATGCAATTATATCAAAATTAAATGTACATTTAAGCTAATACTAAACACACCTACCTTTGGGGAAGTCCAACTACTTAAAAAAAATAATAATAAGCCCTCCAAAATTCATATTCTCTAACCTCAAACTTGGAAGGAAAAAGCTTTAATTGTAATTTATCTACACTTCAGCTGTTTTACAAATATTTGTTCCTTGCTGTTTTTTTAAAAATTCTCAGGGAAATGTTCATGCCCATAACAAAGGTCAACCTTAGGACTTAATTGCTTTAGGGCCTTCTAATTTCTAATATAAATCTCTCTTTCTACAGTTGTAACATCTTCTCTCTGAGGCTAAAACCCTTCCAATACCACCCTATTTAAATATTATATTGGTCAATTTTTCCATTTATTTAGGTACATTTGTTAGGTATAAAACCACTGTTAAAATTTATATGTATAATATTCTTGAGATGTTCATTATTTTCAAAAAATGACTTTAAAAATATATATTACTATTCTCTTAGAAAATGAATATTATTCTATTGTATGGCTTCATTTTAATTTCTAGTTATTTTAGTCTATCACCTTGGCAATAATTTTTAGGCAGTTGTTTTTGAATCTTTATTATCTCAGAGCCAAAACTACTTCCATAGGGAAAGACAATACTTTTTTTTTTAATACTTCTATTTTTGGTTCACTTAAGTCAGTGAAAACCTACTAAAATATAACATTTTCATTTCATTCTTTTTCAGATTTTATGAACTTTTCTTAGCAGATATGGCCAGGTATATCCAAGTTGTAAGTTACATATGCAATTATATGTAGATTGTTGTACTGGTTATTAAGCATTTGAAATACTGCCAATATTTACAACATAATAATAACTCTTATCGTATGCTATTATGAACCAGGCCTAGCACTAAATGTTACACGAACTGGATCTTATGTCGCCATTCTCAACTACCCTATAAGAGAGTCATCACCATTTTCCACATTACCTAGATCCAAAAATGAATACTTAAAAGTTTAAATAACCTCATAATGTCTCTCATTATTATCTACAGATTATCATCTATATCACAAAGCTAGTAAACATTTCACTAAAACTAAGGCTAGCAAATTATTGAATGTAATTCCATCTTAAAATATATGCAATTATATCAAAATTAAATGTACATTTAAGCTAATACTAAACACACCTACCTTTGGGGAAGTCCAACTACTTAAAAAAAATAATAATAAGCCCTCCAAAATTCATATTCTCTAACCTCAAACTTGGAAGGAAAAAGCTTTAATTGTAATTTATCTACACTTCAGCTGTTTTACAAATATTTGTTCCTTGCTGTTTTTTTAAAAATTCTCAGGGAAATGTTCATGCCCATAACAAAGGTCAACCTTAGGACTTAATTGCTTTAGGGCCTTCTAATTTCTAATATAAATCTCTCTTTCTACAGTTGTAACATCTTCTCTCTGAGGCTACAATATTAAATCAATCAATCTACCCAATACCACCCTTAAAATAATTTTAACTCACACAGTTTTAAATTTCTCCAGAATCAATTACCTAGGTCACAGTTGAATTAAATGATAAAAACAAATTCACTTTCTACATTACTGAGGTGCTATAAAAATAAAATTATGACCCAGAGTTACTTTAAAAGACTTAAGAGATTAAAATAGTATGTTCTGTCATTTTTGTTTTGACATACTAAAATGTTATTTAAATCATAATTATTATAGATTATTACTGTTATTTATTTTATACTGTCATCATTTTACTGATTTTTTTTCTTTTTTTTTAGGTAGAACCACTTCTTTGTCCTGAAAAATTACATAAGAATGATCATAAAAGCAAAAGGTAATGTGTTCTGAAGCTTCCCATTAAGAAACCTGCTTATGATACTACTATGGAAATTAAAAGTCATTTACTAAGTCTACACAATATTCTAGGATTTAGGTTTCAGCAGCAATAACATAAAATTCCTTGTGCCTATGGTTTTGTTGAAGAAAGCAAACTTTAACAAAGTAAAACGTAAATCAGCATATTAGAATCACTGGGCATAGATTATATGTAAGTTCAGTTTTAATCACTATTAACAAAGAGCTATTTAAGTGGTTGTAACTATATATTCCCATCAGTAGAGTATGAGAAGTCCCATTTTTCCACATCCTTAGCAGCAGCTGGTATTGTCTATCTTTTGATTTTTAGTTATATTGGTCAGTGTAAAGCAGTATTTTATTTTGATTTTCATTTCCTTTTTCCTGATCACCATTTAAGTACTTTACTGCCTGAATATCCTCTTTTGAAGTGCTTAACCAGTCATTTTGTCTTTTTCTTACTGAATTGTAGGAATTCATCATATTTTCTGTATATAAACTTTTCTGTAACTTTGTTACAAACATCGTATTCAATTTCGTGGCTTTCCCTTTCACTCTATTAAATCTCTTCATGAAAACCATTCCTACATTTTATAAAATTTGATTTTCAAGTCTTTATTCTGTG
Source organism: Tragulus kanchil (assembly GCA_022376925.1). Lineage (NCBI taxonomy): Eukaryota > Metazoa > Chordata > Mammalia > Artiodactyla > Tragulidae > Tragulus > Tragulus kanchil. Next base: position 201,774,283 of record JAIOJX010000028.1, on the reverse strand, counting down.
ATTGTAATCTTACTATGTTCTACTTAAAATCTCTTTGCCCATCCACAGCAATGACGATGTTCCCCTGTTGCTCTGTATGACATATAGTATCTTTCACATATGTGTCTGAAATTCATTTGGACATGGTAAAGTATAAGGTACAGGCCAAAATTACTTTAACACAGATTTCCAACTGCCTTAGCATCATTTATTGGAACAAATAAAGCACTTTGTCCTCCACTGCTCTGGCACTTTGTTTAAAGTGGTACAAATCTCAGCAAGTTTGAACACTGGTAGGAAAATCCAGTTGAAAGTGGAAGATGATGATAATGGAGAGGGAAAACAAGATGAACTGGAGTAGGCTGCTGTGGCTGAGAATTGAAGTCCAAATGGAGCTGTGATCTTAGGTAAAATCATAGACAGTCATTCATAATGGCAGGATTAGTGATGATAATCAGTACCACTCATATTATTTACCATGAATCCAGTATTTACTGTTCAAAGCACTCACACACACACACACACACACACACATACATATGAACTCATATAAATAGGTATATATTTTTATGTACACATGTGTATAAATTCATATGCATATATTTATATAAACCTATTTCATTTTCCAACAACACTATGCATATATGTAAACAGATGCATTTACTTTATGTACATATACAGAATTGTAGGAGAAAATATATGTATAAGTGAAATTAGCTCCTACATTCCATGCTGTATTTACTTTAAAATATACTATGCTGTAGACACTGATTTTATGCAAGAATTACCTTAGGCAGAGAATACAAAAGTAATTTGGCCAAGAGTGGTGAAGTTGGAGTTGAAATCCTGGCAGATATATGTCTTACTAAGTTTAAATGAAAACAAACCTCATTTTTTGTGTAACATTTAGCTGTGCAAATTAATGGGAGAAATAAATTTGATCCATCATTATGACTTTCTTATGTGAGATATATATATATTTTTTTAAGGAGAATATTCCTCCTTTATCTGAAGTCTTCACTCACAAAAATACATGCCAGTTACAGATTCAGCATTCTAAATTCCATTTTTGGTTGTACCCTGCCACTCTTAAAATGTAAATGAAAACCGTGTGGGATGAATCCAAACACCACATTGGTATCTACTTTAAACACATGCACAGTTGCTCTAGTGCTACTTGTTTTATCTAATATCATATTTGGATGGAACATACACATGGCTTCTTAAACACACATTTTAGTCGAATTGTGAGCTCTAAGGTCAACGTAAATGTTCGTGTGGTTTTTCAACAGCAAAGTCCAAATAAGCTCCTTAGCCCTCCAACCTCTGAAAAGCAAACTAGAGTATGGTGCCCATCAGACATTCTATGTTATATTTCTCTGTTGCCCATTAAAATGCTGGCATATATCAGACAGTTCTGTGAAATTCAGACCAGTGCAAGCAGAATGAAACTTGAACTTGTGTTTAATGTCACCTCGGTTTGAATCACTTCCCCTAGTTTCCCTACAATTTCCCTGAGGCTTTTCATTTATATGTCCTTTAAAAATATATACATTGGTCATTGCATGTCAAGATTTAAAAATACTGCTATAAATAGAGAACTTCTAAATATACCACACATCCACAACCAGTTTTCAAAGCGGAGAGGCAACATTCTGTGTTAAGAGAGAAGCCCAGGAGAAAGAATAAGCATGTCACAGCATGTTTGGGAAATGAAGCAATAAGTTAGGTGGTACAGTGGGTGATTGTTAAAAAAGAGTAGGAAAAAAAATGCAGAACTTGTTTGGAATCAGATTATAAAATCCTGGAAATTAAATTGAAATGTTGAATTAATTAGCTAATTAACTTTAATATATTGAGTACTTAATTCAGAAGGCATACATGGCTATGTACAGATGATTCAGATTTGAACATGATATGATACCTGCTCTCAAGGAACTCAGAATTTCATAGGCAAAAGATGCATAAAAGCAAGACAATACTGTATGATCAGAGCTATAAAATGGGCATGTTTAAAATGCAATGAGGATTTAAGGTTAAGGCTTACTCAATCTTCCTAGGAAAATTAGAGGAGAAAGTTTTCTCAAACAGGTTTCAGTTGGTCTGAGCATTAAGACCAAGTAATGGTTTACTGCTCATTTTTTGAGGAATCCGCAGCTACAAAAATCTAGAGGCAGATATTTTAATTCAGATAGCACATTGTCAGATAAGAATTTCTGTTGCTCCCTTCCCTCTAAATATCACAATGATTGAAAAGATACACTTTTAAAAACTTCCAACAGAAACAAGCATGTGTTTGACCAAAACAAAAATTTTCAGGAACAACTGTGGACTTCAGCAATGTGTTCTATACTCTGGTGCCTGAAACAGACTGATGCAATTAATTTCACGGGCTATAGGATATATACATATGTCAGGTGACACAGCCATCTTTATGTTATTAAATCAGCTAGAAGTGTATATTTGAGTTAGTGAGAGAAGCAATAAAAGTCACACACATAGGACATGGGTCAGGACATCCGGGGTTCAGTGAACAAACAAATCTTTTCATAGTTTTGTCATAGTTAAGTAGCACCCAGTTGTACATACTGGATCTCATTCTGGACTGGAGGATGAGGATACAGGAATGCCTCTGCAAAATAGCTATAGTGGATCCAAGGACTGCAGAGATCAAGGGCAATATAACAAATGACAAACAAAAACCTCCTATTCAAACTGTGCATGAAAACAAAAAGTCTAAAGTACAGAAGGAAAATGAAAGGGAATCACTCTTTTACTACAGTATAGATATCCAGAGTGACTTTTTTTCTTTTTTAAAATTTTGCCCATTTTTATTGGTTTTTTATTTATTTATTTTCATTCATCTTTATTCTTTGGCATATGTGGGCCTCCCATTGCAGTGGCCTCTCTCCTTGCAGAGTGCTGGCTCTGGATGCATGCACTCCAGAGTGCTGGCTTGCAATTGGACACACTAGTCCAGCTGCTCTTAGGCATATGGGATCTTCCTGGGCCAGAGATTGAACTGGTGCCCCTTACACTGCAAGGCAGACTCCTTACCCACTGGACCACCAAGGAAGCCTCTGACCTTTTTGACTAAAACCATATAATGATGAAATGCACATGTACTCACATGAATGCACATACGCAGACATCTTTTAAAACTAATTTTAGGGAGTTTCCCTGGTGGTCCAGTGGTTAAGACTTTACATTCCAATGCAGGGATGCAGATTCAGTCCCTGGTGGGGGAGCTAAGATTCCACATGCCTCCTGGTCAAAAAAAAAAAAACATAAATGAAGCAACATTGTAGCAAATTCAATTGAGACTTTAAAAATGAATAACGATAAATTCAATAAAGACTTTAAAATTAAATAAGCAATAATTCTAATTTTAAAATTACCTGAAAAATAAGGATGGGTTGAACAGGATAAACAAATAAACCAGAAACCCTGGGAAGCATAGCGTTAGTACAACCATTTACACTAAGAGTGTCTGCCAAACCTTGGAGAAGGCACTTTGATGACTACACATGATATGGGGGCATAAGGTGAAGCTCAGGAAGCTCTCAAGTTGGCATTTTTCAGATAAAACGAGAACCCCAAAGGGCTCTACAGAAAGTAAAGGTGAACGTAAAACAAACATGCTGCTAAGTCAATGAGAATTTGAATTTCTTATCTCTGACCCTAGATGGATGGAGATTAAAAAGAGAGATCCCCTTAGAATTATTTTTTTAAACATTTTTAATAGAGGATAACATACATCTATTCAGCTTCACAAATCACAGATGTTTGAATTTCACATTTAACCATAGCAGACGTGAGAAGGCAGAACATTTCTATCACCCCAGAAAATAATCTTGGCCCTTTCCCCATCAATACAGCCCCTGTTCCTGGGGTAACTATTATTCTGGCTTCTAGCATTATACATTTGCTTTGTTTGTCCTTGAACTTCATATAAATGAAATCATTCAGTGTGTCCTGTGCATGTCTGGCTCCCTTCACTCACTGTGACAGGAAGAATAATGAACCTCTAAAGGTATCATCAATCACTTCAGCCAAAGTCAAGGACACATTCCTCTTCACCTTTTCCTGTTGAAGTAAAGGTGATTGCAGCAGTTTGGAAGAGTATTATCAGAGCATTCTTCTTTATGAGGAAGGTGCCAGTGGTGGATATTAAAGGAAAAAGATTATTAATGTATCTTTCTACTATATTTCTGGAGGCTTTGATTATTCCTTCTGTAAGTACCTGGACTATTATTTTACCTCCATTGCCACGAAGTTGGTGCATCCCACTGCTTTATCTATGACACTTTTTTTTTTTAGCAGTCCTCTGCTCATGTCACACCAGTGATCTAGAAGGTCCAAGTACAAAAAGGGAAAATGCATCTTAATAAAACTTACAGAATTTCATTATTCCATCCACTTTGGTTCTTGTGCATTAGTTAGGGGCATTCAGTGAGCAGCATATTTGAAATTTGTTTCAACAAACTGCTATTTGTTTCAATAATTCATAGTTCCAAATGAGAATACCTTAAATCTGCCAATCTGTAAGTTTTCCAAGTGCAAGACCAAACAGCTGAACCATGGGCAACAGAAGCAAATATAACAAGATTCCTTTGGGGAAATATGGCCAGAGCTATGAGAATGAACTGGATTTCTGCCGACAAAGAGTAGCAACCACAACCAATTTGGATTCTCTATTACTAGCATCTACAGTTAAGCAGTTGCAACAGCCCAGAAACACTGAACATATTCATCAATGTTGCTCAACCAACAGTGTACCTGGACAAGGCATTTAAGAGATCCTTAGAATTATTTTTTTAAACATTTTTAATAGAGGATAACATACATCTATTCAGCTTCACAAATCACAGATGTTTGAATTTCACATTTAACCATAGCAGACGTGAGAAGGCAGAACATTTCTATCACCCCAGAAAATAATCTTGGCCCTTTCCCCATCAATACAGCCCCTGTTCCTGGGGTAACTATTATTCTGGCTTCTAGCATTATACATTTGCTTTGTTTGTCCTTGAACTTCATATAAATGAAATCATTCAGTGTGTCCTGTGCATGTCTGGCTCCCTTCACTCACTGTGACAGGAAGAATAATGAACCTCTAAAGGTATCATCAATCACTTCAGCCAAAGTCAAGGACACATTCCTCTTCACCTTTTCCTGTTGAAGTAAAGGTGATTGCAGCAGTTTGGAAGAGTATTATCAGAGCATTCTTCTTTATGAGGAAGGTGCCAGTGGTGGATATTAAAGGAAAAAGATTATTAATGTATCTTTCTACTATATTTCTGGAGGCTTTGATTATTCCTTCTGTAAGTACCTGGACTATTATTTTACCTCCATTGCCACGAAGTTGGTGCATCCCACTGCTTTATCTATGACACTTTTTTTTTTTAGCAGTCCTCTGCTCATGTCACACCAGTGATCTAGAAGGTCCAAGTACAAAAAGGGAAAATGCATCTTAATAAAACTTACAGAATTTCATTATTCCATCCACTTTGGTTCTTGTGCATTAGTTAGGGGCATTCAGTGAGCAGCATATTTGAAATTTGTTTCAACAAACTGCTATTTGTTTCAATAATTCATAGTTCCAAATGAGAATACCTTAAATCTGCCAATCTGTAAGTTTTCCAAGTGCAAGACCAAACAGCTGAACCATGGGCAACAGAAGCAAATATAACAAGATTCCTTTGGGGAAATATGGCCAGAGCTATGAGAATGAACTGGATTTCTGCCGACAAAGAGTAGCAACCACAACCAATTTGGATTCTCTATTACTAGCATCTACAGTTAAGCAGTTGCAACAGCCCAGAAACACTGAACATATTCATCAATGTTGCTCAACCAACAGTGTACCTGGACAAGGCATTTAAGAGATCTCTATGAATCAAGGGCTTCATTAAGCTAGTGACTTTGCCAGAGACAGCAAAGTATACAATAAACTTTCACCCAAATGCAGAAGGTAAAGCTGAGATGCCTCTAGGATGAAGTCAGTTGCATTCTTTGATGTGCTATTTCCATTTGATGAGCAAGATCTTCTGAGTCCTTCCTATAATATTATTCATTGTGTTCAAGTTGACACACCTTATCAAACTATCAGGCTGAAGAGTAAAAAGGAACCCAGGAGTCAGATGTCTCTATAGAAAATTAGTAGCTGCTTTTCAAAGTGGACGTAACCGTTAGACATTGCAGAGAGGCAGTTAGTCCAAAATCTCAGGGGAAGCCTCCAAGTGGAGGCTGCTTCACTTGCCTGAGTTTCTATTGGCAAAATCATCAGTCACAAAGAAATAATTAGGATTGTGGGACACCAAAGGCACCAGTACTTCTCTACATGTTACTCTATCCAACTGAGAGAATCCACTCGGTCCAGATGGACTTGAGAAATAAAAGCATGCAAACATCAATCCCTATCATATGTTCAGATGTATAATAAACAGCAAAAAATCATTAAGTTTGCCTAAAGATACTCTACAAAGTCAACTTATTTTCCCTTCCACATCATAAACTCTGCCCAAATTCCCATAAGGTGAATTTAAGCCCCTTCTCACACCATGGAACTGGTAAGATGCTGACTTACAGCCCCTGTGACAAACAGTCATAAAAGTATGAGTTTTTCCTTTTCCTGATATTTTTAAGCATATTGAAATCGGTGCATTTAAGCTTTAGTCTACCTTGGGGACAGGAAGAACTTGGTCCTATCCTTAAATATTATTCTTTTTAAAGTGACCGAAATCAGGATAAAGGGGTAGGAAAGTGCTTCTATTTGCCAGGAAGCAAGTGCGTGCACATTTCATTTTGTACCATATGGCGACTGCTTGCAACCCAATCAATTGGATTCTCTATTACTAGCATCTACAGTTAAGCAGTTGCAACAGCCCAGAAACACTGAACATATTCATCAATGTTGCTCAACCAACAGTGTACCTGGACAAGGCATTTAAGAGATCTCTATGAATCAAGGGCTTCATTAAGCTAGTGACTTTGCCAGAGACAGCAAAGTATACAATAAACTTTCACCCAAATGCAGAAGGTAAAGCTGAGATGCCTCTAGGATGAAGTCAGTTGCATTCTTTGATGTGCTATTTCCATTTGATGAGCAAGATCTTCTGAGTCCTTCCTATAATATTATTCATTGTGTTCAAGTTGACACACCTTATCAAACTATCAGGCTGAAGAGTAAAAAGGAACCCAGGAGTCAGATGTCTCTATAGAAAATTAGTAGCTGCTTTTCAAAGTGGACGTAACCGTTAGACATTGCAGAGAGGCAGTTAGTCCAAAATCTCAGGGGAAGCCTCCAAGTGGAGGCTGCTTCACTTGCCTGAGTTTCTATTGGCAAAATCATCAGTCACAAAGAAATAATTAGGATTGTGGGACACCAAAGGCACCAGTACTTCTCTACATGTTACTCTATCCAACTGAGAGAATCCACTCGGTCCAGATGGACTTGAGAAATAAAAGCATGCAAACATCAATCCCTATCATATGTTCAGATGTATAATAAACAGCAAAAAATCATTAAGTTTGCCTAAAGATACTCTACAAAGTCAACTTATTTTCCCTTCCACATCATAAACTCTGCCCAAATTCCCATAAGGTGAATTTAAGCCCCTTCTCACACCATGGAACTGGTAAGATGCTGACTTACAGCCCCTGTGACAAACAGTCATAAAAGTATGAGTTTTTCCTTTTCCTGATATTTTTAAGCATATTGAAATCGGTGCATTTAAGCTTTAGTCTACCTTGGGGACAGGAAGAACTTGGTCCTATCCTTAAATATTATTCTTTTTAAAGTGACCGAAATCAGGATAAAGGGGTAGGAAAGTGCTTCTATTTGCCAGGAAGCAAGTGCGTGCACATTTCATTTTGTACCATATGGCGACTGCTTGCAACCCAATCAATCGAATTTCCAGTGCTTTATCCACCCCAAACTCTCTCTATATTGAGTGGCTATGTCATCATTAGTGACACCATCTACTCCAGCTTTGAGAAGACATCTTTACTCAGTAGTCACAGCCATGTTACTTTCATCTGAGACTAGGATTTGAACTCTTTGCCTTGCTTGGACTTGAATCACAAGTGACAGTTTTTTCAAAAAAGAATCTACCTTAACATGGGACATTTGCTGATCCATTTTCAAGGCAGCATCTTTTCATTCTTCATTAGTTTTGAACATAAGGGCTAGGAGATTTTTTAGGGTAGTGGATCTGCCTGCAAATGTATACCTACATTTCTTTGGGTAGTTTCTCATTCTCCAGTGAGTCAGCATTGTGCCAAATATAGAGCAGTAAGAGTCCATACTAGTCAATGTCTTATTTATAATTTCCCATGGAAATTGGTCTCCATAAATTCTCCACGGGATGTTCAAAGTTTACTTGTAGCTGTCAGAAATGACTGCAAAACTTTGAAAACTGTTAATATTGCAAAATTTATATTGAATAATATTATAGTATTATCAATCTTAATTTGTAAATTATGCTTTAGTAATGTAAATTAAATATCCCTTTTCTTCAGTGGCACACACTGACTTATTTAGGTAAAAAAGATCATAACACCTGTAACTTACTCCCAAATATTTCATTGAGAATATGAAGAAGGAAGAGGAGGAAGAAGAGAAAAACATATAAATGGAGAGAAAGAAAATGTGACAAAATAGTAATAGTAATTGAATCCAAATGAAAAGACCATAAGAGTTTATAGGATCTTTTTTTTTTTTTTTGTAGAGCCAAAAACTTTTAGGCAAAAACAGAAGGAAATACATAATTTACAATATTTAATTCTTTTAGAGACATGTACTTGCCAAGAACAGTTGATAAGTGACATATAGTTAAATATTATTGTAGGTTAGGGTAAGAAGGAAGAATTAAATAGTAACATACTTGAGGAGAAAGTTATGGAAAGAAGATGGAACTTTCAACAAGAATTGATAGATTGCCACACCAATGTGAGAAGTAATTTTAACAGATTCCTAATTTAGAAAAGATAATTCTGGTGGTGAAGCAGGTGATGAGGATATATTGAAGTTGGAGAGAGGAAGACAAATTAGAAGGATATTATAAAATTTCAGGTAAAATATTATGTAGGCCTACATTAAAATGAGTCCATAAAAGGGAGAGATGTCAGAACTTATTTTGGAGGCCTCACTTTTATTTTTGCATCACATAATAGCAATTCCATGCTGCTTAATAGCACAGAGCTCATCTATACACTAGCTGGTTTGCACTCTAGAGCACCTACATACATTAAACTTCTAACAGCCTTTTTGGAAAGCTATTTTTTTTTATTGGGGGTCGGGTTGGGGAGGGAGGTGGGCAGGCAGGCCACTTCTATTGGTCTTTCATTTTATCTACTTTCATCCATCTTTGCTCTTTGGCCGGCGTGGCCCTCTGTTGTTGCAGATCACCGGCTCTGGGCGCATGCGCTCCAGAGCTCCGGCTCGGTAGGCGCGGCACGTGGGATCATCCCAGGCCAGGGATGAAACCGGCGCCCCTTGCACTGCAAGGCGCCCCCTGGACTAATATTGTAACTGTCAAAATCTGCTTTGAAAACTGTTAATATTGCAAAATTTATATTGAATAATATTATAGTATTATCAATCTTAATTTGTAAATTATGCTTTAGTAATGTAAATTAAATATCCCTTTTCTTCAGTGGCACACACTGACTTATTTAGGTAAAAAAGATCATAACACCTGTAACTTACTCCCAAATATTTCATTGAGAATATGAAGAAGGAAGAGGAGGAAGAAGAGAAAAACATATAAATGGAGAGAAAGAAAATGTGACAAAATAGTAATAGTAATTGAATCCAAATGAAAAGACCATAAGAGTTTATAGGATCTTTTTTTTTTTTTTTGTAGAGCCAAAAACTTTTAGGCAAAAACAGAAGGAAATACATAATTTACAATATTTAATTCTTTTAGAGACATGTACTTGCCAAGAACAGTTGATAAGTGACATATAGTTAAATATTATTGTAGGTTAGGGTAAGAAGGAAGAATTAAATAGTAACATACTTGAGGAGAAAGTTATGGAAAGAAGATGGAACTTTCAACAAGAATTGATAGATTGCCACACCAATGTGAGAAGTAATTTTAACAGATTCCTAATTTAGAAAAGATAATTCTGGTGGTGAAGCAGGTGATGAGGATATATTGAAGTTGGAGAGAGGAAGACAAATTAGAAGGATATTATAAAATTTCAGGTAAAATATTATGTAGGCCTACATTAAAATGAGTCCATAAAAGGGAGAGATGTCAGAACTTATTTTGGAGGCCTCACTTTTATTTTTGCATCACATAATAGCAATTCCATGCTGCTTAATAGCACAGAGCTCATCTATACACTAGCTGGTTTGCACTCTAGAGCACCTACATACATTAAACTTCTAACAGCCTTTTTGGAAAGCTATTTTTTTTTATTGGGGGTCGGGTTGGGGAGGGAGGTGGGCAGGCAGGCCACTTCTATTGGTCTTTCATTTTATCTACTTTCATCCATCTTTGCTCTTTGGCCGGCGTGGCCCTCTGTTGTTGCAGATCACCGGCTCTGGGCGCATGCGCTCCAGAGCTCCGGCTCGGTAGGCGCGGCACGTGGGATCATCCCAGGCCAGGGATGAAACCGGCGCCCCTTGCACTGCAAGGCAGTGTCCTTACCCACTGGACCACCAGGGAAGCCCAGAAAGCTATTTCTTATCTCCGGCAAAAGGAAAGTACTTTTTAAACATAACATTAGTTCTCTTCCTTTAGAGATGGACATAGTCATATTTTTTTCACTTTTTTGCAAACTGGAGTGCAGTTCATTTACATGTCATGTTACTTTCTGCTGTGCAACAAAGTGAATCAGTTATACATAACAGAGTCATAGATGTAGAAAACAATCATGTGTGTTTTTTGTTTTGTTTTAAGAGTCTGAAACTCCACTTCTCCACCAAATAGAATAGAATCACTGTGAAGTGAAGTGAAAGTCGTCGTGTTCAATTGTGTGCAACCTATGGACGAGCTATGGAATTCTCCAGTCATGATTATTAGAGTGGATAGTCTCACCCTTTTCAAGAGGATCTTCCCGACCCAGGAATCGAACTAGGATCTCCTGTATTGCAGGCAGATACTTTACTAACTGAACTACAAAATCCTCCCATTTATAACATATGTTTCATCCAGTACCAATAGAACTTTAGATCTGTGCTATGAAGCTACAGGCTTGGCTCCAATGCATCTAATTTTATTTTTCATCCGAAGCTTCAACACCTGAAGATGTATATAACATCCTCTGTATAAGAGAGATAAATTTCAAATCTGGTTAAAGCAAATTCATGTCAGAACCACTGAAAGAAAAAATAGGCTACCTAGATAGATTCTCCTATGATATTCATTTTTTAAAATGAAAGGAATGCAAATATTTCTTTTTCTTCTTTAGCAGGAAGTCAGGACAGCTGGGAATAAATCTCACTTATGATTCTTTTCTATATAAATTTACAGTGGTATATATTGGGGAAATGAAAGCATTTATTAAAGAAAAAAAGTAAGCCTGCTCAATGAATTAGAATAAAAAACTGGGAAGATTCATCAGACCATCTGATCTTTTCTTCCCACAATTATATTCAGAGAGACTTTAAGCCCATGATTATTTTCATAGCAATTGTAAATTCTACACAATGTTTTATAAACATTGTCTTCAAACTCAATGAAGAAATAATGTGATGTCCATTTTTGACTTTAAAAAATTTTGTTGCTCTTAGAATTTTTCTAAAAGCCTTAAGAATTAAAACATTGGCCAAGAATTTGGTTATACATATTCACATATTTAAAAGGCATCTTCAGAGAGGACTGAAAGTGCATTACTTTTTGCAAACTGGAGTGCAGTTCATTTACATGTCATGTTACTTTCTGCTGTGCAACAAAGTGAATCAGTTATACATAACAGAGTCATAGATGTAGAAAACAATCATGTGTGTTTTTTGTTTTGTTTTAAGAGTCTGAAACTCCACTTCTCCACCAAATAGAATAGAATCACTGTGAAGTGAAGTGAAAGTCGTCGTGTTCAATTGTGTGCAACCTATGGACGAGCTATGGAATTCTCCAGTCATGATTATTAGAGTGGATAGTCTCACCCTTTTCAAGAGGATCTTCCCGACCCAGGAATCGAACTAGGATCTCCTGTATTGCAGGCAGATACTTTACTAACTGAACTACAAAATCCTCCCATTTATAACATATGTTTCATCCAGTACCAATAGAACTTTAGATCTGTGCTATGAAGCTACAGGCTTGGCTCCAATGCATCTAATTTTATTTTTCATCCGAAGCTTCAACACCTGAAGATGTATATAACATCCTCTGTATAAGAGAGATAAATTTCAAATCTGGTTAAAGCAAATTCATGTCAGAACCACTGAAAGAAAAAATAGGCTACCTAGATAGATTCTCCTATGATATTCATTTTTTAAAATGAAAGGAATGCAAATATTTCTTTTTCTTCTTTAGCAGGAAGTCAGGACAGCTGGGAATAAATCTCACTTATGATTCTTTTCTATATAAATTTACAGTGGTATATATTGGGGAAATGAAAGCATTTATTAAAGAAAAAAAGTAAGCCTGCTCAATGAATTAGAATAAAAAACTGGGAAGATTCATCAGACCATCTGATCTTTTCTTCCCACAATTATATTCAGAGAGACTTTAAGCCCATGATTATTTTCATAGCAATTGTAAATTCTACACAATGTTTTATAAACATTGTCTTCAAACTCAATGAAGAAATAATGTGATGTCCATTTTTGACTTTAAAAAATTTTGTTGCTCTTAGAATTTTTCTAAAAGCCTTAAGAATTAAAACATTGGCCAAGAATTTGGTTATACATATTCACATATTTAAAAGGCATCTTCAGAGAGGACTGAAAGTGCATTACTTTTTAATCACTTTGGACTTTATAGTAAATATTTCATCAAACTTTTGCTGACAGACTCTTGTTAAGTAAATTTACAAGGTTGGTCAATAGAATAATTTGTTAAATTATATAATTTGTGGTAGAGAATTTTAAGTACATAGCTTCTATTTAAGCTCAGAGCTAGTTTATAGGTCATGCTGAATTAATTTTAACATATTCATGGCATCTGCTTTCCCTGCAGAAAAGGGATTGAATACCTGTATCCACATGCCAGCCAGGCTTGATTTAATCTCTTTTTTTGCTCTCTCACTCTTTCTTTTTCCAGAATGATGGTGCTGTCCCAACCTGATGAATTTGCTTCTCTAAACACTACTTTGTTGTTACCCTGAGCCTTAGGTTAATGTAGTATTTCTTCAGATTTTAGATAACACTGATTAAGCCTAGGAGACATTTTGCTCTCTTCCAATAAATGATGGTGAACATAAGCTAGAGGACCAATTTATTTTTCTTGTCTCAAATTCTTAGTGGAACAGGGGCATCTATCATAGCAGAAGTCTGCAGTCTATGTTAATTAGAAAAAAAGAGGAACCAAGACTAAGAATGGACCAGAATTACAGGCAATAGATCCATGACAGAATTTTCTCCATTAGATGCTTATTTTATCACTAGCTTCCTTTAATACCACACTCTCTGTGCCAGCTTTACTATCAAGCAAAATTCTGACACCAAGTCTATTTCCATAGCACACACCCTATTTAAAAGAGAAGAAACTCACTGGTTGATCCAAATATATACACAGACTTTTTCTGGATTCTTTCTACTGTACCAATGATTCCAAATTTACCAATACAAAACGTTTAAAATGCTCACCCAAGTTTTTCTTTAGATAAATTATAGTAATATGTTACATCTTTTAAGGTATTATTTTCAAATGTATTATGTTTCAAATGGAATTGATGATACTGTGGTTAATAACAAAAATTATTTAAAGTTTTGTTGAGAACATAATTGCCAGAACTTAGAAACAGTTATGATGCTCTTCAGTAAGTAAATAGATAAAGACACTGTGATGCATCCAAATACTGAAATGTGATTCACTGCTAAAATATATCAGCTATCAAGCCATGAAAAGAATTACATGACATTCTGGAGAAAGCAGAAGCATAGAGACAATGAAAGGATCAGTGGTTTCTGGGGGCTGGGGCATGGGTCGAGGTGGGGGGTGAAAAGGTAGAGCACAGAGAATTTTTAGGGAAGTGAAAATATGATGCCTAGAGTAATTTCACATTGTGTGTGTCAATAGGACCTACCTATTCAAAACACAGTGTACTGAATGGTGATTATAGCTTTAAAGATTAATAACCTGCATATAATTCTGAGTTTTCTTTTTAAAAATTTTTCAAATGTATGAAATGTCATTGTTGAAATATATAGAGCCATTATTAACACTCATCATTCTTTTATTTGTCATGTTACCTCTCAAGGTGGCAGCCAACTTGAGACAAGAGGACTTGGGATTAATTTTGATAGGAAGAAAGGAAAAGTTTCAGTCTGTATCACCAGTTATAGACAGTTGTCAAACAAGAGCTAGGTAAATGGATAGATAGACTTCCTATTCCACAAAAGGAAAGCAGAAGAGTTTTGCTCTATGAAATTAATAAAGGAGATACTGTTATTTCAGAGGCGACATTTTAGTGGATTTAGTATCTAATACCAAAACATTAACAGTACTAGTATATAATACTATAACAATATTAGTATCTAATACTGAAGCATTAACACCATTAGCATTTAAGTAGTCATTACTATTTGTCTGCTTTATAGATTCTGAAGCATTTGAAGAGTATAATAAGTGATCAAAATGATGAATGGAAATTTAGTGCATATACCAACTGCTTATTAGAATGATCAAAAAACCATAAGTTATTAAGGTCACACTCAAATTTCCTTGGATTACGAAGTATCACTTATGTTCAAATATCCTGCCTACTGCAGTATGCCATTTTACAAGCTCCTCTAGCTCCTATTGCTGTGTCAGGCACTGAGAATTCAAAAAGTAAGTCACAGTTTTGAAGGAAGGAGTTCTAGACCCTGTGGCTAGGATGAAAGGGGGTACCAACCATAGCCTAAAGTGATCCAAGAAGGGGAGATCTCAACTCATACTGAAACCATGAGTAAAAGTTGGTCTTCAGAATAGGCTAATAAGTTCAAAGCCCATTCAAGCAAATATTCGTTAAATATCTGACAAACTTAACAGTCAAAGCGGTGAGTGGCTAAGAACATAAACTGGAACTCAAGTTGTGCTATACTCAGTCATGTCCAATTATTTGTGACCCCTTGAACTATAGTTCAGTAGTCTCCTTTGTCCATGGAATTTTCCAGGCAAGAATATTGGAGTAGGTTACGATTTCCTTCTCCAGGGAATCCTCCCAACCCAAGGATCAAATCCATGTCTCCCGCATCACAGACAGATTCTTTTTCAGACTCTATTCTTATCATCTGTGTAGCTTTGGCCAAGCCACTAAAACTCTGTGGACTTTGGTTTCCTCATCTATAAAATGGAGATCATCACACTAGCCCTTACCTCACAGGTGTTTCTGTGAGAATTAAGAGAATTACTACGTGGAAAACCTAGAACAGTTCCTCTTACATAGTAAGTGCTGATCATGGCTGGCTATCACCCTTTTCGGCACCCTCTGGGGGACAGTCACAAAAGCATCCAGTCACTCCTTTGCTTTCCTGAATAATCTTCTCTGTCCTCAAGCTTTCATATTCCACACAGAAAAGCATATTCCTTACATTCATCTGGACTCACTGTCCTTAGAAGGTAATTGAGAACTCTATTGCTTTGGGACTTTGTCTCTTGGGAGTCCCACCCTTACTCCCTCCTCCAGTGTTCAGTGTTCCTAGACTATAAACATCAGTCTCTGTGGTAAAGTCACCTTTTTTTCTCATGTATTTTGGTTTTATTGATTATGTGTAGTCCTTACAGACTGGAGCTCTAGAAACAATCTGACAGATCTGTTCACCAAGAGTTAAGCAAATCTCAGAGCGTGTGTCTTTCAGTGAGGGTATTAAAAGGGTCTGAGGGAAGGTGGGTAAAGAGGGAAGTAATGGGATAAAGGAGAGGGTCTTAGCATTCTGAAGAGAAGGGACTTATTTTTAATAAAGTACTTCAAGTTAGACTCAACCATTTCTTTGAGCTTAGTCCTGAAATATTCTGTTAAGTTCTAGACCCTGTGGCTAGGATGAAAGGGGGTACCAACCATAGCCTAAAGTGATCCAAGAAGGGGAGATCTCAACTCATACTGAAACCATGAGTAAAAGTTGGTCTTCAGAATAGGCTAATAAGTTCAAAGCCCATTCAAGCAAATATTCGTTAAATATCTGACAAACTTAACAGTCAAAGCGGTGAGTGGCTAAGAACATAAACTGGAACTCAAGTTGTGCTATACTCAGTCATGTCCAATTATTTGTGACCCCTTGAACTATAGTTCAGTAGTCTCCTTTGTCCATGGAATTTTCCAGGCAAGAATATTGGAGTAGGTTACGATTTCCTTCTCCAGGGAATCCTCCCAACCCAAGGATCAAATCCATGTCTCCCGCATCACAGACAGATTCTTTTTCAGACTCTATTCTTATCATCTGTGTAGCTTTGGCCAAGCCACTAAAACTCTGTGGACTTTGGTTTCCTCATCTATAAAATGGAGATCATCACACTAGCCCTTACCTCACAGGTGTTTCTGTGAGAATTAAGAGAATTACTACGTGGAAAACCTAGAACAGTTCCTCTTACATAGTAAGTGCTGATCAGGGATGGCTATCACCCTTTTAGGCACCCTCTGGGGGACAGTCACAAAAGCATCCAGTCACTCCTTTGCTTTCCTGAATAATCTTCTCTGTCCTCAAGCTTTCATATTCCACACAGAAAAGCATATTCCTTACATTCATCTGGACTCACTGTCCTTAGAAGGTAATTGAGAACTCTATTGCTTTGGGACTTTGTCTCTTGGGAGTCCCACCCTTACTCCCTCCTCCAGTGTTCAGTGTTCCTAGACTATAAACATCAGTCTCTGTGGTAAAGTCACCTTTTTTTCTCATGTATTTTGGTTTTATTGATTATGTGTAGTCCTTACAGACTGGAGCTCTAGAAACAATCTGACAGATCTGTTCACCAAGAGTTAAGCAAATCTCAGAGCGTGTGTCTTTCAGTGAGGGTATTAAAAGGGTCTGAGGGAAGGTGGGTAAAGAGGGAAGTAATGGGATAAAGGAGAGGGTCTTAGCATTCTGAAGAGAAGGGACTTATTTTTTTAATAAAGTACTTCAAGTTAGACTCAACCATTTCTTTGAGCTTAGTCCTGAAATATTCTGTTAAGTTCCTATCTGTTTACAGAGGGTAGCTCACTTAAATTGGGGTAACTGATCCTTAAGTGCACAATTCCCCTGTTACAACTCTCTGTTCCATTTTTCCACCTATCAAAATCCTAGAGTTTTTCATCTGATCCTAGGAGCCATGCACTAGTGTGCATTTGGCTAAAATACAGGAGAGAATTTTTTAAAAATCTCATTCACTAAATTAAATTCTTCAGGAGGAAGGCTTTCATAATTCTTACTAGCCTCTGCAATCCCTGTACCTAAAAGAGGTTCAGAGCAGACATTAAAAATAATGCTTGTTAAAAGGATGACTGAATGAATGAGTTAATCATTTCTCTTACCAAAAAGTGAGCCAGGCTCTCATTTCTTAGTTTATATGGAGAATTTATCTTGTTCCAAAGTCTCCAACTCAGACTGTGTTTTTCAACCCATTAAACAAGGAAAAGGAAGCCTTTTCATTGCCAGAGGAGTTTGAAAACTTACTCTTCTTGCAAAACAGTGAAAGGGAAAGCAATCAAAAATGGCAAAAGGTAAAAAAGGTAGGTAATTCTTTGTCTTACGGTTACTGCTCTACACCATGGAAAGAGAAGCACGTACTGTAACCACAGTTTAGAATCAATATGTCAGTACAACTACTTCCCTATCAATTAGCAGCAGTTGTCTCTTTTTTTTTTGAGATATGTACATATCTGCCAGACCTCAAAATATGAAGCAACAATGTCACATCTATCAAGAAAATGAAGGCCTCAGAGTTAGGCTTATGTTTCAGAAATATAGAACTACTATTCCGCTCATGGAAAAAATATCAGTGAAATCTGCATAGGAAGCATCATTACATCTCTAAATATGCCAGTACTCTGCAACAAGAGAGGCCACTGCAATGGGAGGCCCACACAGACCAAAGAATAAAGATGGATGAAAATAAAAAGAAAAAAAGGCCAAAATTTTTTTGAAAAAAATGGTTAATTTTATATTATATCCATTATACTATAACTAAAAATATTTTTAAAATGTAAAAGTCAAAATTAGAGAACCAAGGTAAATTACATGGCATACCTTCCCCCAACTAAAAAATAAAAACAAACCAAAAAGACAAGCTAGTAATGGCTGATGCATGCCTTGATGAGGCAACAACAAAAAATTTAAGCTACTAACCCTAATTGGAAACCTATGACTTCTCCCCTAATTGCTTAGGTATTTCTCTTGCCAAGAGTTCTCCCTCACTTTATACCCAACCAGGGTCAGAATGTAGTAGTGATTTGATAACAGTTTAATAGCAAAGACGTTTTGGTGTACCTAAGTCTGAGTTTTGAGCTATAAAATAACTAAAATCAACTGCTTTAATATGTTCTTTCTTCCACACAATATCTAAATAATATTACTATCCTGTGTATGGTATAGTTAACTTGAATTGTTAATTAAATCTTCTTGCCTGCTCCCTGTTTTCTTTTGATAATAAGTTCTTCAAAAATCTGTTAATATTTTTAATTCTGAGGACAGACACTGTATCTGACATAGACACATGATGCTAAATCAAGAGTTACTCTAGATCAATTGCCATTATAATGAAAGTTCCTAAAAAAATCAAATGAAATTTAAGATTGATTTTGTGAGCAAGGCTCTGAGTCATACAATCCATTGAAACAAAAGCATTCTGATATTCATACCCAGGATCTAAATCTGAAACACTGTCAAATGCTTTAGTCTCTAAGTCTACGTAGTCAGTAATAGTTCTAATAAAAAATAACTATATATATATACATGAAAGTATAACTATATTAAAAATAACTATATATATACAGAAAAATGCACATGTATAATGTACTTATTATTGTCTCTTTTCCTTTTGGGTGCCAAGAAGCAACAAAATCTTATATACTTTCAAATAGGAAAAAAAAAAATTATAATTACCTGGAATATTGGAAAAAACTTATGAAAAAGACTTCCTCAGCTGTCTCTTAGCTACTTATAAGCATATCCCTTCCTGATTATTTTCCTAAAGCAAATCTTTGGTCACATCACTTCCCCTACATAAAAACCATTGAGAGTACTTCATTTTCTTACAAGTGAACCCCAAAACCTCACTCAGACTGTCTAGTGCCTGTAAGAATCTGCAACCTCCTTCCTTAAGTGTTCTGCACTAGTTTTCTTTATTCATCCTCCTCTCTAAATAAAACAGGCAATCTGTCATTCCTGAACAAACCTAAAATGTCCAATCCCAAGAACTATGATTCTGCTTGATTGCAGTGCAATTCTATGTATCTAAATTTCACTCTTCTCTTCTACATCTAAGTGTGATATAACCATCTTACTTAGCATTGTACTAAGATAAAGGAAGGAGTACACATACAGATGCACTTGCCTTCATTGGTAATAAATTAATACATAAATTAATACTAAGTACCTTGTTTTAATTTTTTAAAACTTACCAATAGAGAGTTAGACAGACATTTCAGCTTTCTAGGAATCTGGAAATGAAAGTTCTGTGTAATTCTATGCAAATTTCTCTTTCTGGAAGTAAGTTTAATGAAGAAAAGGTAACCATTTTCAATTTGTTTCTCTGGAAATTTTGATCTGTGAAGAATAAAAAGAAGCTGTATATACAAATGCTATTTACATATTCCACAAACATTTACTGAATATCTTCTATGTAGTTCCTAAAAAATCAAATGAAATTTAAGATTGATTTTGTGAGCAAGGCTC
The DNA here is from genome assembly GCA_022376925.1 of Tragulus kanchil. NCBI lineage: Eukaryota > Metazoa > Chordata > Mammalia > Artiodactyla > Tragulidae > Tragulus > Tragulus kanchil. Next base: position 201,754,332 of record JAIOJX010000028.1, on the reverse strand, counting down.
TGAGTCATACAATCCATTGAAACAAAAGCATTCTGATATTCATACCCAGGATCTAAATCTGAAACACTGTCAAATGCTTTAGTCTCTAAGTCTACGTAGTCAGTAATAGTTCTAATAAAAAATAACTATATATATATACATGAAAGTATAACTATATTAAAAATAACTATATATATACAGAAAAATGCACATGTATAATGTACTTATTATTGTCTCTTTTCCTTTTGGGTGCCAAGAAGCAACAAAATCTTATATACTTTCAAATAGGAAAAAAAAAAATTATAATTACCTGGAATATTGGAAAAAACTTATGAAAAAGACTTCCTCAGCTGTCTCTTAGCTACTTATAAGCATATCCCTTCCTGATTATTTTCCTAAAGCAAATCTTTGGTCACATCACTTCCCCTACATAAAAACCATTGAGAGTACTTCATTTTCTTACAAGTGAACCCCAAAACCTCACTCAGACTGTCTAGTGCCTGTAAGAATCTGCAACCTCCTTCCTTAAGTGTTCTGCACTAGTTTTCTTTATTCATCCTCCTCTCTAAATAAAACAGGCAATCTGTCATTCCTGAACAAACCTAAAATGTCCAATCCCAAGAACTATGATTCTGCTTGATTGCAGTGCAATTCTATGTATCTAAATTTCACTCTTCTCTTCTACATCTAAGTGTGATATAACCATCTTACTTAGCATTGTACTAAGATAAAGGAAGGAGTACACATACAGATGCACTTGCCTTCATTGGTAATAAATTAATACATAAATTAATACTAAGTACCTTGTTTTAATTTTTTAAAACTTACCAATAGAGAGTTAGACAGACATTTCAGCTTTCTAGGAATCTGGAAATGAAAGTTCTGTGTAATTCTATGCAAATTTCTCTTTCTGGAAGTAAGTTTAATGAAGAAAAGGTAACCATTTTCAATTTGTTTCTCTGGAAATTTTGATCTGTGAAGAATAAAAAGAAGCTGTATATACAAATGCTATTTACATATTCCACAAACATTTACTGAATATCTTCTATGTAGTTCAAATTATAGAAGGTAATAAAAAATGATGGAAAAATATTAACACATTCTATAGAGTAAAGAGACATAATTATAACACAAAATAGAGAGTGACACATTGTTTAAAGAGAGAGAAAGAGAAAAAAGACAGATTGTGCTTGCTTGAGAGGACCCCAGAAATCTTCCATTAAAGCAAGATGTTTCTATTTGTCTTCAGCAAATGTCAATCACAATGGAAAAATATTAAGACAGCTTAGTATAAAAGCCTTCATCGTGAATCTGTCTCCGAGGTGTCAATTCCTTATGTTTGTTTATAGTAGTTTTTGGTCTCATTAAGAAGATTTTAATAAATCTATACACACAAAAGCACTGAAAGTCACATTTGCCACCAGATACCAAAGTTCTTAAACATTAGCAATTTGGAATATTATTGTGCATATTTCTATCCTGAAGTAGTTCTCTTTTTGAGATTTGGGGAATTATTTTCAGACTATCTGTTCTCAGAAACTATTGATGTTTTCTGATTTCATCAGTACAAAATAGGTCCATGAGTAGGAACGTAAGTGCTCCTTTCAGGAACTGTATTTGCCTTTCACATTAAGGCAGAGATCTTGGGTTAGGTGGTTATGGAAGGGAGCCATATATAAGATGATATTGGAACTGACAACTGAGTAACCAATTTAGAAATCAGCAAGCCATGCAACAATCCAAGCACAAATGCAGCATAGTCAAAGATCTTGAAGTTGAACATATCTTGGAAGATTCCAGAAAAACAAAAAAGAAGCTAGTAGAACAGAAGCATGGTGACTTAGGTGGGGGAAGCTCCAAAGTGTAATTGTGGAGATTGGCAAGATCATGTAAGATAAAGTAAAGAAGACCTTTTAAATTTGTGTAGCATATATAAGTAATTTGGATTGTATTTTGTAAAGCCCTGGTCTGAAATCATGGTAAGGATTTCTGTATACTTTTGCATACATCAGTGAAGTGAAATTTTGAAGTTTATATTTATTCCAACAGCAATGAATAAGAAACTCTTATGTGCTAAAGTCTGGCATTAGAGCAGGAAGTAAATAGAATAGACTTAGTACTTAATGCCTAAGAATGTATAGAGTGATAGCAGAAAAGTGCTAAAAGTTCCAAGCATATTATATTACATTTATAAAATGTTTTGAATAGTCTAAGGACTGATATAACTTCCAGTTGGTAAGATCTTTTCATATAATATGACATATAAATTGAACCTTGAAATTGGCAAAAGTACACAGAAACCCTTACCATGGTTTCAAAGCAGAAGCATCAATTGGTAGAAAGGCCCTGAAGTGGGAGCAGGCTTGGAATATTGAAGAAAAAGTACAGAGACTGGAGTAACTGCAATACTGGATAAGCTGGAAAGTGATACAAAGTGAGGTTGCAGGAGTGCTTTGGGAAAAGGGAATATAGATATGGAGCAGCTGGTAGGTGACAGTCAGTGGGGAAGCCATTGGAGAGCAACAAACAAAATGGTAGAATGGTCTGGCTTTCATTGTCAAGAGAGGATATGACTCATGTGGTGAGAAGACCAGCATGGGACAGAAGCAGGAGGCTATGGATATTTCAGACTATCTGTTCTCAGAAACTATTGATGTTTTCTGATTTCATCAGTACAAAATAGGTCCATGAGTAGGAACGTAAGTGCTCCTTTCAGGAACTGTATTTGCCTTTCACATTAAGGCAGAGATCTTGGGTTAGGTGGTTATGGAAGGGAGCCATATATAAGATGATATTGGAACTGACAACTGAGTAACCAATTTAGAAATCAGCAAGCCATGCAACAATCCAAGCACAAATGCAGCATAGTCAAAGATCTTGAAGTTGAACATATCTTGGAAGATTCCAGAAAAACAAAAAAGAAGCTAGTAGAACAGAAGCATGGTGACTTAGGTGGGGGAAGCTCCAAAGTGTAATTGTGGAGATTGGCAAGATCATGTAAGATAAAGTAAAGAAGACCTTTTAAATTTGTGTAGCATATATAAGTAATTTGGATTGTATTTTGTAAAGCCCTGGTCTGAAATCATGGTAAGGATTTCTGTATACTTTTGCATACATCAGTGAAGTGAAATTTTGAAGTTTATATTTATTCCAACAGCAATGAATAAGAAACTCTTATGTGCTAAAGTCTGGCATTAGAGCAGGAAGTAAATAGAATAGACTTAGTACTTAATGCCTAAGAATGTATAGAGTGATAGCAGAAAAGTGCTAAAAGTTCCAAGCATATTATATTACATTTATAAAATGTTTTGAATAGTCTAAGGACTGATATAACTTCCAGTTGGTAAGATCTTTTCATATAATATGACATATAAATTGAACCTTGAAATTGGCAAAAGTACACAGAAACCCTTACCATGGTTTCAAAGCAGAAGCAGCAATTGGTAGAAAGGCCCTGAAGTGGGAGCAGGCTTGGAATATTGAAGAAAAAGTACAGAGACTGGAGTAACTGCAATACTGGATAAGCTGGAAAGTGATACAAAGTGAGGTTGCAGGAGTGCTTTGGGAAAAGGGAATATAGATATGGAGCAGCTGGTAGGTGACAGTCAGTGGGGAAGCCATTGGAGAGCAACAAACAAAATGGTAGAATGGTCTGGCTTTCATTGTCAAGAGAGGATATGACTCATGTGGTGAGAAGACCAGCATGGGACAGAAGCAGGAGGCTATGGATATTATCCAGGTGGGAGGTGGGGGTGGCATGGATTCGGCTCTGGATGGAGGAAGTGATGACAGTGATCAAATCCTAGAAATACTTTGAACAATACAGTTGAATAATGGGTTAAGTGTTGATAAAAGAGGAGTCGGATTGACACCACGTTTTTAGCCCGAGTAACTAGAAGAATAGAGTTGACCTTTGCTCAGAAAAGGGAAATCCCTGAAGAACAGAGATTTGTTAGACAATTTGCATGTCACTTAAAGACATAGCTTAAGATGCCATTGTAGGGCTTCCCTGGTGGTCCAGTGGGTAAGGACACCGCCTTGCAGTGCAAGGGGCGCCTGTTCGAGCCCTGGCCTGGGAAGATCCCATGTGCCACGGAGCGGCTGGACTGCTGTGTCCAACTACCGAGCCGGAACTCTGGAGCGCATGCGCCCAGAGCCGGTGCTCTGTGACAACAGAGGCCACCGCGATGGGAGGCCCACACGGGCCAAAGAAAAAAGAAGGATGAAAATGGATAAATGAAAGACCAATAGAAGTGGCCTGTTTAGCTTTTTTGTAATTTCTTTAGCAGTACAAAAGCTTTTAAGTTTCATTAGGTCCCACATGTTCATTTGTCTTTTTAGTTCCACTATTTTAGTAGGTGGGTCAGAGAAGATCTTGCTCTGATTGATGTCCTTGAGGGTTTTGCCTATATTCTCCTCTAAGAGTTTGATGGTTTCTGGCCTTACATTTAGGTCTTTAATCCATTTTGAGTTGATCTTTGTGTATGGTGTCAGGGTATGTTCCAACTTCATTTTCTTGCATGTAGCTGTCCAATTTTCCCAGCACCATTTGTTGAAGAGGCTGTCTTTGTCCCATTTTAAATGTTCGCCTCCTTTGTCAAAAATAAGGTACCCATAGGTGCGTGGCTTTATCTCTGGGTCCTCGATCTTGTTCCATTGGTCGATATTTCTGTTTTTGTGCCAGTACCATACTGTCTTGATGACTGTTGCTTTGTAGTAGAGTCTGAAGTTGGGGAGGCTGATCCCCCCAGCTCCATTCTTCTTCCTGAGGATTGCTTTGGCTATTCGAGGTCTTTTGTGTTTCCATATGAACTGTGTTATTCGTTGGTCTAGTTCTGTGAAGAATGTTATTGGAAGTTTGATAGGGATTGCATTGAATCTATAGATGACATTTGGTAGTATGGTCATTTTCACAATATTGATTCTCCCGACCCAGGAACACGGAATATTTCTCCATCTGTTTAATTCTTCTTTAATGTCTCTCATGAGTGTCTTATAATTTTCTGTGTACAGTTCTTTTGTTTCTTTGGGTAGGTTTATTCCTAGATATTTGATTCTTTTGGTTGCGATGGTGAAGGGGATTGCCTTTTTGATTTCGTTTTCTGATTTTTCATTGTTTGTATATAGGAATGCCAGTGATTTCTGTATATTGATTTTGTATCCTGCAACTTTGCTGAAGCTTTTGTACTGCTAAAGAAATTACAAAAAAGCTGAATAGACAGCCCACAGAGTGGGAGAAAATCATAGCAAATGAAACAACAGACAAAGAATTAATCTCCAAAATCTACAAGCAACTCAGACAACTCAGCACTGGAAAAACGAACAACCCAATCAAAAAATGGGAAAAGGACCTAAACAGACACCTCTCCAACGATGACATACAGACGGCCCCAAAACACATGAAACGATGCTCAACTTCACTAATAATTAGAGAAATGCAAATCAAAACTACAATGAGATATCACCTCACACCTGTCAGAATGGCCATCATCCACAAATCGACAGACAATAAATGCTGGAGAGGCTGCGGAGAAAAGGGAACACTCCTGCATTGCTGGTGGGAGTGTAAATTGATACAGCCTCTATGGAAGACAGTCTAGAGATTTCTTAAAAAACTAAAAATAGAAGTACCATATGACCCAGCAATCCCACTCTTAGGCTTATACCCTGATGAAATCAAAACTGAAAGAAGCACCTGTACCCCAATGTTCATTGCAGCTCTCTATACAATAGCTAGAACATGGAAGGAACCTAGATGCCCATCGACGAACGAATGGATCCAAAAGCTCTGGTACATATATACAATGGAATACTACACAGCTGTAAAGAGAAATGCAGAAGAATCAGCCCTCATGAGGTGGCTGGATCTAGAACGTATCCTAAAAAGTGAAGTCAGTCAGAAAGAGAAGGACAAATACAGTATATTAACACATATATATGGAATCTAGTAGGATGGTGATGATGGCACATGCAGTGAAGCGACAGAAAGACAGACATGGACAGTGGACATATGGACATTGTGGGGAAGGAACAGTGGGTGAGAGGCGTATAGGAAGTAGCATGAAGGCCTGTACTATCATAAGTGAAGAAAATAGCTCTAGTCATTGCTCTGTGAGAAAAGGGGATCCTTCAGGGGTGCTGTGTGATAGTCGGGAGGGGAGGGAAGTGGGGGATATACATGTGACTAATCTGAGAACATGCATGTCTGTGAACAACAAAACTCTGTAAAAGTTAAAAGTAAAATAAAGGTTTAAAAAAATAATAAAATAAAAAAAAAGAAGTGGCCTGCCTGCTCCCCTCCCTCCCTCCCCACCCCACCCCCACCAAAATAAATAAATAAACAAAATTTTTTTTTAAAAAAAAGATGCCATTGTAAATAAGAAGAGATTTTGATGGGCAGTTGAATGTATGGGTTTCGTGCTCAGGTTCAAATGACTGTGCTGGAAACAAAAGTTAGGGAGCCATCAGGAGATACTTGGTCTTTAACACCTTTTGACTGGATTATACAAACAGTGGAGAAAATCTGTACTGAGGAAAGAAGAAATTTAAGATTGAGTCCTGATTTAGAGGCCAGGCAGCAGAGGAAGAATCAGCAAGGTGAAGACTGCTAATGAGGAAGGAAGCAATAAGGGAGTCAAAAGAAATTGGTGTGCCAATAACTTAATGAAGCAAAAAGTAATCAACAGCAACAAATACATTTAAATAACTTGAGAACTGAAAAGATTTGGTATTAGGGAAGTAATTAGTGACCTTGACAAGGGCAGTTAAGAGTAGACTGATAATAGTTAAAACCTCATCAAAGTATGATTAAGAGAGAAAAGATAGAGAAAAATTAGTGAAAGTTAGCTCCTTTGAGGGGGTCTTCTCTGGTGGTTCAGTGGCAGTAGATGTGGGTACATGTGCAGTAGATGCTAGTGCAGTAGATGTGGGTTTGATCCCTGGGTAGGGAAGATCTCCTGGAGAATGAAATGGCTACCAACTCCAGTATTCTTGCCTGTGAAATCCCATGGACAGAGATGCTTTGCAGGTTATAGTTCGTGAGGTGGCAAAAAGACAGATGCAACTTAACGAATGAGTTCACACACAAATGGTGTAGCAGAAATGTTTTTTTTTTTCTAATTGCTTTTTTCTGCTCAGTGAAATAGAAGGCAATTTTATCAGCTGGGAACAAGGCCAGGAAGGAAGTGGTTATAGTGGTTAAAGAAGAGAGAAGATTTAGAGGAGTCCGCTAGAGAAGTAGGAAGAAAAAAAATGTATGTTTCCCTAACTGGACTATAGGTTAGTGTAAAATGTCTGTTTTGAGATTAGCAGGCATGTATTTTAAAATGGTGTCATTAAATAATATATGTTTTGCTCATTATGATTGCAGAGTCAGTGATGAATTTAATCAACTTTAATTTTGTAAAATTAGTATGACACAAGAGGCATTATGGTGTACAGATGAATCCTAAGCTATATGAAGACATGGGGGATAGAAGTACAGTGAAAATTTGATAATGTCTAAAACACATAGTTCCTGGAATACTGGAATTTGAATACACAGAAGACTGACATGGAGCTGGTGAGTTTGAAGATTGTACAATTACTCATATTTGATAAAGTCTAGTTATTTTCATCAAAGTGAATAGTCAAAGTTGGGCAAAAAAATGAGATCATTTACAAAGAGGTAAAGAAGTCAAGATAAAATTGCCAGTATAAGACATAAGGGCCACCCACAGGCTTAATATTAGAGCATGAGAGATGCTCAGAAAGTGGCATGATCAAACTTTGAAACAGATAATCAGGGGATGTAGAGAGAGATTGAAAGTTGGAGAGAAAAATTAGCAGTCTGATAGCACCTTAAAGGGGCTTCTCTGGTGGCTTAGGGGTAAAGAATTCACCTGTAATGCAGGAGACCTGGGTTTGATCCCTAGGTTGGGAAGATCCCATGGAGGAAGACATGGCAACTCACTCCACTACTCTTGCCTGGGGAGTCTCATGGACAGAGGAGCCTGGTGGGCTACAGAGTCAGACATAACTAAAGCAACCAAGCACACAGGCCACAGCACCTTAAGGAGCGAAAAGGGAAAGGCAAAAACTGAGGAGAGGTCCGTTGTCTTCTATTCTCAGTGTGAAGACGCATACAGGCTGGGTGCATTGTCTACGATTTGGCATTTAACCCATTTTATACATAGGTGTTGCAGTTAGTGGTCTAACTTAACGAATGAGTTCACACACAAATGGTGTAGCAGAAATGTTTTTTTCTAATTGCTTTTTTCTGCTCAGTGAAATAGAAGGCAATTTTATCAGCTGGGAACAAGGCCAGGAAGGAAGTGGTTATAGTGGTTAAAGAAGAGAGAAGATTTAGAGGAGTCCGCTAGAGAAGTAGGAAGAAAATATGTATGTTTCCCTAACTGGACTATAGGTTAGTGTAAAATGTCTGTTTTGAGATTAGCAGGCATGTATTTTAAAATGGTGTCATTAAATAATATATGTTTTGCTCATTATGATTGCAGAGTCAGTGATGAATTTAATCAACTTTAATTTTGTAAAATTAGTATGACACAAGAGGCATTATGGTGTACAGATGAATCCTAAGCTATATGAAGACATGGGGGATAGAAGTACAGTGAAAATTTGATAATGTCTAAAACACATAGTTCCTGGAATACTGGAATTTGAATACACAGAAGACTGACATGGAGCTGGTGAGTTTGAAGATTGTACAATTACTCATATTTGATAAAGTCTAGTTATTTTCATCAAAGTGAATAGTCAAAGTTGGGCAAAAAAATGAGATCATTTACAAAGAGGTAAAGAAGTCAAGATAAAATTGCCAGTATAAGACATAAGGGCCACCCACAGGCTTAATATTAGAGCATGAGAGATGCTCAGAAAGTGGCATGATCAAACTTTGAAACAGATAATCAGGGGATGTAGAGAGAGATTGAAAGTTGGAGAGAAAAATTAGCAGTCTGATAGCACCTTAAAGGGGCTTCTCTGGTGGCTTAGGGGAAACGAATTCACCTGTAATGCAGGAGACCTGGGTTTGATCCCTAGGTTGGGAAGATCCCATGGAGGAAGACATGGCAACTCACTCCACTACTCTTGCCTGGGGAGTCTCATGGACAGAGGAGCCTGGTGGGCTACAGAGTCAGACATAACTAAAGCAACCAAGCACACAGGCCACAGCACCTTAAGGAGCGAAAAGGGAAAGGCAAAAACTGAGGAGAGGTCCGTTGTCTTCTATTCTCAGTGTGAAGACGCATACAGGCTGGATGCATTGTCTCACGGATTTGGCATTTAACCCATTTTATACATAGGTATATAAATACATAATTTTGACCAGATGTGATAAATACTGTGTCACACATATACACAAAATGTTATCTACACACAGAGAGGAAATTGAACAATTCTGATGATTCTGCTATGAGCAAAATTGAGAGATAAAAGAAAAACTTAATTGAAAGCCAAACTGTTAGCTGAAAGCTACGTGGTAATCTTCCAAGCAGAGAAAGGTATACCCAGTAGAGAGAAAAAGAAGTTTAATGTCCAAGCAGTGTCATAGTATGACGTGCCAGATTATACAGTGCTGCTTTGGATTTGTTTTAGCATGGATGTTAGAGGGGACATAGTGTGAAATATGGCTAGACTTAGAAGTTAAAGCCTGTTGTGAGTAGTTTTGAGTGACAACCTAAGGGATCTGGACCTCTTTCCTAAGGGTAGTGAGTATTCACTAAAAGTTTTGTGTCCCTTCAGAGGCTTTGTCTGTAACTGTGTACATGTTTGTGTACCTGTGTGTGTGTGTATATGTACATGTGTGTCTAAGACAATGAATGATATTGCTTTTTTTGAATAAGTCTGAACTTATTTGGTCATACTTTGATCTCCCATGAAATGAGTGACAACCTAAATCTGCATTGTGGTTATAATAGTTGACCATTAAAGTGTGTAAAATCAGCTTTTTTTTTAGTAATCCAGATGGAAACACTGGCCTCATCACTATTGTACTCTAACAAATGAAACTGATTAACAACTATGTGATAGGAGCAAAAACAGAACTTGGCCAATATCATCTGGAGTTCAGACTCTCTTTGAATCTAGTTTCACATTTGTATGATGGCAGATGGGAGATAGATGTATTTGATAATTCTAAGATTTGTTCCATGTCGGAAAGTGTAATGACTTCATGCTAAGAAAGAAAAAGTCAAACTATAACTAAAAGTTCACTATGAGCAACCACATATCAGAAAAATGAAAGTAGCTATCCTCTTTTTCCAAATCAAGAATAACATGTAAAATCCAGTTGCCCAAAACAGAAGTTGGTTGCTATACTATTAGGCTAACTTTGAATAGGTGCACAATTGTATTGAGTGCTAATGCCTCCATACTGATTTTCAAGAATAGAGTGACACACTGCAACATGGTCCGGTTAACATACTTTTGTTGATGTTCAGTTCTTACTGAATTTATTTCATTTGAAACTAGAGGAATAAATCAATACTTTAAAATTCAATCAGCCAGTTTTTCTTGTGTTCCTATGTTTATGTAAATTTTGTGACAAAGCCACAGCTTTCAGTGGGGGCATGAGGTTTAAGTGGTTTCATCTCAAACTGGAACCAGATGTGAGGACTGGTGAAGGGACCAAATGTGATATTACAAAACCAAAACAAAACCACCGTTCAGTGTCTTCGTCTCTGCTAAGCACCAAAATGATGTGTTTCAGGACCAGCAAAGCTCTGAATGAAATTTGTCTTCGTTAGGAATTAGGATTTAATCCAAGACGAACAAAGAATAAAATCATCAACGGATATGGGTGAAAATCTGTATGGTAGATTTCAGAAAAACCTGCTAACTGTTGAACAAACCCTGAAAGCTTGATAAGTAATCATATGGAGGTGTCTTCACTGTTCTGCAAACACATTATTCGTCTCCATTGTAATATTCTTCTTCTGTATCCCAAGTGAGGCAACTTTCCTCTTTTGCCGTCTTTCAATTTTATCACTGCCCATCAGTAACACTTGCCATGAAAACTCCATTCTTTCATTAGAAGTCATCTAATCCCCCTTTTCATAAGTGGAAAACTACATCTCAAAGATATTTATTATATTATTATATATAAATATTTGATTATATAAAGATAAATTGCATATATAAAGATTTGGTAAAGTCATACTGTTTATGGAAGCTTATAATTCCTCTAAATTCTATAGCTTTAATTAGAAAAAAATAATATTTACCATAACTAGAGAAGGGAACCTCCCAGTTTATAAATGTTCAAGGTACAAACAATATAAACCCACATTGAACATTAGGAGAGCTAGGTGGGAAACATTCTAGGATGTGAGAAATGTCCGCTGGATGCCATAATGCTACCTACACTGATGCTTTCTTCACAGGTCCAGAGATATGGAGAGGAGCAACACTCTTTTTTTTGTGCCTTTAAATTGTTTAAAAATCTGAAACTAGCACTTTCACTTCACAGTTTCTCTACTATTGCACTTTTATGTGTTTTTATTCTAGTAGCATTCAAATATCCTGAGTTTTCTAAGTCCTTCTTATCAATTATTCAGCCAGAGAAGAGTAACAAGATCAAGTTTACTGTCTTTTAACATGAGTAAAGTTTTCAAAATAGGTAATGTGAATTCACTTGGACTCAAGTAATGACCTAGGAGAGAAGATATTACATTAGTCTAAAATCTCACATATCACGTAAATGAACAGCACTAAAACTCAGAAAAGTAAGAAGATCTTGTATAAGATCACCCAGAACGTAGCTAAAGTTGGAAACCCAGGTGTCTTGGTTCTAAAACAAATGTTGCCCTCTTTCCTTCTACAAGAATAAGTCGCTCTGCCAATAGTTATAGTTTCCTAGGCCAAGATTCTCCCACATCTCATAAATCTTCTCTCTATGGTGGTGAAAAATTCCTTTTAAGGTTGTAACTGGTCAAAACACCTGGAAAGACAGTCAAAAACAATTGTTTTCTCTCCTGAAAAATGTAAAAGGCTTACAGGAAGTGGCATGAAATTAGGATACTTAAACAATACCAAATATCTATAGGTGAGTAAGCCTTTTTACATCCTGGAAATCATGGTATGATATATTCAGGATATTGTTGAGTTCTCAGCCACTCTCTAACCCAAATTTATAAATAGTTCCCAAGTGATTGTTTGATTTCCTGAGATCCCTTAAGGATAATTGGCTCAAAGACATAATCCTTCAGTAAAATGGCAAAGCTTAGTAAACACCAAAGTTGGCAATAGACAAGATATAAGGACTTAAGATAATAATAGCACCAGCATTTGAGGCCTTCAGGAGCAGGGATTAATATGCTAGTAAGTGGCTTTTCATCTCTTAATTGCGAGAAGAACCTCCCAGTTTATAAATGTTCAAGGTACAAACAATATAAACCCACATTGAACATTAGGAGAGCTAGGTGGGAAACATTCTAGGATGTGAGAAATGTCCGCTGGATGCCATAATGCTACCTACACTGATGCTTTCTTCACAGGTCCAGAGATATGGAGGAGCAACACTCTTTTTTGTGCCTTTAAATTGTTTAAAAATCTGAAACTAGCACTTTCACTTCACAGTTTCTCTACTATTGCACTTTTATGTGTTTTTATTCTAGTAGCATTCAAATATCCTGAGTTTTCTAAGTCCTTCTTATCAATTATTCAGCCAGAGAAGAGTAACAAGATCAAGTTTACTGTCTTTTAACATGAGTAAAGTTTTCAAAATAGGTAATGTGAATTCACTTGGACTCAAGTAATGACCTAGGAGAGAAGATATTACATTAGTCTAAAATCTCACATATCACGTAAATGAACAGCACTAAAACTCAGAAAAGTAAGAAGATCTTGTATAAGATCACCCAGAACGTAGCTAAAGTTGGAAACCCAGGTGTCTTGGTTCTAAAACAAATGTTGCCCTCTTTCCTTCTACAAGAATAAGTCGCTCTGCCAATAGTTATAGTTTCCTAGGCCAAGATTCTCCCACATCTCATAAATCTTCTCTCTATGGTGGTGAAAAATTCCTTTTAAGGTTGTAACTGGTCAAAACACCTGGAAAGACAGTCAAAAACAATTGTTTTCTCTCCTGAAAAATGTAAAAGGCTTACAGGAAGTGGCATGAAATTAGGATACTTAAACAATACCAAATATCTATAGGTGAGTAAGCCTTTTTACATCCTGGAAATCATGGTATGATATATTCAGGATATTGTTGAGTTCTCAGCCACTCTCTAACCCAAATTTATAAATAGTTCCCAAGTGATTGTTTGATTTCCTGAGATCCCTTAAGGATAATTGGCTCAAAGACATAATCCTTCAGTAAAATGGCAAAGCTTAGTAAACACCAAAGTTGGCAATAGACAAGATATAAGGACTTAAGATAATAATAGCACCAGCATTTGAGGCCTTCAGGAGCAGGGATTAATATGCTAGTAAGTGGCTTTTCATCTCTTCTGCAATGATATTTCCATTCTCTGAATTTATAATTTTAGTAGACATTATTGTAATCACTTATATTGATTATTATTCAAAAAATATGGAATTATATAGGGTTCCATGTTGCTTTTTCCATATCTTCACACACTTTTCTTTCTCCCCACTGTCTGTAAGTCTGTTTTCTATGACTATTTTTCCATCGATGCTCTGCATGTGTATTTATCAGTATGAACTTACTAGATTCCATACATATGTGTTAGTATACTGTATTATACTATCTATAGTATAATATCAGCTCAAGAATATCCTGTGTATATCATACCATGGTTTCCAGGATGCAAAAGGCTTACTATACTATACTTATATTTATGTAAAAGAGATAATTATTGTCAATGCTCTGTGGGTCTAAAGGATAGTACATGGGGGCTATGCGACAGCCTAGAGGGGTGGGATGGGGGGAATGGGATATACATATGATTGAGCTGGAACTATACATATCTGTAAACAACAAAACTCTGTAAAATCAAAACAGCAAAATAAAAAAAACTTGTGATTGTGGAAAAAAAATTACCGAATTGGACCTGCATTCTACACTTAGTTTATAGTTTAATAAACATATATCGCTCACCTAATATATGCCAGGCACCATGCTAGGTTCTTAGAATGTAAAATGAAAAGAAGTTGGCTTTCTTTGAGGATTTTGCATGTCAACAATACAGAAAACGTAGAAGACTGAAGCAGAGAATTAATAACTTGCATTTATTAATTTATAAGCAAAAAGAGCAGCAGAAAAGGTAATACCTCACTTCCACAAGGCATACATTTGGTTGCAGAAATCAAATACCTTCTGAATAAGTTCATAAATTAGGATACTTAAACAATACCAAATATCTATAGGTGAGTAAGTTTTTACATCCTGGAAATCATGGTATGATATATTCAGGATATTGTTGAGTTCTCAGCCACTCTCTAACCCAAATTTATAAATAGTTCCCAAGTGATTGTTTGATTTCCTGAGATCCCTTAAGGATAATTGGCTCAAAGACATAATCCTTCAGTAAAATGGCAAAGCTTAGTAAACACCAAAGTTGGCAATAGACAAGATATAAGGACTTAAGATAATAATAGCACCAGCATTTGAGGCCTTCAGGAGCAGGGATTAATATGCTAGTAAGTGGCTTTTCATCTCTTCTGCAATGATATTTCCATTCTCTGAATTTATAATTTTAGTAGACATTATTGTAATCACTTATATTGATTATTATTCAAAAAATATGGAATTATATAGGGTTCCATGTTGCTTTTTCCATATCTTCACACACTTTTCTTTCTCCCCACTGTCTGTAAGTCTGTTTTCTATGACTATTTTTCCATCGATGCTCTGCATGTGTATTTATCAGTATGAACTTACTAGATTCCATACATATGTGTTAGTATACTGTATTATACTATCTATAGTATAATATCAGCTCAAGAATATCCTGTGTATATCATACCATGGTTTCCAGGATGCAAAAGGCTTACTATACTATACTTATATTTATGTAAAAGAGATAATTATTGTCAATGCTCTGTGGGTCTAAAGGATAGTACATGGGGGCTATGCGACAGCCTAGAGGGGTGGGATGGGGGGAATGGGATATACATATGATTGAGCTGGAACTATACATATCTGTAAACAACAAAACTCTGTAAAATCAAAACAGCAAAATAAAAAAAACTTGTGATTGTGGAAAAAAAATTACCGAATTGGACCTGCATTCTACACTTAGTTTATAGTTTAATAAACATATATCGCTCACCTAATATATGCCAGGCACCATGCTAGGTTCTTAGAATGTAAAATGAAAAGAAGTTGGCTTTCTTTGAGGATTTTGCATGTCAACAATACAGAAAACGTAGAAGACTGAAGCAGAGAATTAATAACTTGCATTTATTAATTTATAAGCAAAAAGAGCAGCAGAAAAGGTAATACCTCACTTCCACAAGGCATACATTTGGTTGCAGAAATCAAATACCTTCTGAATAAGTTCATAAATTAGTTCATTTATATAAAATTCCTCATAGGAGAAAATATAAATGACAATAAATAAATTTCCATCCTTTGCTATTCTATGAGGCACTGCTCCTTTAAACTTTATTAAACTTTATTATAATGTATTTTAAAATCTAGCAAAATAGATGTTAAAAATATACAAACATTTCTCATTTATAACTATGCATCTGTATATACTTAAATATCTCACATGTACTTAAGTATATAGACATAAATGAGTAATGTTTATACCAAAAATGGCTGTAAAACTGAAAATCCAATACTATAGAACAAACAGAAAAGCATACTTAAAGATATATTCTCACCTGGAGGAACAAATAAGTTCTATGTTACACAAACTCTTCTAAGTTATAAGCTACAGACAGAAAACTGCTCAGTTATTTTAACATACTAGATATCAATACCATCAACATACATACACACACTGTAAACAAAGTCTAACATGTATGCTTAGATTCAAAATCTCCTAAATAATATATTTTTGAAAATCTAAAAAGTAGTGAACCAAAACAGTAATATATCCTGAAAAAAAAAAAAAAGAACAATTCCCAATAGTACAATAAAAATATCTTCTTTCGGAGCCGCCGGAACCCGCCCGCCGCGAGGAGCCGCCGGAACCCGCCCGCCGCGAGGAGCCGCCGGAACCCGCCCGCCGCGAGGAGCCGCGGACGCCGCGAGGAGCGGGTAAGTTCAGCCACTCCAACTGGAGGGCTTGCTGAACGGAGAGAGGAAGTCGTCCACGGGTTGCTGACCAGGGACTGGGCACGAGTTGGACGGGAAAGCTCGCGTCCACCTTTGGTACTTAGACACATAACCGGCAGTGTCGGAGGAGCCCGCGCTCCCCTAGAGCTGCAGTAGCAGCGGAGGAAGCCGGGGAAAGAGCAGGGATTGGAGACGACAGGCGGGCGCGCGGTCGAGCCGGGGCGCCCCCCTCCCAACACGGGACTGCGCGCGCCGGGGCCTCCGCCCGACTGACTGGGATCAGCCCCCCGTCCCGGCCAGCACCCAGTATGGCAGCAAAGCCCTCATTTTGCTGAACACAAAAACAGAAACCACAGCAACCGGCACTGTAAGGGAAAGACCACGCCATCAAGACACCACCATCAAGAGCAGATTGGTTTCCAACAGGCAGATATGAAGATACAAACCAAGGACAGTATTTAACTTTTTTTTTTTTTTTTCTTTTTTCATTTTTTTCTGCTTGTTTGTGGCGGACTATTTTGCTTATTCAATTGATTGGTTTGGGGTTTATTGGTTTCTTTGTTTATTGGGGGTTTTTTATGTTTGTTTGTTTTTTTTTTTGTAGTTTTCATTTGTTTGATTTATTCTATGTGTTTTTTCTTTGTTTTTCGTTCTCATTAATTTTTTTTTTTGCTCTTTTTAATTTTTAACCTTCTTTTGACTTTTATTATATTTTTTAACTTTAATTTTAATTCTTGAAAACCTCTAATTCTCTTTTCTCTTTCCTCTTTCCCACTGCTTTCTTTCTCTATGTTCTAAATGTAAAACATCTTCCTAGCTATCAATATCCTCTAGACAAATTATTTCCTATCTTTCTGTCTGCACTATTCACTTCCAAATGCACTAAACAGTACACACACTAATCTTTGCTACCTAATCCTATAAAATACTTCCAAGACAAATCTTTTCCTTTTTATTACTTATAGACTCTCCTCCTTGTCACCCTGAGCACATGTCCTAATTTAAAATTGCTTTCATTGTAACTATCCAAGCCAGGACCTTGTGCTAGATCTGTTATTCAGGCACTATTTTAATTAATTCAAAGCTTAACAGGCAAGTATCATCTGTGATTGCATGAGTTGCTAGAAAGATTTCCTGCGCCTTATCTCTGTAAAACTGGTCAGTTGTGGGGATTGCTGTATATGTATGTGTATCTTATGATTATGTTAGAAAACATCTGCATGCTTTTATGACTGTCACCCATCAGGGATGCACCTCTTGTTCCTCAGATGCTAGTGTGTGAACTACTATCACAGAACACCATAGCAAACCAGACATAGAGCCTACACTCCCTGACCAATCATCAAACCAAAGATTCTCGAAGCGGAAGCCCGGATTCCAAACCCCACACTGATTATCAAAGAACATACAACACTACAGATTATTCACCTGTAAACAAGGTCTATCACCACCCAAGACACAAGCCCTCATTTTGCTGAACACAAACAGAAACCACAGCAACCGGCACTGTAAGGGAAAGACCACGCCATCAAGACACCACCATCAAGAGCAGATTGGTTTCCAACAGGCAGATATGAAGATACAAACCAAGGACAGTATTTAACTTTTTTTTTTTTTTTTTTCATTTTTTTCTGCTTGTTTGTGGCGGACTATTTTGCTTATTCAATTGATTGGTTTGGGGTTTATTGGTTTCTTTGTTTATTGGGGGTTTTTTATGTTTGTTTGTTTTTTTTTTTTGTAGTTTTCATTTGTTTGATTTATTCTATGTGTTTTTTCTTTTTTTTTCGTTCTCATTAATTTTTTTTTTTGCTCTTTTTAATTTTTAACCTTCTTTTGACTTTTATTATATTTTTTAACTTTAATTTTAATTCTTGAAAACCTCTAATTCTCTTTTCTCTTTCCTCTTTCCCACTGCTTTCTTTCTCTATGTTCTAAATGTAAAACATCTTCCTAGCTATCAATATCCTCTAGACAAATTATTTCCTATCTTTCTGTCTGCACTATTCACTTCCAAATGCACTAAACAGTACACACACTAATCTTTGCTACCTAATCCTATAAAATACTTCCAAGACAAATCTTTTCCTTTTTATTACTTATAGACTCTCCTCCTTGTCACCCTGAGCACATGTCCTAATTTAAAATTGCTTTCATTGTAACTATCCAAGCCAGGACCTTGTGCTAGATCTGTTATTCAGGCACTATTTTAATTAATTCAAAGCTTAACAGGCAAGTATCATCTGTGATTGCATGAGTTGCTAGAAAGATTTCCTGCGCCTTATCTCTGTAAAACTGGTCAGTTGTGGGGATTGCTGTATATGTATGTGTATCTTATGATTATGTTAGAAAACATCTGCATGCTTTTATGACTGTCACCCATCAGGGATGCACCTCTTGTTCCTCAGATGCTAGTGTGTGAACTACTATCACAGAACACCATAGCAAACCAGACATAGAGCCTACACTCCCTGACCAATCATCAAACCAAAGATTCTCGAAGCGGAAGCCCGGATTCCAAACCCCACACTGATTATCAAAGAACATACAACACTACAGATTATTCACCTGTAAACAAGGTCTATCACCACCCAAGACACAAGCCACTGAACCCTTCTACAAGGACAAAAACCCAAAGGAAGGGAGAATTCAACCAAGAAGCCTGGTGGGAATAAGAACTCCATACACACAGACACACACAAAGAAACAAAAATTAACCTAATAATGAAACGTCAGAGAAACACTGTACAAATGAAGGACCAAGCTAGAGAAACACCACTTCAAATGACAGAGGAGGAGATAGACAAGCTATCTGAAAGAGAATTCAGGAAAACTATACTAATGAGGATGCAAAACACCGAAAACAGAATATTAGAGGAAATTAGTGCATTGAGAAAAGACATGCAGGAAATGAAAAATAAGCAAATAGAGACCACCAACTCAATTGCTGAACTCAAAAATACTATAGAAGGTCTCAACAGTAGAGTATCAGAGGCTGAAGAACAGATAAGTGAGCTGGAAGACAGAATGGTGGAAATAAGTGCTGAAGAACAGAACAAAGCCCAAAGAATTAAAAGAACTGAGGATAGCCTCAGAGACCTATGGGACAATATTAAACGCACCAACATTAGAATTATAGGAGTTCCAGAAGAAGAAGAAGAGAAGAAAGACTATGAAAAATTCTTGAAGAGGTTATAGTTGAAAACTTCCCCAGCATGGGAAAGGAGATAGTCAGCCAAGTCCAGGAAGCACAAAGAGTTCCATACAGGAGAAACCCCAGAAGAAACACACCAAGGCACATACTAATCAAACTAACGCAGACTAAATATAAAGACAGATTACTAAAAGCAGCTAGGAGCAAACAACAAATAACATATAAAGGAAACCCCATACGTTTAACTGCGGATCTCTCAACAGAAACCCTACAGGCCAGAAGAGAATGGCAAGATACATTTAAACGGCTAAAAGAGAATAACCTGCAACCACGAATTCTCTACCCAGCAAGAATCTCATTCAAAATCGATGGTGAAGTCAAAAGCTTCACAGACAAGCAAAAACTAAAAGAATTCTGTACCACAAAACCAGCCCTACAACAAGTGTTAAAGGACCTGATATAGCCAATAAATACAAGAGTAGGAGAAGCCTTACAAATCAAACCCCAAATTTCTAAGAAGATGACAATAGGAACATTCGTATCAATAATTACTTTGAATGTAAATGGACTAAATGCTCCAACCAAACGACACAGGCTGGCTGAATGGATCCAGAAGCAAGACCCATATATATGCTGTTTACAAGAGACCCACTTCAGACCTAGAGACACTCATAGACTGAAAGTGAAAGGCTGGAAAAAGATATTTCATGCAAATGGAAATCAAAAGAAAGCTGGAGTAGCAATCCTCATATCAGACAAAATAGACTTTAAAGTAAAGAAGATTCTAAGAGACAAGGCAGGTCACTACATCATGATTAAGGGATCTATCCAAGAGGAAGACATAACAGTCATGAATATCTACGCACCCAACACAGGGGCACCTCAATACATAAGACAGATACTTTCAGACATAAAAGAAGAAATCAACAATAACACAATAATAGTAGGAGACTTTAACACTCCTCTCATACCAATGGACAGATCAACAAAACAGAAAATTAATAAAGAAACACAAGCCTTAAATGCCACACTGGAAAAGATGGACCTCATCGATATCTTTAGGACGTTCCATCCAAAAGCAGAAAAATACACTTTCTTCTCAAGCGCTCACGGAACATTCTCCAGGATAGACCACATCCTGGGCCACAAATCTAACCTCAGTCAGTTCAAGAAAACCGAAATTATATCAACCATCTTCTCGGACCACAATGCAATGAGACTGGAGATCAACTACCAGAAAAAAAACCCTAAAAACAGAAACACATGGAGATTAAACAATACATACCTAAAAACCAACTGATCGTTGAGGAAATCAAAGGAGAAATTAAACAATTCCTAGAAAAAAATACATTTAAACGGCTAAAAAGAAAAAATAAACCTGCCAACCACGAATACTCTACACTGCAAGGATCTCATTCAAAATTGATGGAGAAATCAAAGCTTCACAGACAAGCAAAACTAAAAGAATTCTGTACCACAAAACCAGCCCTACAACAAGTGTTAAAGGACCTGATATAGCCAATAAATACAAGAGTAGGAGAAGCCTTACAAATCAAACCCCAAATTTCTAAGAAGATGACAATAGGAACATTCGTATCAATAATTACTTTGAATGTAAATGGACTAAATGCTCCAACCAAACGACACAGGCTGGCTGAATGGATCCAGAAGCAAGACCCATATATATGCTGTTTACAAGAGACCCACTTCAGACCTAGAGACACTCATAGACTGAAAGTGAAAGGCTGGAAAAAGATATTTCATGCAAATGGAAATCAAAAGAAAGCTGGAGTAGCAATCCTCATATCAGACAAAATAGACTTTAAAGTAAAGAAGATTCTAAGAGACAAGGCAGGTCACTACATCATGATTAAGGGATCTATCCAAGAGGAAGACATAACAGTCATGAATATCTACGCACCCAACACAGGGGCACCTCAATACATAAGACAGATACTTTCAGACATAAAAGAAGAAATCAACAATAACACAATAATAGTAGGAGACTTTAACACTCCTCTCATACCAATGGACAGATCAACAAAACAGAAAATTAATAAAGAAACACAAGCCTTAAATGCCACACTGGAAAAGATGGACCTCATCGATATCTTTAGGACGTTCCATCCAAAAGCAGAAAAATACACTTTCTTCTCAAGCGCTCACGGAACATTCTCCAGGATAGACCACATCCTGGGCCACAAATCTAACCTCAGTCAGTTCAAGAAAACCGAAATTATATCAACCATCTTCTCGGACCACAATGCAATGAGACTGGAGATCAACTACCAGAAAAAAAACCCTAAAAACAGAAACACATGGAGATTAAACAATACATACCTAAAAAACCAACTGATCGTTGAGGAAATCAAAGGAGAAATTAAACAATTCCTAGAAGAAAATGACAATGAACACACGACAGTGCAAAACCTATGGGGTACAGCAAAAGCAGTTCTAAGAGGGAAATTTATAGCAATACAATCCCACCTCAAGAAACTAGGAAAATATGAAGCAGATGACCTAACCCTCCGCTTAAAACAGTTGGAGAAAGAAGAACAAAAACATCCCAGAGCCAGCAGAAGAAGAGAAATCATAAAGATCAGAGCAGAAATAAATGAGAAAGAAACAAAAGAAACAATAGTAAAGATAAATAAAACAAAAAGCTGGTTCTTTGAAAAGGTAAACAAAATTGACAAGCCATTGGCCAGACTCATTAAGAAAAAGAGAGAGAAGAACCAGATCAACAAAATCAAAAACGAAAAAGGAGGGATTACAACAGATAATGCAGAAATCCAAAGGATTCTAAGAGACTATTATGAGCAACTCTATGGCAACAAACTGGACAACTTGGAAGAAATGGACAGTTTCTTGGACAGGATTAATCTTCCAAGACTGAGCCAGGAAGAAACAGAAACTTTGAACAACCCAATCACAAGCTCAGAAATCAACTTTGTGATTAAAAATCTACCCAAAAATAAAAGCCCAGGACCAGATGGCTTCACAGCCGAATTCTACCAAACATTTAAAGAAGAGCTAATGCCTGTCCTTCTAAAACTCTTCCAAAAAATTGCACAGGAAGGAAAACTCCCAAACACATTCTACGAGGCCACCATCACCCTGATACCCAAACCAGGCAAAGACAACACAAAAAAGGAAAACTATAGGCCAATTTCACTGATGAACTTAGATGCCAAGATCCTCAACAAAATCCTAGCAAACAGAATTCAACGACATGTCAAAAAACTCATACATCACGATCAAGTTGGGTTCATCCCAGGCATGCAAGGCTTCTTCAACATCCGCAAATCAATCAACGTGATACACCATATCAACAAGTTGAAAGACAAAAATCACATGATCATCTCAATAGATGCAGAAAAAGCCTTCGCCAAAGTACAACATCCATTTATGATCAAAACTCTTCAGAAAATGGGCATAGAAGGAACCTATCTCAACATAATAAAAGCCATCTATGAGAAGCCCACAGCGAACATTATTGTTAATGGTGAAAAACTGAAAGCATTCCCTCTAAGATCAGGAACAAGACAGGGGTGCCCACTTTCACCACTGCTATTCAACATAGTCCTGGAAGTCCTAGCAACAGCAATAAGAGAAGAGAAAGAAATCAAAGGAATCCAGATTGGAAAGGAAGAAGTCAAGCTTTCTCTTTTTGCAGACGACATGATATTATACATAGAAAATCCCAAAGACACAGTTACAAAGCTACTAGAACTAATCAATGAATTCAGCAAAGTTGCAGGATATAAAGTCAACACACAGAAGTCACTGGCATTCCTATACACAAACAATGAAAAATCAGAAAATGAAATCAAAGAGGCAATCCCCTTCACCATTGCAACCAAAAGAATCAAATATCTAGGAATAAACCTACCCAAAGAAACAAAAGAATTGTACACAGAAAATTACAAGACACTCATGAGAGACATTAAAGAAGACTTAAACAGATGGAAAGATATTCCATGTTCCTGGATTGGAAGAATCAATATTGTGAAAATGACCATACTTCCAAATATCATCTACAGATTCAATGCAATACCTATTCAACTACCACTGACATTTTTCACAGAACTAGACCAAATAATAACACAGTTCATATGGAAACACAGAAGACCTCGAATAGCCAAAGCAATCCTGAGGAAGAAAAATGGAGTTGGAGGGATCAGCCTCCCTAACTTCAGACTCTACTACAAAGCAACAGTTATCAAGACAGTATGGTACTGGCACAAAAACAGAACTATAGATCAATGGAACAAGATTGAGAACCCAGAGATCAACCCACGCACCTATGGGTACCTTATTTTTGATAAAGGAGGAGAAACTATAAAATGGGACAAAGACAGCCTCTTTAACAAGTGGTGCTGGGAGAATTGGACAGCTAAATGCAAAAATGAAATTGGAACATTCCCTGATGCCATACACTAATATCAACAAGTTGAAAGACAAAATCACATGATCATCTATGAGAAAAGCCCACAAAATTTGATCAAAACTCTTCAGAAAATGGACATAGAAGGAACCTATCTCAACAGAATAAAAGCCATATATGAGAAGCCCACAGCGAACATTATTGTTAATGGTGAAAAACCCAAAGCATTCCCTCTAAGATCAGGAACAAGACAGGGGTGCCCACTTTCACCACTGCTATTCAACATAGTCCTGGAAGTCCTAGCAACAGCAATAAGAGAAGAGAAAGAAATCAAAGGAATCCAGATTGGAAAGGAAGAAGTCAAGCTTTCTCTTTTTGCAGACGACATGATATTATACATAGAAAATCCCAAAGACACAGTTACAAAGCTACTAGAACTAATCAATGAATTCAGCAAAGTTGCAGGATATAAAGTCAACACACAGAAGTCACTGGCATTCCTATACACAAACAATGAAAAATCAGAAAATGAAATCAAAGAGGCAATCCCCTTCACCATTGCAACCAAAAGAATCAAATATCTAGGAATAAACCTACCCAAAGAAACAAAAGAATTGTACACAGAAAATTACAAGACACTCATGAGAGACATTAAAGAAGACTTAAACAGATGGAGTGATATTCCATGTTCCTGGATTGGAAGAATCAATATTGTGAAAATGACCATACTTCCAAATATCATCTACAGATTCAATGCAATACCTATTCAACTACCACTGACATTTTTCACAGAACTAGACCAAATAATAACACAGTTCATATGGGAACACAGAAGACCTCGAATAGCCAAAGCAATCCTGAGGAAGAAAAATGGAGTTGGAGGGATCAGCCTCCCTAACTTCAGACTCTACTACAAAGCAACAGTTATCAAGACAGTATGGTACTGGCACAAAAACAGAACTATAGATCAATGGAACAAGATTGAGAACCCAGAGATCAACCCACGCACCTATGGGTACCTTATTTTTGATAAAGGAGGAGAAACTATAAAATGGGACAAAGACAGCCTCTTTAACAAGTGGTGCTGGGAGAATTGGACAGCTACATGCAAAAAAATGAAATTGGAACATTCCCTGATGCCATACACTAAGATCAACTCAAAATGGATTAAAGACCTCAATGTAAGACCAGAAACCATCAAACTCTTAGAGGAGAATATAGGCAAAACCCTCAAGGACATCAATCAAAGCAAGATCTTCTCTGACCCACCAACTAAAATAGCAGAACTGAAAAGAAAAATGAACATATGGGACCTCATGAAACTTAAAAGCTTTTGTACAGCAAAAGAAATTACAAAAAAGCTCAACAGACACCCCACAGAGTGGGAGAAAATCATAGCAAATGAAACAACAGACAAAGAATTAATCTCCAAAATCTACAAGCAACTCAGACAACTCAGCACAGGGAAAATGAGCAGCCCAATCAAAAAATGGGAAAAAGATCTAAAGAGACGCCTCTCCAAAGAGGACATACAAATGGTCCAAAAGCACATGAAACGATGCTCAACCTCGCTTATTATTAGAGAAATGCAAATTAAAACCACAATGAGATACCACCTCACACCTGTCAGAATGGCCATCATCAACAAATCGACAGACAACAAATGCTGGAGAGGGTGTGGAGAAAAGGGAACCCTCTTGCATTGCTGGTGGGAATGTAAATTAATACAACCTCTATGGAAGACAATATGGAGATTCCTTAAAAAACTAAAAATAGAAGCACCCTATGACCCAGCAATCCCACTATTAGGCCTGTATCCTGATGAAATCAAAACTGAAAGAGGCACCTGTACCCCAATGTTCATTGCAGCTCTCTATACAATAGCCAGAACATGGAAGCAACCTAGATGTCCATCGACAAATGAATGGATCCAGAAGCTCTGGTACATATATACAATGGAATACTACTCAGCTGTTAAAAGAAATGCAGAAGACTCAGTCCTAATGAGGTGGCTGGCTTTAGAACCTATCATAAAAAGTGAAGTAAGTCGAAAAGAGAAAGACAAGTGTAGTATACTAACTCATATATATGGGATCTAGTAAGATGGTCATGATAACACACACAGTGAACTCATGAAAAAACAGAGAATAGACATAAAGACATTGTGGAGACCGAACAGTGGGAGGGAGTAACATGGAAACCTATACTGTCATGTGTAGAAAAGATAGCTATTGTCATTGTGCTAGGGGAATAGGAGTACCTACAACCACTTGGAGCAATGGTCTGGAGGGATGGGGGGGGTGGACCTGGGTGGGGGGAGGGCCAAGGGATATGCATCTGATTGATCTGGGAACATACATGTACAAAAATAAATAAATAAATAAATAAATAAATAAATAAATAAAAATATCTTCTTTCCCTCATTTGATAGTTCTGTATTTTGTTAGAATTTTTTAAATATAGATTAGAATTTGCCTGACATAGATATTTTAACTTCATTTTCATCTTTTTAAAAGTTATAAGTATCTCTTCAGAGTAGTCTTTACTTGGTTATTTTTGTTAGCTTTTTAATTAACTTGTTAGCTTGATTCTATTCAATTCGGTGCCTATTTTTGGAAGAGGAGAATTAATCATTTTATATTTATTGGAATCTTTACCTGTCAATCTTATTTCTCTTAGCTTTTTATTCTGTTAAGTGTATAGTAATTTGGAAAAGGATTTGTGTTTTTTGTTTTTTCCTTTCATATATAATGCTAAAATTCATAGAAATTTTTTTCTTAAACATGTGTACCTCTGGTGATATATTTATAGCATTGTGATATAGTTATAATCTACCCTAGAGCCTTCTTACTTCAGTGTGAAAGCAACTAGTTTTTATGAGGTGTTAAGTGCTGAGTGCCTTCCTGAGAGCAGAGAATAAACTAAAAGATCTCTTCTGTTTGTAAGGACTTCCATAAGAAGAGTGAATCCAGAGGAGTTTAGAGAAAGAGCATGGATAAACAGTAGCAGATCCCAAATTTGGGTATTGACTCCTATTCAAAGAGCAACTTAGATATCAACCAGTGACCTGCAAGCACCAGGACATGGGGCCTGAAGGAATAACAGGACAGTATACAATTGCATTTACAAATGCTTCGGAGATACAGGTGTTGTGCAAAAGCTCCAACTCAAGAATATCTCACCAAATACAAGATAAAATAATAGCTACAATTCTTACAATTCAACTTATTAGTTGACCTCGAGTACATCCCTTTATCCTTTTAAACATCATCAATGAAAGTGGTATTCTCAATGATTTATAATTAACTAGAACCTTTACAAAACTCAAATTCTTAACAAAATTATTTCCTCAGACTATGCTGTTTTTATCACTTAGGGCAAATTGAATTGGAAATTCTCTTGAAAAAGAGGCCAGTATTAGTCTATTCTAGGTCTGTTTTATCTGATTACCATGTTGTCCCATATTTGAGAAGCCAGAAAAGTACCTGGTATAGTATTCACCTTTCCCTGTTTGCCTCCAGTAACTTTGAAATGATTGCACCAGATACAAATCATGGGTTTGCTTAAGCTTTCAAACAATAAAACTGTAATTTTAGATACAGCAGAGAAGTTACCCTGTTTTTTTTCTTTAATTAGTTAGAATGGCTGGGGCTGGAATTTTTTTTAAAAAACTCACACCTAGTTAATCTTGCTTGTCAGTTTATATGATAACTCTCTGCATGCCACAAGACCATGTCAACCCTGGAACGTGATTTTATGAGGAAGTCCATTTAACTTTTATGTATTCAGCAAGGCAGTCATTATTTCTGTATAGTAATTTGGAAAAGGATTTGTGTTTTTTGTTTTTTCCTTTCATATATAATGCTAAAATTCATAGAAATTTTTTTCTTAAACATGTGTACCTCTGGTGATATATTTATAGCATTGTGATATAGTTATAATCTACCCTAGAGCCTTCTTACTTCAGTGTGAAAGCAACTAGTTTTTATGAGGTGTTAAGTGCTGAGTGCCTTCCTGAGAGCAGAGAATAAACTAAAAGATCTCTTCTGTTTGTAAGGACTTCCATAAGAAGAGTGAATCCAGAGGAGTTTAGAGAAAGAGCATGGATAAACAGTAGCAGATCCCAAATTTGGGTATTGACTCCTATTCAAAGAGCAACTTAGATATCAACCAGTGACCTGCAAGCACCAGGACATGGGGCCTGAAGGAATAACAGGACAGTATACAATTGCATTTACAAATGCTTCGGAGATACAGGTGTTGTGCAAAAGCTCCAACTCAAGAATATCTCACCAAATACAAGATAAAATAATAGCTACAATTCTTACAATTCAACTTATTAGTTGACCTCGAGTACATCCCTTTATCCTTTTAAACATCATCAATGAAAGTGGTATTCTCAATGATTTATAATTAACTAGAACCTTTACAAAACTCAAATTCTTAACAAAATTATTTCCTCAGACTATGCTGTTTTTATCACTTAGGGCAAATTGAATTGGAAATTCTCTTGAAAAAGAGGCCAGTATTAGTCTATTCTAGGTCTGTTTTATCTGATTACCATGTTGTCCCATATTTGAGAAGCCAGAAAAGTACCTGGTATAGTATTCACCTTTCCCTGTTTGCCTCCAGTAACTTTGAAATGATTGCACCAGATACAAATCATGGGTTTGCTTAAGCTTTCAAACAATAAAACTGTAATTTTAGATACAGCAGAGAAGTTACCCTGTTTTTTTTCTTTAATTAGTTAGAATGGCTGGGGCTGGAATTTTTTTTAAAAAACTCACACCTAGTTAATCTTGCTTGTCAGTTTATATGATAACTCTCTGCATGCCACAAGACCATGTCAACCCTGGAACGTGATTTTATGAGGAAGTCCATTTAACTTTTATGTATTCAGCAAGGCAGTCATTATTTCTACTAGTCAAAGATTTCTAAATTGGTTTACAATGTCAAGCATCACATTTAGGGTGTAACTGTTTTGGTGGTCTGAACAGTGAATAAAAGGGGTTAATAATATCATGTGCATGCAATAATCCATTGAGCTGACTGGCTTGCAAGCATGGCATACTTTTGAATGTCAACTCAACTTGTAAAAATAACTTGGACTCTTAAACACTTAGGTCTGTATAATAATTTATAGACACAGATTAGAATCCCATGGAGTGCTTTGGAAATTTATTTAGGTAGACTTTATTCCAGGAAAATCTCATCATGTAAGTTTGATAGCTAAAACAGTGTGCTAAATGTTCCAGGCAATTGCCTACTAAGTTGAAATCTTGTACAGTCAATATAAAAATTATATTTATACCCACTGTATTTTCAAGGAAAAAAATGAAAAAGTTTTTCATTTTCTTCTTGTAATTACACAGTATATTTGCACTCTAAACTCATATATTTAACAATAAGAATGATTTCAGATACTTTCCGGCCCAAACTCCATTTCTCATATAAGAAAATCAAGGCTTAGCAGGAGGAAATGGATAATTTGGTTACACAGACACTTGCTCTAGATCTAGGGAATAAAACACAGCTTTCCTATACCCAGTGTTCTTTCTATTTCACACTTGATCATACAAATTGTACATAAATGTGGTTATGTCCAAGAATGCAAAGCTATCAGTAGATGGAAATTTGAAACCAGTATTAGTCTATTCTAGGTCTGTTTTATCTGATTACCATGTTGTCCCATATTTGAGAAGCCAGAAAAGTACCTGGTATAGTATTCACCTTTCCCTGTTTGCCTCCAGTAACTTTGAAATGATTGCACCAGATACAAATCATGGGTTTGCTTAAGCTTTCAAACAATAAAACTGTAATTTTAGATACAGCAGAGAAGTTACCCTGTTTTTTTTCTTTAATTAGTTAGAATGGCTGGGGCTGGAATTTTTTTTTAAAAACTCACACCTAGTTAATCTTGCTTGTCAGTTTATATGATAACTCTCTGCATGCCACAAGACCATGTCAACCCTGGAACGTGATTTTATGAGGAAGTCCATTTAACTTTTATGTATTCAGCAAGGCAGTCATTATTTCTACTAGTCAAAGATTTCTAAATTGGTTTACAATGTCAAGCATCACATTTAGGGTGTAACTGTTTTGGTGGTCTGAACAGTGAATAAAAGGGGTTAATAATATCATGTGCATGCAATAATCCATTGAGCTGACTGGCTTGCAAGCATGGCATACTTTTGAATGTCAACTCAACTTGTAAAAATAACTTGGACTCTTAAACACTTAGGTCTGTATAATAATTTATAGACACAGATTAGAATCCCATGGAGTGCTTTGGAAATTTATTTAGGTAGACTTTATTCCAGGAAAATCTCATCATGTAAGTTTGATAGCTAAAACAGTGTGCTAAATGTTCCAGGCAATTGCCTACTAAGTTGAAATCTTGTACAGTCAATATAAAAATTATATTTATACCCACTGTATTTTCAAGGAAAAAAATGAAAAAGTTTTTCATTTTCTTCTTGTAATTACACAGTATATTTGCACTCTAAACTCATATATTTAACAATAAGAATGATTTCAGATACTTTCCGGCCCAAACTCCATTTCTCATATAAGAAAATCAAGGCTTAGCAGGAGGAAATGGATAATTTGGTTACACAGACACTTGCTCTAGATCTAGGGAATAAAACACAGCTTTCCTATACCCAGTGTTCTTTCTATTTCACACTTGATCATACAAATTGTACATAAATGTGGTTATGTCCAAGAATGCAAAGTTATAGCTTTTGGCTCTGTTATATCAACTATTGAAATGAGACAAATTATTTATTTTGCTCAAATACAGTAAATCAAACAAAGTTTTGAAGGAAAACCTAATTTCCAACATATAATCATTTCAGCCTCACTGGTTAAGGGAAAACAACTAATTTATCTTTGAATTCCAATAAATATCAGACTTTTAAAATAATTAATTTTAGACATGAAAGGAAAGTAGACTAAAAATGGAGGAAAATGGTAGACTTCTATGGACATTTATTCAAATATAATCAAGTAACATTTTTTTCCTTTTCTTTTTTCCCATTTGAGCCACCAGGGAAGCCCCTTTCCTTTTCCCTTTTACTTTTTAAATTTTGAAAGTATAATAACATATTAACAAGAGACTTGGAAAATGCAGAACAAAGCTACATATAGTTCCACTCTGTGTGTGTGTGTGTGTGTGTGTGCGCATGAGTCATGTCCAACTCTTTGTGACCCCAAGGGCTGTAGCCTGCCAGGCTCCTCTGTCCATGGAATTCTCCAGTCAATATACTGAAGAGAGTTATCATTGCCTTCTCCAGGGGACATTTTTGACCCAGGTATCAAATCTGCATTGCAAGCAAATTCTTTATCAACTGAGCCATCAAGGAAACCCATAGTTCCACTATATATTACTATTATTTTTTAAGTAAATAAATTAAGATTTTTAATTAGTGCTTCCTATCAAACTCAAAAGTTAATAGAATGAATATACAGAAAAGTAGAAGGATATAGGGGACCGGAAAAGCACTATGAACCAATTCAACATAATTAAAACTTATACAATTTTCACACAACACTAAGTTCCCATAGACTGTAAACTAGGAGACTATAACATACCCAGGGACTTAAAACATGGTGAAAAATTCATGGTCTAAAGGTATTGAGATCATATAGAATCTGTCCTCATCACTCTAGAATTAGTTAGAAATCAATATCAAAAGATATTTGAAAATAAACCACATATTTTCAAGACATTTGCCAAGAGAGTTCCTTGACTTAGCCATTGAAACCCTCAATAAAGTTAGAAGACTGAAAGAATATATAGGGTGATTGCAGAGAAGAAAGCATTTAAATGAGGAATTAGCATGAAAATGAGAAATTAATATCAATGATACTTTGAAAACACTATGTATTTGGATATCAAATGTCTACTCTTAAGCAATGAGTGTATCTAAGAAGCCATAACAAGGAAAATTAGAAAATATTTGTAACAGAAAGAAAATAAAAGGCAATTTTTAACTAAAGTAAAGAGTTTATTAAATTTTACAAAAAAACTTATGCTAGTGTCAATATTTGAAGCAAATCATGAGAGAACAAAAGAGCAAATATTTGCCTTTGGAATTAAGTAGTTCAGATTCTACTAAAACTTTGTGAGAAACTTCTAAATAACATCGTCAGGACTTTTTGTTGATGTTGTTGGAATCATTATTTTAAAAAATGAGAGCTATCAGTGTGAGCCACAGAGGAAGAGAAGCAATTCCTAATGGGTCACAAGTCACTACTTCCACTCAATAGTGTTGGGGAAGGTGAACCTGTGAGAAGGACAACACGAAGCTGTGATCTTCATGTTAAATTAGATGTGTTGCTCTGAGCAAAAATGACAGAAGTTATAAACTATCATTAAATAAAGCAAGAGAACGCTGAACTGTGAGGGTTCGCTGTGAGAAATACCAGCCTTCATCAATGTAACCTGAGACAGTAGGAAGGAAATACACAACGTGTGAGTTATATGTATATTTTAACCAAAAGATAAGGAAAGCAATAGAACAAGTAACCAGTATGAAATCAACATAATTAAAACTTATACAATTTTCACACAACACTAAGTTCCCATAGACTGTAAACTAGGAGACTATAACATACCCAGGGACTTAAAACATGGTGAAAAATTCATGGTCTAAAGGTATTGAGATCATATAGAATCTGTCCTCATCACTCTAGAATTAGTTAGAAATCAATATCAAAAGATATTTGAAAATAAACCACATATTTTCAAGACATTTGCCAAGAGAGTTCCTTGACTTAGCCATTGAAACCCTCAATAAAGTTAGAAGACTGAAAGAATATATAGGGTGATTGCAGAGAAGAAAGCATTTAAATGAGGAATTAGCATGAAAATGAGAAATTAATATCAATGATACTTTGAAAACACTATGTATTTGGATATCAAATGTCTACTCTTAAGCAATGAGTGTATCTAAGAAGCCATAACAAGGAAAATTAGAAAATATTTGTAACAGAAAGAAAATAAAAGGCAATTTTTAACTAAAGTAAAGAGTTTATTAAATTTTACAAAAAAACTTATGCTAGTGTCAATATTTGAAGCAAATCATGAGAGAACAAAAGAGCAAATATTTGCCTTTGGAATTAAGTAGTTCAGATTCTACTAAAACTTTGTGAGAAACTTCTAAATAACATCGTCAGGACTTTTTGTTGATGTTGTTGGAATCATTATTTTAAAAAATGAGAGCTATCAGTGTGAGCCACAGAGGAAGAGAAGCAATTCCTAATGGGTCACAAGTCACTACTTCCACTCAATAGTGTTGGGGAAGGTGAACCTGTGAGAAGGACAACACGAAGCTGTGATCTTCATGTTAAATTAGATGTGTTGCTCTGAGCAAAAATGACAGAAGTTATAAACTATCATTAAATAAAGCAAGAGAACGCTGAACTGTGAGGGTTCGCTGTGAGAAATACCAGCCTTCATCAATGTAACCTGAGACAGTAGGAAGGAAATACACAACGTGTGAGTTATATGTATATTTTAACCAAAAGATAAGGAAAGCAATAGAACAAGTAACCAGTATGAAATAAAGAACATATTTATCTTACTAATCTTATACCTGAAACTTTGTACCCCTTTTACCCACCTCTTCCCCAGTCCCCAGCAGATATTTCTCTACTCTCTGACAATCCTACCTCAAGAAATAAGAAAAATATCAGACAACCTAGCTCTACACTTAAAACAATTGGAGAAAGAACAAAAAACTCCCAAAGTTAGCAGAAGAAGAAGAGAAATCATAAAGATCAGAGCAGAAATAAATGAAAAAGAAATGAAAGAAACAATAGTAAAGATAAATAAAACAAAAAGCTGGTTCTTCGAAAAGATAAACAAAATTTCTACACTCTGTTCCTTTGAATTTAACTTTTTAAAAACTATAGATTCCACATAAAAGTGATACCATGCAGTATTTGTTGTTCTGGATCTGGTTTATTTCCCTTGACATTTCCTCAAGGTAAACATGTTAAATAATAGTTGTGCTTAAATAGCTAGATGAGAGGAATCCTTTCTATGTGTATGTGTTGCAAAACATCACAGTGTATCTTTTGAATATTTTACAATTTTATATGTCAATTATACTTCAATCTGAAATTTTAAAAATATATGTATTATGACAAAAAATAATGTCTTCCCTTAGATTTTTTATAAGAATTAGTGGAACAATGCACTTAGAATGCTTATGAGCATAGGGTAAGTGCTCAGTAAAGATTATTTATCATAAATATGTATCAGAAAGGAAAATGTGTAACCCTTAGGAGTTGGTATTGTGGGTACTGCCTTACTATCAGGTGAAAAAAATAAAAGATACTAAGAACTCCAGGTGATTTTAAAATATGAACAACAGCATTATAAATATAATGAAGACAGTTTCTTTTTTAATTTTAAAAATATAAATCATAAGATATATATGTGACAAACTTGACTACCTTAAAATTCAGAAGCTGTATTCATGACAGATGTCATAGATAGTTAATAGAAGAGGAAAAGACCAGGAAGAGATATTTGCAACGTTTAATACTATCTGTAGACTATAAAAATAACACAAAATTTATTAATATCAAAACCCACCAAAATAACTCTACATGGGAGAAAATATGCTACAAAAGAAAACTCTGTAAGCAATGAATTTTTTAAAATAGAATCAATATTAACCAGCCTGGAAAATTATGGTTATTGAGGAGGATGTAAAGCTGAAAATCTTTAATCAGTGGCATGTAAACATGCTACTCAAAAATTTAGATGATGGAAGTAGGCAAAGGAGACAGGAAGATATATATGCACAAATATCTCAGTCTTTTAAAGCATGGAACAATAGAGAGTTCAAAGTTTATAAACTCAAGAATAGTTTTATGTAAAGAAACAATTGCAATCAGAATACAGTTAGCCAAATTACCAGAAAAACATGAAAGGAAAAGCACATAAAAGAATGCTGTCCTGTGCTGTGCTTAATCACTCAATCGTTTCCCAAGGACTGTAGCCTGCCAGGCTCCTCTCTCCATGGGAATTCTCCAGGCAAGAATACTGGAGTACACTCCCATTTTCTTCTCCAGGGGATCTTCCCAACCAAAGACTCAAACCTGTCTCTCATACTGCAAGCAGATTCTTTACCATCAGAGCCCCCAGGGAAGCCCAAAAGAATGATAGCATAGACTAGAAGTAAATGAGATCTAAAGAAACACTGAAAACAAAATCATATATAAAATTAGAAATCAGAAATACGGAACTTGTGCTAGATTTCCAAAGCCTGTCATCTACAGTATTCAATATTTCCCATGTTTTCTACCCTGCTGTTAGTATCTTGTGAGCTGGTTTAATGGTTGATTCGTCTCTAAAGATTATTTATCATAAATATGTATCAGAAAGGAAAATGTGTAACCCTTAGGAGTTGGTATTGTGGGTACTGCCTTACTATCAGGTGAAAAAAATAAAAGATACTAAGAACTCCAGGTGATTTTAAAATATGAACAACAGCATTATAAATATAATGAAGACAGTTTCTTTTTTAATTTTAAAAATATAAATCATAAGATATATATGTGACAAACTTGACTACCTTAAAATTCAGAAGCTGTATTCATGACAGATGTCATAGATAGTTAATAGAAGAGGAAAAGACCAGGAAGAGATATTTGCAACGTTTAATACTATCTGTAGACTATAAAAATAACACAAAATTTATTAATATCAAAACCCACCAAAATAACTCTACATGGGAGAAAATATGCTACAAAAGAAAACTCTGTAAGCAATGAATTTTTTAAAATAGAATCAATATTAACCAGCCTGGAAAATTATGGTTATTGAGGAGGATGTAAAGCTGAAAATCTTTAATCAGTGGCATGTAAACATGCTACTCAAAAATTTAGATGATGGAAGTAGGCAAAGGAGACAGGAAGATATATATGCACAAATATCTCAGTCTTTTAAAGCATGGAACAATAGAGAGTTCAAAGTTTATAAACTCAAGAATAGTTTTATGTAAAGAAACAATTGCAATCAGAATACAGTTAGCCAAATTACCAGAAAAACATGAAAGGAAAAGCACATAAAAGAATGCTGTCCTGTGCTGTGCTTAATCACTCAATCGTTTCCCAAGGACTGTAGCCTGCCAGGCTCCTCTCTCCATGGGAATTCTCCAGGCAAGAATACTGGAGTACACTCCCATTTTCTTCTCCAGGGGATCTTCCCAACCAAAGACTCAAACCTGTCTCTCATACTGCAAGCAGATTCTTTACCATCAGAGCCCCCAGGGAAGCCCAAAAGAATGATAGCATAGACTAGAAGTAAATGAGATCTAAAGAAACACTGAAAACAAAATCATATATAAAATTAGAAATCAGAAATACGGAACTTGTGCTAGATTTCCAAAGCCTGTCATCTACAGTATTCAATATTTCCCATGTTTTCTACCCTGCTGTTAGTATCTTGTGAGCTGGTTTAATGGTTGATTCGTCTCTATGCCCAGTTCCATGCACCCTAATAAGCACTAAATAAATTTCTGATTTATAATGAATGCATGTACAGTTCACCCTTGAACAACGCTGGGATTAAGGATGTTTGGATGACTCCAAACAGTCAAAACTTTGCATATAATATATAGCCAGGCTTCCTTAATGATTCCTTGATATCTGTAGTTCCTTCTTATTCATTTGCAATTCAACCAATCACAGATGCAAGCAAACAATGGAGTACTGTACCAGTTACTACTGGAAAAATCTAGGTAAAGTGGAACCAAACATTTCAAGGGTTAACTCTATTTAGAAGTGTAGTTAAAAGATTTCAAAATACTTTAAACATAGCATTTAAGGTTGATTAAATCCTACTTCCAATGCCAATATTTCAGAGGTTTGAAGAACAATTAAGAATAATCTATTAATCCTTATCTGAGTAGTTCAATCTACAGTCTTGGCAAACAAAAAAAAAAGTGGCACATTC
The DNA here is from genome assembly GCA_022376925.1 of Tragulus kanchil. NCBI lineage: Eukaryota > Metazoa > Chordata > Mammalia > Artiodactyla > Tragulidae > Tragulus > Tragulus kanchil. Next base: position 201,717,653 of record JAIOJX010000028.1, on the reverse strand, counting down.
AAACTGAGTAATTGGAGTTGGATTTCAAAATAGATTCTTATCAATATTCTAAGGCTAATAACAGTGGAGTTCTGATGCCATCCTGAGTCCTCTGGGAAAGAGGTGAAGTAAGTTTCCAGAGAGCAGGAAGGCTACCTATTAGGAGCTGTGACCTGCCAGACAGGCAACCAGCCCATAATAACCATTGAGGAAGATCGAAGAAGGCAATAGAACCCTGAATATATTTCTTTCCCACTCACCAAATCTCCTGGAGTACCTCCTACCCCTCAGAATCAACTGAACGCTAGAGAAAAAGGAGCTAAGTGATACAGCTTAGAGATTAGCCTCCTTAAGAAAATGCAAATGGAGAAAGATGAATAGAGGTTCTCGAGAGGCAAGCAGGGGCTACCCAGAATGGACTCTACTTTCCAAGACTGTAAAAGCAAGGTTTATGTCCATTTTTTCCTATGGTAGGCAGATAAATTTTTTTTATTAATAAATACCATGTGTTTGTTCTGAGCTTCTGTTTGACCCATAATTACCATCTCTGTCTTTTGTGAATCTAGTATATTCTCAAATAAATTGAAAAAACTGCATTCTATTCACTCAGAGTTCTCAGTCACAGGTCTTATTTTATTTTCCCTGGGTTAGAAAATTGGGTCTATGATCTAGTTTCTAGCTAATAAAAAATAAGTCATGAGTGACTGAGATAGTTTTCTATGCAGCAACATCTTTCAGGTCATGCAAATCTCAATGCAGCGAAGATATTATCAAGCTCTATGGCAGTTGATAATGGACAACACTTGACCTTGACAAATAAATATGTCTCAATTTCTTCCTTTTAAAAATAGTCTATTTGGGGCAGTTAGACCATAAATAGTACCAGCTGTCCTCTCTTCTTTGGTCTAGATACCTTCCCTGACATAATAGTCAGGATCTCTTCTAAATTACTATTGAACAAATATTTAACCATAGCATTTAAGGTTGATTAAATCCTACTTCCAATGCCAATATTTCAGAGGTTTGAAGAACAATTAAGAATAATCTATTAATCCTTATCTGAGTAGTTCAATCTACAGTCTTGGCAAACAAAAAAAAAAGTGGCACATTCAAACTGAGTAATTGGAGTTGGATTTCAAAATAGATTCTTATCAATATTCTAAGGCTAATAACAGTGGAGTTCTGATGCCATCCTGAGTCCTCTGGGAAAGAGGTGAAGTAAGTTTCCAGAGAGCAGGAAGGCTACCTATTAGGAGCTGTGACCTGCCAGACAGGCAACCAGCCCATAATAACCATTGAGGAAGATCGAAGAAGGCAATAGAACCCTGAATATATTTCTTTCCCACTCACCAAATCTCCTGGAGTACCTCCTACCCCTCAGAATCAACTGAACGCTAGAGAAAAAGGAGCTAAGTGATACAGCTTAGAGATTAGCCTCCTTAAGAAAATGCAAATGGAGAAAGATGAATAGAGGTTCTCGAGAGGCAAGCAGGGGCTACCCAGAATGGACTCTACTTTCCAAGACTGTAAAAGCAAGGTTTATGTCCATTTTTTCCTATGGTAGGCAGATAAATTTTTTTTATTAATAAATACCATGTGTTTGTTCTGAGCTTCTGTTTGACCCATAATTACCATCTCTGTCTTTTGTGAATCTAGTATATTCTCAAATAAATTGAAAAAACTGCATTCTATTCACTCAGAGTTCTCAGTCACAGGTCTTATTTTATTTTCCCTGGGTTAGAAAATTGGGTCTATGATCTAGTTTCTAGCTAATAAAAAATAAGTCATGAGTGACTGAGATAGTTTTCTATGCAGCAACATCTTTCAGGTCATGCAAATCTCAATGCAGCGAAGATATTATCAAGCTCTATGGCAGTTGATAATGGACAACACTTGACCTTGACAAATAAATATGTCTCAATTTCTTCCTTTTAAAAATAGTCTATTTGGGGCAGTTAGACCATAAATAGTACCAGCTGTCCTCTCTTCTTTGGTCTAGATACCTTCCCTGACATAATAGTCAGGATCTCTTCTAAATTAATATTGAACAAATATTTAAAGACTATAATATTTAACCAGTGCTATAATAGCAGACCTCATAATACACCTATGTGACTTAGTTGAAACTATATATAAACTATCTCATGTACCTACGCTAATCCCCAAATCAATATTATTTCCTTTAAGTACATGTTTCATATCTAACTTTTCTTTTATTTTTATTTCCTTGCCTAAAATAATTTATTCTACAGACTAGGCATTCATTCTGTGAATATTAACCATTGTCATAGGCTTTTAAGATAAAATATCAGTATTTCCTTTCTTCTCTGATGGCTCAGACAGTAACAAATCTGCCTGCAATGTGAGTGACCTGAGTTTGATCCCTGGGTCAGCAAGATCTCCTGGAGAAGGGAATGGCTACCCACTCCGATATTTTTGCCTGGAGAATTCTGTGAACAGGTACAGTTCATGAGGTTGCAAGAGTCAGACACTACTGAGTGAAATTCACATGTATCTTCATGTTGAATACGAGGAAAATAAAATTTTGAGAAATAAAGTAAACCCACAAGCAGACAGGTAGAAAATAGCAGAGTACATACTCAAAGTCTAAATCCATAGCCAAAGTTCTACCTACCAAGTTCTGTCTGCACCCTCTCTAAGCAGAACGTTAGGGACTCACATCTTTTTTTTTCCTTTATTCCTCTCATACATGTTCTCAAGAGAAGACCAAAAGAGACTCAAGTACATGCTCACAAGAGAAGACCAAAGAAAAATTCTCTCTCCCAAAAAGATCTGAACCAATTTTTTAAATATATCTCAATTCACTGTGCTACTCAGAGTTCTTTCCTATAAAACTGCTTGGTTTGTCATGCAAGGAATTTCCAGAGGAGTCCCTACTGTTCATCCCCCAGACATTTCCCAAACATATCTAAATCCTCAGTGACAGTTTATGCTAAAATATGTGAGACTCTTATACATAAAAATGAAGTTTGTTTCTACCCCAATGAAATTTACATTGCATCTGCAGTTGATAATGACCACTTCCTCTGACTTCCTTTTAAAATAGTCTATTTGGGGCAGTTAGACCATAAATAGTACCAGCTGTCCTCTCTTCTTTGGTCTAGATACCTTCCCTGACATAATAGTCAGGATCTCTTCTAAATTAATATTGAACAAATATTTAAAGACTATAATATTTAACCAGTGCTATAATAGCAGACCTCATAATACACCTATGTGACTTAGTTGAAACTATATATAAACTATCTCATGTACCTACGCTAATCCCCAAATCAATATTATTTCCTTTAAGTACATGTTTCATATCTAACTTTTCTTTTATTTTTATTTCCTTGCCTAAAATAATTTATTCTACAGACTAGGCATTCATTCTGTGAATATTAACCATTGTCATAGGCTTTTAAGATAAAATATCAGTATTTCCTTTCTTCTCTGATGGCTCAGACAGTAACAAATCTGCCTGCAATGTGAGTGACCTGAGTTTGATCCCTGGGTCAGCAAGATCTCCTGGAGAAGGGAATGGCTACCCACTCCGATATTTTTGCCTGGAGAATTCTGTGAACAGGTACAGTTCATGAGGTTGCAAGAGTCAGACACTACTGAGTGAAATTCACATGTATCTTCATGTTGAATACGAGGAAAATAAAATTTTGAGAAATAAAGTAAACCCACAAGCAGACAGGTAGAAAATAGCAGAGTACATACTCAAAGTCTAAATCCATAGCCAAAGTTCTACCTACCAAGTTCTGTCTGCACCCTCTCTAAGCAGAACGTTAGGGACTCACATCTTTTTTTTTCCTTTATTCCTCTCATACATGTTCTCAAGAGAAGACCAAAAGAGACTCAAGTACATGCTCACAAGAGAAGACCAAAGAAAAATTCTCTCTCCCAAAAAGATCTGAACCAATTTTTTAAATATATCTCAATTCACTGTGCTACTCAGAGTTCTTTCCTATAAAACTGCTTGGTTTGTCATGCAAGGAATTTCCAGAGGAGTCCCTACTGTTCATCCCCCAGACATTTCCCAAACATATCTAAATCCTCAGTGACAGTTTATGCTAAAATATGTGAGACTCTTATACATAAAAATGAAGTTTGTTTTTCTACCCCCAAAATAGAAATTTAACATTGCATCATGTGAATTATTCTTATATAAAAAAATCTTCTTTTGTATGTCTCTCCCACTAACTGGTGAACTTCTCAAGAGCAAAATGTTTGTTCTGGCTTTTCTAATTACTTTCAAAGCACTGAGCATGGTGCCTAGAACAAATATGCCCTCAGTTAATGTTTTTGTTCAGTCTTTCCTAGAAAGGAGATTTAAGTCAAATCAAAAAAGCAACAGGAAAATCCACTGCTGTGCCGTTATTATTAAGACTAATTTTTTTATGGTTTCACTTAGTTAAATAATCTAGATCATTTTCATTTCATTTCTCATCTGCTTTTCATGTATCAACATATCTAAAAAGGAATGCTGAAGATCACCCCTAGTAATACATGTGGAAATATTTCCTGAAGCAATTATATTTGCAAGGTTTTTCCACTTTTACCCTAAGATCTGGTACAAAGAGAGCCAGTAATAATAGTTGCTAATGGTAACATACCCTGAGGACAAACAAGAAGATCCTGGGAAGTAGCATAGAGAAAATCGTACAGTTAAGAAAGGATATCAAAGTAAAAATAGAATAATTTAGAAATCACCGTCTTTCATTCAATGGATATCCTGGCAGTCAAAGTCCACAAACAGAAGCTACTTGAGCCAAGACTTCCTTTGAAGCCACTTCGATTTCATGGAAACTAATTTTTAAAATGCTCAGTGGTTTAGGAACATGAAGAATCAGTTTACAAACCATTATCCACTTCGTGAAAAGAAAAAGAAATCATCAAGAACCCAGATTTTAAAACCATATAATGGAGTTGGACATTAAATCATGTGACAAATTAGAGGGACACCAGAGTAATTTCAACACAGTCAAATCATCAGCCTTCAGTCCTCATAGTGATTATGCTCTCAGCTTACATACATCTCTGCATGACTGTGGCATCTTAATAACATCTGTTAAAAATACTGACATATTGGTAATGTGAGGAGAGAACATCCTTCAGTGTACCTATGCCAATAAGCAAATGTCTGTTCTAGTTACTGAGGTTTTTAGTCTTTCTGACTATATATAGCTCATACTTCTTTGATTCCCTTTCTTCAGAATCAAGTGTATTGAGTAGCTCAATGAAAATAAGCAAGTTGTGATCATTAAATAGTTCATACGTTTGCTTGAAAACACAGGTCTATGACAAAAGGCTGTAAGAATAGGCGTGAGGCAAGTGTGCATTAAATTTGGCCTTGGTAGGAGAGCTCCATTAAATTTATCTTGAATAGGAGGTGGCTATCTTGTTATTTAAGATTTATATTTCCCATTTCCAATATTAAGAAATGATTCAATTATTGTATATCCCAGCCCCAATATACTACCCCCTTCCCCTAGTATGCTCACTTTAATCCACAAAGGTCTCTGTATGTGGTTTTCAACACTGAGTACTTGTACACACACCTCATGCACATCCTACATTATGAAATCATCCTCCTCTCCCCCAGGCAGAAACAATTAGGTGACTTGCTTTATGGTCCCACTGAATTTATGGCAGCCATAGCACTTGTAATAGTGTGCTTATATCTCTCTTCTCTTGGATTGCTAAGAGGACAAACATAGGTAATGACATACCCTGAGGACAAACAAGAAGTTTAGGCATAGAGAAAATCGTACAGTTAAGAAAGGATATCAAAGTAAAAATAGAATAATTTAGAAATCACCGTCTTTCATTCAATGGATATCCTGGCAGTCAAAGTCCACAAACAGAAGCTACTTGAGCCAAGACTTCCTTTGAAGCCACTTCGATTTCATGGAAACTAATTTTTAAAATGCTCAGTGGTTTAGGAACATGAAGAATCAGTTTACAAACCATTATCCACTTCGTGAAAAGAAAAAGAAATCATCAAGAACCCAGATTTTAAAACCATATAATGGAGTTGGACATTAAATCATGTGACAAATTAGAGGGACACCAGAGTAATTTCAACACAGTCAAATCATCAGCCTTCAGTCCTCATAGTGATTATGCTCTCAGCTTACATACATCTCTGCATGACTGTGGCATCTTAATAACATCTGTTAAAAATACTGACATATTGGTAATGTGAGGAGAGAACATCCTTCAGTGTACCTATGCCAATAAGCAAATGTCTGTTCTAGTTACTGAGGTTTTTAGTCTTTCTGACTATATATAGCTCATACTTCTTTGATTCCCTTTCTTCAGAATCAAGTGTATTGAGTAGCTCAATGAAAATAAGCAAGTTGTGATCATTAAATAGTTCATACGTTTGCTTGAAAACACAGGTCTATGACAAAAGGCTGTAAGAATAGGCGTGAGGCAAGTGTGCATTAAATTTGGCCTTGGTAGGAGAGCTCCATTAAATTTATCTTGAATAGGAGGTGGCTATCTTGTTATTTAAGATTTATATTTCCCATTTCCAATATTAAGAAATGATTCAATTATTGTATATCCCAGCCCCAATATACTACCCCCTTCCCCTAGTATGCTCACTTTAATCCACAAAGGTCTCTGTATGTGGTTTTCAACACTGAGTACTTGTACACACACCCTCATGCACATCCTACATTATGAAATCATCCTCCTCTCCCCCAGGCAGAAACAATTAGGTGACTTGCTTTATGGTCCCACTGAATTTATGGCAGCCATAGCACTTGTAATAGTGTGCTTATATCTCTCTTCCCTTGGATTGGGTTTCTCAAGTGTGAAAGTAGCTTTGTTTAGCCTAGGTCTGGAACATAGTTCAGAAAATAAAAATGTGTTAAATGATCTAACATGCCTTCTATATCTTATCTCATAAGAGATAAGGTGAGGTAATACTTTACCTCAGGACCACATACACATGTCATTATGGTACAGAAACAGAGAAATATTTACCATTTTTAAATCCTTTCACATTTTTTTGTTACAATAGTTCCCTTCAAAGAGCTGTTTCAATCTGCTTGGCCCATCTCTTGGCTGAGATGAAGACATTCATTGATAGACAATATAGGAGACCTGTTATCTGTTGTCTTTAAGGAACTTTAGAGAGTCACCTTGATTGCCAGAGTGTCTTCAGAGTGTTTTAATTTCCTGATGCCCAGTCCTACATTAACTTACAATTACTTAATGAAAGATCAACCATTAATTTCTCTGCATGTTGGTATGCTGATACTTTCCAAAAAGTTCAAGAACATCTCTTCACTTTATTGAGTATGTATTCTGGAGCCGGCCACTTATCTTCACTTTTTCTCAAGTCCTCATCTGAAAAACCATGGTAATGAGAATAACCACCTCAAAATACTACTTGTTTTATCAAATAAAATGCTATTGAATGTGAAACTGTGATGATAGTCACTATTTACTGAATACATATTAAGTATTTACATTTGCTTTACATAAAGAGTCTGCCTGCAATACTGGAGACCTGGGTTCAATCATTGGGTTAAGAAGATTCCTGGAGAAGGAAATGGCAACCCACTCCAGTTTTCTTGCCTGGAAAATCCTATGGATGGAGAAGCCTGCACGGTTACAATACAGTCCATGGGAATGCGAAGAGTCAGACACGATTGAGCAACTGACACTTTCTTTTCACTTTCTTATATGTATTATTGCATTACACATTCCTATAAGATTACAGAAAGTATTGGTATCCACTTTCTATAGAAATGTGTAGGCAGAGGAGATGATAGCTTCTTGAGGATCTAGTCTATTTAGAAAATATCAATGTGCTATATTCTATTTAATGTTTATCTAATAACATATGTCCCCAAGATAGAATTCAAGGCAAATGTAAGGTATTACTATCATGTGACCAAGCCATATTAATCATCAGAATTTAAACCACAGAACAAAACCCTATTTCATAATTTATCTAAATAATACATCCTCAAATAAATCTGAAACCTGTAAAGATACATATTTAGCTCATGATTTGCATTTCTTCCTGAAATTCAGCCAAGTCTGGAATGCAAAACAGCCATACCTGGTTTCTTTATTAATCAGATCTATACAATAGGAACAAATACTGCTTTTGAAGATAAATAGTTATGAAATTAAATAAAATTCCATAATCCTAATTACATTCCATAATTATAATTTAATACTTAGTGAATAAATTGAGTTTTCAACACCAGTTCTTTCCAAGCTCCACCCCCACTACTTTCTTCACAAATCTTACTCCATGCTGGTAAAGACAAAAAGAATTTCTATTCCTTTGTCAGATGGAGTATGAGTGAAAGATGATTCCAGGTAGGACTCAGTCCCTGTGACTGAAATAGAGCTCAGAATGGGAAGCTTTTACCTTGATAACTTGCAAATAGAGGAAATATCCCAGAAGTCCTGCCTCAAAGATTAAAATTTGATGAAATTTAAAAACCAAATAGTCATACCAAATGATAAAATGACCAGTGAAAATCAGTAGCAAAGCCAACTTGTGATTTGAGATACCAGAAAAGCTAAGGATAAAAAGTTGTGGAGTGGACAAAATAGAAGTGATCTGGAAACATAAAGAGTCTGCTTTTGCAATACTGGAGACCTGGGTTCAATCATTGGGTTAAGAAGATTCCTGGAGAAGGAAATGGCAACCCACTCCAGTTTTCTTGCCTGGAAAATCCTATGGATGGAGAAGCCTGCACGGTTACAATACAGTCCATGGGAATGCGAAGAGTCAGACACGATTGAGCAACTGACACTTTCTTTTCACTTTCTTATATGTATTATTGCATTACACATTCCTATAAGATTACAGAAAGTATTGGTATCCACTTTCTATAGAAATGTGTAGGCAGAGGAGATGATAGCTTCTTGAGGATCTAGTCTATTTAGAAAATATCAATGTGCTATATTCTATTTAATGTTTATCTAATAACATATGTCCCCAAGATAGAATTCAAGGCAAATGTAAGGTATTACTATCATGTGACCAAGCCATATTAATCATCAGAATTTAAACCACAGAACAAAACCCTATTTCATAATTTATCTAAATAATACATCCTCAAATAAATCTGAAACCTGTAAAGATACATATTTAGCTCATGATTTGCATTTCTTCCTGAAATTCAGCCAAGTCTGGAATGCAAAACAGCCATACCTGGTTTCTTTATTAATCAGATCTATACAATAGGAACAAATACTGCTTTTGAAGATAAATAGTTATGAAATTAAATAAAATTCCATAATCCTAATTACATTCCATAATTATAATTTAATACTTAGTGAATAAATTGAGTTTTCAACACCAGTTCTTTCCAAGCTCCACCCCCACTACTTTCTTCACAAATCTTACTCCATGCTGGTAAAGACAAAAAGAATTTCTATTCCTTTGTCAGATGGAGTATGAGTGAAAGATGATTCCAGGTAGGACTCAGTCCCTGTGACTGAAATAGAGCTCAGAATGGGAAGCTTTTACCTTGATAACTTGCAAATAGAGGAAATATCCCAGAAGTCCTGCCTCAAAGATTAAAATTTGATGAAATTTAAAAACCAAATAGTCATACCAAATGATAAAATGACCAGTGAAAATCAGTAGCAAAGCCAACTTGTGATTTGAGATACCAGAAAAGCTAAGGATAAAAAGTTGTGGAGTGGACAAAATAGAAGTGATCTGGAAATACTCCTGAAATGAAGGACGGATGCATCCAGCAACCAAAGCAGAGGCGGGTAAGAGTTTGTATGTCAGAAGCACCTGATAGAGCCTGAGAACAGAAAGGTGCTCATTCTTCATACTAGGGGATATGAACAATATGCCAGAAATCAAAACACCTTTTACATTTCAGTTTCCAAGTATTAGTTTAAATCTACTTGGGTCCAACTTCATGTACTATAGTCCACCAGGCTTCTCCAACCATGGGATTTTCCAGGCAAGAATACTGGACTGGGCTGCCATTTCCTTCTCCAGGGCATCTTTACAATGCAAGCATCGAACCCAGGTCCCCTGCATTGCAGGCAGACACTTTACCATCTGAGCCACCAGTGAAGCCCCTTTGAATTCTTTGGACCAAAGTAAACAACACAGGGCCAGTTCTACAGCCCTACTTGCAATTTTCTGTTCCTTAATCTAGCCAGACCTATTTCTAAAAAGATTTTCATACTTATGTGATCAGTATATCATCCTCCATACATTCACTTTTTATTTTCCCAAATACTTTCTGCATCCTAGCAGACAGTTTCTCAAAAAGAATGAAATTACGCATTCTAGGTAACTGTCTCTAGTTTAAAGGGTGAGTAGAAATTATATTTAGGGAGATCATGATATGAAGTTAGAATAGAGGTTTTCAACACCAGTTCTTCAAACTCCCACTACTTTCTTCACAAATCTTACTCCATGCTGGTAAAGACAAAAAGAATTTCTATTCCTTTGTCAGATGGAGTATGAGTGAAAGATGATTCCAGGTAGGACTCAGTCCCTGTGACTGAAATAGAGCTCAGAATGGGAAGCTTTTACCTTGATAACTTGCAAATAGAGGAAATATCCCAGAAGTCCTGCCTCAAAGATTAAAATTTGATGAAATTTAAAAACCAAATAGTCATACCAAATGATAAAATGACCAGTGAAAATCAGTAGCAAAGCCAACTTGTGATTTGAGATACCAGAAAAGCTAAGGATAAAAAGTTGTGGAGTGGACAAAATAGAAGTGATCTGGAAATACTCCTGAAATGAAGGACGGATGCATCCAGCAACCAAAGCAGAGGCGGGTAAGAGTTTGTATGTCAGAAGCACCTGATAGAGCCTGAGAACAGAAAGGTGCTCATTCTTCATACTAGGGGATATGAACAATATGCCAGAAATCAAAACACCTTTTACATTTCAGTTTCCAAGTATTAGTTTAAATCTACTTGGGTCCAACTTCATGTACTATAGTCCACCAGGCTTCTCCAACCATGGGATTTTCCAGGCAAGAATACTGGACTGGGCTGCCATTTCCTTCTCCAGGGCATCTTTACAATGCAAGCATCGAACCCAGGTCCCCTGCATTGCAGGCAGACACTTTACCATCTGAGCCACCAGTGAAGCCCCTTTGAATTCTTTGGACCAAAGTAAACAACACAGGGCCAGTTCTACAGCCCTACTTGCAATTTTCTGTTCCTTAATCTAGCCAGACCTATTTCTAAAAAGATTTTCATACTTATGTGATCAGTATATCATCCTCCATACATTCACTTTTTATTTTCCCAAATACTTTCTGCATCCTAGCAGACAGTTTCTCAAAAAGAATGAAATTACGCATTCTAGGTAACTGTCTCTAGTTTAAAGGGTGAGTAGAAATTATATTTAGGGAGCTCATGATATGAAGTTAGAATATAGGTTGTGAATACATCATGTTGAACCCTCCCTCTCTTCCCTCTTCCACCTGCCCCACTTCTTACTAGCTGTTGACCTCTGTTAACACATTTAAGCATTCCATGACAAAGTTAATGTTTTTCAGACTTATAGTTAGTATTAATAATAATGCCTTGCTTTTAAAACTACTTGAAGAATAAAGATAAGGAATATAACACTATTACATATATATATATATATGTATATATTCATGGTTATTATGATTATTACTAGACACCCTATTTTGGTAATATAGAAATGAACTATTCTTTGATTCAATTTCCTTTTCCTTAATCAAAATATCACCCTTCTCTTCACAGAAATAGGGATGGGGGATCATGAGGCTGTTTAGATAATCATAACCAAGTAGGTAATTAAATAGATAATTTTTCCTCAATGAGACAAGGTTCAGTAAATCATGATCATTTAATAAGGTTATGTTCAAAGATCCATGAATACAATAACTAAGTGAAATATGTTATTGGGAGTTTTGTTGCTTAATGAACTCAGAATCTTAAGAGTTTTTAAAATTTTAATAAGTGAACTAGCTATATCCATTCTTTTTATTTTTATTTTTATTTTTTTTGGCCACTTCTATTGGTCTTTCATCATCCATCTTTGTTCTTTGGCCTGTGTGGATCTCCCATTGCAGTGGCCTCTCTCATGGTACATGCACTCCAGAGCTCTGGCTCAGTAATTGGACACATCGGTCCAGCTGCTCCACGGCACATGGGATCTTCCCAGGCAAGAAATTGAACCGCTGCCATTTGCACTGCAAGGCAGTGTCTTTACCCAATGGACCACCAAAGTAAACAACACAGGGCCAGTTCTACAGCCCTACTTGCAATTTTCTGTTCCTTAATCTAGCCAGACCTATTTCTAAAAGATTTTCATACTTATGTGATCAGTATATCATCCTCCATACATTCACTTTTTATTTTCCCAAATACTTTCTGCATCCTAGCAGACAGTTTCTCAAAAAGAATGAAATTACGCATTCTAGGTAACTGTCTCTAGTTTAAAGGGTGAGTAGAAATTATATTTAGGAGCTCATGATATGAAGTTAGAATATAGGTTGTGAATACATCATGTTGAACCCTCCCTCTCTTCCCTCTTCCACCTGCCCCACTTCTTACTAGCTGTTGACCTCTGTTAACACATTTAAGCATTCCATGACAAAGTTAATGTTTTTCAGACTTATAGTTAGTATTAATAATAATGCCTTGCTTTTAAAACTACTTGAAGAATAAAGATAAGGAATATAACACTATTACATATATATATATATATGTATATATTCATGGTTATTATGATTATTACTAGACACCCTATTTTGGTAATATAGAAATGAACTATTCTTTGATTCAATTTCCTTTTCCTTAATCAAAATATCACCCTTCTCTTCACAGAAATAGGGATGGGGGATCATGAGGCTGTTTAGATAATCATAACCAAGTAGGTAATTAAATAGATAATTTTTCCTCAATGAGACAAGGTTCAGTAAATCATGATCATTTAATAAGGTTATGTTCAAAGATCCATGAATACAATAACTAAGTGAAATATGTTATTGGGAGTTTTGTTGCTTAATGAACTCAGAATCTTAAGAGTTTTTAAAATTTTAATAAGTGAACTAGCTATATCCATTCTTTTTATTTTTATTTTTATTTTTTTTGGCCACTTCTATTGGTCTTTCATCATCCATCTTTGTTCTTTGGCCTGTGTGGATCTCCCATTGCAGTGGCCTCTCTCATGGTACATGCACTCCAGAGCTCTGGCTCAGTAATTGGACACATCGGTCCAGCTGCTCCACGGCACATGGGATCTTCCCAGGCAAGAAATTGAACCGCTGCCATTTGCACTGCAAGGCAGTGTCTTTACCCAATGGACCACCAGGGAAGTCCCGTTCTTTTCCATTTTAATTAAGTAATTAATTAAGTGATATTTAATAGAGTAATAGTTGAACTTCAGTGTTTGTCTTTTTAAATGATATTTATTTCATTCTGGCTTTTTATGTAAATAATGAAAGCAATTTTTTTCCAATTATTTAACCATTTTTGTTGTTATTTCCTATCAGACTGTAAATATGAGTAAAAAATAAATATAAGATGATAATGCTCCGGTGCTGCTCAGAGAGGACTGGTCAAAACTAGGAGGTATTACTGGACAGACAGCGAAAGAGGGTGGGCTCACAGACTTGATTTTCATTGTCAACTCTCTGCAAAATCAAACTCCAACTTTACTTTCAAGTTCATTGCCATGTTCACGTTCATAGTTAGATTTAATCCTAAAGTATATGTTTCAATGAAAGTTATACGGTTCTGCTTCACTTTGGCAGGTCAGAGAATTCTAATACCTTGGCAGACAAATGAGCAAGAGTTTACTTCAGATAATGAGCAAGATTCACAAATGCTGAAGGTGAAAAGTAAAAAACAGTGTTCAGGTCTCCCCTGGTGTTCCAGTGGTTAGGACACTGTGTTTCCAGTGTAAAGGACACAGGATTGATACTCGCTCAGGGAACTAAGAGTAGTGCAGCCAAGCAAAAGTTTCAACTGTTTTTTAAACTACTAAAATATACAAAGGAAGAAGGTTAAGCACATGTGATTTCTATTCAAGGAAATAGTTAAAGGTAACAATTGTAGGTAAGATATATTAAGATTGGACCTTATAGTTTCACGTTTTTTACACCCATGGATGCTGAAAGATAGTATGACTCTTGAATATCAAGAAAGTTATTTTTGTTCATTTATGATTGCAATAGCATGGTTTCTTGCAGCTGAAGTCTTGTTTCATCATCCATCTTTGTTCTTTGGCCTGTGTGGATCTCCCATTGCAGTGGCCTCTCTCATGGTACATGCACTCCAGAGCTCTGGCTCAGTAATTGGACACATCGGTCCAGCTGCTCCACGGCACATGGGATCTTCCCAGGCAAGAAATTGAACCGCTGCCATTTGCACTGCAAGGCAGTGTCTTTACCCAATGGACCACCAGGGAAGTCCCGTTCTTTTCCATTTTAATTAAGTAATTAATTAAGTGATATTTAATAGAGTAATAGTTGAACTTCAGTGTTTGTCTTTTAAATGATATTTATTTCATTCTGGTTTTTTATGTAAATAATGAAAGCAATTTTTTTCCAATTATTTAACCATTTTTGTTGTTATTTCCTATCAGACTGTAAATATGAGTAAAAAATAAATATAAGATGATAATGCTCCGGTGCTGCTCAGAGAGGACTGGTCAAAACTAGGAGGTATTACTGGACAGACAGCGAAAGAGGGTGGGCTCACAGACTTGATTTTCATTGTCAACTCTCTGCAAAATCAAACTCCAACTTTACTTTCAAGTTCATTGCCATGTTCACGTTCATAGTTAGATTTAATCCTAAAGTATATGTTTCAATGAAAGTTATACGGTTCTGCTTCACTTTGGCAGGTCAGAGAATTCTAATACCTTGGCAGACAAATGAGCAAGAGTTTACTTCAGATAATGAGCAAGATTCACAAATGCTGAAGGTGAAAAGTAAAAAACAGTGTTCAGGTCTCCCCTGGTGTTCCAGTGGTTAGGACACTGTGTTTCCAGTGTAAAGGACACAGGATTGATACTCGCTCAGGGAACTAAGAGTAGTGCAGCCAAGCAAAAGTTTCAACTGTTTTTTAAACTACTAAAATATACAAAGGAAGAAGGTTAAGCACATGTGATTTCTATTCAAGGAAATAGTTAAAGGTAACAATTGTAGGTAAGATATATTAAGATTGGACCTTATAGTTTCACGTTTTTTACACCCATGGATGCTGAAAGATAGTATGACTCTTGAATATCAAGAAAGTTATTTTTGTTCATTTATGATTGCAATAGCATGGTTTCTTGCAGTCTTGGCTTATGAATGGTAAGGTACATCCTTATTCAAAAAACATGTGTGCACATACTTAATATTAGGGTGAGACCTGTCAACCACTCTTCAGTCACCTTGGCAACTAAAATAATATGACAGAAGGTAAATCTCTCAAATTATGTTAAAAATAGACTTCTATAAAACTTCTTTATATCATTTGTACAGCACTAATCATATTGAAATGTCATTATTTTTCAAATTAGCACTCTTCTCTACAAGACCATAAGTTACTTGAGAATGTGGGCAATCCCATACAAACTCTTTATCCTACACTTTGACTTTCTCAGGACCTGGTACACAAAAGACTCTAAAGAGATATTTGTGGAAAGAAGCACTGTCTACTGTAGTCAATGTAGGCTACATTTGCAAATAAGCAATTAGCTGACTTTGTCAAAGACATTTGAAAACTGGAAAATGCCTTAGGGATCACTTGAAAAAACTCCTTATTTCATAGATGAGGAACCGGAAGCCCAGAAAATGTAAGACTTGTCCAGATCCTGCAAAGGACAGGGAAGAACCAATGTCACTCCTCAATCCCAACTGTGTCAGTCCATGAAAGACTAAATGGTAGCAGGGGGCCATTGTTCCACTGAGCATCTTACTTTCTATCAAGCAAAGGAAAATCTGCTGGGCTACCCCTGAATTAAATTATGCTGGAATGTTCTGTAGAAGACCAGAAGATGTAAAGATTCTCGTTGAAGAGAAAACTTGTTTGTCCCTACTAAATATCTACTCACAAAGTCATAAAAATATTAAAAATTCTAGTCTATGTGTTTAAGGGATAGAGAGAAAAATGAACTAAAAATAGACTAAGATTTGGATAAAAAACATTTTTCCCCAAATTATATTAATTATTTGAAAATATAAAAATAAATATAATAGCACTTAGACATAAATGTTTTTTAAAAAATAAAAAGGAAACTATTACCATTACTAATTCCTGACTATTTTTCAAGACTAAAACATACTGCTATTTCAGCTAAAACTGTCACTTGCCACTGCCTTGGCAAAATGCAGTCTCTCCATCAATAAAAAATAACAACCAGGAATCTGGCCTCTGAACCAAACTGAATCTGTTGACTAACCTGAGTATATCTCAGTTTCCTTATTTTGAAAATAAAGATAATAAAAGAATTAACCTCATAGAATTATTGTGATGATTTTAAATTAGCTAATACACTTAAAACACCTGAGTCTAGTATATGGTTCATGGTGAGTGCTCAATAAATTTTAAGTATGTATTTAACCTGAACTTAAATGTTTATTTACATAAATAAAATATGTATTTAAAAACATATTTCTGATTTTTAAACACTGAATCCTTCAATATACCTCCTAATTTGATACTTGAAAAGAAAGGAAAGGAAAGAAATTTGGAGTTTAAAGAATTTCCAAATCACTTGTCATTCCTTCCTCCTTCCTCAATTTAAATTCATTATTAAAAAGACCAAGAAAACTAACCTTAAACAATTATTTCCCTTGAGAAAATGATTACTTAAAAAGCAAAAATTATTACTCTAGAACCATTTGCCTGTGATTAAATTACTATTATTTAAAATATAGAGGTAGTAACATGTGATAAGAAATACTGCTGCCTAGGACTTAACATTCATACGCATACTATTTACCCCCATTTGGTATGAAAATATTTATAATTTTGTGAGCAAATATAGTGCAATAAGAGAACTAATTTCAAAGTGAAAGAGATTAATAAGAGTATTACATATTACATGCATATTTTATGCAACCAGTGTATTTGTTTAGGTAGCAAGGTGTAAAATGGTTATAGGGCAAAGATGAGCATTATTTTGACTTGCCCAATATGTCTGGCAACCACACTAGAGAATATGTTTTATATTGTTATTGTAAAACTTCCACAAGGTAATAACTTTGATCAGTGTATAACAGATGATATGAACAAGTTATTCTTTATCTATTTGAATATTATCTATTTGAATATATACTTTTCAATTTTAGTAAAGAGAATCACTATTTAGAAGAACCTTATACTAGTCCTCTACTCCAAGAGATTAGAAGTGGCAATCCTTTCTTCAACACCCCCAAGAGATTTAGTTTTTCTTAAGTACCTTTTGATGTGAGGGCTAATTGTTCTTTGAGAGAAATGAGTCTATTGTCAAAAGATCTAAATAAAATATTACCAACTGTGTTTTTGTTCTTGTTGAATTCAGTCTCTCTTCTTGTGTTTTTTGACCCGAGATAAGTATTAAGATCCTCCATAGTTTGTTTGCTTTTTGTCCTTCATATTAAACACATCCATTCAAAATGTCCTCCCCCAACAGCTTAGCGATAAAGAATCTGCCTGCAATACAGGAGATGCAGGAGACTTGGGTTCAATGCCTGGGCTGAAAAGATCCCCTAGAGGAGGGATCTACCCTCCTCTAGTATTCTTTTCTGGAGAATCTCATGGACAGAAGAGCCTGGTCCATATGGTTGCAAAGAGTCGAACACAACTAAAACGACTGAACATGCACATGTTATTCTAAACCATTTTTAAAGTAACTGTCTTCCAGATACCACCCGGAACTAGGTCTTTATTTTGGGATAGTCTAATTTATCAGTATCTCTCTCAAATTATGATGCAGTCTGACAAGCATAAAGTAGAGTAGGATGATTACCTCATCCTTTGGTTTTTAAGCATTCATATTATAGTTAATTTGCACTGGGTGTCTTACGTAAGGTCTTGCTTTGTTGATGCTTTTGAATTGAAGAATACTCTTGAGAGTCCCTAGGACTGCCAGGAGATCAAACCAGCAAATTCTAAAAGAAATTAACTTTGAATATTCATCAGAAGGACTGATGTTGAAGCTCCAATACTTTGACTACCTGATGTGCAGAGCCAACTCATTGGAAAAGACCCTAATGCTGGGAAAGATTGAAGGCAAAAGGAAAAGGGAGTGGCAGAGGATGAACTGGTTAGAGAGCATCACTGACTTAATGGACATGACTTTGAGCAAACTCCAGGAGATGGTGAATGACAGGAGAGTCTGGTGTGTGGTGTGCTGCAGTCCACGGAGTTGCAAAGAGTTAGATGTGACTTAGCTATTGAACAAAAACGAACAAAGAGAATTTAATAATCTTGTTAGTGGCATAGTCAGGCCATCCAAGGTGGCTGTTCTCTTGCTCTCCGTGCATCCTCTGCTTAACCAGTGCCTGCTTCACATTCTCTCTGCTCACAAATGATCTTCCTACACACTTGCCCCAAGCCCCAGCTAGTGACAGTTCTTATCAAAGGGGAAGGGCAAGAATCTCTTCTCATTTTCCGATAAACAGTGAACCCATAGGAGTGATGGTGGTGGTGGTTCAGTTGCTAAATTATGTCTGACTCTTTTGGGACCCACGGACACTCTTTCATTGCCCATAGACCTTACCAGATTTCCTCTTTCTTTCTCCAGGAAAGAATACCAGAACAGATTGCCATTTCTTTTTCCAGGGGATGTTTCCAACCCAGGGGTCAAACCCAGGACGCCTGGATTGGCAGGCAGATTCTTAACCACTAGGCCAACAGGGAAGCCCAACCTGTGAGCCCATCTGATGTCAATTCCTCCATAACTGTTAAATTCTTTCTGCCCTTGAGAGAAAAGGAAGCCTGCTGCCATGTCCTGTCTCCATCTGTCACACACAGTGAGGTGCCGCTCTAGGATCTTGCTTCAGATGTGTAAGATCCTACATCCACTGAGGTCTCAATCTCGGACTCTAGACTCTTTCTTTGATCCTGAAGTTGGGCAAATACAGGAGTTGTAGCCCTGCAGGGTGCAGACCAACTGTGGTGTTTCTTACTTAGTTAAGAGGTCCTGGCTTACTTATTTTAGCTACTATTGCACATGGAGAAAATGTATTTATTTTGTGATACCTGAGTCTCTTTGTCAGTACAAATTCATGAATTTAAAGGATATATAATTCACAGAGATAGGACTTCTCCACAGTGATGGAAGTTGATGGCTTACATAGATTATCCCACAAACATCAGGGATACTCAGTACTGTTAAGCTGACTTCTCAGCATCACTGTTATAGAAGAGTGGAAAGCAGCATTGAGGTAGTTTTAAAGAAAAGGTTTCAGAGGAGTCAGTCACAAACACAAATCCTGGCTCTCACATTCATACCTGCATGGCTTTAAACACATTCCTATCTTATTTGCCCATGATTTAATTTTGGACAATTCCTACCTTGTAAGACATGTCTAGGAGAGACAACACAGTGTAGCTGTTAAAAACCTTAAGCTATGATGTCAGAAAATCTTGATTTAAATCTTGGCTTTACCAGTAACTGGTTTATTGACTTTATCTAAGTTTAAATTTTTTCTCTGGTGAAAGAAGGCTAATAATTTCTGCACATTATAGAAGCAAAAGGATTTGTAAAATTTGATGTTCTATGTATTGATAAGTTATTATCTTAGTATATTATTATAGGCAAGTGATTTCCTCCTCTAGTCCTGAGTGTGTGTGTGTGTGTGTATGTGTGTGGTGAAATTAAGGAAATATATGACAGTTTGGTCTTCTGGTTCAACTTCTAGTGTTTCCTTAAATTGATCACATGGTTTAGCAGATAGAATCCTGTAGTTAACAGTAGGAATGATCTTAATAAAGGAAGGGATAAAGGGCAGAAACATCAAATGGCAAGGGCATTCAATCAGGGTCAACAAATGTCATGGCTGTAAAAACAGGTTTTGAAATAAGGCCAACAAGCAAGGTCAAGGCTCAAGCCCCATAAAATAAAGGTGAAAGGTAACACACTTTGGTTCAAAAGTGATCTGTAAACCTCCAATCTATTTTTAAAGTCCCCACCACTGCAACTGTACAGATGCAGTATGCCCTAGACATGGGATTCAATGCAAATTAGATTAGCATAGAGGAGTTCTACAGAGTCTAGAGCTAGAAATGAGGCTTCTGACTAGGGAGACTAGAATATGGAAATGCAACCTTCTGGAGTTCACTTCAGGATAAATACAGGGAAATATGAGGAGAATTGTGAGTGCAGTTCTCACATCTCTGAATTTCATCATTAAAGTGATGATTTATGCATATGAAAAATTCAGTGGCAAAGATAGGACATAGATAAAAGACATGCTTTGCATCATATTTCTACTGAATAATATGAGTGCTTTAAAATCTGTTTCACATATACAAAACTGGAATGCAATATCATCCAGAAATATTGTATAAACACAATATTGTTCAGAAAAATTAATGGAAAGGAATTATTGAAATATTGTTATACAGTCAAGAAAGTATAAAAATGAAAGGAAGAGCACTTGTGTTTCCTTTCGGTATACAAGAAATCACAAGACAATGTCACTGTCACAAAATCATGTAAAACTTTTAACTTTTTTTGAGACTCTCAGGGGTCTGAGGTCAATAGATAACCAGGGTTGGTAAATTTCAAATTATTGTCCTCTTGGGAGAGAGAAGACATACAAGCTGTTTCACCTAAGGTACAGTTTTTGAAGAAAAGAAAGCCCAACATTAAGAAGAATGGCTGAGGGGCTTCCCTGGTGATCCAGTGGGTAAGGACCCCACCTTACAGTGCAAGGGGCGTCAGTTTGATCCCTGGTCTGGGAACATCCCATGTGCCATGGAGCTACTCAGCTGATGTGTCCAATTACCGAGCTGGAGCTCTGGAGCGCATGAGCCCAGAGCCAGTGCTCTGCGACAACAGAGGCCACTGCGATGGAAGGCCCACACGGGCCAAAGAACTTAATAAAGGAAGGGATAAAGGGCAGAAACATCAAATGGCAAGGGCATTCAATCAGGGTCAACAAATGTCATGGCTGTAAAAACAGGTTTTGAAATAAGGCCAACAAGCAAGGTCAAGGCTCAAGCCCCATAAAATAAAGGTGAAAGGTAACACACTTTGGTTCAAAAGTGATCTGTAAACCTCCAATCTATTTTTAAAGTCCCCACCACTGCAACTGTACAGATGCAGTATGCCCTAGACATGGGATTCAATGCAAATTAGATTAGCATAGAGGAGTTCTACAGAGTCTAGAGCTAGAAATGAGGCTTCTGACTAGGGAGACTAGAATATGGAAATGCAACCTTCTGGAGTTCACTTCAGGATAAATACAGGGAAATATGAGGAGAATTGTGAGTGCAGTTCTCACATCTCTGAATTTCATCATTAAAGTGATGATTTATGCATATGAAAAATTCAGTGGCAAAGATAGGACATAGATAAAAGACATGCTTTGCATCATATTTCTACTGAATAATATGAGTGCTTTAAAATCTGTTTCACATATACAAAACTGGAATGCAATATCATCCAGAAATATTGTATAAACACAATATTGTTCAGAAAAATTAATGGAAAGGAATTATTGAAATATTGTTATACAGTCAAGAAAGTATAAAAATGAAAGGAAGAGCACTTGTGTTTCCTTTCGGTATACAAGAAATCACAAGACAATGTCACTGTCACAAAATCATGTAAAACTTTTAACTTTTTTTGAGACTCTCAGGGGTCTGAGGTCAATAGATAACCAGGGTTGGTAAATTTCAAATTATTGTCCTCTTGGGAGAGAGAAGACATACAAGCTGTTTCACCTAAGGTACAGTTTTTGAAGAAAAGAAAGCCCAACATTAAGAAGAATGGCTGAGGGGCTTCCCTGGTGATCCAGTGGGTAAGGACCCCACCTTACAGTGCAAGGGGCGTCAGTTTGATCCCTGGTCTGGGAACATCCCATGTGCCATGGAGCTACTCAGCTGATGTGTCCAATTACCGAGCTGGAGCTCTGGAGCGCATGAGCCCAGAGCCAGTGCTCTGCGACAACAGAGGCCACTGCGATGGAAGGCCCACACGGGCCAAAGAACAAAGATGGATGAAAACAGATAAATGAAAGACCAATAGAAGTGGCCCACACACCCGCCTCCCTCCCCAATCTGCCCCCAACCCCGCCCAAAAAAGAAGAAGAATGGCTGAAATTTTAACAAATTTCTAAAGTAAAGGTGTCATTGGTGTGAGAATTTAGAGTTCCAAGAAGACAGGATGTAAGTAAAATTTTCACTCATTTGCCAGGTTTATCATATGCTAAAATAAATATGTGTGAATGTGCACACACATACTATCAGAGATCAGAATAAAAATAAGAAACAGTAAATGAGTTAAAGCCTAGATCAATAGAAACTATTTCAACTGAATTATAAGGAGAAAAAGTATTTAAAAAAAACACAGACTTTCCAAGAGGAACAGAGCAATACCAAATGATCTAACAAAGATTTAATTAAAGTAGCAGTAGAAAAAAGAGAATGAGATTTAAAAAATATATATCTGAAGATATGACAGCCATTTTACCCCAAAATTAATGAAAGAAAACCACCGAGAAACTCAGAAACCTTTAACATAAAATGTACAGAAGAATACAACTAAGGACATCGTAGAGCATGTCACAGACAAACAAGCTTCCAATCAGACTTCAAAACACTAAAGAAGAAAAGCTATCACCTCAGAATTAATTCTATTATGAGCAATAATAAAATTTAAACATGAAGATAAATTAAACACCCTCTTGGACAAAAATGCCATGAGAAATATTAAAGAAAATTCTTTAAGAAAAGAAAAGTAGTACTCCTTACACATATGAATCCAAACACACACACAAACACAAAAAAACAGCATCACCAATGGTAAATATCAATTCAGTTCAGTTTAGTCACTCAGTCACATTCAACTCTTTGTGACTCCATGGACTGCTGCACACCAGGCTTCCCTGTCCTTCACCATCTGCTGCAGCTTGCTTAAACAGCGTCAGTTTGATCCCTGGTCTGGGAACATCCCATGTGCCATGGAGCTACTCAGCTGATGTGTCCAATTACCGAGCCGGAGCTCTGGAGCGCATGCGCCCAGAGCCGGTGCTCTGCGACAACAGAGGCCACTGCGATGGAAGGCCCACACGGGCCAAAGAACAAAGATGGATGAAAACAGATAAATGAAAGACCAATAGAAGTGGCCCACACACCCGCCTCCCTCCCCAATCTGCCCCCAACCCCGCCCAAAAAAGAAGAAGAATGGCTGAAATTTTAACAAATTTCTAAAGTAAAGGTGTCATTGGTGTGAGAATTTAGAGTTCCAAGAAGACAGGATGTAAGTAAAATTTTCACTCATTTGCCAGGTTTATCATATGCTAAAATAAATATGTGTGAATGTGCACACACATACTATCAGAGATCAGAATAAAAATAAGAAACAGTAAATGAGTTAAAGCCTAGATCAATAGAAACTATTTCAACTGAATTATAAGGAGAAAAAGTATTTAAAAAAAACACAGACTTTCCAAGAGGAACAGAGCAATACCAAATGATCTAACAAAGATTTAATTAAAGTAGCAGTAGAAAAAAGAGAATGAGATTTAAAAAATATATATCTGAAGATATGACAGCCATTTTACCCCAAAATTAATGAAAGAAAACCACCGAGAAACTCAGAAACCTTTAACATAAAATGTACAGAAGAATACAACTAAGGACATCGTAGAGCATGTCACAGACAAACAAGCTTCCAATCAGACTTCAAAACACTAAAGAAGAAAAGCTATCACCTCAGAATTAATTCTATTATGAGCAATAATAAAATTTAAACATGAAGATAAATTAAACACCCTCTTGGACAAAAATGCCATGAGAAATATTAAAGAAAATTCTTTAAGAAAAGAAAAGTAGTACTCCTTACACATATGAATCCAAACACACACACAAACACAAAAAAACAGCATCACCAATGGTAAATATCAATTCAGTTCAGTTTAGTCACTCAGTCACATTCAACTCTTTGTGACTCCATGGACTGCTGCACACCAGGCTTCCCTGTCCTTCACCATCTGCTGCAGCTTGCTTAAACAGCGTACATATAAATTAATTTTTTACAATCACCAAAAATGATTCTGTGAAACAAGAATATAAAAAGAAATTAGTTTATAAATGGGAATATTAAAATATATAACAATAATACTGCAAAGGATGAGAAGGATAATATGGAAGTATACTGTTGAAAGGTTGTTATACGTGAAGTAGAAAAATATGATTTAAAGGAAGACTCTGGTAATATAATGATATATACTATAAACCTATAGCATCAACTTAAAAATAACACACCTGTATAAAAATTTATCCAAAACAAAGTAGAATGAGAAGAAATAGATGAGACAAAAAAATCCAACTTTAAGATGGTAGTTGTGCCAGTAATTGCAATAAATGCAAATGATCCCAAACAAGCAAACTGCAATGTAGAAATTGTCAGATTGGGAAAAAAAAGGTACCAGAAATCCATTCTATTCTGTTTATAAGAATGCATTGTAAATGTAATGATATAGATTGACTAAAAGGACAGATATACCATGCAAAAAATAATTGTAAGATCATATTAATAGCAGACAAGGTAAATATCAAAACAAAGAATCTTATATGAGTTAAAAAAAAAATTGCATAATGATAAAGGGGCAAATGTACCTGATAAAGAGCTTAAGCATTCATAAAGCAAAGCCTGATAGAACTGGAAACAGAAATAGGAAATGTTTAATGATACTTGAAGACATCAGTTAGTCTTCCCAGTAATTGAAAGAACAAATAAACAAAAATCATTAAAAATACAGACTTGAATATTATGAGCAATAATAAAATTTAAACATGAAGATAAATTAAACACCCTCTTGGACAAAAATGCCATGAGAAATATTAAAGAAAATTCTTTAAGAAAAGAAAAGTAGTACTCCTTACACATATGAATCCAAACACACACACAAACACAAAAAAACAGCATCACCAATGGTAAATATCAATTCAGTTCAGTTTAGTCACTCAGTCACATTCAACTCTTTGTGACTCCATGGACTGCTGCACACCAGGCTTCCCTGTCCTTCACCATCTGCTGCAGCTTGCTTAAACAGCGTACATATAAATTAATTTTTTACAATCCCCAAAAAATGATTCTGTGAAACAAGAATATAAAAAGAAATTAGTTTATAAATGGGAATATTAAAATATATAACAATAATACTGCAAAGGATGAGAAGGATAATATGGAAGTATACTGTTGAAAGGTTGTTATACGTGAAGTAGAAAAATATGATTTAAAGGAAGACTCTGGTAATATAATGATATATACTATAAACCTATAGCATCAACTTAAAAATAACACACCTGTATAAAAATTTATCCAAAACAAAGTAGAATGAGAAGAAATAGATGAGACAAAAAAATCCAACTTTAAGATGGTAGTTGTGCCAGTAATTGCAATAAATGCAAATGATCCCAAACAAGCAAACTGCAATGTAGAAATTGTCAGATTGGGAAAAAAAAGGTACCAGAAATCCATTCTATTCTGTTTATAAGAATGCATTGTAAATGTAATGATATAGATTGACTAAAAGGACAGATATACCATGCAAAAAATAATTGTAAGATCATATTAATAGCAGACAAGGTAAATATCAAAACAAAGAATCTTATATGAGTTAAAAAAAAAATTGCATAATGATAAAGGGGCAAATGTACCTGATAAAGAGCTTAAGCATTCATAAAGCAAAGCCTGATAGAACTGGAAACAGAAATAGGAAATGTTTAATGATACTTGAAGACATCAGTTAGTCTTCCCCAGTAATTGAAAGAACAAATAAACAAAAATCATTAAAAAATACAGACTTGAATATTATCAGCCAATTTAACTTAACTGAGATTTACAAAACACTTCACTCAATAACAATAGAACATAACGCTTTTTAAAATCCATGTGAAATGCCACAAAAGTAGACAACTGTATTGTCAGCCATAATATGAATCTTGATAAACTTTTTTTAAAAATGATTGAAATAATGCAAAATATGTTTCCTAAGTACGAAACAATTAAACTAGAAATCCACGACAGAAAAGTATATGAAAATCACCAGTGTTTGGAAATTAAACAGCAAACATCTAAGTAACCAATTTTTTGTGGTTGTTTAGTTGCTAAATTTGACTTTTTTGTGACCCCATGCAGCCCCCAGATTCTTCTGTCCATGGGATTTCCCAGGCAAGAATACTGGAGTGGGTTGCCTTGACTTCTTACAAGGGATCTTCCTGACTCAGGGATAAAACCTGTGTCTCTTTGCATTGGCAGGCAGATTCTTTACCACTGAGTCACCAGGGAAGCCCAAATAATCAATAGTCACAGTTTTAAAGAAAATTAGAAAACATTCCAAACTAAATAAAATATGAAAATAGAACATTAGAAAATGTATAAATCCAAGATAGAGCAGTGCTTAGAGAAAAATATTTAGCACTAAATACCTATATTAGAAAAAAAAGAAATGTCTATAGTCAACAATCTAAACAATCTGTGGTAATAAAATTGAAAAACATGAGCAAATTAAACTCCAGTCAGAAAAAAGTAAGGAAACAAAACTTATCCCAATTAGTAAAACAAAAGGATGAAAGTAGTAGAGAAAAATCAATGAAAAACAAACGATGATCCTTTAAAAAGAAAAAGAAAATTGATAAAATTCTAGAATGACTGATCAATAAAAAAAGACTGAAGAAAAAGAATATCAGAATTAAGAATATAGTAGAGGATATCACTACAAACTGTACAAATAGTAAAAGCCAAAAATAGAATAATAAATAATATATATAATTTAATAATTTATTAAATTTAAATTAATAATTTAAATTATATATTAAATTAATAATTTTTATAATATGACTTGAAAAATGCAAGCGCTGTGATTATTCTCAGGAGAAAGAGATAAAATGATCAACCTTATATCTATCAAAGAATTTGAAATTTTAGGTAAAAACCTTCGCATGAAAGGAACTAATGCTACAGATGACTTCATTAGCAAATTCTACTGAACAGGTAGTATTTCTGAGAAAAGAACACAGATTCCATATAAACTCCCCTAGAAAATAGATGAGCATTGCTAAGGGACTGAATATTTAACACTTCCCACCACCACCAAATTTGGGATTCCCTTGTAGCTCAGCTCTTAAAGAATCCACCTGCAATGCAGGAGACCCTGATTTGATCCCTGGGTTGGGAAGATCCCCTAGAGAAAGAATAGGCTACCCACTCCAGGTCTTGGACTTCTCTGGTGACTAAGATGGTAAAGAATCTACCTGCAATGCAGGTGACCTGGGTTCAATTCCTGGGTTGGAAAATCCCCTGGAGAAGGGAAAGGCCACCACTCTGGTATTATTGCCTGGAGAATTCCATAGCTGGTCCATGGGATGCAAAGAGTCAGACACGAATGAGCAACTTTACTTTCACTACCACTAAATTTATATGTAGATATCCTAATCCCCAGTATGAGAGTATTAGATTGGTGGCGGGAGGGCTTTGAGAAGTTATGATGGTAGACCCTCATTAATGAAATTAGTGCTCTTATAGGAGAGACCCCAGAAAGCTCTCTCATACTTCCTGCCCCATGAGGACACATTGAGCACATTTCCTGTCACATTGAGAATTTCATCTTCTATGAACCAGGAAGTAGGTTCCCATTTCCAGAAAAAAATCCTTAAAAAAGAAAAGAAAATCAATGAAAACAAACGATGATCCTTTAAAAAGAAAAAGAAAATTGATAAAATTCTAGAATGACTGATCAATAAAAAAAGACTGAAGAAAAAGAATATCAGAATTAAGAATATAGTAGAGGATATCACTACAAACTGTACAAATAGTAAAAGCCAAAAATAGAATAATAAATAATATATATAATTTAATAATTTATTAAATTTAAATTAATAATTTAAATTATATATTAAATTAATAATTTTTATAATATGACTTGAAAAATGCAAGCGCTGTGATTATTCTCAGGAGAAAGAGATAAAATGATCAACCTTATATCTATCAAAGAATTTGAAATTTTAGGTAAAAACCTTCGCATGAAAGGAACTAATGCTACAGATGACTTCATTAGCAAATTCTACTGAACAGGTAGTATTTCTGAGAAAAGAACACAGATTCCATATAAACTCCCCTAGAAAATAGATGAGCATTGCTAAGGGACTGAATATTTAACACTTCCCACCACCACCAAATTTGGGATTCCCTTGTAGCTCAGCTCTTAAAGAATCCACCTGCAATGCAGGAGACCCTGATTTGATCCCTGGGTTGGGAAGATCCCCTAGAGAAAGAATAGGCTACCCACTCCAGGTCTTGGACTTCTCTGGTGACTAAGATGGTAAAGAATCTACCTGCAATGCAGGTGACCTGGGTTCAATTCCTGGGTTGGAAAATCCCCTGGAGAAGGGAAAGGCCACCACTCTGGTATTATTGCCTGGAGAATTCCATAGCTGGTCCATGGGATGCAAAGAGTCAGACACGAATGAGCAACTTTACTTTCACTACCACTAAATTTATATGTAGATATCCTAATCCCCAGTATGAGAGTATTAGATTGGTGGCGGGAGGGCTTTGAGAAGTTATGATGGTAGACCCTCATTAATGAAATTAGTGCTCTTATAGGAGAGACCCCAGAAAGCTCTCTCATACTTCCTGCCCCATGAGGACACATTGAGCACATTTCCTGTCACATTGAGAATTTCATCTTCTATGAACCAGGAAGTAGGTTCCCATTAGACTCCAGAACTGCGGACACCTTAATCTTTGGCTGCCTGCCTTCCAGAACACGAGAAATATATGTTTGTTGGTTATCCTTTTAGTCTATAGTATTTATGTTATAACAGCCTGAACAAGGGCGTAATCCTTCCCAATCATTTTATGAGACCGCCATACCAAAACCTAAAAAATATTTTACAGAAGTGACAAACTAACCTCCATCATGAATCTAAAGAGCCTTAAAAATATTAGCACTCTAAATCCAGCAATGTAGAAAAAGGATAATACATTGTGTTCAAATGGAGTTTATCTCAAACAAGCAAGTTTATAATTCACTTTCAGAAAACTAAGAACAGAAAGGAACTTCTGAAGTGTAATAAAGGGCAGCTATAAAAAACCCTACATTATCATAATTAATGGTGCAAAATGAATGTCTTCTTCACCCTAAGGTCAGGAACAAGTCAGTGATGTTCACCCTCCACTTCTACTCAGTATTGCACTGAAGGAACTAGCTGAGGCAATAAACAATTACAAAAAAATAAAAGAGATATACAGGTTGAAATAAAAGATACAAAACAGGTTCCCTTCCCAAATCAGAAGATTTTGTATACATATAAAACCCTATCTAATCTATAAAAGTCTACTAGAATTTATAAATAAGTTTATGAATATCACAAAATAAAAGATCAATAGACAATAATCAGCTGTATTTTGTAAAGTAGGAATGCCCACTTGGATTTTGAAATTTCAGAAACAACATTTAAAATATCAAAAAACATCAAATAATTAGTGATATGTTTAACAAAATACATACAAGATACACTTTAGGAATTTAAAAACTGGAAAGAGAAATCGAGGAGCTAAATAAAAGAGAAACATACTATGTTCACACATCACAACACTTTTAAATGCCAATTTTCCTCCAGTTGATCTATAGATTCCGTGAAATCCCAATAAAAATCCCAGCTGATTCTTTTCTGTACATTGATAAGCTGATCTTAAAATCTATGACATGACTGAAGAGACCCTCTAGAAATGCTCTTATAGGAGAGACCCCAGAAAGCTCTCTCATACTTCCTGCCCCATGAGGACACATTGAGCACATTTCCTGTCACATTGAGAATTTCATCTTCTATGAACCAGGAAGTAGGTTCCCATTAGACTCCAGAACTGCGGACACCTTAATCTTTGGCTGCCTGCCTTCCAGAACACGAGAAATATATGTTTGTTGGTTATCCTTTTAGTCTATAGTATTTATGTTATAACAGCCTGAACAAGGGCGTAATCCTTCCCAATCATTTTATGAGACCGCCATACCAAAACCTAAAAAATATTTTACAGAAGTGACAAACTAACCTCCATCATGAATCTAAAGAGCCTTAAAAATATTAGCACTCTAAATCCAGCAATGTAGAAAAAGGATAATACATTGTGTTCAAATGGAGTTTATCTCAAACAAGCAAGTTTATAATTCACTTTCAGAAAACTAAGAACAGAAAGGAACTTCTGAAGTGTAATAAAGGGCAGCTATAAAAAACCCTACATTATCATAATTAATGGTGCAAAATGAATGTCTTCTTCACCCTAAGGTCAGGAACAAGTCAGTGATGTTCACCCTCCACTTCTACTCAGTATTGCACTGAAGGAACTAGCTGAGGCAATAAACAATTACAAAAAAATAAAAGAGATATACAGGTTGAAATAAAAGATACAAAACAGGTTCCCTTCCCAAATCAGAAGATTTTGTATACATATAAAACCCTATCTAATCTATAAAAGTCTACTAGAATTTATAAATAAGTTTATGAATATCACAAAATAAAAGATCAATAGACAATAATCAGCTGTATTTTGTAAAGTAGGAATGCCCACTTGGATTTTGAAATTTCAGAAACAACATTTAAAATATCAAAAAACATCAAATAATTAGTGATATGTTTAACAAAATACATACAAGATACACTTTAGGAATTTAAAAACTGGAAAGAGAAATCGAGGAGCTAAATAAAAGAGAAACATACTATGTTCACACATCACAACACTTTTAAATGCCAATTTTCCTCCAGTTGATCTATAGATTCCGTGAAATCCCAATAAAAATCCCAGCTGATTCTTTTCTGTACATTGATAAGCTGATCTTAAAATCTATGACATGACTGAAGTGACCGAGCACACAAAATCTAAAAGGAAATGTAAAGGAACTAGTAATGGCAAAAGAATTTTGAGAACTTTAAGAAGGAAAAACAAAGAAAAATTACTATAGACTGGGTGAGGGAATGATAGGGTACATAACGCATGCTCCATTTTGTTAAAAAGGCAAATTGTACTTCATCAAAATTATAAGTGACTACTCTGTGAAACAGAAATGCTATGATAATAGAAAAAAAAATAAAGAATGGGGAAAAATTGTAAAACACAAATAATTTAAAAATCTTATATCTAAAATATAGAGAGAGCTCTCACAACTGAATATTAATCAAAAGATATAAACAGACTCTTCACCCCAGAAAAAAACACAAAGGAAAAGTAAGTACATGAACAGATTCTCAACAGCATTAATTTTTACAGAAATACAAAGTAAACACAATAAGATATCTGCATATATTCATTAGAAAGGCTAAGATTTTGGAAATGGCAATGATTGTCCAATGCAAGCAAGGATGCTGAGTAACTGGAACTCTCATACATTTCTGGTGCAATTGCAAAATGGCAGAGCCACTTGGGAAATAAGTTTGGCTGAATCTTATTATATACTTGTCATGTGATCTAGGAATCCTATTTACTTGTATTTGCCCAGGCAAAATGAAAACATATACACACTCAAAGACATCTATATCAATGCTTATAGCGGGTTTATTCGTAATCCCCCCAAACTGGAAACAACTCAAATTTTCATCAACTGGTAAATGAATAAGCAAATTGTGGCATATTCCTTCAATAGAAACCTCTCATTATTAAAAAGAAACCAAGTGTTGATACATTAAGAAATATAGATAAATCTCAGAAGCATTATTCTAAGTGAAAGAAGCTAGACACCAAAGACTGCATACTGTATAATTTCCTATTGCCGTCTGGAAAAGGCAAAATTCTAAAACAGGAATCAGACTCGTGGTTACCTGGACCTGGGGCTGGGGTAAAGGACTGACTGTAAAAAGCAGGCATAAATGGGACAGAAGGGTGATAGAGAAGTTGCCTTGATTGTAGTGAAAGTCACATACTGTCTACATTTGTCAAAACTCATCACACTGCACTTTTAAAGGGTGGATTTTGTGTAAATTATCTGTCAATAAACCTGACTTGAGAAAAAGTAGTGGAAAGTGTGGCATAACAGTGTAGATGATGGTGGCTTTTGCAATCAAGTTGATCTTTACACAGGATTCCATTTGTGTATCTCTTCATGTAATTTTGAGGTTAAACAGCATGCTGGGTCCTTTGTCTCTCAGGTTTGATCAGAGGGAAACACAACAGGAGATTGTGTGCAGGAAGCAGAGTAAAATCTCAGTGTTTGTTTCCTAGGTTCCCTCCCCTATAAAGCTCTCTTGACTACCTGTGTCCCTTGATGAAAGGCTACACTTCTGCCAGGCAACTTTCTCTACCAAAATCCCCCTGTTCTAGGTCTCTGTAGTCTCACTTTTAGTCCTTCAGGCTTAGGAATACCTGGCTATTGTTGGGGGTTCACCATCCTGCATGATCTTTTCTGGTTCCTTGATGTCCTGCCCACATTAAATTCTCCTCACATTACCCAGTTTGATGCGCCATCTCTTTCTTGCAAGAATACTGACCAACACAGAAAGCTAAGTTAAGCTCCTAGTCTCATCCTTTTTGTTGTTGTTGTTGTTGGCCTCTTTTATTGGTTTATTTATTTATTTATTTTCATCCATCTTTATTCTTTGGTGCGTGTGGGCCTCCCATTGCAGTGGCCTCTCTCGTTGCAGAGAACTGGCTCTGGGCACATGCGCTCCAGAGCACTGGCTCACAACTGGACACACCAGTCCAGTCACTCCACGGCACACAGGATCTTCCCGGGCCAGAGATCAAACCAGTGCCCCTTACACTGGAAGGTGGACTCTTTACCCACTGGACCACCACGGAAACCCTCATCTTTCTTTTTTTTAGTTTTTATTGGAGTATAGTTTCTTTACAATATTGTAATAGCTTCTGCTGCACAACAGCAAATCAGTTATCTGAACAATAATCAGTTTTATGTATAAAATACATATCATTTTTTTTAGATTTCCTTCCCGTTTCGATCACCACAGAGCACTGAGTAGAGTTCCCTCTGCTAAACAGTAGGTTCTCACTGTGCTGTGCTAAATCACTTCAGTCACGTCCAACTCTTTGTGACCCTACAGAATATAGCCCACCAGGCTCCTCTGTCCATGGGATTCTCAAGGAAAGAATATTGGAGTGGGTTGCCATTTTCTTCTCCAGGGGACCTTCCAAACCCAGGGATTAAACCCATGTCTCAGGTCTCCTGCATTGATAGGCGGGTTCTCTACCACTAGTGCCACCTGGGAAGTCCAGGTTCTCACTAGCTACCTATTTTATACATAAAGTGTGTATCAGTTTAAGTGTGAGTACTTTGGCTATCCCTTTCACATATTTGAGCTTTAGTTTTCTCACCTGTTATAATAATAATACCTCATTAGCAGGGTTATTATGAGAATTAAATAATGTACATTTTCAGTAATATCCTTTCCCTTTTTCATCTTAGTCTGTCTATTACTGAGTGTTAATTCTCTTTCTATGTCTTCATATGCTTCTATTTCTACTGTCTCCTTTAAGTAACAGAATTTCTTTATTACATACAAGTGCATAAATAATTTATATAGAGCTTTATACTGTACAGAAGCCAGTGTAAATGGCTTAAATGTACCATGATTATGTTCCTGGAATAAACTGTTGCTATTTCTACTACTAGAGAACAGTTAAGTCAAATTTTTGAATTAGGTCAACGAAATCCACAAATAGGGTGGAATCTTTGGACTGTCTAAGCAGGGACAGATCTGGAATAAATCAGCCACAGATATCACTTGTCAGCATGCTAAGGGAGGACTTTCAAATAAGGGTAGAAGGTACCATCAAGAATATTGGCTTCTAGCAGCATTATGAGGAATCCATTAAATCTATATTGAGAGTTTTCCATCATGTGAATTTAAGTGAACAAAATCATTGTAAAGGAGTAATTTATAAACAAGGATACACAATTAGGCTGTGTTTTTATCTTTACTTGTGAACTATTGCTGCCAACCACTCAAGTTTCAAGCTTGCTGAGACATATGTTATCCCTGGAAACCCTTCATAAAAATGAAGCATTTTACTATCCCACCAATTCAGTGGAGTTCCGTCAGTTCTCCATCTAGGTCCAAACTAACCGTGTAATAAGTTCCTATTCTAGAGAATAGTATTTTAAATGTCTTCGAAAGTAAAACCAGAATGAACAAATTTATTTCTGTTCGTGCCAATCAGTCTGGTTTGGAGTCTCTTTTCTAGCTTCTTAAATAATGAGACAGAATGAAGTCGTGAGAAGACAACAGGATATAGAATTAAGAACTGTACTCGAAATCTGGCTAGCTGTGTGATCTCATTAAATCGCTTAACCTCTGTCTCTTTATCTGTCAAATGGGGATCTATTGGCGACTTGAATGAGCTAATAATGACCTGACAATATATTACCTTTGGGACTTAGCAACTTTTTTTTTTATAATTTATGTATCTAAAGTTACAGATGTGATTAGTAGGAAATGGGAATAAAAGAAACTTTCACACAGAGGCTGGAATATTTCGGTTGAAAGGAAATCAAAATGCAAGAGAACAAAGGCAAGATAAAAATGAGTACAACGTCTGCATTTATAGCCCTCATGTCACAGTTCTGTATTTATAGGTCTGTTAGTGACAGTCTTCCCAGTATAGCAATGTTACTTACGATGTAGCTGTCAGTTTCAAACTAACAGGGCTGTGCACCTGACTGAGGCTAAAACTACTCACCATTTCCATACATGATCATTTAAGAGTCCAAAATATACAATAGATCAGTTTCAGATTTTGTTTTCCTATATCTTGCTTTTAAATAGCCTAGTGACTTTCTTTTTTAATGATTCTTGGTGCTTTTTATTTCTCAAATGTGATTTGTAATTAGCAGACCTGGACTAAAACCTCAGGAAGAGGTGATAAGTCTAAGGCTGAATATGATACTAAATGCATACCTAAATTTTCCAGAGCTCATGCTCCTGGTGATACTTAAATTCCGTGGTCAAAACAATAGATGAAATAAATACGGAAAAGAAGAATAGGAGAGGGAAACAGAGAAAGAGAGACAGAGACTTGGAAAGAGAGAGAGAAAAGGATGAGAGAGAGAGAGATTGAGTAGAAGCTTGGGAAACTGTTCAGTGGAAAATCTGTAGAAATGATGTAAGAGAAAGCAAAGGCAGGGATTGGAGTGAGGGGTGTATAACTGAGACTATAAAAACTCAGACAGAAAACTCACCATCAGAGCTGAGTTTGAGAGAAACTGCACAGACAGAACTCTAAAGTTAGGATCTCCTGATTTTTCACAAGGTAAGTTAAATATAAAAGCTGATAAAGAGGCATTTTCCTTTTAACTTTTTAAAAAAGCTTTTTCATACTTTTAAAATGTTTTGACTATATCTTGATCTTGTTAAAATTAGAAATGCCTTTGGAAATATTATCCCCTCGAAAAATGAGAAAAAAATCACATATATTTTGTACTGCAAACTTATTATTGGCTAGCTGTGTGATCTCATTAAATCGCTTAACCTCTGTCTCTTTATCTGTCAAATGGGGATCTATTGGCGACTTGAATGAGCTAATAATGACCTGACAATATATTACCTTTGGGACTTAGCAACTTTTTTTATAATTTATGTATCTAAAGTTACAGATGTGATTAGTAGGAAATGGGAATAAAAGAAACTTTCACACAGAGGCTGGAATATTTCGGTTGAAAGGAAATCAAAATGCAAGAGAACAAAGGCAAGATAAAAATGAGTACAACGTCTGCATTTATAGCCCTCATGTCACAGTTCTGTATTTATAGGTCTGTTAGTGACAGTCTTCCCAGTATAGCAATGTTACTTACGATGTAGCTGTCAGTTTCAAACTAACAGGGCTGTGCACCTGACTGAGGCTAAAACTACTCACCATTTCCATACATGATCATTTAAGAGTCCAAAATATACAATAGATCAGTTTCAGATTTTGTTTTCCTATATCTTGCTTTTAAATAGCCTAGTGACTTTCTTTTTTAATGATTCTTGGTGCTTTTTATTTCTCAAATGTGATTTGTAATTAGCAGACCTGGACTAAAACCTCAGGAAGAGGTGATAAGTCTAAGGCTGAATATGATACTAAATGCATACCTAAATTTTCCAGAGCTCATGCTCCTGGTGATACTTAAATTCCGTGGTCAAAACAATAGATGAAATAAATACGGAAAAGAAGAATAGGAGAGGGAAACAGAGAAAGAGAGACAGAGACTTGGAAAGAGAGAGAGAAAAGGATGAGAGAGAGAGAGATTGAGTAGAAGCTTGGGAAACTGTTCAGTGGAAAATCTGTAGAAATGATGTAAGAGAAAGCAAAGGCAGGGATTGGAGTGAGGGGTGTATAACTGAGACTATAAAAACTCAGACAGAAAACTCACCATCAGAGCTGAGTTTGAGAGAAACTGCACAGACAGAACTCTAAAGTTAGGATCTCCTGATTTTTCACAAGGTAAGTTAAATATAAAAGCTGATAAAGAGGCATTTTCCTTTTAACTTTTTAAAAAAGCTTTTTCATACTTTTAAAATGTTTTGACTATATCTTGATCTTGTTAAAATTAGAAATGCCTTTGGAAATATTATCCCCTCTAAAAATGAGAAAAAAATCACATATATTTTTGTACTGCAAACTTAGGGTAGACATAATTGCTTGATCAGGCTTTTTATACTAATTATGTTATTTTTGCTTTTATATTCCATTTCAAAACAAAGAGAAAGGGAACTCAAAATAATGATTCTATAACACTGTTAGATGTATTAATTTTGCTTTTATCAAATATATCCAGTGTCAGGAAATTTTTAAATGTACAAAGTGGCCTGATTTTAAAAACCTGATAGAAAAAGAAGTTTCTCTCTTCTCTTTATTTCTATTAAAATAGGAATTTAAGAAGCATTCCTAAATTAATCAAATTATATGCTCTATATTCTTCAAACCTATACTGTCCTCTGTTCTTATTATTATGAAACTCAAATAAGCAAATATGACATGAATAACCCAATTTAGAGTAAAACATAAATCATGTCTATTCTTCAGTATTTGAAGTGTTCTCGCTATTAAATGATTGAATTAAGTGTTAATCTGAAACATACACTTGAATTCTATTTAAGAAGAAATTTAAAATTTTATTTCAAGTTTTGATCTGTAGAAACAGTGTATACTTTATAAATTCAGTTTTAGACAAACTCCTTTGAATTATAGTTATAGATTCTATACATATAGGAAAATGATACTTATGTATTTATGAGATATCTTTCTAGAAATTAAGCAATGATTCAGGATGACTTGAGTGCTCATATAAAAGCTGCAGAATTGATAAGAATATATCTAATGGTCTCCCACAAACATCAGGTACATTTTGTGTCTTCTCTTAACTTTGGTATTACTCTTCAGCACTTTTCTAGATCTTTTCTAAGGAGAGCTTCCTATAGATATTCATTCAAGTCTTTTTATAAGTGAACTGCACTGTGGCTTTGTAACTTCAATAAGCTGTTTAAAGTATTTAAGGTTATTCACTTTCTTTATTTCTCAGGATTTTAAACTGATTCTGATACAATGAATCATAGACAGTAAAGAAGCATATGTGCTCAGTAGACTGGGCTTAGAAACCTCAGGGTTATAAGTTTATCTTCTTATTCAAATATTTCCAATGATTTGAACATTAGATTGATTGAGCTTATCACAAATGAACAGAATTCAAAGTGAGCAGTCTCAAAATATTACCCTAAATTTGTCACTATGTAGTTGTGTAACTTCAGGCAAGCTTAAGCACAGAGTAGGGCTCCATAATATTCTGTTATTGGAAGAGACAAATGAGCTGAAGTGTCAGGAATACTGACTGTGAGAATGACGTGGAGAAGTTCCCATATCAGTCACTTTTTCGTATAATAGTGAATGAGGACTTAGTGTCACAGAATCTTGGGGCTAATCCTTAGATACCATCTAATTAAACGTCCTTGCCAATATTGCATCCTCTGTGATCTCTACCCACCAGACAACCTTTGCTTAGTTTCAATGGTGTTATCAGAGGAACACCAGTTCTGGAGTCAGGAAACCAATCTTCTAATTTCAGCCCTGACTTCATCAGCTTTTCCTCAGCTTCCTAGGGCCTTCCTTCTTTTCTAACAAAACTAGAGTTTGTGGGGGTACAAATGATGAAGTCCCCCCCCCATCCCTAGACCTGTGCAACTCCCTACAAGGCCCACCTCCCATGTGCCTGAACATCTCTCTCATTAGAAATAATTTTAGTTGAGTCCTCCTTCTCCTTTCTCCCAATAATTCTCAGGGTGCCTCACTGGATCAGTGGTTAGTAGCACTGGCCAATAATTGCTGATGCTTTGATGACTTGGACTGGTTATTGCTCAGCTTTGCCTTTTCTCCCTCATTGATGTCTCCTCAGCTCTGGTCTCAAAGCATTTCAGGTACATTTTGTGTCTTCTCTTAACTTTGGTATTACTCTTCAGCACTTTTCTAGATCTTTTCTAAGGAGAGCTTCCTATAGATATTCATTCAAGTCTTTTTATAAGTGAACTGCACTGTGGCTTTGTAACTTCAATAAGCTGTTTAAAGTATTTAAGGTTATTCACTTTCTTTATTTCTCAGGATTTTAAACTGATTCTGATACAATGAATCATAGACAGTAAAGAAGCATATGTGCTCAGTAGACTGGGCTTAGAAACCTCAGGGTTATAAGTTTATCTTCTTATTCAAATATTTCCAATGATTTGAACATTAGATTGATTGAGCTTATCACAAATGAACAGAATTCAAAGTGAGCAGTCTCAAAATATTACCCTAAATTTGTCACTATGTAGTTGTGTAACTTCAGGCAAGCTTAAGCACAGAGTAGGGCTCCATAATATTCTGTTATTGGAAGAGACAAATGAGCTGAAGTGTCAGGAATACTGACTGTGAGAATGACGTGGAGAAGTTCCCATATCAGTCACTTTTTCGTATAATAGTGAATGAGGACTTAGTGTCACAGAATCTTGGGGCTAATCCTTAGATACCATCTAATTAAACGTCCTTGCCAATATTGCATCCTCTGTGATCTCTACCCACCAGACAACCTTTGCTTAGTTTCAATGGTGTTATCAGAGGAACACCAGTTCTGGAGTCAGGAAACCAATCTTCTAATTTCAGCCCTGACTTCATCAGCTTTTCCTCAGCTTCCTAGGGCCTTCCTTCTTTTCTAACAAAACTAGAGTTTGTGGGGGTACAAATGATGAAGTCCCCCCCCCATCCCTAGACCTGTGCAACTCCCTACAAGGCCCACCTCCCATGTGCCTGAACATCTCTCTCATTAGAAATAATTTTAGTTGAGTCCTCCTTCTCCTTTCTCCCAATAATTCTCAGGGTGCCTCACTGGATCAGTGGTTAGTAGCACTGGCCAATAATTGCTGATGCTTTGATGACTTGGACTGGTTATTGCTCAGCTTTGCCTTTTCTCCCTCATTGATGTCTCCTCAGCTCTGGTCTCAGCATAAAGCGTCCACTCCCTCCAGGGACAATTCTTCTCCCATGCCTCCTTCTGCCTACTCCCTCTTCATTCAGTTTATATTTCCCCTTCATCTTTTCTTCCTCAGAGAAGTTAATTATGCCTGAATCTGGCTCTCCCCATTTATTGAAGATGGCAAATTCCACAGTTTTTAATGAGAGCCTCCTTCCTTTCTAAAGCTCTATATTCCTATTGCACAAGACTCTAACCATGCAAAAAATGCACCTTTAAAATATCAGCTGGGACACCACTGATACCTTGGCTGCTGACCCAGCAAGTAAGAGTGGTGGCTTTCCATGGTCCTCCCCATGAACTTTTCCATAGACCTCTACATGGCTTCCCTGTGGTTCTACTTTGGTGGTTGCATTTCCTTCAAAATCTGACTTGTCTGTCCATCCCAGAGAAAGAGGGAAAAGTGACATCTTCTCTTTCTCTTCCTTCTCCACAGTTCATCCCTTCCTGGCCGCTCCCATGTTTGTGTACAGTATATTTCCTGAAATGAGGTCCTTAATTCCCATAATACCCACACTGGTTCTGCTCCCATGACACAACTTGACTATTCTATAGTGTCAGCATTACAAAAACTATGGGAAAGCCATGGGTCTAACAACACAATCAGTGATTTTTTAAAAATAAGGTTAATAGATAAACTATATGAGCTATAAAACAAAATGCAGATCATTTAAAATTCAATTAAAAATTTACTTTTTTTTAATATAGAGGTTGAAGAGCAATTCTATTTTAAGTATAAAAGATTTATTCTCTTTGTTTTCTTCTCACTATGACATTCTTCATAGCTGTATGCTAATATTTTCATATAAATACTATGTCTAAAATTAACGATAATGCATAATATACTGCAATATTAAATTTTAATGGTGACTACCATTTATAACTCTCTTTAGTAAAATTTTCTTCCCTCAGTCAATATTACTTTATTATATTTTATTTTCTGTCACTATACTATAGTTCTTGACTCCATGGCCTACTCATATTCCTTAACATGAACACGGGGAACAAATTTTTCAGAAAAATGAAAGAGGAGAAAGAAGTATTTTGAAGTTGTCATTTTAGAAGGCAATGTCAGGATAATAATAGCTATTGTTTAATGAGCTATCACTTTGCACCAATCCCTTTACTTGTATCATTTCTAATCCTTGTAATAAACCTAAAAAGCAAGTTTTTACCCCCATTTTCTTGTTGAAGCTATTAAAACAAAGGAGCTAAGTAACATTTCCAGTCAGGAATCATATCCAGGTCTTGTGTAAGAACAACTAATCTCTTTCTACTAACTCACTTTTGTTGGATTAGAAAATATAACTACAATACCAGGAGTCAGGATATGAGTAAGTAACCTGAGCTGGCTCAGTTTACCTATCAAGAAAATAGAATTATAATATTTCCAAGAAAATGAAAGGAGACAGATATGGTTCGGGCACTTTGGTGGTTGCATTTCCTTCAAAATCTGACTTGTCTGTCCATCCCAGAGAAAGAGGGAAAAGTGACATCTTCTCTTTCTCTTCCTTCTCCACAGTTCATCCCTTCCTGGCCGCTCCCATGTTTGTGTACAGTATATTTCCTGAAATGAGGTCCTTAATTCCCATAATACCCACACTGGTTCTGCTCCCATGACACAACTTGACTATTCTATAGTGTCAGCATTACAAAAACTATGGGAAAGCCATGGGTCTAACAACACAATCAGTGATTTTTTAAAAATAAGGTTAATAGATAAACTATATGAGCTATAAAACAAAATGCAGATCATTTAAAATTCAATTAAAAATTTACTTTTTTTTAATATAGAGGTTGAAGAGCAATTCTATTTTAAGTATAAAAGATTTATTCTCTTTGTTTTCTTCTCACTATGACATTCTTCATAGCTGTATGCTAATATTTTCATATAAATACTATGTCTAAAATTAACGATAATGCATAATATACTGCAATATTAAATTTTAATGGTGACTACCATTTATAACTCTCTTTAGTAAAATTTTCTTCCCTCAGTCAATATTACTTTATTATATTTTATTTTCTGTCACTATACTATAGTTCTTGACTCCATGGCCTAATTTTATTCCTTAAAATGAACAAGGGTAACAAATTTTTCAGAAAAATGAAAGAGGAGAAAGAAGTATTTTGCGAAGTTGTCATTTTTAGAAGGCAATGTCAGGATAATAATAGCTATTGTTTAATGAGCTATCACTTTGCACCAATCCCTTTACTTGTATCATTTCTAATCCTTGTAATAAACCTAAAAAGCAAGTTTTTACCCCCATTTTCTTGTTGAAGCTATTAAAACAAAGGAGCTAAGTAACATTTCCAGTCAGGAATCATATCCAGGTCTTGTGTAAGAACAACTAATCTCTTTCTACTAACTCACTTTTGTTGGATTAGAAAATATAACTACAATACCAGGAGTCAGGATATGAGTAAGTAACCTGAGCTGGCTCAGTTTACCTATCAAGAAAATAGAATTATAATATTTTCCCTATAGATCATGAGTGTTGGGAGAATGAAAGGAGACAGATAAATTTCAAAATAATAAAGCACCTTGTAGACGTTTAATAAAAGGTTATTTACAACAACTGTCCTTGAAGGAAAGGAAAGCATTCCAGAAGTGTACTCTTGCAGGAGAGAATCATTGCCTGGCAGGACGAGTGCACCGGGCTGTGGGCAACTTGATGGCAGAAAGAGTGTTTCATTCATGTTTATTTCCCTGGGGCTTGATATACAGTGTACACCTAATAGATGCCTTTTGTTGAGTATTATAAAATATATTTTTTTGGACTCTTTATTTACCTTTTGGCATATTTTTTCATTGATTATATTGTCTAATTTGATGTAATTAAAATATAATTTAGGGGCTTCCCTGGTGGTCCAGTGGGTAAGGACACCACCTTGCAGTGCAAGGGGCGCCGATTTGATCCCTGCCCTGGGAAGATCCCATGTGCCGCTGAGCAGCTGGACCGATGTGTCCAATTACCGAGCTGGAGCTCTGACAACAGAGGCCACTGTGATGGGAGGCCCACACGGGCCAAAGAACAAAGATGGATGAAAACAGATAAATGAAAGACCAATAGAAGTGGCCCGCACGCCCCCTCCCTCCCCAACCCGCCCCCCCCAAATGTAATTTAGTATTCTATTAAATAGTATGCACATGTGCTAAGTCGATTCAGTTATGTCTAGCTCTGTGTGACCCCATGGACTGTAACCCCCCAGGCTCCTCTGTCCATAGGATTTTCCAGGCAAGAATACTGCAGCAGGTTGCTATGCCCTCCTCCAATCGATCTTTCCAACTCAAGGATCAAACCTGCATCTCTTTACATTTCCTGCATTGGCAGATGTGTTCTTTACCACTAGCACCACCTGTGAAGCGGGTTAAAGTACAAAGTGGAGTGGAAAGTGAAGGACGAATAATATTCCACATTATCCTGATGCTTACATATGCCATGTTTTGCTGCATGTATCCAACATTACCTTCTGAAAACCTGATTTTCCTTTTTAAGAAAAAAAGAGCTAGTAACTTTAGTCAGAATATTTTCAACTAATCTCTTTCTACTAACTCACTTTTGTTGGATTAGAAAATATAACTACAATACCAGGAGTCAGGATATGAGTAAGTAACCTGAGCTGGCTCAGTTTACCTATCAAGAAAATAGAATTATAATATTTTCCCTATAGATCATGAGTGTTGGGAGAATGAAAGGAGACAGATAAATTTCAAAATAATAAAGCACCTTGTAGACGTTTAATAAAAGGTTATTTACAACAACTGTCCTTGAAGGAAAGGAAAGCATTCCAGAAGTGTACTCTTGCAGGAGAGAATCATTGCCTGGCAGGACGAGTGCACCGGGCTGTGGGCAACTTGATGGCAGAAAGAGTGTTTCATTCATGTTTATTTCCCTGGGGCTTGATATACAGTGTACACCTAATAGATGCCTTTTGTTGAGTATTATAAAATATATTTTTTTGGACTCTTTATTTACCTTTTGGCATATTTTTTCATTGATTATATTGTCTAATTTGATGTAATTAAAATATAATTTAGGGGCTTCCCTGGTGGTCCAGTGGGTAAGGACACCACCTTGCAGTGCAAGGGGCGCCGATTTGATCCCTGCCCTGGGAAGATCCCATGTGCCGCTGAGCAGCTGGACCGATGTGTCCAATTACCGAGCTGGAGCTCTGACAACAGAGGCCACTGTGATGGGAGGCCCACACGGGCCAAAGAACAAAGATGGATGAAAACAGATAAATGAAAGACCAATAGAAGTGGCCCGCGCCCCCTCCCTCCCCAACCCGCACCCCCCAAATGTAATTTAGTATTCTATTAAATAGTATGCACATGTGCTAAGTCGATTCAGTTATGTCTAGCTCTGTGTGACCCCATGGACTGTAACCCCCCAGGCTCCTCTGTCCATAGGATTTTCCAGGCAAGAATACTGCAGCAGGTTGCTATGCCCTCCTCCAATCGATCTTTCCAACTCAAGGATCAAACCTGCATCTCTTTACATTTCCTGCATTGGCAGATGTGTTCTTTACCAC
The DNA here is from genome assembly GCA_022376925.1 of Tragulus kanchil. Classification (NCBI taxonomy): domain Eukaryota; kingdom Metazoa; phylum Chordata; class Mammalia; order Artiodactyla; family Tragulidae; genus Tragulus; species Tragulus kanchil. Next base: position 201,673,488 of record JAIOJX010000028.1, on the reverse strand, counting down.
TAGCACCACCTGTGAAGCGGGTTAAAGTACAAAGTGGAGTGGAAAGTGAAGGACGTAATAATATTCCACATTATCCTGATGCTTACATATGCCATGTTTTGCTGCATGTATCCAACATTACCTTCTGAAAACCTTTTTATACCAAGTACAAATGACTCATGTACCAAATGACCAAACAGCATGTGCATATTCAACTCCATCAGCATTTTCCAGCCTCTAGTTTTGAAGATTCTTTTTCCTCCCACTATTAATTATTAAAATTCAGCAACAAATTTCCTTGCCAGAATTGTACACAATCATACACGAAGTTCTCCTCTATTTTAGAGGACATAGGAGAAACCTTGAACTTTACTGGAAGAAGGATTAGGGAACAATGATGCATGTCCCTCTTATTATAATGAGACTCTGTGATGAGAAACATGTACAGACATTTCAGGACTTTGGCATGAACTTCATCACATATTATTGTAGGTATAAAACTTGGACAAGGGCTTCCCTGGTGGTCCAGTGGGTAAGGACACCGCCTTGCAGTGCAGGGACGGCGGTTCAATCCCTGGCCTGGGAAGATCCCACATGCCGCGGAGCAGCTGGACCGATGTGTCCAATTACCGAGGCGGAGCTCTGGAGCGCATGCGCCCAGAGCCGGCGCTCTGCGACAACAGAGGCCACTGTGATGCGAGGCCCATGAGGGCCAAAGAACAAAGATGGATGAAAATAGACAAATGAAAGACCAATAGAAGTAGCCCGCCTGCTCGTCTCCCTCCCCACCCCTTCCCCCCCAAAAAATAAATAAAATAAATTAAATCTTTAAAAAAAAAAAAAAAAAAACTTGGACAAATCTCTTTCTATCACAAAACCTTACTATCCATGTCAATAAAATAGGGTGTTAGCATCTGTCCCACATTTGTTTATCTACCACACAGGACTGCTTCATTCATTCTTTCTTTCATTCAACACATTATGTTGGGTACTGAGATACATCAGTGACCATTACATAGTTCCTACCTTCAAGGAATTTACAGCAACATTTACATACTATGTTAAATGTATATATATGGGCTTTTTAATAATGTGATCTTACTAGTGTCACTGTAGGTTTCTGCCTTCTAAAATTAGTGCAAGAAAGATATTAACAGTACAATTGAAAATTCAAAATAGAAAAAGATTGTGATATTTAATGACAAGGTTTTTATGATTTTTGGAAGGCAATAGTGTCTGAAAAATGCTGCCAGGCAGAATAAAATCCGTTAACACATGTATACTAGTAAATTATCATTCTTCCTGATTTGTAACATTCAGGGAAAGTCATTTTAAAATGCAGGTGTCTGACACATTAAGAACACCTCATCCATAAACATTTGACTTTATAAGCAATTTGCTTTGGAGATGGGAAAACGTTTTGAAGATTCTTTTTCCTCCCACTATTAATTATTAAAATTCAGCAACAAATTTCCTTGCCAGAATTGTACACAATCATACACGAAGTTCTCCTCTATTTTAGAGGACATAGGAGAAACCTTGAACTTTACTGGAAGAAGGATTAGGGAACAATGATGCATGTCCCTCTTATTATAATGAGACTCTGTGATGAGAAACATGTACAGACATTTCAGGACTTTGGCATGAACTTCATCACATATTATTGTAGGTATAAAACTTGGACAAGGGCTTCCCTGGTGGTCCAGTGGGTAAGGACACCGCCTTGCAGTGCAGGGGACGGCGGTTCAATCCCTGGCCTGGGAAGATCCCACATGCCGCGGAGCAGCTGGACCGATGTGTCCAATTACCGAGGCGGAGCTCTGGAGCGCATGCGCCCAGAGCCGGCGCTCTGCGACAACAGAGGCCACTGTGATGCGAGGCCCATGAGGGCCAAAGAACAAAGATGGATGAAAATAGACAAATGAAAGACCAATAGAAGTAGCCCGCCTGCTCGTCTCCCTCCCCACCCCTTCCCCCCCAAAAAATAAATAAAATAAATTAAATCTTTAAAAAAAAAAAAAAAAAAACTTGGACAAATCTCTTTCTATCACAAAACCTTACTATCCATGTCAATAAAATAGGGTGTTAGCATCTGTCCCACATTTGTTTATCTACCACACAGGACTGCTTCATTCATTCTTTCTTTCATTCAACACATTATGTTGGGTACTGAGATACATCAGTGACCATTACATAGTTCCTACCTTCAAGGAATTTACAGCAACATTTACATACTATGTTAAATGTATATATATGGGCTTTTTAATAATGTGATCTTACTAGTGTCACTGTAGGTTTCTGCCTTCTAAAATTAGTGCAAGAAAGATATTAACAGTACAATTGAAAATTCAAAATAGAAAAAGATTGTGATATTTAATGACAAGGTTTTTATGATTTTTGGAAGGCAATAGTGTCTGAAAAATGCTGCCAGGCAGAATAAAATCCGTTAACACATGTATACTAGTAAATTATCATTCTTCCTGATTTGTAACATTCAGGGAAAGTCATTTTAAAATGCAGGTGTCTGACACATTAAGAACACCTCATCCATAAACATTTGACTTTATAAGCAATTTGCTTTGGAGATGGGAAAACGTTTTATATTTCTATAAATAAGTTATACTTGAAGGAGCATGAAACTGAGAGTCTGAAAACATTACGTTGTTGTTCTGGCTCTTCTTCTAACTGGCTTGTGACTTTGGAAAACTGACTACTGCCAATGGAAGAGCAATGAGAAGAACACATTCCAGACATTTTATTTAAAAAAAGGAAACATTAAATTTCTGTCTCAATTTGCACCTTCCTTTCAAAATCATACTCAAAATATAAAGCAAATGCCCACCACAGAATCTACTAAAAATAGTCAATTTCACAAGGAGAATTTTAAATAAATGGCTAAACACCATGAGTATTTATCAGATGTATTTCTGTGAGAATGATATAGATGTTATATATATGCTAGTGACAGAAGCTATCAGTTGCAGTTCAGTTACTCTTGGGTGAAAATCCTCAGTGATTAAATTTAGTGTTTGAGTTTATGAGAATCTGAACTTCTGAAGTTCTCAGTGCCTTAGCCATGCTTAGTTCTCGTTGGTGGAGCTGATTGCATCCAAGGTTGTGGCACTGCAGCACCATTAAAGAAGAAATTTCAGCATCCAAGTCTCTGCTTTCCAGCAGGAAAGTGTCTCAAGCACCTGATTGCTTCTCTCATCAACTAAAAATAGAAATGACCTTAACACCCTGTTCAAATGTCAGTCATTGAAACATTACGATTATCTGAATAATGTCAAACTGTTATGTAACCCCTTGATTTTTAACACAGGCTTTGCCAATTGCCCCTAAAGCCACAAATGTATATATATGGGCTTTTTAATAATGTGATCTTACTAGTGTCACTGTAGGTTTCTGCCTTCTAAAATTAGTGCAAGAAAGATATTAACAGTACAATTGAAAATTCAAAATAGAAAAAGATTGTGATATTTAATGACAAGGTTTTTATGATTTTTGGAAGGCAATAGTGTCTGAAAAATGCTGCCAGGCAGAATAAAATCCGTTAACACATGTATACTAGTAAATTATCATTCTTCCTGATTTGTAACATTCAGGGAAAGTCATTTTAAAATGCAGGTGTCTGACACATTAAGAACACCTCATCCATAAACATTTGACTTTATAAGCAATTTGCTTTGGAGATGGGAAAACGTTTTATATTTCTATAAATAAGTTATACTTGAAGGAGCATGAAACTGAGAGTCTGAAAACATTACGTTGTTGTTCTGGCTCTTCTTCTAACTGGCTTGTGACTTTGGAAAACTGACTACTGCCAATGGAAGAGCAATGAGAAGAACACATTCCAGACATTTTATTTAAAAAAAGGAAACATTAAATTTCTGTCTCAATTTGCACCTTCCTTTCAAAATCATACTCAAAATATAAAGCAAATGCCCACCACAGAATCTACTAAAAATAGTCAATTTCACAAGGAGAATTTTAAATAAATGGCTAAACACCATGAGTATTTATCAGATGTATTTCTGTGAGAATGATATAGATGTTATATATATGCTAGTGACAGAAGCTATCAGTTGCAGTTCAGTTACTCTTGGGTGAAAATCCTCAGTGATTAAATTTAGTGTTTGAGTTTATGAGAATCTGAACTTCTGAAGTTCTCAGTGCCTTAGCCATGCTTAGTTCTCGTTGGTGGAGCTGATTGCATCCAAGGTTGTGGCACTGCAGCACCATTAAAGAAGAAATTTCAGCATCCAAGTCTCTGCTTTCCAGCAGGAAAGTGTCTCAAGCACCTGATTGCTTCTCTCATCAACTAAAAATAGAAATGACCTTAACACCCTGTTCAAATGTCAGTCATTGAAACATTAAGATTATCTGAATAATGTCAAACTGTTATGTAACCCCTTGATTTTTAACACAGGCTTTGCCAATTGCCCCTAAGAATGGCCCTGAGTTTCCTAAGTTGTTGTTGAGTATAAGCTTTACTCGCCCTGAAAAAAATGACTTCAAACACCTCCCCTGAGCTCAGTAATAACCATTTTTATACTATGCATTGAGTTAATCTTTTTATATGCCTTATAGTTTACAAAATGTTTTCCTGCAAACTTTAGAGTCTCCACTGAAAAGTTTCACCTATGATAAAATAAGAATAAAAATGATGCAGTGATTTTTCACAGAAAAATGCATATTTTTATACATTTTCAATATATAATATTAAACATAAAAGTATATATTTTATTTGGGAAAAAAGGTAAATCTATAATAATTAATTAAAAATTCTAAACTAAACACAATAATTAAAACCTGAGTTCATACACGAGTTTTATTAGACAATCTAACAGTTTAAGGCAAAAAAACAGATATAACTGCTCTATACTGGGGCAGCTGGCTTCTCCCTCAGTTCTGACAATTCTTGTTTTGAAAGTTGGGGGGAATTGAGTATACTGGTATGTGTGTGTGTGTGTGTGTGTGTATTTGTGTGCGTTAGTCAGTTGTGTCTGACTCTGTGACCTGGAGACTGTAGCCCACCAGGCTCCTCTGTCTATGGAATTCTCCAGGCAAGAATATTAGAGTGGGTTGTCATTCCCTTCTCCAGGGGATCTTCCCAACCTAGGGATCGAACCTGCGTCTCCTGCATTGTAGGCCTATTCTTTAGCATCTGAGCCACCAGAACAGTCCATACTATCTTAAGAATGATGGAAAAAAACTACAATTAAGCATTTGAAACTAAGTTAATATAGCATATTTCATCCATTCTGTTCACATGTAACACCTCTGAAATTAGAAAGTCTTACACTTGATTATTGTTGTTTGATCTCTATGTCATGTCCAACTCTTTTGCAACCCCATGCACTGTAACCTGTCAAGGATCCTCTCTACATGGGTTTTTCCAGGCAAGATATTTGGAGTGGGTTGCCACTTGCTCCTTCAGGGGATCTTTCTGACTCAAGGATTGAACCTGTGTCTCCTGCATTGGCAGGCGAATTCTTTACACTAGGCCACTAGGGTAGCTCTTGCACTTGACTGCATGTCACAGCTTAATTGGTAGCATTTTTTTTTTTACTTATAATACACTTATATAATGGAATCACTGTAAATGGAATCATAAAATTAAAAAATTGAAGGCCCTCTCTTTTTAGCTAGAAATACTTAAAATTCAAGAGGGGCATATTTATGTGAAAACCTAGATGCAGAGTCTTACGTGTAGACTCACCTGATTTGAGGGACAGCATAAAAGGTTTTTCTAGCCACCATTTTTTTTCCAGTTCCCTACACCAACTACATATAGAGTTTACACTTCACCAGAAAATATCCAGATTCAGCAACGGACTTTACAAAAGCTAGAAGAGCACTGGTCTCAGTTTACTTGGTCTAGAAAGGCAAAGGTTTACACAAAAATCATTCAATGAAACAGCAGCCAACCCAAGGCAGGGCCTGAGTCTCAGAATCCCTGGTTCAGGTCTCTATCACACAGGCGTTGTGTTAACCATTTTCCCTTAGAAGCACCTTTAAAATAAAAAAATTATAGTGGGCTTCCCCTGGTGGTCCAGTGGATAAGGACACCGCCTTGCAGCACAAGGGGCGCAGGTTCGATCCCTGGCCTGGGAAGATCCCACGTGCTGCGGAGCGGCTGGACTGATGTGTCCAATGACTGAGCTGGAGCTCTGGGGCGCATGCGCCCAGAGCCGGTGCTCTGCAACAACAGAGGCCACCACGATGGGAGGACCACAGGAGCCAAAGAACAAAGACCGATGAAAGCAGAGAAATGAAAAGACCAATGGAAGTGGCCCGCCCGCTCCCTCCCTCCCCAATCCGACCCCCGCCCATAACAAATAAAAAAATAAATCTTTAAAAAAAAAAAATTACAGTTATTCCATTTACCATCCTGGAAGCTTTTCTCTAATATCAAAAAGACTCAGGTGACCATGACCTTATGGGACAGGGGAAAGTACACTGTAGAAGAACTTACTCCATTTTTCAGCTTTACTGTGGAGCCAAGCTGACCCACCACTCACCTAGAAGACTACCCCCATTTCCAGAGAGAAAAGGTTTGGGGAGTGTTGTGCACAGGCTGACAAAGATCATTTCCCAGTGTCAGAACTAGGGACCCTTCATAACATGTCCTGTTAAACCTCACTTAAAAGCCTGGAATGTCACAGTAGGAGTGGATATTTAAGTTTAATTACTTGTAAAGTACTTTATCTTTAATTAAGACCTTAATTTCTGTTGAAAATAAGATGTGTAGATGCTATTTTGTATGTTTCCAATTAAGAAACTAATGTAAATTGAAGGAACCCTCTCTGTTGAGCTAGAAATACTTAAAATTCAAGAGGGGCATATTTATGTGAAAACCTAGATGCAGAGTCTTACGTGTAGACTCACCTGATTTGAGGGACAGCATAAAAGGTTTTTCTAGCCACCATTTTTTTTCCAGTTCCCTACACCAACTACATATAGAGTTTACACTTCACCAGAAAATATCCAGATTCAGCAACGGACTTTACAAAAGCTAGAAGAGCACTGGTCTCAGTTTACTTGGTCTAGAAAGGCAAAGGTTTACACAAAAATCATTCAATGAAACAGCAGCCAACCCAAGGCAGGGCCTGAGTCTCAGAATCCCTGGTTCAGGTCTCTATCACACAGGCGTTGTGTTAACCATTTTCCCTTAGAAGCACCTTTAAAATAAAAAAATTATAGTGGGCTTCCCCTGGTGGTCCAGTGGATAAGGACACCGCCTTGCAGCACAAGGGGCGCAGGTTCGATCCCTGGCCTGGGAAGATCCCACGTGCTGCGGAGCGGCTGGACTGATGTGTCCAATGACTGAGCTGGAGCTCTGGGGCGCATGCGCCCAGAGCCGGTGCTCTGCAACAACAGAGGCCACCACGATGGGAGGACCACAGGAGCCAAAGAACAAAGACCGATGAAAGCAGAGAAATGAAAAGACCAATGGAAGTGGCCCGCCCGCTCCCTCCCTCCCCAATCCGACCCCCGCCCATAACAAATAAAAAAATAAATCTTTAAAAAAAAAAAATTACAGTTATTCCATTTACCATCCTGGAAGCTTTTCTCTAATATCAAAAAGACTCAGGTGACCATGACCTTATGGGACAGGGGAAAGTACACTGTAGAAGAACTTACTCCATTTTTCAGCTTTACTGTGGAGCCAAGCTGACCCACCACTCACCTAGAAGACTACCCCCATTTCCAGAGAGAAAAGGTTTGGGGAGTGTTGTGCACAGGCTGACAAAGATCATTTCCCAGTGTCAGAACTAGGGACCCTTCATAACATGTCCTGTTAAACCTCACTTAAAAGCCTGGAATGTCACAGTAGGAGTGGATATTTAAGTTTAATTACTTGTAAAGTACTTTATCTTTAATTAAGACCTTAATTTCTGTTGAAAATAAGATGGGTAGAGTCTATTTTGTATGTTTCCAATTAAGAAATTAAGGTAAATTGAAAAACTCCCAACGATATCCAGACTAAACTCTCAAATTTAGCCCTCTCATGAATTTCTTTTTTTTTTTTTTCTTTCTCATGAATTTCTAATGGTTAGATCTACTATCCCTAAATCGGATTTTGTTGATAAGAAATTTCCTTAGTCAACTCAGTGATTTGGTTTTCTTCAACAGCCTCTTTCAAAGGCAGTTCAGTGGTGGCCAATCTTTTCTTTTTCACCCCAACTCACTTTTGAGATTCTTTTCCAAAGTAACAACTCCTTGCAGCACTGATTTCTGTTATGCAAACATCTTTTTTTGTCTTAACAGACTTCTCCTTTAATCCTAGTTTAAATACAATTGAACCACTTACTTTACAACTGGACTTTCAGAACTTTCAATCTGCCAGTGTGCATCAGCAGTGTTTTAAAGCAATAGATAGTAAATGTTTATCAGAATACAGTGAGTTCTCACATATGATAAGCCTTTGAAACAAAGGTTAAGAGGTTGAACCCTGCAAGATGTTTGTTTATTCAGCAATATCCTTAGTGAAAATATGTGTACCAGGTAAACCATTTGACTGAAAATGAAGTACATACCTAATCATCTTACAAGGTAAATTTCATGTTCACTGTCTTTTGGAAGCGCCTCAAGTCAGAGGAATCACCCCGCCCATAAAAATAAATCTTTAAAAAAAAAAAATTACAGTTATTCCATTTACCATCCTGGAAGCTTTTCTCTAATATCAAAAAGACTCAGGTGACCATGACCTTATGGGACAGGGGAAAGTACACTGTAGAAGAACTTACTCCATTTTTCAGCTTTACTGTGGAGCCAAGCTGACCCACCACTCACCTAGAAGACTACCCCCATTTCCAGAGAGAAAAGGTTTGGGGAGTGTTGTGCACAGGCTGACAAAGATCATTTCCCAGTGTCAGAACTAGGGACCCTTCATAACATGTCCTGTTAAACCTCACTTAAAAGCCTGGAATGTCACAGTAGGAGTGGATATTTAAGTTTAATTACTTGTAAAGTACTTTATCTTTAATTAAGACCTTAATTTCTGTTGAAAATAAGATGGGTAGAGTCTATTTTGTATGTTTCCAATTAAGAAATTAAGGTAAATTGAAAAACTCCCCAACGATATCCAGACTAAACTCTCAAATTTAGCCCTCTCATGAATTTCTTTTTTTTTTTTTTCTTTCTCATGAATTTCTAATGGTTAGATCTACTATCCCTAAATCGGATTTTGTTGATAAGAAATTTCCTTAGTCAACTCAGTGATTTGGTTTTCTTCAACAGCCTCTTTCAAAGGCAGTTCAGTGGTGGCCAATCTTTTCTTTTTCACCCCAACTCACTTTTGAGATTCTTTTCCAAAGTAACAACTCCTTGCAGCACTGATTTCTGTTATGCAAACATCTTTTTTTGTCTTAACAGACTTCTCCTTTAATCCTAGTTTAAATACAATTGAACCACTTACTTTACAACTGGACTTTCAGAACTTTCAATCTGCCAGTGTGCATCAGCAGTGTTTTAAAGCAATAGATAGTAAATGTTTATCAGAATACAGTGAGTTCTCACATATGATAAGCCTTTGAAACAAAGGTTAAGAGGTTGAACCCTGCAAGATGTTTGTTTATTCAGCAATATCCTTAGTGAAAATATGTGTACCAGGTAAACCATTTGACTGAAAATGAAGTACATACCTAATCATCTTACAAGGTAAATTTCATGTTCACTGTCTTTTTGGAAGCGCCTCAAGTCAGAGGAATGTTATTCAAAAATTTCTCAATGAAAATTATAGCCGATTGAAAAAAACAAAAACAACCCTGCAAATACCTCCACTATCATGTATTCATATATGAACATCCTTTGAGTTTTCTTTCTGTGATCTACAGTGTACATGGTGCTGAGTAGATTTTTAGTCATGGGTTATATTTATCCACTATCAACAAAATAGGGAAATGGAGCTAAACCTGGTCTTTTCCTTCCCTCCCTATAATTTCCTCTGTTTCTAATTTTGTAGCAATCAAGTTTCAACTAGTTAATCAAATGTTTTGTGTGTGGCAGGTGCCAAGGTGTTTGTTTTATTAATGTACCAATGCCATATTTAGGAACTTGGCCTTTTGGTTAACTGGCTACAAGCATGGCTTTAAACCATTAAATGTGTGTATTTAAACTCTGCATTTATTTTTATATCTCCCTATCCAAATAATCAGGATGTGGCTATCTGTAATATGATACATTATGACTTTTTTCCAATATATACCCAAGCACAAAAATATAGGCCTTAAACATAATCATCAATTATTATAAACACCCATCATCCTGTGCTGTTTATAAGACTGCAGAGGTGAAGAGAAACCTGGTTAGTAAAATGTGCATAAAAATAGATGAAGGAAGTCCATGTGGGAAAGCTTATAAAATTGAAAAATCTCACACTTTGTAGCCTGTTTTTAACATGACAGAAACAGTGGAAGGAAAACATCACAATTATGTTTACCTTTGATTGAATCAAAAGCTATTTTTCTAAACTGGCCAGAAATTTGAGGTCATTGTAAAAAGAGTTGTTTTTAGCATGTATTCCCTTTTGCTGAGGAAACTCAGAGACATCAACAAAATCAGACGGAAAAATAAGTCTCAATGCTTGATTTTCTAAAGGAATAAGTAAGGCAGTTTTTGGTTGGTATTTTTGCCTGATACTTTTTACTTTTTTTTCCTGTTATTTTTCTTCTGTCCCAATTTAGATAAACAGTCATGATTAGCTATTTTTAGTTACTTTTCAAAAAATTCCAATAATGAATAGCAATTTGTCAGAAAGAGGACACAGAGAGAGTATCAAAAATTTCTCAATGAAAATTATAGCCGATTGAAAAAAACAAAAACAACCCTGCAAATACCTCCACTATCATGTATTCATATATGAACATCCTTTGAGTTTTCTTTCTGTGATCTACAGTGTACATGGTGCTGAGTAGATTTTTAGTCATGGGTTATATTTATCCACTATCAACAAAATAGGGAAATGGAGCTAAACCTGGTCTTTTCCTTCCCTCCCTATAATTTCCTCTGTTTCTAATTTTGTAGCAATCAAGTTTCAACTAGTTAATCAAATGTTTTGTGTGTGGCAGGTGCCAAGGTGTTTGTTTTTATTAATGTACCAATGCCATATTTAGGAACTTGGCCTTTTGGTTAACTGGCTACAAGCATGGCTTTAAACCATTAAATGTGTGTATTTAAACTCTGCATTTATTTTTATATCTCCCTATCCAAATAATCAGGATGTGGCTATCTGTAATATGATACATTATGACTTTTTTCCAATATATACCCAAGCACAAAAATATAGGCCTTAAACATAATCATCAATTATTATAAACACCCATCATCCTGTGCTGTTTATAAGACTGCAGAGGTGAAGAGAAACCTGGTTAGTAAAATGTGCATAAAAATAGATGAAGGAAGTCCATGTGGGAAAGCTTATAAAATTGAAAAATCTCACACTTTGTAGCCTGTTTTTAACATGACAGAAACAGTGGAAGGAAAACATCACAATTATGTTTACCTTTGATTGAATCAAAAGCTATTTTTCTAAACTGGCCAGAAATTTGAGGTCATTGTAAAAAGAGTTGTTTTTAGCATGTATTCCCTTTTGCTGAGGAAACTCAGAGACATCAACAAAATCAGACGGAAAAATAAGTCTCAATGCTTGATTTTCTAAAGGAATAAGTAAGGCAGTTTTTGGTTGGTATTTTTGCCTGATACTTTTTACTTTTTTTTCCTGTTATTTTTCTTCTGTCCCAATTTAGATAAACAGTCATGATTAGCTATTTTTAGATACTTATCAAAAAACTCCAATAATGAATAGCAATTTGTCAGAAAGAGGACACAGAGAGAGTACACTGCTCCCTTTCAGAAAGTGTGGAATACAGAGAGGCAGCTAGTGACCAACACTATATGATTAGTTTCCAAAACAGAGTGCCTGATGACCTAGTGAAGAACTAGTTTAGACTACATTACATAAATTTAGGTTATTTTTGATAAATACATGTTATATACAATTATAAAATATCATATCTCCATTTTAAGTCTTTAATACACATAGTTAATACAGATGCTATTCTGTCTTTGTTTTATTTGTCTGTATTCTAGCAGATACGCTTATTACCAAAATCTACACTGAGATTTCACAGTAACAATATTTTAAAATAGTGTCATAAAGGAAAATCTTGGGTCACACTAAAGAGAATGTAGTTTTAAAGAATATTTAGTAATATATCAAAAATGTTCTTTCACTTCATAATTTATGAATATTATATGTATTCATAATATAAGAATAGCATCCCTTCTTTTCCTCTCTGAAGGTTTCCAAGTGATTTTTTTAAGGAAATAGAAGTTTATTGTAACTTCTCATTCAGGAGGCATGAATTGGGGGGACTTCCTAAGGTCATGTGTTAAAGGACAAAGTCAAGCCTCATCTGTGGGTAGCTCAGACCTGGAAATCTTCTCCCAGAAGATCAAGGCCTACCGCTTTAACCAGAGGTCAGATTGGCAGTCAGTGGATCTAATCTAGATTGTAGATAAGAATTAATTGGATTTATAGTGTTTGTTTTGCTTTGCTGTTCAGCCTTTCAGTCATGTCCAAGCCTTTGTGATCCTATGGACTGCAGCACACCAGAATTCTCTATCACTATCCTCCTGAGTTTGCTCAAACTCATGAGCTGGTGTCCATTGAGTTGGTGATGTCATCCAACCGTCTCATCCTCTGACACCCCCTTCTCCTCCTGCCCTCAATCTTTCCCAGCATCAGGGTCTTTTCTAAAGAGTCAGCTCTCTGCATCAGGTGGCCAACGTATCAGAGTTTCAGCTTCAACATCAGTGCTGTTTTTAGATAAACAGTCATGATTAGCTATTTTAGATACTTAACAAAAAACTCCAATAATGAATAGCAATTTGTCAGAAAGAGGACACAGAGAGAGTACACTGCTCCCTTTCAGAAAGTGTGGAATACAGAGAGGCAGCTAGTGACCAACACTATATGATTAGTTTCCAAAACAGAGTGCCTGATGACCTAGTGAAGAACTAGTTTAGACTACATTACATAAATTTAGGTTATTTTTGATAAATACATGTTATATACAATTATAAAATATCATATCTCCATTTTAAGTCTTTAATACACATAGTTAATACAGATGCTATTCTGTCTTTGTTTTATTTGTCTGTATTCTAGCAGATACGCTTATTACCAAAATCTACACTGAGATTTCACAGTAACAATATTTTAAAATAGTGTCATAAAGGAAAATCTTGGGTCACACTAAAGAGAATGTAGTTTTAAAGAATATTTAGTAATATATCAAAAATGTTCTTTCACTTCATAATTTATGAATATTATATGTATTCATAATATAAGAATAGCATCCCTTCTTTTCCTCTCTGAAGGTTTCCAAGTGATTTTTTTAAGGAAATAGAAGTTTATTGTAACTTCTCATTCAGGAGGCATGAATTGGGGGGACTTCCTAAGGTCATGTGTTAAAGGACAAAGTCAAGCCTCATCTGTGGGTAGCTCAGACCTGGAAATCTTCTCCCAGAAGATCAAGGCCTACCGCTTTAACCAGAGGTCAGATTGGCAGTCAGTGGATCTAATCTAGATTGTAGATAAGAATTAATTGGATTTATAGTGTTTGTTTTGCTTTGCTGTTCAGCCTTTCAGTCATGTCCAAGCCTTTGTGATCCTATGGACTGCAGCACACCAGAATTCTCTATCACTATCCTCCTGAGTTTGCTCAAACTCATGAGCTGGTGTCCATTGAGTTGGTGATGTCATCCAACCGTCTCATCCTCTGACACCCCCTTCTCCTCCTGCCCTCAATCTTTCCCAGCATCAGGGTCTTTTCTAAAGAGTCAGCTCTTTGCATCTGGTGGCCAAAGTATTGCAGTTTCAACTTCAACATCAGTGCTGTTTTTATGTAAAAATCCATAAATGGCATACCTTTGTGCTTACTAGACAGAATTAACAAGTGTAACCTTTTGACACGTTTGCTTTATTGTGCATACAGATAACAACGGAGCTCTTTATGCTTTCTCCATAATCTTATATACTCCCTCACTCTCTGCAGAAGTAATTAGTCATGAACCAAATTCCACCAGTTTCTACTTTAATTATATGCAGAGATTGCAAAATATATGAAATTACTTTATGTATTTCCAATTTAGGTAAACAGTAGCACGGAATATGTATTGTTCTAGAACTTCTATTTTTCTCCTCAAATCTGCTTTTTTAAAAAATCCATGCATATAATTGCACATAACATTTAGGTCACCTGTTTGAACTGCTGATAAAACATATATTTAAATTGTTTAAACCCGTAGTATGAATATATCTCAATTGACAAATTCATTTTCTTCTGAGTAGGGTAATTGGGCTGATTCATTTTTTTACTGCTGTAAACAATGAGGCTATGAATTTTCAAATATATGTTTCCTTATGAACTTTGTTCATTTTTGTTTGTCCATTTTTTAAATTTTCTTTATCCATTATTTAAATGTTCCAAATGTGAATCTTTTCTTTTTTTATATTTGTTCAAAATACATTCATTTGTAATTTGTTATTTATTGTAATTTGTTTATTATATATTATAGTTAAAAAAATTTTTTTTTTGATAAAGTATAATCTGTTTTTTCTATGAGATTTACCTTTTGAATCTTGTTCCAGAAATCCTCATATATCACAGGACATAAGGATATGCTCCTACTAGAACTGTGGTGCTTTTGAACGTTGGAATTTAATTGCTTTTAGAAACAGCGCATTCTCTCTTGTTCACCACAAACCCCAGCAGGGCTTAGTTCCTCATGCCTAACCAATTTAACACATTTCTCCGAGGTACGTGATGCTGTAATCTATGGATTAGATAGCCAAAGAATAAAGTTTCACAAACTAGGTTGCTTATGAAAGGGTTTTACCTCAATTTGAGACTTAAACCCAGGGCCCAGACCTGATCGAACCCTGCTTGGGTCATGAACCCACGTGGCTGGAGCTTGAATTCCAGTCAAAACACTGGTTGGGACTTGAACCCACGTGACTGGGGCTTGAACCTAGCCAAATCTTGGTCTGGGACTGGAACCCACGTGGCTAAGGCTTAACCCCAGCCAAAACCCTGCTTGAGACTTGAATCCATGCAGTCAGGACTCAGTCCCGGCCAAAACCCTGTCTGGGACTCGAACCCACACAGCCAGGACTTAATTCAGCACTCACCTAACGTCTGGACCCACTGACGCTCAGGTTCTTCATGCCTCAACGCAGGAAGAATTCAGCGAGAGGCAGAGTGATAGGCAAGAAGAGGATTTATTAGGATAGGGTACTTGTAAGAAGTGCAAGCAGGCAGGTTCTGCTCCACTTCTCCCTCAATTGAGTGGGCAGCCATAGATATAGGATGGTAGAAGACCGCCCCCCTCAAGTGACGCAGATACAGGACATACATCATTGGTTGCTTCTTCGTCAGCTCCTCCTTCATCAGCTGTTTATACCCAGTCAAGCTTGGTTTACTGAACAAGGAGCAGCTCTCCTGAGTTATCATCAACTCACTGGCCTCCCAGCCTTTCTCAGGTTTCTCGCTATTACCTACCATCCCCTACCAGGACTCTACAACCACTTACCTATTCTACTCTGTCCCTACCATTTCCCCCCTCCAGGTGTTTTGCCCCTTTTATGCTAAAAGGAAGAATTGGGCGATGACCAATTTGGGTTACTGTGAGTTAACTTATGATTATAGCAGTACAATCCCCTCTAGGTTTCCATGGAAATGAAGCCTTGATAGAATATTTATTCTGGGTGATTGACAGCCTCGATTAAGTATACTTTAAGTGCTGCAGAGGTGCACACCAACATAGAGAAGCTGAATAGTTTGGTTTATTCCCTTCCTGTAACAAGCTTTATAGGCATTTTTGTTTCCTGCCTTTATATGTCAAACTAATCAACATTAACCCTGATGTGTGTGACCCTTAGATGCTGGACTGGAGATTGGCAAGTGCGCATTTTATCCTGGCTGTGACACTGATGCTCTGGAGCTCAGGAAAAGTGCTCTCAGCGGATCTAACCACAAAGGTAATGGAAACTAGGGACTATATATTTTTATGAACTTTATTCATTTTTCCTAAGGTCAGAGGCAGGTGCTGCTGACAAATAGGGAGAGGCTTCAGTAACACAAAAATCAAGTAAACAAGCATTTCTTTCTATGCTTCACCCTCACTATGGATTCAGAGAACATCAGGTATCTAAATATTAAAAAAAAAAAAGAAAAAACTGTAAGTAACAACA
The DNA here is from genome assembly GCA_022376925.1 of Tragulus kanchil. Taxonomy (NCBI): domain Eukaryota; kingdom Metazoa; phylum Chordata; class Mammalia; order Artiodactyla; family Tragulidae; genus Tragulus; species Tragulus kanchil. Next base: position 201,657,245 of record JAIOJX010000028.1, on the reverse strand, counting down.
AATGCTGATCTTCCATAAACCAAAAACTTTAGGAGAAAATTTGTTATAATAATTTCAGACATATATATAATTGAATGAATAACCTAAAGATGAAGTGCTTTTATGTGAAATTTAAAGTTGTTTACATGCCAAGATGTAAGTCATTTGGCCAAAATTTTTTAGTTCTACAAATGTTTTCTTGCTGCCAAGACTAAACTACAAAGGAAAAGAAATGTGAAGACATCTCCACACAGAGAAAAGTTAATTTGGTTCATTTGATCTTCAGAGAAATAGTCATTCTTTGTGCTATCTTAAATAACATAAAGTGAGAATCTGAAATACATTTTACTGAAGGGTAAGTTTTATAAAAGTTTTGTGCCTTTCCTCCTAAGGATTAAAAATAACTTTGAAAAGAGAAAAAACTATGTTGTATGCATATCACTTGGAAGAACGAACACATAATTTTTGGAGGAAGCTCTGAGAGATAATAAAAGATATGCTAACTATGCCCTTTTGTTTTTCTACTGATTTTCAGAATTTCTTTCTCCTGATTATAGCACTCTCCCCTCTTTAGTTTCTATGCTTCCAAGCTTATGTAGGGAAGTAATAGAAGTGAAGATTTTTGCAGAGGCGGTCTGGATTTTTCACTATAAGTAACACAGAGCTATACAGATTTTTAATGTGTTTATATGATGAGAGTAGTGGGGATAACTAATTTCATGGCAGCACTGGGACAGAATAGAAAAGTAGAGGGGATAAATAAATTATAAGGGGATAGATGGTATTGCAAATTTATCCAACATTAACCCTGATGTGTGTGACCCTTAGATGCTGGACTGGAGATTGGCAAGTGCGCATTTTATCCTGGCTGTGACACTGATGCTCTGGAGCTCAGGAAAAGTGCTCTCAGCGGATCTAACCACAAAGGTAATGGAAACTAGGGACTATATATTTTTATGAACTTTATTCATTTTTCCTAAGGTCAGAGGCAGGTGCTGCTGACAAATAGGGAGAGGCTTCAGTAACACAAAAATCAAGTAAACAAGCATTTCTTTCTATGCTTCACCCTCACTATGGATTCAGAGAACATCAGGTATCTAAATATTAAAAAAAAATAAAAAACTGTAAGTAACAACAAATGCTGATCTTCCATAAACCAAAAACTTTAGGAGAAAATTTGTTATAATAATTTCAGACATATATATAATTGAATGAATAACCTAAAGATGAAGTGCTTTTATGTGAAATTTAAAGTTGTTTACATGCCAAGATGTAAGTCATTTGGCCAAAATTTTTTAGTTCTACAAATGTTTTCTTGCTGCCAAGACTAAACTACAAAGGAAAAGAAATGTGAAGACATCTCCACACAGAGAAAAGTTAATTTGGTTCATTTGATCTTCAGAGAAATAGTCATTCTTTGTGCTATCTTAAATAACATAAAGTGAGAATCTGAAATACATTTTACTGAAGGGTAAGTTTTATAAAAGTTTTGTGCCTTTCCTCCTAAGGATTAAAAATAACTTTGAAAAGAGAAAAATCTATGTTGTATGCATATCACTTGGAAGAACGAACACATAATTTTTGGAGGAAGCTCTGAGAGATAATAAAAGATATGCTAACTATGCCCTTTTGTTTTTCTACTGATTTTCAGAATTTCTTTCTCCTGATTATAGCACTCTCCCCTCTTTAGTTTCTATGCTTCCAAGCTTATGTAGGGAAGTAATAGAAGTGAAGATTTTTGCAGAGGCGGTCTGGATTTTTCACTATAAGTAACACAGAGCTATACAGATTTTTAATGTGTTTATATGATGAGAGTAGTGGGGATAACTAATTTCATGGCAGCACTGGGACAGAATAGAAAAGTAGAGGGGATAAATAAATTATAAGGGGATTCAGAGGCTGCACTGAGTGAACAGGCTAAGTCGTGTCTGACTGTTTGAGAGCCCATGGACACTGGCATGCCAGTGGCCTTCACAGTCTCTTAGAGTTTGCTCATATCCTTGTCCATTGAGTTGGGGATGTTAACTAACCATCTCATCTTCTGCTGCCAAGAGGACTTGATATCTATCATTCCTGACAAGAATCAGAAAGAACAGGTGAGAGGGATTTTCTAGGAAGAACTAGACAGATTTAGAACAGAATTGGTTGACTTAGGAAAGAAGTTCAATGAGCTCAAGAGCTTTCAGGTAGACTGCAAGGATTCCAACCAAGAACTGTTTAAGTCAATGATGAAAAGACTTTAAAGTGCTACTTCTTCATTTCACTGGGGGAAAATGAAGGGAATAGAGAGAAAATGAGATAAACAATCCAAAAAGAAAGGCAAGAAGTGAAGAAAATGAGTCTTGCTCAGACCAAGAGTCTGGTTGTAGTTAATGCGTTTTCTCTGAGGAGGAATGTTCTCAAGCTCTTGGGAAAGAAGTCACATCCACTTGATGACAGAATGATTCCAGATTGTTAATAGGAGGCATTTTTTTTGAAATGCTGTGATTGGGCCTGAGAAAGGAAGACAGACGTCATAACCAGACACACTTTTATGACTTGGATGGTGTACCAAGTATCAATATGTGTAAATAAACAAAAATAAGAAATTTGACATGGTACAATAAATTCTTTGGGTTAGCTTTGAACCACAGATACTGATTGCTATTTGTTAGTAAATCACATAAGTGGAGATGGTAAGCCTTCACAAAGACAGACTGGTATTTTTTTTTTAATTTTTGTATCTCTTGGGTCAAATACAGGACCTGCATAATGGATGTTTAGTGGCTTGAATGAATAAATGAGTACTGAAAAGAAAATAGCAAGAGGCTTAGATTTTTTCAGATTTCGTTCAAGACATATTCATCAGAAATTTATTCAGTATTCATTATGAACGAAATACAGGAATAAGGATTGAGTAGAGCAAGCAAAACACTACTTAGACATAGTCTTTGCCCTCAAGTTACTAACAATCTAATACCTAACATAAATATATTGGAGGTAATATAATACAAGGTAAAATGTAATAATTGCATAGATGGAAGAAGTATAGATGAAGTGCTACTAGAGTAATAAAAAAGAAGGCAGTTGTTACTAGGAAAAATCTGAAAGAATAATCAGTTAATATACTAAATTTTAGTGGCAGGTCTGGAGCTTATTCTTTTTTTCTTCATGTATATATGTGTATTTGTGTTGTTTTCATTTGTTTTGAATAAACTTCAACTCTACATGTTTTTGTCCCCATCCACAAGTTTCATGACATGTCAGCTAAAAAAAATAGCAAAGTCCAAATGCAGATGACTGTATGTATACTCATTCTCTGAATGAATAGACTCACCTTTCCTGCCTTACAGGCCTTTGACTCTGGAGTCTTAGATGTTCAGTCAACACCCTCAGTCAGGGAAGAGAAGTCAGCCATGGATCTAACAGCAAAACTCTTACTTCTCAATGAACTTGTGTCACTGGAGAACGATGTGATAGAAACAAAGAAGAAAAGGAGCTTCTCTGGGTTTGGTTCTCCTCTGGACCGACTCTCAGCTGGCTCTGTAGATCATAAAGGTAAACAGAGGTAAGTGAACTCTTGGAGAAGGAATATTTTCATTTTCTAATTCCTCCACACTGGATTGAGAAACAGAGGGAATTCCACATAGAAAAAAAATACAATGAAAACCTTGTAGATGAACAGTTTAAAAACTGTCTTTGCTCATTTCTGAGTTTAATGGCATCATTTTGGAAATAAAGTTTAGGGAGCAAAATGACTGCCACATGTGAATTATCAAAATACTTGAAAATGTAGATGCAATGTTCTTTGGGTTAGCTTTGAACCACAGATACTGATTGCTATTTGTTAGTAAATCACATAAGTGGAGATGGTAAGCCTTCACAAAGACAGACTGGTATTTTTTTTTTAATTTTTGTATCTCTTGGGTCAAATACAGGACCTGCATAATGGATGTTTAGTGGCTTGAATGAATAAATGAGTACTGAAAAGAAAATAGCAAGAGGCTTAGATTTTTTCAGATTTCGTTCAAGACATATTCATCAGAAATTTATTCAGTATTCATTATGAACGAAATACAGGAATAAGGATTGAGTAGAGCAAGCAAAACACTACTTAGACATAGTCTTTGCCCTCAAGTTACTAACAATCTAATACCTAACATAAATATATTGGAGGTAATATAATACAAGGTAAAATGTAATAATTGCATAGATGGAAGAAGTATAGATGAAGTGCTACTAGAGTAATAAAAAAGAAGGCAGTTGTTACTAGGAAAAATCTGAAAGAATAATCAGTTAATATACTAAATTTTAGTGGCAGGTCTGGAGCTTATTCTTTTTTTTCTTCATGTATATATGTGTATTTGTGTTGTTTTCATTTGTTTTGAATAAACTTCAACTCTACATGTTTTTGTCCCCATCCACAAGTTTCATGACATGTCAGCTAAAAAAAATAGCAAAGTCCAAATGCAGATGACTGTATGTATACTCATTCTCTGAATGAATAGACTCACCTTTCCTGCCTTACAGGCCTTTGACTCTGGAGTCTTAGATGTTCAGTCAACACCCTCAGTCAGGGAAGAGAAGTCAGCCATGGATCTAACAGCAAAACTCTTACTTCTCAATGAACTTGTGTCACTGGAGAACGATGTGATAGAAACAAAGAAGAAAAGGAGCTTCTCTGGGTTTGGTTCTCCTCTGGACCGACTCTCAGCTGGCTCTGTAGATCATAAAGGTAAACAGAGGTAAGTGAACTCTTGGAGAAGGAATATTTTCATTTTCTAATTCCTCCACACTGGATTGAGAAACAGAGGGAATTCCACATAGAAAAAAAATACAATGAAAACCTTGTAGATGAACAGTTTAAAAACTGTCTTTGCTCATTTCTGAGTTTAATGGCATCATTTTGGAAATAAAGTTTAGGGAGCAAAATGACTGCCACATGTGAATTATCAAAATACTTGAAAATGAATAGCATGCACTAATATTTTTTTGTCAAAATGCTTTCTAGAGAAGGTTCTGTTGCATGTAGATACAAAGTAATTGTTATTATTAGGCAGCATTTGGGAGTTAAGGGTAAAAGTATACACAATGAGATAAATATTCAAGTCAATTGAGTTTTCCATTTAATAGAACTAACCAGAATTTCACTTTCATTTTTGCTCTTCTTACAAAGCTTTCCAAATGATCTGAGTAAGTCACCTGTCCTATACCAAGAAGGTAGTGAAGCTCTCTCAGGACCTGGAGTCAGAACAATTGTGTTTAAATCAAATTTCTGATTATTTCTAGCCATGTGACTTATATAAAGATCTTATCTTCCATGATCCTCAGCTTATTTATCTGAAAAATGGATATAATTACTCACCTCCATAAAAATCAAATGAGTAATTTGTAAACTGTTAATTACCATAATAAAATTAGAGTTATTGCATTTCTCTTTAATCATTGAGTAATTGTCAGTAATTTAAAGCAGTTGTTTCAAATTTAATTCATTTTCTGCTGCAGTCCATTGGATTGCAAAGAGTCAAACATGACTGTGCACTGACCTCCTCAAAATCTGTTCCTCGTGTTATACATTTCATGTTAGCAGTGGCCCAAGGGAGTACCCAATTCCCAAAGTCTGGAATTTGGGCAATTTACTTGGATCCCTTTCGCTCACATGACTCATTTTGTTCACTTGAAACAGCAAACCTCAGTCAGGAAGAGAAGTCAGCCATGGATCTAACAGCATAACTCTTACTTCTCAATGAACTTGTGTCACTGGAGAACGATGTGATAGAAACAAAGAAGAAAAGGAGCTTCTCTGGGTTTGGTTCTCCTCTGGACCGACTCTCAGCTGGCTCTGTAGATCATAAAGGTAAACAGAGGTAAGTGAACTCTTGGAGAAGGAATATTTTCATTTTCTAATTCCTCCACACTGGATTGAGAAACAGAGGGAATTCCACATAGAAAAAAAATACAATGAAAACCTTGTAGATGAACAGTTTAAAAACTGTCTTTGCTCATTTCTGAGTTTAATGGCATCATTTTGGAAATAAAGTTTAGGGAGCAAAATGACTGCCACATGTGAATTATCAAAATACTTGAAAATGAATAGCATGCACTAATATTTTTTTGTCAAAATGCTTTCTAGAGAAGGTTCTGTTGCATGTAGATACAAAGTAATTGTTATTATTAGGCAGCATTTGGGAGTTAAGGGTAAAAGTATACACAATGAGATAAATATTCAAGTCAATTGAGTTTTCCATTTAATAGAACTAACCAGAATTTCACTTTCATTTTTGCTCTTCTTACAAAGCTTTCCAAATGATCTGAGTAAGTCACCTGTCCTATACCAAGAAGGTAGTGAAGCTCTCTCAGGACCTGGAGTCAGAACAATTGTGTTTAAATCAAATTTCTGATTATTTCTAGCCATGTGACTTATATAAAGATCTTATCTTCCATGATCCTCAGCTTATTTATCTGAAAAATGGATATAATTACTCACCTCCATAAAAATCAAATGAGTAATTTGTAAACTGTTAATTACCATAATAAAATTAGAGTTATTGCATTTCTCTTTAATCATTGAGTAATTGTCAGTAATTTAAAGCAGTTGTTTCAAATTTAATTCATTTTCTGCTGCAGTCCATTGGATTGCAAAGAGTCAAACATGACTGTGCACTGACCTCCTCAAAATCTGTTCCTCGTGTTATACATTTCATGTTAGCAGTGGCCCAAGGGAGTACCCAATTCCCAAAGTCTGGAATTTGGGCAATTTACTTGGATCCCTTTCGCTCACATGACTCATTTTGTTCACTTGAAACATTCTATTTGTCACTAAATTCTTGTTTTTTTAATATATTAAGTATCTAAAAGATAGCGTTTCACATGAAGACTTTCTTAATTCTGGCCCAAATCATCTTATCATCTTTTCATCTTTTTTTTCTCTCCAGTCTTTCCCCATCTCCACTTCACCATCATCCTCACTCCCTTATCACCATTGGTATTCTTTACTTTGCTACCAGAGGAGTCATCTAACACAAAAATCTTTTCTTGAAAAGTTACCATTGATTACCAAAGAAAAGCAAACTCATTAAGAAAACCGTATGGAGAATTTCATTTATTCCTACACTCACCTCCAATTTTCCCTGGTCACTCGGAATTCTAGGACTTGTCGCGTTTGTTCCTAGTCCATGATTTTGCTCTCACTTTGTTTCTCAGCATATAAAATGCAATTTCTAGGCTTCTGTTCTGAAAGATTCTCAAAGCTCACTAGGAAATAAAGTCACTCTGGGACTAGGTTTATACTACATGTACTTGAAAAAAAATCCCACACTTGTATTTTTTAATTCAGATCCTATTTTAATTAAGCAAATACAATTTAGTTCTACTTATGTTCTAGACAGTGTGCTGGACTACTACAGAGAAAAGAAGAAATATATAGTCTCTGTCCCTCAAAGAAATCACATACCAATTAGAAACATAGAAATATTTTTTAACCAATTATAACAGAAAGCAAGAAGAGATATATTTAAAGGCAATTTATAAAGAAGAATATGGAAATGTACAGAATAAGAGAGAGAAAATATTGTGTCCTCTAATGAATATAATTTGTTTGATTCCTGGATCTTGCAGCACAGTCTATAAAATAAATTGAAAATCAACATGTAAATATTTATGTAAACATTTATGATAGATACCTAGCATAATAAAATTAGAGTTATTGCAGTTCTCTTTAATCATTGAGTAATTGTCAGTAATTTAAAGCAGTTGTTTCAAATTTAATTCATTTTCTGCTGCAGTCCATTGGATTGCAAAGAGTCAAACATGACTGTGCACTGACCTCCTCAAAATCTGTTCCTCGTGTTATACATTTCATGTTAGCAGTGGCCCAAGGGAGTACCCAATTCCCAAAGTCTGGAATTTGGGCAATTTACTTGGATCCCTTTCGCTCACATGACTCATTTTGTTCACTTGAAACATTCTATTTGTCACTAAATTCTTGTTTTTTTAATATATTAAGTATCTAAAAGATAGCGTTTCACATGAAGACTTTCTTAATTCTGGCCCAAATCATCTTATCATCTTTTCATCTTTTTTTTCTCTCCAGTCTTTCCCCATCTCCACTTCACCATCATCCTCACTCCCTTATCACCATTGGTATTCTTTACTTTGCTACCAGAGGAGTCATCTAACACAAAAATCTTTTCTTGAAAAGTTACCATTGATTACCAAAGAAAAGCAAACTCATTAAGAAAACCGTATGGAGAATTTCATTTATTCCTACACTCACCTCCAATTTTCCCTGGTCACTCGGAATTCTAGGACTTGTCGCGTTTGTTCCTAGTCCATGATTTTGCTCTCACTTTGTTTCTCAGCATATAAAATGCAATTTCTAGGCTTCTGTTCTGAAAGATTCTCAAAGCTCACTAGGAAATAAAGTCACTCTGGGACTAGGTTTATACTACATGTACTTGAAAAAAAATCCCACACTTGTATTTTTTAATTCAGATCCTATTTTAATTAAGCAAATACAATTTAGTTCTACTTATGTTCTAGACAGTGTGCTGGACTACTACAGAGAAAAGAAGAAATATATAGTCTCTGTCCCTCAAAGAAATCACATACCAATTAGAAACATAGAAATATTTTTTAACCAATTATAACAGAAAGCAAGAAGAGATATATTTAAAGGCAATTTATAAAGAAGAATATGGAAATGTACAGAATAAGAGAGAGAAAATATTGTGTCCTCTAATGAATATAATTTGTTTGATTCCTGGATCTTGCAGCACAGTCTATAAAATAAATTGAAAATCAACATGTAAATATTTATGTAAACATTTATGTATGAATTTATAATAGTATACCTAGCATATATACTATATATGTACTGCATAAATACAAGTATATATAATCTACATTGAGGTTTCACCATAACAATTTCTGTAACATATCAGGAGATAACACTCTCACTAACATAGGCCAACTTATTAAAAATAAGGGGAAATTTACAAGCATTTAATATTCATTTGAACAGATTTTCACATATGAAAGTTAAAAAATAAACTACTATAACTTCTTTAAAAAATAAAGAATATTGTTCTTAAGAGTAGTACTTCCTGAGAAAGCTACTATATAAATTTCTTCAAACAATCAAAATGATGGGGGAGTTACCCCCATAAGAACTGGTGTAAGCATAACTTTAGAATCAGAGTGTGACTATGGCTACAATACAAGAGTTCTGTGACTATAGTTATGCAGTCTGACAATACAGCAAAGTGTCAACAATTTAGGAACAGTAGTGAGAGCATCTAAAAGCCAAAGTGAGTTTTTGATTGCTTCATGGATATTAACTGAGCATAAAAGGATATTATAATAAATATGCTTGCAGACATAAAGAAGAAGAAAAAGGTGGAGTTTTCTCTTTATACAATTTGTACAGCTAAAGCAATGAAGAAACAATACAAGCGGTCGGTGAGATAGAAATTCTCCATCATAGAATTATTCTAAGCAATAAATGAAGGAGGAATTATAGGATTGGAGGAATTAAAGGATTAGAATGTCTCCATTTGCAAACCATAATGAAATGATGGCTCTAGATAATGAATGATAGTCAATTTTCTGCTAGCATGGGGCTTCATCAACACTACATAAAATCTTGTCTAACTAGACAGTGTGCTGGACTACTACAGAGAAAAGAAGAAATATATAGTCTCTGTCCCTCAAAGAAATCACATACCAATTAGAAACATAGAAATATTTTTTAACCAATTATAACAGAAAGCAAGAAGAGATATATTTAAAGGCAATTTATAAAGAAGAATATGGAAATGTACAGAATAAGAGAGAGAAAATATTGTGTCCTCTAATGAATATAATTTGTTTGATTCCTGGATCTTGCAGCACAGTCTATAAAATAAATTGAAAATCAACATGTAAATATTTATGTAAACATTTATGTATGAATTTATAATAGTATACCTAGCATATATACTATATATGTACTGCATAAATACAAGTATATATAATCTACATTGAGGTTTCACCATAACAATTTCTGTAACATATCAGGAGATAACACTCTCACTAACATAGGCCAACTTATTAAAAATAAGGGGAAATTTACAAGCATTTAATATTCATTTGAACAGATTTTCACATATGAAAGTTAAAAAATAAACTACTATAACTTCTTTAAAAAATAAAGAATATTGTTCTTAAGAGTAGTACTTCCTGAGAAAGCTACTATATAAATTTCTTCAAACAATCAAAATGATGGGGGAGTTACCCCCATAAGAACTGGTGTAAGCATAACTTTAGAATCAGAGTGTGACTATGGCTACAATACAAGAGTTCTGTGACTATAGTTATGCAGTCTGACAATACAGCAAAGTGTCAACAATTTAGGAACAGTAGTGAGAGCATCTAAAAGCCAAAGTGAGTTTTTGATTGCTTCATGGATATTAACTGAGCATAAAAGGATATTATAATAAATATGCTTGCAGACATAAAGAAGAAGAAAAAGGTGGAGTTTTCTCTTTATACAATTTGTACAGCTAAAGCAATGAAGAAACAATACAAGCGGTCGGTGAGATAGAAATTCTCCATCATAGAATTATTCTAAGCAATAAATGAAGGAGGAATTATAGGATTGGAGGAATTAAAGGATTAGAATGTCTCCATTTGCAAACCATAATGAAATGATGGCTCTAGATAATGAATGATAGTCAATTTTCTGCTAGCATCACAAGAGGGAAAAAAGCAAGTCATTATATGCCCCTTGTTGGAAGAACTCAACACTACATACTGAACAGAACTGCAAAAACAAGTAAAAAAACAAACAAACAAACAAAGAAACTTCTTGCCTCTAGGTCCACATACCAGTTTTCAGGAAATATGAGAAGACAGAGAAATTATTTCAAAAACAATATAGAGAACCTGGGACTTCCCTGCCAGTCCAATACTATGCTTTGCAATGCAGGGAGTGTCGGTTCCATCCTTGGTTGGGGAGATAATATTCCACCTGTCTTGCAGTCAAAAACATCATAAACATGAAACAGAAGCAATATTGTAACAAATTCAATAAGGACTATGAAAGTGGTCCGCATCAAAAAATATCTTAAAAAGAAACTAGTGGGAAGCAAACAGCAAATCAGATTGTAGAAAACAACATAGTTTCTTCCATAAATACATTACAGAGATTTGAAGAAAAGCAGGAGATGAATAAGAATTGGGATTCAAAAGTTTAAAATAGATTAAAGAGACTTATCATGCCTCCATGATGGCTAAGTGGTAAAGAATCCACTTGCAGTGCAGGAGCCATGGGTTCAATCCCTGGGTCTGTAAGATCAACTGGAGAATGGAATAGCCACCCACTCTAGTGTTCTTGCCTGGAAAATCCTATGGACAGAATAGCCTGGCAGGCTACAGTCCATGGGGTTACAAAAGAGTTGGACACGACTTGGATACTCAACAATGAGGGACTTATTAACCAATCACAATTGGGGAGTAGGTCCTAATTCAAACAATGATTTGTTGTAAAATTAGCAAGTGCAAGAGACAATTGTGAATATGAACTAAAAAAAATGAAAAAGGTGGAGTTTTCTCTTTATACAATTTGTACAGCTAAAGCAATGAAGAAACAATACAAGCGGTCGGTGAGATAGAAATTCTCCATCATAGAATTATTCTAAGCAATAAATGAAGGAGGAATTATAGGATTGGAGGAATTAAAGGATTAGAATGTCTCCATTTGCAAACCATAATGAAATGATGGCTCTAGATAATGAATGATAGTCAATTTTCTGCTAGCATCACAAGAGGGAAAAAGCACGTCATTATATGCCCCTTGTTGGAAGAACTCAACACTACATACTGAACAGAACTGCAAAAACAAGTAAAAAAACAAACAAACAAACAAAGAAACTTCTTGCCTCTAGGTCCACATACCAGTTTTCAGGAAATATGAGAAGACAGAGAAATTATTTCAAAAACAATATAGAGAACCTGGGACTTCCCTGCCAGTCCAATACTATGCTTTGCAATGCAGGGAGTGTCGGTTCCATCCTTGGTTGGGGAGATAATATTCCACCTGTCTTGCAGTCAAAAACATCATAAACATGAAACAGAAGCAATATTGTAACAAATTCAATAAGGACTATGAAAGTGGTCCGCATCAAAAAATATCTTAAAAAGAAACTAGTGGGAAGCAAACAGCAAATCAGATTGTAGAAAACAACATAGTTTCTTCCATAAATACATTACAGAGATTTGAAGAAAAGCAGGAGATGAATAAGAATTGGGATTCAAAAGTTTAAAATAGATTAAAGAGACTTATCATGCTTCCCTGATGGCTCAGTGGTAAAGAATCCACTTGCAGTGCAGGAGCCATGGGTTCAATCCCTGGGTCTGTAAGATCAACTGGAGAATGGAATAGCCACCCACTCTAGTGTTCTTGCCTGGAAAATCCTATGGACAGAATAGCCTGGCAGGCTACAGTCCATGGGGTTACAAAAGAGTTGGACACGACTTGGATACTCAACAATGAGGGACTTATTAACCAATCACAATTGGGGAGTAGGTCCTAATTCAAACAATGATTTGTTGTAAAATTAGCAAGTGCAAGAGACAATTGTGAATATGAACTATGGTTAAGAGATGATTTTAATTATTGTTTAATTTTAAATATGAAAATAGGACTGTGGCTACATTAAAATTACATTCATTGTCATTTAAATATTTAGTTGAAAGTATTTTTCTGGGATTTGCTTCAAAATAATGCAGGAGTGAGCATGGAATAAAATGAAACAAGATCCATCATAATCAGTAATTTTTGACTTAGAATGATGCCTACAAGGGAGTCCATTATACTACTCTATTTTGGGCTTCATTTTAAGTGTTTCATAACAAATTAAAGAAACAAAAGTAAACAATAAGATAAAACACAGATTAGACCTTGAAAAAGAGTATATATATTCATCATATTATAATGCTAAGAAAATGGCTCAGAATGTACCACAAAGATACAGAGATTCGAATGAGAAATTATAAAATACAGTTTAATCTAGTTAGAATTTAGTGGTCACAAGTAGAGGGGAATTGCTATTTAAAGAAATTTGGGGGCTTTTTTTAAAAATTAATTTCCAGAAACAGTGACAAAGGTGATTTGTTAAATTCAGCAATAACAGAAAATTTTGATCCAAGTAACTAGTACTACTTCTGGAAAATTCATTGGATTAAGACCAATTATTCTGTCAAAAGGAAGTCAGGTTAGAGATGACTTACAGGCTTGAACATTCAGGGCATGTTCTTGGATGGACTAAATAGCATGGTGTTTGTTCAATACCAGGTATTAAAATGCAAGATTAGAAGTAAAATTGGGAAGGAGAGTTGGCACCACACAAGGGTGATGTATTCAGCAATGATTCATATTGTTGCCTTCTGAATGGTACGGTACAAAACCTAGATAACCTTAGACAGTGGACCTGGAGCCAGATTGTGATGAGCTCATTGAGTGTTATCTAAAGAAAGGATTTTAGTAAAGTAATAATGATCTTCATAGGGGAAAACTAATCAGTTTTCTTCTGCCTTTTTCTCTACCTCTCCATTCACCTTCAACTACTTCCAGAAGGTTGGAAGTGTTAAGGAAAGCTAAGGCACTGAATAGAAGTTTAACCCATGAGCTTGAAAAACTGAGGATTTCCCCTAATCTATACTAATCTATACTCTATATTTTGCTTCGTATCTACAATCAGAATATAAAGACTCTACTCCTTTGCACTCTATGGCTTTAACAACAAAGGTGACTTTCAAAGTCAGGATTGTTTTATTTAGAACTTACCTAGAATGGCATATACAAATTAATAGTTTTAATTTTTACATGTAATTTATTTCACTTTTATACTTTTATTTTTGATAGTTGATATTTTATTCCTTCAAATCAGATTCCAAGGACGCTTCCTGTGATATTTTTCCTTCAGGATTCAGTTTGTATTCATGAATTCCTATTCTTGATCTTAAAACAAACATTAAATTTGTGTATCTGAGAATTGGAAAGCAATAGGTGATAACTAATACATACTTCATAGAATATTTTCTATACTCATTCTTGAGTTTCAATTGAAAAATAATTTTAAACTTCTTTCAAATTATAATGCTAATTCAAGCAAGAATAAATGTTACATTTTTCTATCATCTGTTTTAACTATATTTGATCATCATTGAAATGTACGTGATAAAGTCGCAGAACTAATATGAATGTTTGACCACACTAAATAGCAAAAATATTCACTTTAGAGTTTCACAACTATTTTATGAAAAGATTTATTAAAAATTATAGTAATTTGGGGGGCTTCCCTGGTGGTCCAGTGGGTAAGGGCACCGCCTTGCAGTGCAGGGGGTGCCGGTTCTATCCCTGGCCTGGAAGGATCCCATGTGCCATGGAGCACCTGGACGGATGTGTCCAGCTAACGAGCCAGAGCTCTGGAGCACATTGTGCCCAGAGCCAGTGCTCTGCAGTGACAGAGGCCACTGTGATGGGAGGCCCACACAGGCCAAAGAACAAAGATAAATAAATGAAAGATCAATAGAAGTAGCCAAAAAAAAAAAAAAATTATAGTAATTTTGCTTGGGAGAACTGTGTATAATGTTATTTCCTATTCTTTGGTACATTACATGAGATAAGAGCTTTGAACCTTTAGTCCAGATAGCCTTAATCATTTCTTACTTCTTTTTTTTTTTTTTTAATTTTGACCTCTTTTATTGTTTTTATTTATTTATTTATTTTCATCTGTCTTAATCCTTTGGCCTGTGTGGACCTCCCATTGCAGTGGCCTCTCTCGTTTCAGATCACTGGCTCTGGGCACATGCACTCCAGAGCCCTGGCTAGTAATTGGACACACTGGCCCAGCCACTCTGTGGCACGTGGGATCCTCCAAGACCAGGAATCAAACCAGAGACCCTTGCCCTTCAACAAAGGTGACTTTCAAAGTCAGGATTGTTTTATTTAGAACTTACCTAGAATGGCATATACAAATTAATAGTTTTAATTTTTACATGTAATTTATTTCACTTTTATACTTTTATTTTTGATAGTTGATATTTTATTCCTTCAAATCAGATTCCAAGGACGCTTCCTGTGATATTTTTCCTTCAGGATTCAGTTTGTATTCATGAATTCCTATTCTTGATCTTAAAACAAACATTAAATTTGTGTATCTGAGAATTGGAAAGCAATAGGTGATAACTAATACATACTTCATAGAATATTTTCTATACTCATTCTTGAGTTTCAATTGAAAAATAATTTTAAACTTCTTTCAAATTATAATGCTAATTCAAGCAAGAATAAATGTTACATTTTTCTATCATCTGTTTTAACTATATTTGATCATCATTGAAATGTACGTGATAAAGTCGCAGAACTAATATGAATGTTTGACCACACTAAATAGCAAAAATATTCACTTTAGAGTTTCACAACTATTTTATGAAAAGATTTATTAAAAATTATAGTAATTTGGGGGGCTTCCCTGGTGGTCCAGTGGGTAAGGGCACCGCCTTGCAGTGCAGGGGGTGCCGGTTCTATCCCTGGCCTGGAAGGATCCCATGTGCCATGGAGCACCTGGACGGATGTGTCCAGCTAACGAGCCAGAGCTCTGGAGCACATTGTGCCCAGAGCCAGTGCTCTGCAGTGACAGAGGCCACTGTGATGGGAGGCCCACACAGGCCAAAGAACAAAGATAAATAAATGAAAGATCAATAGAAGTAGCCAAAAAAAAAAAAAAATTATAGTAATTTTGCTTGGGAGAACTGTGTATAATGTTATTTCCTATTCTTTGGTACATTACATGAGATAAGAGCTTTGAACCTTTAGTCCAGATAGCCTTAATCATTTCTTACTTCTTTTTTTTTTTTTTTAATTTTGACCTCTTTTATTGTTTTTATTTATTTATTTATTTTCATCTGTCTTAATCCTTTGGCCTGTGTGGACCTCCCATTGCAGTGGCCTCTCTCGTTTCAGATCACTGGCTCTGGGCACATGCACTCCAGAGCCCTGGCTAGTAATTGGACACACTGGCCCAGCCACTCTGTGGCACGTGGGATCCTCCAAGACCAGGAATCAAACCAGAGACCCTTGCCCTTCAAGGTGGACTCCTTACCCACTAAATCACCAGTGAAGCCCTCCTTACTTAATTTTTAATTATTCACAAAGCCAGGATTGTCTTGTTACCTTACTATGCATTAATTCACATAGAACACTTTCTTTGTTGCTTACAAATACTTGTTATGCCACCAATTTTTTTGCCTTCTTAGGGCATTTATTTTCTATCTTCTCATACTCACCAATAGAAGGCTGTAGGTCTGTGCTCCATTTTCCATACCATAGCACAGAGATCTCACCCATAACTTACTCTAGGAAATTACAAGCTCTTTTTGTATCATAGGCTACTATGAACCCTTTCTCAGAATATATTTTGAATGGACAAGCTTTAAGAGCTCAATGATTACCAATAAACCATATAGAAACAGAATTATTAAAATATTTAAAAGTGAATTTTTAATGACAGCATAAATACTAATCTATTAAGCATAAAATAAAATCTGAAAGACATGTCTAAAAAAAAATAATTTCTAGTAGTGTTGAATATCACAGCACTTTCAAAGTATCCGTAATGACAAAAATGTGATCTAAATGTCTCTGTGATTTCTACTGTGACAGGGTCTACTTACTACTAACATTATTGTGATTTGTTCTCTGCATTTATAACTGAAATAATGATATATTTCAACTAAAGAACAATGAGACTAAAGGTGTAACATTTCCTATCATGTTTATGGATTCTTGAATTACATTGGTGCATTACCCCAGATTTAAAGTTTTGTCTCAGGCATATGAAATGCATTATTTTATTTTCAACTACTACAAAATATTCAGAAAATAAAAATTCTTAAATCTGCTTTTGAAAAGGTCCATAAGAGATGGAAATAGAAAAGTGAAAGGACAGCTAGAGAAAAATAAAGAAGAAAGCTAACAACAACAACAACAACAACAACAACAACAAAAACAGGACAAAGCCTGTGTGAAAGTGAAGCAAAGAACTATCTATTGCTTTCTACTTTATATTTAATATTTATTTCACCTGATTATGACACTAGCTTCATTTTCAGTTGGTTGTACAAATTACTTTAATTCTCAAACCAGGGTTATCGCAACTATACTTTGAAATTCAAAATATGTCCTTCATTTAGTTCACTTGTTTAAAGCCTGAAGTGGTCATTCAGTTTATGAAAAATAAAAGGAAGCAGTTATGACCACTTACCTAACCAAACAGTATTTACTATTTGAATGACCCCTTAACATGAGAAGATACTGGAATTTTTCTAGTGGTTTCTCTTGCTTCTTCACACAGCAGTGAAAATGCCTTGTAAAATATTAACAATAATAATACTTTATATTTGAATTTAATTAGGGTAAATACTTTCACGACAGTTACTGTTTGTATTCTCCCATTAATACTTTGAGGTCAGGAAAACAAGAAATATCATGGTGTAAGTCAGCGCTCCCATAGGAAACAGACAGGACAATGTCTGTCCAAGCCAAAGCCAGGAATCACAAGAACATTCCTGGGGTCCAGACAGCTTAATTCCCTGGACTGAAAGTAGGGTGAGAAAAGGCAGAGAGCGTATCTGAAGAACATGGATGGAAGATACTCAGCACAGTTACATACATTCTATAGATTCCGATCAATAAACATATTGCTCTTAACACTGTTATGATAATCACTGAATTGAAAGAGAAGGACTTCATAGAACATAATTAGAACACTCAACTTTATCCCTACTGTGACAGGGTCTACTTACTACTAACATTATTGGATTTGTTCTCTGCATTTATAACTGAAATAATGATATATTTCAACTAAAGAACAATGAGACTAAAGGTGTAACATTTCCTATCATGTTTATGGATTCTTGAATTACATTGGTGCATTACCCCAGATTTAAAGTTTTGTCTCAGGCATATGAAATGCATTATTTTATTTTCAACTACTACAAAATATTCAGAAAATAAAAATTCTTAAATCTGCTTTTGAAAAGGTCCATAAGAGATGGAAATAGAAAAGTGAAAGGACAGCTAGAGAAAAATAAAGAAGAAAGCTAACAACAACAACAACAACAACAACAACAACAAAAACAGGACAAAGCCTGTGTGAAAGTGAAGCAAAGAACTATCTATTGCTTTCTACTTTATATTTAATATTTATTTCACCTGATTATGACACTAGCTTCATTTTCAGTTGGTTGTACAAATTACTTTAATTCTCAAACCAGGGTTATCGCAACTATACTTTGAAATTCAAAATATGTCCTTCATTTAGTTCACTTGTTTAAAGCCTGAAGTGGTCATTCAGTTTATGAAAAATAAAAGGAAGCAGTTATGACCACTTACCTAACCAAACAGTATTTACTATTTGAATGACCCCTTAACATGAGAAGATACTGGAATTTTTCTAGTGGTTTCTCTTGCTTCTTCACACAGCAGTGAAAATGCCTTGTAAAATATTAACAATAATAATACTTTATATTTGAATTTAATTAGGGTAAATACTTTCACGACAGTTACTGTTTGTATTCTCCCATTAATACTTTGAGGTCAGGAAAACAAGAAATATCATGGTGTAAGTCAGCGCTCCCATAGGAAACAGACAGGACAATGTCTGTCCAAGCCAAAGCCAGGAATCACAAGAACATTCCTGGGGTCCAGACAGCTTAATTCCCTGGACTGAAAGTAGGGTGAGAAAAGGCAGAGAGCGTATCTGAAGAACATGGATGGAAGATACTCAGCACAGTTACATACATTCTATAGATTCCGATCAATAAACATATTGCTCTTAACACTGTTATGATAATCACTGAATTGAAAGAGAAGGACTTCATAGAACATAATTAGAAAACTCAACTTTATCCCTCACCCACATGCATTCGAACACATTCAAGAGGAGCTGTTATTGCCTATCTTTTGGGTAAAAACAAAGGCAGATACTATGGCTCTATGGGTCATATTGAAATAATAAAAGTTTGTCTGATCCCTTTTATTAGAAAACAATCTTATTTAAGTAATTAAAATAACCATTCATATGTCTTAGTTGTTGCTGTTCAGTCATGAGTCACGTCCAACTCTTTGTGACCCCATGAACTGCAGTATGCCAGTCTTGCCTATCCTCCATGACCTCCCAGTGCTTGTTCAAACTTGTGACCCCTGAGTCAGTGATGCCACCCAGCCATCTCATACCCTGTCTCCTTCTTCTCCCCCTGCCCTCAGTCTTTCCTAACATCAGGATCTTTTCCAATGAGTCGACTCTCCACAGCAGGAGAGTGGCCAAAGAGTTGGAGCTTCGACTTCAGCATCAGTCTTAACCCGAACTATAAGTATGGTAAAGGTTTCTCCTTTTTAAGCTGGAAAGCTGCAGTGGGAAAGGGTTTGTGTCAGACAGAGTATCCTCTACCTGGGCTGTTTTATGTCTCTTCCAGTACTGGGGATGGGGGTGCAAAAATAAAGTCTTACTTTATTGATACTATCATGACTTGGCTTTTGTGCTCTCTGGCCTCAGTAAATCCTCAGAGCTGACTTTCACCATGGGCCGTTTATGTGGTGTCACGGGTGCCCCTAAAACTAAAGTCTTACTTCTATGATACTATCGACTTGAGAAACGTAGGTTTTGAGATTTTCTCCCAGTAATACGTTGAGGTCAGGAAAACAAGAAATATCATGGTGTAAGTCAGCGCTCCCATAGGAAACAGACAGGACAATGTCTGTCCAAGCCAAAGCCAGGAATCACAAGAACATTCCTGGGGTCCAGACAGCTTAATTCCCTGGACTGAAAGTAGGGTGAGAAAAGGCAGAGAGCGTATCTGAAGAACATGGATGGAAGATACTCAGCACAGTTACATACATTCTATAGATTCCGATCAATAAACATATTGCTCTTAACACTGTTATGATAATCACTGAATTGAAAGAGAAGGACTTCATAGAACATAATTAGAAAACTCAACTTTATCCCTCACCCACATGCATTCGAACACATTCAAGAGGAGCTGTTATTGCCTATCTTTTGGGTAAAAACAAAGGCAGATACTATGGCTCTATGGGTCATATTGAAATAATAAAAGTTTGTCTGATCCCTTTTATTAGAAAACAATCTTATTTAAGTAATTAAAATAACCATTCATATGTCTTAGTTGTTGCTGTTCAGTCATGAGTCACGTCCAACTCTTTGTGACCCCATGAACTGCAGTATGCCAGTCTTGCCTATCCTCCATGACCTCCCAGTGCTTGTTCAAACTTGTGACCCCTGAGTCAGTGATGCCACCCAGCCATCTCATACCCTGTCTCCTTCTTCTCCCCCTGCCCTCAGTCTTTCCTAACATCAGGATCTTTTCCAATGAGTCGACTCTCCACAGCAGGAGAGTGGCCAAAGAGTTGGAGCTTCGACTTCAGCATCAGTCTTAACCCGAACTATAAGTATGGTAAAGGTTTCTCCTTTTTAAGCTGGAAAGCTGCAGTGGGAAAGGGTTTGTGTCAGACAGAGTATCCTCTACCTGGGCTGTTTTATGTCTCTTCCAGTACTGGGGATGGGGGTGCAAAAAAATAAAGTCTTACTTTATTGATACTATCATGACTTGACTTTTGTGCTCTCTGGCCTCAGTAAATCCTCAGAGCTGACTTTCACCATGGGCCGTTTATGTGGTGTCACTGCATAACGCTCATTGTGAACATCACCATAACCTTGCCTCTAGCAGTGTTTCTCTTTCAGCAGATCATGCTTCCTCCTCATCTTCATCCTACTCGCTTGGTTTCTTCATTTGACACCACCCCACCAGCATCCTGCTGAGGCTGCCTCACCCACGACCCCTGGCTGAAAGACTTTTGGGGAAGTTTCCTTATGTAATTAACCTAGGCCAATTCTACCCATATGCTTGCTCTACATCTGTTCCACAGAAAACCCACATCCTTGACTCTGGTCACTGAAAATAAAACTGTAGCTTATGTAATTGTCACTTCACTCTGGCATTGAGCCAGTTCTTAGTTTCCTGCCCTTTAGATTTTGCAGTCTGTTTTTATGCGACCTACCCTGCTCCAAAGGGTATGTGTTGTTTAGTTGCTCAGCTGTGTCCGACTCTTTTGTGATCCTATGAACTGCCACCCACCAGGCTCCTGTGTCTAAACGTAGAGACTGACTGTGAAACAAGATTTTCTTGAAGCCCATTCTCTTTATGAAATAAAAGGGACATGTCCCTGTTCTCCGACAACTTGCTCCAGAGAAATTGTGTTTATTTACCTATTCATATCATTTTTTATTGCATTAAGTTTGGAAAAATTAGTCTGTAGCAACCTTCTCAAATACTGCATAACTCTAGCACCCCACTTTGGAATGCAAGAGGAAATACCATGATTTTTTCCCCTCAGCTTTTCTAGGCCACAGCCAAAACTGAGATAAAAAGAATATCATTTTAACATTGCAATACACTGTTGTTGTTTTTTCAATTTCTAACACTCTAAAAGATATTATCCCCATTTTCATCGACTCTCCACAGCAGGAGAGTGGCCAAAGAGTTGGAGCTCGACTTCAGCATCAGTCTTAACCCGAACTATAAGTATGGTAAAGGTTTCTCCTTTTAAGCTGGAAAGCTGCAGTGGGAAAGGGTTTGTGTCAGACAGAGTATCCTCTACCTGGGCTGTTTTATGTCTCTTCCAGTACTGGGGATGGGGGTGCAAAAAAATAAAGTCTTACTTTATTGATACTATCATGACTTGACTTTTGTGCTCTCTGGCCTCAGTAAATCCTCAGAGCTGACTTTCACCATGGGCCGTTTATGTGGTGTCACTGCATAACGCTCATTGTGAACATCACCATAACCTTGCCTCTAGCAGTGTTTCTCTTTCAGCAGATCATGCTTCCTCCTCATCTTCATCCTACTCGCTTGGTTTCTTCATTTGACACCACCCCACCAGCATCCTGCTGAGGCTGCCTCACCCACGACCCCTGGCTGAAAGACTTTTGGGGAAGTTTCCTTATGTAATTAACCTAGGCCAATTCTACCCATATGCTTGCTCTACATCTGTTCCACAGAAAACCCACATCCTTGACTCTGGTCACTGAAAATAAAACTGTAGCTTATGTAATTGTCACTTCACTCTGGCATTGAGCCAGTTCTTAGTTTCCTGCCCTTTAGATTTTGCAGTCTGTTTTTATGCGACCTACCCTGCTCCAAAGGGTATGTGTTGTTTAGTTGCTCAGCTGTGTCCGACTCTTTTGTGATCCTATGAACTGCCACCCACCAGGCTCCTGTGTCTAAACGTAGAGACTGACTGTGAAACAAGATTTTCTTGAAGCCCATTCTCTTTATGAAATAAAAGGGACATGTCCCTGTTCTCCGACAACTTGCTCCAGAGAAATTGTGTTTATTTACCTATTCATATCATTTTTTATTGCATTAAGTTTGGAAAAATTAGTCTGTAGCAACCTTCTCAAATACTGCATAACTCTAGCACCCCACTTTGGAATGCAAGAGGAAATACCATGATTTTTTCCCCTCAGCTTTTCTAGGCCACAGCCAAAACTGAGATAAAAAGAATATCATTTTAACATTGCAATACACTGTTGTTGTTTTTTTTCAATTTCTAACACTCTAAAAAGATATTATCCCCATTTTCATAGATATAAAATGACTTCCTTGTTATAATCTAACTAGAACACCAGGTTCTTGAACTCCATGTCCAATGACTTTCTAGTGATATAATCTGCTTATGATAAAGAAATTAAAGTTATGTGTGAATAAGACACTTGTCCATGGCAAGAAAAAGTGAGATTCACTTAGAATACCTGCATTAAATAAATCGTTTTAGAAAAACTGTACCAATGGCATATGCATTTCTATCCTAAGCCATATATAAGATTTAAATTGAAATTGAGAATAGTATTTCTGATTTCAGTTTGTCAGATATTATTGCCCTTCTTGACCATGGCAAAGATTAAAGATGAAAACTCTAACATTTTGCCTTTTTAGTTCGCTGTAAAGCAATGCTACAGACTGAGGCCAACCTACATACTTTATGATTTTTGCTACATTTTTCCAGGTCCTAATTATGAATGCCTAAAGGAGGTAATTCAAAATGGGTTCCATTTTGTAGCAAAGACCTCAGAAAAAAGATTCAGAATGTGGTACCCAGTTCCATGTTTCCTTACTCATATTCCAAAGCCTGTCTATACTATAGGAAATGCCCTTGATCATTGATACTGGGTCATTTTTCCCTATAACTGTTCTTTATTGCTTGCTTCTTACACCCCAGCTCAGCTCCTTGAAAGAGACAGTTGCTTCACCTTTTCCTTCTACCCTAACTCATACATGAAGATTTAAAACTTTCTCCCAAAAGGGATAATACTTTATTCTATATGAGTTTTAAAATGTACATTACCTACTACTTGCAAAAGAAAATTATAGATGACATTTTTGTATAAATTAATTTGCTGGATAAAAGTTTCAAGTGCCACTAGACCCTAAAATAGGTTCATCAGCCAAGTAAATAAAAATATTTTCTGCCTATTCGTACAGCTCTACAGTAGCTTCCACAACAAGCATGGAACCCTTTAAATCTCACTATTTGATTCCAGAGTTCCTGGTTTGTTTCTGAATGCCTGTTCATATGGCCCATTTGAAGGGGTAATACTTTAGTAGCTGATATTATGCTGTCAAGCATCATCAAGTTAACCATCATCAAGAATTTAATAGAATCTATTTAAAATTGAATTACCACTTTTGAGATAGAACTCCAAAAGTCATAAGTCGACAGTGTACTAATGAAGTAGCATTTTCTTTCATCATTCTACACATGCCGTATTTATTCAGTCATATTTTCCAGCCTCATGTTTCCATGTAAAGGAACTCCAGTTAGGGAAAGATTGATCCCCAAGTTCCAACACTTCAATCACTCTTTCCCAAAGGACAAGTGACCATGCACCAGAAAAGTTAATTTGGGAGGAATAGTTAATCATGTTCAGCTCATCCCCTTTCTTCTTTCTATTTTATAATTAAGAGTAATTCTGTAAATCTGTTTACTCCTCAAAGGAAATGTAAGAAAGTCATTTAAATGCAAATTCTGCTTAAAATGACATTCAGCTTATTCAACACTCAGCTTAAAATGACATTTTGATTTCTATGCATTGATCATTCATATCTTATTTCAATATTGCATCTAAAGATGGACTCAGGAAAAAAGGGGGTGCATTATGTATTGGTCCCTAAAAACAGCATCATTACTCAAGACTTATATGGTCCTTCATCAAAACATTCTGGAATTTGAATTTGAAATCCCAATTCAATTGTCTCTTTTAAATTTACAACTCCATTTAAAATTTAAATATAAACTTTCATTCATTTCATTTTTTACAGGCCCTTGATGAGTCTCCTTCATTTTAGTCTGTCTCATACATTAGTTTTTCTAAGCTTCTATATTTATACCTAACTTCCTATGTCATTTATTAATTATATAAATTTAAATTATGATAACCAAAATTGCAGGACTCATGGGGTCACCGTTTGTTTTCATATGCTCCATAAGTTCTTCTGGAACCCTTAAACTTAGCTATGATCTCTTTTCCTGTGGAATCTCACAACACTTTAAATCTTACTGTATTATGTATCTCTGTGTGTGTGTGTGTGTGTGTGTGTGTGTGTGTGTGTGTGTGTAAGTCAGTCGGTCGCATCTGACTCTGTGACTCCATGAACTGTAGCCTTCCAGGCTCCTCTGTTCATGGAATTCTCCAGGCAAGAATACTGAAGAGGGTTCTCATTCATTCCCTTCTCCAGGGGAGCTTCCCCACCCAGGGTGAGTGAGAACATAAATGTATATTTTTGTCTTAAGCTGCTATATTTGGGTAACTTGTTTGCACAGAAATTGCATGGTAGCATGAAAACAAGTTACCCAAATATACCAGCTTAAGACAATAATATACATTTATGTTCTCAGCTTTTTGTGCATCAAAAATCTAGGAAAAGTTTGCCTGGGTGGTTCTGGCTCAGTGTCTCTCTCAACGTTACAGCGAAGAAGCTAGCGGGGGCTGCAGTCACCTGAAGGCTGCAAGCGGTCTGGGGAAAAATCCATTTCCAAAATGGCCCACTCACAAGATGGATGGCAGGAAGTCAGTCTTTCACTAGCTCTTGGCAGGAAGCCTTAGTTCCTTGCCATGTAAACTTTCTAAAAGACTGTGGGGTTGTCTTAGAAAATGGCAAGCCTTAGGAATTTTCTATGCATTGATCATTCATATCTTATTTCAATATTGCATCTAAAGATGGACTCAGGAAAAAAGGGGGTGCATTATGTATTGGTCCCTAAAAACAGCATCATTACTCAAGACTTATATGGTCCTTCATCAAAACATTCTGGAATTTGAATTTGAAATCCCAATTCAATTGTCTCTTTTAAATTTACAACTCCATTTAAAATTTAAATATAAACTTTCATTCATTTCATTTTTTACAGGCCCTTGATGAGTCTCCTTCATTTTAGTCTGTCTCATACATTAGTTTTTCTAAGCTTCTATATTTATACCTAACTTCCTATGTCATTTATTAATTATATAAATTTAAATTATGATAACCAAAATTGCAGGACTCATGGGGTCACCGTTTGTTTTCATATGCTCCATAAGTTCTTCTGGAACCCTTAAACTTAGCTATGATCTCTTTTCCTGTGGAATCTCACAACACTTTAAATCTTACTGTATTATGTATCTCTGTGTGTGTGTGTGTGTGTGTGTGTGTGTGTGTGTGTGTGTGTAAGTCAGTCGGTCGCATCTGACTCTGTGACTCCATGAACTGTAGCCTTCCAGGCTCCTCTGTTCATGGAATTCTCCAGGCAAGAATACTGAAGAGGGTTCTCATTCATTCCCTTCTCCAGGGAGCTTCCCCCCCAGGGTGAGTGAGAACATAAATGTATATTTTGTCTTAAGCTGCTATATTTGGGTAACTTGTTTGCACAGAAATTGCATGGTAGCATGAAAACAAGTTACCCAAATATACCAGCTTAAGACAATAATATACATTTATGTTCTCAGCTTTTTGTGCATCAAAAATCTAGGAAAAGTTTGCCTGGGTGGTTCTGGCTCAGTGTCTCTCTCAACGTTACAGCGAAGAAGCTAGCGGGGGCTGCAGTCACCTGAAGGCTGCAAGCGGTCTGGGGAAAAATCCATTTCCAAAATGGCCCACTCACAAGATGGATGGCAGGAAGTCAGTCTTTCACTAGCTCTTGGCAGGAAGCCTTAGTTCCTTGCCATGTAAACTTTCTAAAAGACTGTGGGGTTGTCTTAGAAAATGGCAAGTGACTTCCCCTAGAGTGAGTGATCCAACAAAGCAAGGCAGAAGCTGCAACATTTTTCATTGCTTAGCGCTAGAAGTCTCTCCCACGATATGCTTTTAGTGATATAGGTCAGCCTTGTTCAATGTGGAAGGCAACTGCATTATAGCGGAATTATGGGGGTTTACCTTGGAGTCTGGCTACTATACACACCTAAACTTGAAAGTATACTTATTTAGGGCTTCCCTGGTGGTCCAGTGGGTAGCGAGTCAGCCTTGCAGTGCAAGGGGCACTAGTTTGATCCCTGACACGGGAAGGTTCCACACGCCACAGGGCCAGCTGAACCGGTGTCTCCAGTTATAAGCCAGCACTCTGGAGCGCATGCGCCCAGGGCCGGTGCTCTGCAACAAGAGAGGCCGCTGCAATGGGAGGCCCACACAGGCCAAAGAATAAAGATGGATGGAAAGAAATAAATGAAGGACCAATAAAAGAGGCCAAAACCTTTTTTTTTTTAAGTATACTTATTTAATTCTGTGCTTTACTAATCTAAATTACTAAATTTTTCATTTATTTCCTTGGCCATGCCACACAGCATGCAGGGTCTTAGTTCCCCGACTAGGCAACTAAGTGAAGGTCAGAGTCTTAACCACTGGACCTCTGGGGAATTACTGAACTTCCAATTACTGAACTATTTAAATGAGCATCCTCCATTAACCATTACTGTATTTTCCCTTTTTGTTGTTACCTAGTGCTGGTGGAGCTATGTGCCCTTCTTGAAAGGGCCCAGGAATTTTATCTTTTCTTTAAGATGAAGCAGCAGATCATTGTTTTGATTGAAGACTTTCCACACTAAACTTAATTCCTAAGATTATTTCCTTGGAACTCAAAACCATAAGCAGGATCAATAAACGTTGTGTATCCTACAACTGGTGAAAAAAATGTTTAAGTTCACAGGAAACAACTATTAAAATTAAATAACTATCTGTTCACTGAACAAGTCTTAACATATTTAAAAGCTTGATCATCATACACAGCATAGTTTCAGAGCATTAAGTAATTAAATAACAAAATAATACCTAAGAAAGAAGGTACAGTTCTCAATCCATTTCATGAGAATAACATTATTGGACACCAAAACCATGTGTGGAAAGAGTAAGAAAATAAAATTACAAGACAACTTCATCAATAATTACAGATACAAATTCTACCCCTCAAAATCAGCAAAACAATTCCACTAATGTGTCAAAAAGATAATAGCCCACTATCATGTTGGGTGTATTTTTTTTATAAAAACTAAAAGTTTGATTTGATTTAGAAAGTTAACTAATACAACTAACAAACTGAAGAAATAAAGTCGTATCATCTCAATATATGCAGAAATAACACTCAATAAGTTAAATATCCGTTTATGATCTAAATTACCAGTGGACTAATAACAGAGAGGAAACTCTTTTCACCAAGGAAGGAACACGCTTTTAAAAAACCTATAATGCATATTCTTAAGTGATGAGCAACAACAAATTCAATAAATTATTGAATGTCTTTATAGAGAAAATTATAAAAATATATGAGAAGTCACTAAAAGCAACCCAAACAGCTGATTTTGGATAGTAAAGATTCAATATTACAAAGTTTCAATTTTCTCCAAATTGATTTATACCTTTGAGTCAATACAATTCCAGGAAAAACTGACAAAGGATTTCCCATGAAACTTGACAACCTGAATCTAAAATGTATATATGTGTGAATATAGACAAAAAGGAAAAAGCATGACCATGTCATTGCATAAATAAAAAATAATTTCAAAAGGGTTGAATATGTAAATGTGAAAGGCAGAACTGAGAAAAAAGAGTTTAGAACAATATAAGGGAAGATTTCATAACATTAGAGGTGACTTAGTCAAACATCTCTCCGGGAGATTGTGAAGGACAGGGAAGCCTGGCATGCTGCAATCCATGGGTCTCAAAGAGTCAGATATGGCTGAACATCTGGACGGAACTGATTGAATCAAAATAAAATGTAAAAATATTGATAAACTTCAAAACAACATTAAAGATTTTCATAAAAACTCAAAAAATAATACCTAAGAAAGAAGGTACAGTTCTCAATCCATTTCATGAGAATAACATTATTGGACACCAAAACCATGTGTGGAAAGAGTAAGAAAATAAAATTACAAGACAACTTCATCAATAATTACAGATACAAATTCTACCCCTCAAAATCAGCAAAACAATTCCACTAATGTGTCAAAAAGATAATAGCCCACTATCATGTTGGGTGTATTTTTTTTATAAAAACTAAAAGTTTGATTTGATTTAGAAAGTTAACTAATACAACTAACAAACTGAAGAAATAAAGTCGTATCATCTCAATATATGCAGAAATAACACTCAATAAGTTAAATATCCGTTTATGATCTAAATTACCAGTGGACTAATAACAGAGAGGAAACTCTTTTCACCAAGGAAGGAACACGCTTTTAAAAAACCTATAATGCATATTCTTAAGTGATGAGCAACAACAAATTCAATAAATTATTGAATGTCTTTATAGAGAAATTATAAAAATATATGAGAAGTCACTAAAAGCAACCCAAACAGCTGATTTTGGATAGTAAAGATTCAATATTACAAAGTTTCAATTTTCTCCAAATTGATTTATACCTTTGAGTCAATACAATTCCAGGAAAAACTGACAAAGGATTTCCCATGAAACTTGACAACCTGAATCTAAAATGTATATATGTGTGAATATAGACAAAAAGGAAAAAGCATGACCATGTCATTGCATAAATAAAAAATAATTTCAAAAGGGTTGAATATGTAAATGTGAAAGGCAGAACTGAGAAAAAAGAGTTTAGAACAATATAAGGGAAGATTTCATAACATTAGAGGTGACTTAGTCAAACATCTCTCCGGGAGATTGTGAAGGACAGGGAAGCCTGGCATGCTGCAATCCATGGGTCTCAAAGAGTCAGATATGGCTGAACATCTGGACGGAACTGATTGAATCAAAATAAAATGTAAAAATATTGATAAACTTCAAAACAACATTAAAGATTTTCATAAAAAACTCAATAAAGAAAGTTAACCACAAATGGGAAAGGATATTTACTTATAACTGACAGAGTCTAACATTCAGAGTATAAGAAACTCTCCTATAAATCAATGCTTAAAAGAAAAACAAACCAAGAGAAAAATAGGCAACAGATGAACAAGTGCTTCCAAAAGAAGAAATCCAAGTAACCAATAAGCAAAGGAAATGGTGAGCAAATTCATTAGCATTCATGGAAAGAAAACTAAGATCACAGTGAGATCACAATGTGGTAATCACTAAGATCACAGTTCAGTAGACTAGCAGAATTGAAGGTCCACAATGCAAGGGTCGGCATAGATTTGAAACAATAGAAATTGTCATACACTGCTCTTGAGTGTGTAAATAGATACCATTTTGGAAAATGATCTGGCATAATGTAATAAAATTAAGTATAAGTGTAGCTAGCAATTCTACTTCTAAAAATATACTATAAAGTCCTTAAATGTACATTTTAAGCATGTATATGAAAAAATTAGCTGAACAGTACGCAACAATGATAACAAAAAAGGAAATACTTCAAATTACCATTCACAGTAAATTTTGTTAATAAGTTGCATACTCATTGTTCATACAATGAAATACTATATACAAGAGTGAGTGTAAAAGAACTACATCTACAGAAGTCAGCATGGACAAATCTCAAAATACATATTTGTTGAAAGAAGTGAAGAAGAATTCACACATCATTTCTTTCAAACAAAATTCTAGAACTAGATGAACTAACCAAGAAATTTTTGAATAATACGTATAGATTATAAAGAAAATCAAGGGAACTATGAGATGAAAATTCATCCTGCAGACAACCTCTGTGACTAAGTTATGGAAGGGATTTAATATGGGAGAAAGAGCACTGAGGACTTCTAAGTAATGGCAATATTTTACTTCTTAGCTTGGTGCTGCCAATAAGGATGCTCATTTTATTTTTTTTAAACTGAGCATAGGTAAATTTATAGATTCTTTAGTAAGTGCAAAGTGATTCTAAAGAAAGAGTATAAATAAAAGTTTTCTAACAGTTGTTTCAGAATGAAGAACATCTTTAGAAATTGCATTATCAAAAAATATAAGTGGCTCAGGAAGTCTATATTTTAGTGTGAAGTTTAAAGTTCTATTTAAAATAATGTACCCTTCTTAAATTATTTTTATAGGTACTCTGAATCCTTAAATTACTTTCAGAATCTTTTAGAATGGAAAAGGTGGATTGTTTTCAATGGATATATCAGCCATGCCATACCATTATTTTGTCACAAGAGGGACTAGATAGTTAGAAAGTACAGTTTTCCCTTCTGATCTTAAGAATATTTTTCTATGTTAACGTTTAAGCTTCACATGCTGTATTCTTGTCAGTGTATATGCTAAACATTGTAATATTGTTATATATAAATGTATATTTTATATCAGGAAACATGATAAATGCAAGTTTGCCATTTTACTTTTGAATGGATAGAAAACTGTATAGAAATTATTTAACTTACTGAATTATTCTCTTTTTTTGGTCAATGGAATACAAGCCAGTATCTCCTAATTTCTAATGCTTTTTGGATCAAATCTAGGAGAAAGAAGGGAAAGAAAGAACAAGGAATGAGGAAAGATGGAAGGAGATGAGTTTATTTTCCTTTTAGTACACCAGAGCTTCCTCCCACCTACTTGAGCAGGAAAAGAAGAATAACTTTTGGTAGGAAAGGAAAATGCTATTTTCATTTATTTTACATTCACTTTTGAAAATAAACACTGATAATATGGGCCCATATATGCTCTGTTCTAATTTATAATGATACATGAGATCGTCATGCTGCTATGCTATGCCATGCTCAAGTTGTGTCTGACTCTTTGAGATCTCATGGACTTTGGCCTACCAGGCTCCTCTGTCCATGAAATTTTCTAGGCAAGAATATTGGAGTGAATGGCCATTTCTAATTGCAGGGGATCTTCTCAATCCAGGGATGGAATCTGTACCTCTTGCGTCTCCTGCATTAGCAGGTGAATTCTTAACCACCCAGCCACCTGGGAAGCCCTGAAACCATCACACTTCTCTAAAAAAGTAAAAAGATCATTTTTGGTGACACTATCCATCCCTCAGAATTTTTTTAAACTGAGCATAGGTAAATTTATAGATTCTTTAGTAAGTGCAAAGTGATTCTAAAGAAAGAGTATAAATAAAAGTTTTCTAACAGTTGTTTCAGAATGAAGAACATCTTTAGAAATTGCATTATCAAAAAATATAAGTGGCTCAGGAAGTCTATATTTTAGTGTGAAGTTTAAAGTTCTATTTAAAATAATGTACCCTTCTTAAATTATTTTTATAGGTACTCTGAATCCTTAAATTACTTTCAGAATCTTTTAGAATGGAAAAGGTGGATTGTTTTCAATGGATATATCAGCCATGCCATACCATTATTTTGTCACAAGAGGGACTAGATAGTTAGAAAGTACAGTTTTCCCTTCTGATCTTAAGAATATTTTTCTATGTTAACGTTTAAGCTTCACATGCTGTATTCTTGTCAGTGTATATGCTAAACATTGTAATATTGTTATATATAAATGTATATTTTATATCAGGAAACATGATAAATGCAAGTTTGCCATTTTACTTTTGAATGGATAGAAAACTGTATAGAAATTATTTAACTTACTGAATTATTCTCTTTTTTTGGTCAATGGAATACAAGCCAGTATCTCCTAATTTCTAATGCTTTTTGGATCAAATCTAGGAGAAAGAAGGGAAAGAAAGAACAAGGAATGAGGAAAGATGGAAGGAGATGAGTTTATTTTCCTTTTTAGTACACCAGAGCTTCCTCCCACCTACTTGAGCAGGAAAAGAAGAATAACTTTTGGTAGGAAAGGAAAAATGCTATTTTCATTTATTTTACATTCACTTTTGAAAATAAACACTGATAATATGGGCCCATATATGCTCTGTTCTAATTTATAATGATACATGAGATCGTCATGCTGCTATGCTATGCCATGCTCAAGTTGTGTCTGACTCTTTGAGATCTCATGGACTTTGGCCTACCAGGCTCCTCTGTCCATGAAATTTTCTAGGCAAGAATATTGGAGTGAATGGCCATTTCTAATTGCAGGGGATCTTCTCAATCCAGGGATGGAATCTGTACCTCTTGCGTCTCCTGCATTAGCAGGTGAATTCTTAACCACCCAGCCACCTGGGAAGCCCTGAAACCATCACACTTCTCTAAAAAAGTAAAAAGATCATTTTTGGTGACACTATCCATCCCTCAGAAGATTTCAGAGGCCAATTTGCTTTCCAGCTCTCATTTCCTTCCTCTTCTCATTAGCCCTTTAAACACCTGGAAGAGCTAGTTTCTCACTTCCTCTTAAATTTGTCTGAAACTTCCACTTAGCATTCTCCTCCATCCCAAGAAGGCTTCTATCTTACCCCTCCCCTGGAGTTACACAAGAGTTGTCCATGAAGGAGTTTAAGGACTCAATGAATAAAAATCACATCAGTTCCATGTTTTTATGTATTAACCATAACATATTCAGACATCAACTCTAAATCATACAATTGTATTCAGGTTTTTATTACTATGGTAATAAATCAACACAAACTTCTGGATTTAAAGCAACAAAAATTCATGCATTATTTTACAGTTGCATAGGTTGGAAGTCCAGTTTATCCTCACCAGACACCAAATACCATTCTAGACAACTTTAATACGATTGATGGCTAGCCAGTGGGTAGCCCCTAAAATTCCTTCTGTGCACTGCTCTGGGCTCACTCTTTCACCTGATCTGCCAGCAGGATACAAAGGAAGTCAAGAAATTGGCAGGTAGTGTTTCTTCTTGGATTCATTCAGGGAGAATTCATTTCCTACTCATGTAAGTCATTGTCAAATTTTGGTTCCTTTCAGTTGCAGGACATAGGTCCCTCTTTTCTTTTAAGAAGGTCTAGAGGCCACACATTCCTTGACTGGTGACTCTCTCCTCCATCATCCAGACCAGCAATGGTAGTTTAGGTCTTTCTCCTTCTATAGCCCTCTGGCTACACTCTCCTCTGTCATCATCTGTTTTAAGGACTCCTCTGACTACACTGAGCCCTCCCAGATAATTTAGGATAATCTTCAAATTTGAAGGTTTTTTATGAATCCCATCTGCAAAGTCCCTTTTGCTATAAAAGATAAAATATTTACAGATTCTATAGGTTATGACATGAGTATCCTTTATGGTGGCAGAGGAGGGAATGACTATTACCAGTATTTTGACCATGAGGAAAACAACTGTTTAAGTGAGGAGTTTATAAATCTACTTATGTGAATGAAAATAATTTTAAAATATCAAGAAGACATTTTTTCAGCAGTCATTATTGATAGTTCCATCAGAAGACCTAAATCACAACTGAT
The DNA here is from genome assembly GCA_022376925.1 of Tragulus kanchil. Classification (NCBI taxonomy): domain Eukaryota; kingdom Metazoa; phylum Chordata; class Mammalia; order Artiodactyla; family Tragulidae; genus Tragulus; species Tragulus kanchil. The sequence continues at coordinate 201,623,486 of JAIOJX010000028.1, read as the reverse complement.
ATGCCAAGTTTCTTATAACATTTGATCATTAATTTTATGATAATATTACAGATAATATGTTTCCCAATTGATTATCAAGTTGAAAAACATGTAGTTAATTTATTATCACAAACTCCAGAAGTACAAACAATGGCCACCATTTAAGAGGGTGTGTTTTTCAGAAAATTGAAAAATGAAGACACAGGTGTGGACGGATTAAGGATCTTTTTCCCAGATTTTTCTCCATTGGTCAAAATGTTATCTTGAAGTCAGTCCTATAAGATCATACATATAATGCTATCCACATTAGGTAATAAATCAACACAAACTTCTGGATTTAAAGCAACAAAAATTCATGCATTATTTTACAGTTGCATAGGTTGGAAGTCCAGTTTATCCTCACCAGACACCAAATACCATTCTAGACAACTTTAATACGATTGATGGCTAGCCAGTGGGTAGCCCCTAAAATTCCTTCTGTGCACTGCTCTGGGCTCACTCTTTCACCTGATCTGCCAGCAGGATACAAAGGAAGTCAAGAAATTGGCAGGTAGTGTTTCTTCTTGGATTCATTCAGGGAGAATTCATTTCCTACTCATGTAAGTCATTGTCAAATTTTGGTTCCTTTCAGTTGCAGGACATAGGTCCCTCTTTTCTTTTAAGAAGGTCTAGAGGCCACACATTCCTTGACTGGTGACTCTCTCCTCCATCATCCAGACCAGCAATGGTAGTTTAGGTCTTTCTCCTTCTATAGCCCTCTGGCTACACTCTCCTCTGTCATCATCTGTTTTTAAGGACTCCTCTGACTACACTGAGCCCTCCCAGATAATTTAGGATAATCTTCAAATTTGAAGGTTTTTTATGAATCCCATCTGCAAAGTCCCTTTTGCTATAAAAGATAAAATATTTACAGATTCTATAGGTTATGACATGAGTATCCTTTATGGTGGCAGAGGAGGGAATGACTATTACCAGTATTTTGACCATGAGGAAAACAACTGTTTAAGTGAGGAGTTTATAAATCTACTTATGTGAATGAAAATAATTTTAAAATATCAAGAAGACATTTTTTCAGCAGTCATTATTGATAGTTCCATCAGAAGACCTAAATCACAACTGATATGCCAAGTTTCTTATAACATTTGATCATTAATTTTATGATAATATTACAGATAATATGTTTCCCAATTGATTATCAAGTTGAAAACATGTAGTTAATTTATTATCACAAACTCCAGAAGTACAAACAATGGCCACCATTTAAGAGGGTGTGTTTTTCAGAAAATTGAAAAATGAAGACACAGGTGTGGACGGATTAAGGATCTTTTTCCCAGATTTTTCTCCATTGGTCAAAATGTTATCTTGAAGTCAGTCCTATAAGATCATACATATAATGCTATCCACATTGATTAGGTAAACTAACATCCAACTCAAGAAGGAAGATAAATGTGAATCAGTTGAAAAGAAGGCTGAATTAGATAAAAACATAATATGGGTCTATTTCTACAGTATTATTTGAAGGTAAGTTCCCAATCAAGTTCACTTCCTATTTTTATTACCCTTGTATACACAGCACTAAGCACAGTACCTGGCATATTGAATGCATTAAATAAATTATAATTATCTTCTAATAAATTATTTTAATTCAAAAAAACAATATTTATAAGATTTTCCATGTGCAATATACAGTAATAAAAATTCCTTATGTTTCTATTGTTCTCTATACATTTTCAGAGTTTTAAAACAAATTGTTTACCTAACAATAATATGAGGACCATTGATAAAACGTTGTAGCTAAGGCAAAAACTTGGCATAAAAAACATGAGAAAACTTTCTCCTCCTCCTATTTGTATTAAATCCTTGTCAATCTGACAGTACTTAATTATACATTTTTGAAGGCACTGACTTATTTGCCTCAAAACAGCCACAAAACTAATCTGGGAACACACATATCTGTAAACAAGTAAAATAAAAGTTTAAAAAAAAAACAGCCACAAAAGTATGTTCTATTGTAGGTTTACAGTAAATGATAATAGGATAAAAATTCATATATTGTGTGCTGTGCTCAATCACTCAATTGTGTCTGTCTCTGCAACTCCAAGCCCACCAGGCTTGCCTGTCCATGGAATTTTTCAAGCAAGAATATTGGAGTGGGTTGCTCTTTCCTCCTCCAGGGGGTCTTAAAAACCCAGGGATCAAACCTGCATCTCTTACATCTTCTGCATTGGGAGGTGGATTATTTACCACTGTGCCACCTAGGAAACCTTTATAGATATTGTAATTTTAGTGTTTAAGTTATGTAGTCTAATACTTATAATACAATGCAAGTAATTAGAAAGAACTGAAAAAATTATTGAAAATGTTCTAAAGCAAATCTTGTTTAACTATTTAAGCTGTTGAATACTGACAAAGTTGTCTTGTGAGGTAATTGGGTCTTCATCTTTGAGATTTTCAAGTGATAAACTATCATTCCTGTTCAAAAACTGAAGTAGATACTCTTACATTTGGTGCAAGAATTAGCTTTAAGACTCCTATAAGATCATACATATAATGCTATCCACATTGATTAGGTAAACTAACATCCAACTCAAGAAGGAAGATAAATGTGAATCAGTTGAAAAGAAGGCTGAATTAGATAAAAACATAATATGGGTCTATTTCTACAGTATTATTTGAAGGTAAGTTCCCAATCAAGTTCACTTCCTATTTTTATTACCCTTGTATACACAGCACTAAGCACAGTACCTGGCATATTGAATGCATTAAATAAATTATAATTATCTTCTAATAAATTATTTTAATTCAAAAAAACAATATTTATAAGATTTTCCATGTGCAATATACAGTAATAAAAATTCCTTATGTTTCTATTGTTCTCTATACATTTTCAGAGTTTTAAAACAAATTGTTTACCTAACAATAATATGAGGACCATTGATAAAACGTTGTAGCTAAGGCAAAAACTTGGCATAAAAAACATGAGAAAACTTTCTCCTCCTCCTATTTGTATTAAATCCTTGTCAATCTGACAGTACTTAATTATACATTTTTGAAGGCACTGACTTATTTGCCTCAAAACAGCCACAAAACTAATCTGGGAACACACATATCTGTAAACAAGTAAAATAAAAGTTTAAAAAAAAAACAGCCACAAAAGTATGTTCTATTGTAGGTTTACAGTAAATGATAATAGGAAAAAAAATCATATATTGTGTGCTGTGCTCAATCACTCAATTGTGTCTGTCTCTGCAACTCCAAGCCCACCAGGCTTGCCTGTCCATGGAATTTTTCAAGCAAGAATATTGGAGTGGGTTGCTCTTTCCTCCTCCAGGGGGTCTTAAAAACCCAGGGATCAAACCTGCATCTCTTACATCTTCTGCATTGGGAGGTGGATTATTTACCACTGTGCCACCTAGGAAACCTTTATAGATATTGTAATTTTAGTGTTTAAGTTATGTAGTCTAATACTTATAATACAATGCAAGTAATTAGAAAGAACTGAAAAAATTATTGAAAATGTTCTAAAGCAAATCTTGTTTAACTATTTAAGCTGTTGAATACTGACAAAGTTGTCTTGTGAGGTAATTGGGTCTTCATCTTTGAGATTTTCAAGTGATAAACTATCATTCCTGTTCAAAAACTGAAGTAGATACTCTTACATTTGGTGCAAGAATTAGCTTTAAGACTCCTATTCCAAAATATTTGACTGCTGTTCTGTTACTTCATCTGGGTACTTACTGTGCTTATAATCCATATATGTCTCATACTGTAGTGAACAATAAGTGTGCCCTATATTCTGTGTGAATATTATGTCAAAAGCCCAACAAATCTGTTCAGTGAATTCCCTCCAGCTGTGAGACAAGTCACTTACATGACCTTCATGGCTTCTCCTTCTGTCTATCTTCATTATGAAGACTGAAAACTTTTAAATCAAAGACTAGTGAATGTTACACATTCATGACTCTCCTGTTAGGATTTTGATTTGATATTACTAAGGAATGGCAATAACAAATCAAATTAAAATGTGTCTCTTGGGGCTTCCCTGGTGGTCCAGTGGGTAAAGAGTCTGCCTTGCAGTGCAAGGGGCACCAGTTCAATCCCTGGCCCAGGAAGATCCCACTTGCTGTGTGTCCAGTTACGAGCCAGCACTCTGGAGCATGTGTGTCCAGAATAGGGGCTCTGCAATGGAGAGAGGCCGCTGCAATGGGAGGCCCACACATGCCAAAGAATAAAAAGATGGATGAAAATAAATATAAATGCAAAAGGCACAATGAGGAAAAGAAAAAAATTAAAATGTGTCTTTTTAAGGAGATAATTCACAGAACACACAAGAGGTAAGGCCTCTTGTAGATTTTTTTAAATTTTGCTTTCACAATGTAGTATTTTTTCCCAAACAATATTTGAGCATATATAACAAATGCAGGCTATCACAAAAAAAGCTTCTCTAGGTAAAATCAAGTGAAAATCTGAGAGGCACGCTTACTCCATATCCAGTCTTGGACTTGACACCTATTCCTCTTCCACCACCATACTTTGCCAGGAAAACCATTCTAAGGAACAGAGTGGGGAAAACAACCAACCTAGTGCAACCTTCTCAACCAACAGAGGACACACCAAAACCTGAAGAGGGGAGAGGGACCTACCCAAACTAAACACTTAGCAGATTGGTATGATGACTAGACCTGGCTTCTCATCTGGCTATTTGATTCTGGATAAGTTATTTAATTTCTCCGAGCCCAGTATCCTCAGATGTAAAATGGAGGTGCTCATACCTACTTCAACAGATCAAAATGAGAAGAGATAGTGTCTAATAAATACTGGATGCTGATGAATGGAAACTACCAGTATTCCTCCTCCAGAGGAAAGCCCCCAGATCTGGGTGAAATAAAAGAGCAAAACTAATGGACATTAGCTTAAAAAAATATATGTTTTTTTGGTTTGTTTCAGGAAAGTAGCAGGTCATCCAAAAAGGCGATTTGGTATCCCCATGGATCGGATTGGAAGAAACCGGCTTTCAAATTCCAGAGGCTAATTGTTTCCAATAGTGAGTACAATTTGAAGAAATAACAATACCTGCAGGCTTTTATTAATATTTCCATTGATCAGTCTTGGTTTATAAATCCCCTTTTGACTTCTTAGCTTATAAACTCACTTTTTCAAACACTTCTGCACTCGATTAGTATGTTGGTGCTAAATAATTTACATAACATTTAGAAACAATGGCTAGATCTACTAAAAGATGATTTATTCTCACAGACTTGCACACTGAATATTAAATGCAAAGATTAAAATTCTAATTAACCATAAATGAATTTCATATATATGAATAAGCATGTAGCAATCCATCTATTATGAAGAAGACATTCTAGTGATATACGTTGTCTTGTTGCTCATAACTATACTACCCTGAATACCAATCATGAACCTAGGAGAGAGAATGATGTAGCAAGAAGACTAGCCATGGAATCAGGACACATGATCCAAATTCTGTCCTTCATTTTCTCATTTCCATCACGAAAACTTACTTCTCTAGAGCTTGTATATTTAGATAACAACATAAGGGTGCTGTGAACATTAAATTAGATACTTGTAATAGTCCTAAATGGTATCAGACACACAATATGTGCAAATGAGAGCAGTGTATAGTTCAAAAACACTCCATATCCAGTCTTGGACTTGACACCTATTCCTCTTCCACCACCATACTTTGCCAGGAAAACCATTCTAAGGAACAGAGTGGGGAAAACAACCAACCTAGTGCAACCTTCTCAACCAACAGAGGACACACCAAAACCTGAAGAGGGGAGAGGGACCTACCCAAACTAAACACTTAGCAGATTGGTATGATGACTAGACCTGGCTTCTCATCTGGCTATTTGATTCTGGATAAGTTATTTAATTTCTCCGAGCCCAGTATCCTCAGATGTAAAATGGAGGTGCTCATACCTACTTCAACAGATCAAAATGAGAAGAGATAGTGTCTAATAAATACTGGATGCTGATGAATGGAAACTACCAGTATTCCTCCTCCAGAGGAAAGCCCCCAGATCTGGGTGAAATAAAAGAGCAAAACTAATGGACATTAGCTTAAAAAAATATATGTTTTTTTGGTTTGTTTCAGGAAAGTAGCAGGTCATCCAAAAAGGCGATTTGGTATCCCCATGGATCGGATTGGAAGAAACCGGCTTTCAAATTCCAGAGGCTAATTGTTTCCAATAGTGAGTACAATTTGAAGAAATAACAATACCTGCAGGCTTTTATTAATATTTCCATTGATCAGTCTTGGTTTATAAATCCCCTTTTGACTTCTTAGCTTATAAACTCACTTTTTCAAACACTTCTGCACTCGATTAGTATGTTGGTGCTAAATAATTTACATAACATTTAGAAACAATGGCTAGATCTACTAAAAGATGATTTATTCTCACAGACTTGCACACTGAATATTAAATGCAAAGATTAAAATTCTAATTAACCATAAATGAATTTCATATATATGAATAAGCATGTAGCAATCCATCTATTATGAAGAAGACATTCTAGTGATATACGTTGTCTTGTTGCTCATAACTATACTACCCTGAATACCAATCATGAACCTAGGAGAGAGAATGATGTAGCAAGAAGACTAGCCATGGAATCAGGACACATGATCCAAATTCTGTCCTTCATTTTCTCATTTCCATCACGAAAACTTACTTCTCTAGAGCTTGTATATTTAGATAACAACATAAGGGTGCTGTGAACATTAAATTAGATACTTGTAATAGTCCTAAATGGTATCAGACACACAATATGTGCAAATGAGAGCAGTGTATATTACAGTTCTGAAAACTTAACTCTAAGGTGCGCCTTATACTTAGTGCTATACATGTACTGTTTTATTTACTCATTATGTGCCATTTAGTAGGTACTATTACTATTCCCATATCTTGAGAAGTAGTACAGTATAAGGGGTAAATGTGCCAGAAGGAGAGGTCAGGTTTTGTATTTCAGATCCTAGGTCATCTATATGTTAGCTGTGACAACTTGCTTAAATTCTGAAATCCTTCTTCATAAAATGAGGATAATAATAATTTCAACCACATTGCATTGCCCTGAGGTTAAATGAATTAATATGCATTAAGAACCTAGAATTGAAAAAAAAAAAGAACCTAGAATTGTGCTGACGTGTTACGTACCCAATTATTATTATTATTATACAAATAAGTGGAAAGCTTAGATATATTAATTAACACATAATGCCACACAGCTAGTAAGTGATGCAAATAGAATTCAATTCCAGAAAGCCTATATCATTAGCTTAGTTTTTAAACAACGTATTTAGCTGCACATGCTATATGTTTTAAATACTAAATCTTTGTTGAATCTACAATCTAGGCAATGTATTTTCGCCCAATAGGGTTTACAGAGGGCACCCTTCCTTCCAAACAGATTAAAACAGCTCAGAACTGCTTTGACAATTTCAGGCTACAGACAGAAAAGCCTGCTTTTTGCTTTTCTCAAGATAATCCTCAGACCAACGATGTGGAGGTCCCAGAAGCATCACATTAGCCTTGAACCTCTTTTAAGTCATGCTGTTTTTCTCCTCATCAAATACTCTCAACCAAAATGCGAAGTCAATATTTTGCTTCAACTTTCTCATTCTCAGAATGCCTGAGTTAAAATAATTTTTTTCTCAGTAGAATCATTGGTCAATGAAGTTGCCAAATTACTGAACGTCCATAACTACAGGAGGACCTACTGAAAAGAGCCAATGACGCTGCCTCTTGAGCAGCACCAACTTCAAAACTCAGATTGAACTTTATCTAAAGATATACCAAGTATGGTTACTCTTCAGGGCTGTTAAAATATGACCACATTATATTTGAGTAGGAACTAACTCATTCCTATTAAACGCCAGGCAGCCCCTTGAACTCGGGTCACAACCCTGCAGTTTCTTAATGTATTGAGAACATTTTGACATTGAGGTAGTCATTAACTCAAATTATGATCGCACGATTTTTCTTTTTAGTAGGTACTATTACTATTCCCATATCTTGAGAAGTAGTACAGTATAAGGGGTAAATGTGCCAGAAGGAGAGGTCAGGTTTTGTATTTCAGATCCTAGGTCATCTATATGTTAGCTGTGACAACTTGCTTAAATTCTGAAATCCTTCTTCATAAAATGAGGATAATAATAATTTCAACCACATTGCATTGCCCTGAGGTTAAATGAATTAATATGCATTAAGAACCTAGAATTGAAAAAAAAAAAGAACCTAGAATTGTGCTGACGTGTTACGTACCCAATTATTATTATTATTATACAAATAAGTGGAAAGCTTAGATATATTAATTAACACATAATGCCACACAGCTAGTAAGTGATGCAAATAGAATTCAATTCCAGAAAGCCTATATCATTAGCTTAGTTTTTAAACAACGTATTTAGCTGCACATGCTATATGTTTTAAATACTAAATCTTTGTTGAATCTACAATCTAGGCAATGTATTTTCGCCCAATAGGGTTTACAGAGGGCACCCTTCCTTCCAAACAGATTAAAACAGCTCAGAACTGCTTTGACAATTTCAGGCTACAGACAGAAAAGCCTGCTTTTGCTTTTCTCAAGATAATCCTCAGACCAACGATGTGGAGGTCCCAGAAGCATCACATTAGCCTTGAACCTCTTTTAAGTCATGCTGTTTTTCTCCTCATCAAATACTCTCAACCAAAATGCGAAGTCAATATTTTGCTTCAACTTTCTCATTCTCAGAATGCCTGAGTTAAAATAATTTTTTTCTCAGTAGAATCATTGGTCAATGAAGTTGCCAAATTACTGAACGTCCATAACTACAGGAGGACCTACTGAAAAGAGCCAATGACGCTGCCTCTTGAGCAGCACCAACTTCAAAACTCAGATTGAACTTTATCTAAAGATATACCAAGTATGGTTACTCTTCAGGGCTGTTAAAATATGACCACATTATATTTGAGTAGGAACTAACTCATTCCTATTAAACGCCAGGCAGCCCCTTGAACTCGGGTCACAACCCTGCAGTTTCTTAATGTATTGAGAACATTTTGACATTGAGGTTAAAATAATTAAATTCAGTTGGGTTCCACATGGATCCTATCACCTTTGCAATCCTGGGTTATCACCCATTTTTCTGAATCCAACCAAAATAGGCTATGGTGAAAAAAAAAATCATACAAGAAACTCTTTTTTCCTATAAATTTTTATGAGGAGTTTTAGACCAAAAAACTCTAGAGAGTTACTAAACTATGAAAAAGGAGTTTAATTAATATAATATTTTCTGAATCACTGTTGCATGCAAACCAAATTAATATATTATGTCCTTAACAGATTTACAGAGTTTCATGACAATCACTGTTATTATTAAAATCTCAAGATAATCATATCTTAAAAATATGTTTAGGAAAGATTTTATAACATACATTTTCTCTTTCCCTTTTTCTCAATCATTGTGGGTTCACCTGCTCAAAAATTGTTTCTATTTATTACTTCCTATCACTATTACCAAGATTTCTCAGACATTTTTTGACTTCCTCATGTGAAGTTTCATGTTTTTATAGTTTAGGAATAATAAAAGCAATCAACATATATTTTAAATTTCCATTTAACTCTTCAAAATTTTTTTTGCCATGTTATTTCTTATTGTCACAATATTCCTTTGAATTAAATAGAAAATATAATATGTGAATCATTTAATAGATAGCTTGAATCATTAATGTACATATAATCATGCAATGAAATCATTTGAGATTCAAGAACATAAAGTCTCATTTAACCTAAATCGTTTTTATTAATGAATGAGAACACAGACTTTGAGAGGAAATTGTTTTGCCCAAAACTTTACAGACTTTTGAACAAAGCAAGATCCAGGACCTAGTCTCAGGACTTCTAAATAAACACTCTCTTTATGATCCATAATGTCTGTGTGCTAAATTGTTATTACTAAGTTCACTGATTATCCATTTCTTAAACAAACAGAAATTGTATCTCAGACTTTGTTAAAATCTTTGTTTCACTTCTGTAGGAGGTTATATACACTCTTTTGGAGCAGTTTTATATGTGGGTTTTCACCTTCTGGGTTTCGCTATAAGTCTTCATACTAATAATGAAACTGGCACTAACACGGAAGTTTTTCTTGGTTTGAGGTCAACTGTAGATACAGCTGCTGTGTGTTGCTTAGTTTCCAGAACAAATGTTAATCTCTTCTAGATATACGTTTTGGAAAGGATGGTAATCTGATTTTCACACAATGTTGTCCTCAAATTGTTAATATATTGGTCCAAAGTTTTGAGGGATTTTTTGTTGTGGTTGTTTTTAATTTTGGCCTCTTTTATTGGTCCTTTATCTATTCGTTTTCATCCATCTTTATTCTTTGGCCTGTGTTGGCCTCCCATTGCAGTGGCCTATCTCACTGCAGAGCACCGGCTCTGGACACATGTGCTCCAGAATGCCAGCTGGTAATTGGACACACTGGCCCAGCCGCTCCGTGGCACATGGGATCTTCCATGACCAGGCTCCAACAGGTGCCCTTTGCACTGCAAGGCAGTGTCCTTACCCACTGGACCACCAGGGAATCCCTGAAGATACTTTTTTTTTAATATTTATTTTACTTATTTGTTTACACCACTTCATAGTTGTGGCTTGTGAGGTTTACTTTTAAATAAGTTTCAGTTCTAAGCAATTCAAATTCAGAGTGGTAAGGCATCATACCACCAGGTTCTCCTGTCCATAGACTTCTCCAAGCAAGAATACTAGAGTGGGTTGCCATTCCCTTCTCCAGGGGATCTTCCTGACCCAGGAAATGAACCCAGGTCTTCCACATTGCAGACAGATTTTTTACCGTCTGAGCCACCAGGGAAGTCAGTATTCAAAATGAGATACCATGATAACAAATCTCACAATCTTTCCACTCCACCTCCTTCTTTGCTCTCGGCATTATTTTAAAAATTTGTGTTAGAGACATGGGACTGCAGAAGCACGTTTTCCACAGCAGTCTGAATCAAACCAGGATCTCCTGCATTGCAGGGAGATTCTTTACCAACTGAGCTGTGAGGGAAGCCCAACATACCTCTCAAATAACAGAAATATTGTGTTTAAATACCAGAACACATTTGTATCTCAGACTTTGTTAAAATCTTTGTTTCACTTCTGTAGGAGGTTATATACACTCTTTTGGAGCAGTTTTATATGTGGGTTTTCACCTTCTGGGTTTCGCTATAAGTCTTCATACTAATAATGAAACTGGCACTAACACGGAAGTTTTTCTTGGTTTGAGGTCAACTGTAGATACAGCTGCTGTGTGTTGCTTAGTTTCCAGAACAAATGTTAATCTCTTCTAGATATACGTTTTGGAAAGGATGGTAATCTGATTTTCACACAATGTTGTCCTCAAATTGTTAATATATTGGTCCAAAGTTTTGAGGGATTTTTTGTTGTGGTTGTTTTTAATTTTGGCCTCTTTTATTGGTCCTTTATCTATTCGTTTTCATCCATCTTTATTCTTTGGCCTGTGTTGGCCTCCCATTGCAGTGGCCTATCTCACTGCAGAGCACCGGCTCTGGACACATGTGCTCCAGAATGCCAGCTGGTAATTGGACACACTGGCCCAGCCGCTCCGTGGCACATGGGATCTTCCATGACCAGGCTCCAACAGGTGCCCTTTGCACTGCAAGGCAGTGTCCTTACCCACTGGACCACCAGGGAATCCCTGAAGATACTTTTTTTTTAATATTTATTTTACTTATTTGTTTACACCACTTCATAGTTGTGGCTTGTGAGGTTTACTTTTAAATAAGTTTCAGTTCTAAGCAATTCAAATTCAGAGTGGTAAGGCATCATACCACCAGGTTCTCCTGTCCATAGACTTCTCCAAGCAAGAATACTAGAGTGGGTTGCCATTCCCTTCTCCAGGGGATCTTCCTGACCCAGGAAATGAACCCAGGTCTTCCACATTGCAGACAGATTTTTTACCGTCTGAGCCACCAGGGAAGTCAGTATTCAAAATGAGATACCATGATAACAAATCTCACAATCTTTCCACTCCACCTCCTTCTTTGCTCTCGGCATTATTTTAAAAATTTGTGTTAGAGACATGGGACTGCAGAAGCACGTTTTCCACAGCAGTCTGAATCAAACCAGGATCTCCTGCATTGCAGGGAGATTCTTTACCAACTGAGCTGTGAGGGAAGCCCAACATACCTCTCAAATAACAGAAATATTGTGTTTAAATACCAGAACACATTTGGATCCTTTAAAAAGAGCAAAATACACAATCATCAACATGTTAACATAACAATAAATGGAAAGTAGTAATCAGATTTTCTCTTTCACTTGTCATGACAATATCATTTCACACAATATTGAAGCTCAAAAGAAACAGAGGTACCAAAAGAACGGAAATGCTGTTTCAGCATAAGCACATATCTGTTACACTTGAAATGTCATTTTTAATACATTTTGACCTGAAATTATTATCTCACATTATTGTCTTTGCTATTAAAAACACAGCATTTAAATAAAAGCTATAGTGAAACCTCATGTAATTAAAGTTTCAGCTCTTCTCAACTCAAGTTGATGGATTTTCCTTTATCTACAGCTCTCATTACCTTTAACATTTTCAACTTTCATTTTTGCAGACACAGCTTCCTTGGGTGAAATGTCACAGAGACATGGAAGACATTTTGGTGAAATTCTTCACAAACTTCTAAGGAACCTTCTGTCATTCTTTCCAGAGATTAAACTTCTGTTCATCACTTCACAGTAGTGTTATAACTTCAAGTAAATTGTGCAGATAATTTCAATGCTTGGATATTTTAAATATATATATACATATATATATATATATTAGTTATTCATGAATGGATACTCTGCCTCAAACCTTACTTTTCTAAGAAAAAAAATACGGTGAAATGTTTTCTATGTGCCTTTATCATTTACATACATGCAGTTGAAGAATAACAACTGAAGACTGATTTCTTTCAGTAGAATTTAGGTTGATCATTGGGGAACAAGAAAAGATGATACTGTGTATTTTATCTTGAAGACTTTTCCTCCTCTCATGTCCTTTGCCTGTGAGTCTCTTTGATAATGATTACAAAATTAGGATTCTCTTACATTGAAATGTCAATTTGGTTCAACCAAATAAAACACAGTTCCACATCCAGAAATAAGAGGAAAACTCTCTGAGCAAAAAAAAAAAAAAAACAGCAGTCATTAAGCCCACAAATTTTATTTTACCAATGAATTGAAAAGACACTGCGGGTCAGAACTCGTTGATTTAAAATCAGGAATTGATGAGTATTATTCACTTGCCAAGTTTGGCTTTCTCATGTCCCCTAATAACTCTTGATTTCTCTAAATTGTAACTTATAGTTAATTAAGAGTAGCGGTGGCTGATTATGAGAATGGCTACACACAGAAGTAACAGATGAAAGTGTAGGGAAAGTCAAACAGGAAACCACCAGAGCACTTGGGGCCACAATCATCAACATGTTAACATAACAATAAATGGAAAGTAGTAATCAGATTTTCTCTTTCACTTGTCATGACAATCTCATTTCACACAATATTGACGCTCAAAAGAAACAGAGGTACCAAAGAACGGAAATGCTGTTTCAGCATAAGCACATATCTGTTACACTTGAAATGTCATTTTTAATACATTTTGACCTGAAATTATTATCTCACATTATTGTCTTTGCTATTAAAAACACAGCATTTAAATAAAAGCTATAGTGAAACCTCATGTAATTAAAGTTTCAGCTCTTCTCAACTCAAGTTGATGGATTTTCCTTTATCTACAGCTCTCATTACCTTTAACATTTTCAACTTTCATTTTTGCAGACACAGCTTCCTTGGGTGAAATGTCACAGAGACATGGAAGACATTTTGGTGAAATTCTTCACAAACTTCTAAGGAACCTTCTGTCATTCTTTCCAGAGATTAAACTTCTGTTCATCACTTCACAGTAGTGTTATAACTTCAAGTAAATTGTGCAGATAATTTCAATGCTTGGATATTTTAAATATATATATACATATATATATATATATTAGTTATTCATGAATGGATACTCTGCCTCAAACCTTACTTTTCTAAGAAAAAAAATACGGTGAAATGTTTTCTATGTGCCTTTATCATTTACATACATGCAGTTGAAGAATAACAACTGAAGACTGATTTCTTTCAGTAGAATTTAGGTTGATCATTGGGGAACAAGAAAAGATGATACTGTGTATTTTATCTTGAAGACTTTTACTCCTCTCATGTCCTTTGCCTGTGAGTCTCTTTGATAATGATTACAAAATTAGGATTCTCTTACATTGAAATGTCAATTTGGTTCAACCAAATAAAACACAGTTCCACATCCAGAAATAAGAGGAAAACTCTCTGAGCAAAAAAAAAAAAAAACAGCAGTCATTAAGCCCACAAATTTTATTTTACCAATGAATTGAAAAGACACTGCGGGTCAGAACTCGTTGATTTAAAATCAGGAATTGATGAGTATTATTCACTTGCCAAGTTTGGCTTTCTCATGTCCCCTAATAACTCTTGATTTCTCTAAATTGTAACTTATAGTTAATTAAGAGTAGCGGTGGCTGATTATGAGAATGGCTACACACAGAAGTAACAGATGAAAGTGTAGGGAAAGTCAAACAGGAAACCACCAGAGCACTTGGGGCCAGTTCAGTTCACGTAAATGTACCATAGTACATTTTAGCTTTATAATAAGCATTCTTCTTAACATTAATCACTCATTTAAGAATCCATTTAATCTGTTTCATATACTGTATTTAATAAAGCATTGAAGAATATGATATATTTGAGAATGGTTTCTTTGAAATGATTCAAATTATTGTTTAATTTGCCTACAAAAAGCATAAGATTTGTATTCTGGAAAGTTCAGTTCGCAGCAAAAAACTGCACTGTTGCTGTAATTTAAGTGTGTAAGCTCAATGTGTGTTGGATATTCTTTAGAAACCTAGACATAACTTATCACTTGGACAAGAGACTTAGCATAAGTTAGCAGAAGTTTTAAAAGTCTCTGAAAACACTTCTTTAAATACTAGTAACCACTGTCAAGCAGAACTGATGTGTGAGAAAAAAAAAAGTTTGGTCAGTAAAGAAGGTTTATTTTAGCCTAAAAAGGAAGAGTGTAATATGAAAGTATAGTCATATTAGAAGGAGAAGAGAGAAATGGGTAGTTGTTGATCTTATAACATACAATCCAAAGAATAAAATAAACTCAGACACAGAAATGAATATATGTAGCATACAGAAATTTATATATAACTTTCTAACTTCTGAAAATCTTTAAATTTAAGGTTAGGAAAAAACTGAAAATGAATGATTCTTTGAATTATAATAGAAGAGACTGAGCAAAGTGAATTTTGAGAAAGCTCATAGATTCTTCAATTTCTGTTCATAAATGTGTATTGACAGTGGTATATGGACAAATATCCTGCAGGGCTCACTGTTTGAAAGGATTATTTAAGTTATAATTTCTTTTGCCTACCTTTCCCAACTTTGTGATGACAATAATTTGAGTATTATTACAAAGAACTTGAACTCGTTGATTTAAAATCAGGAATTGATGAGTATTATTCACTTGCCAAGTTTGGCTTTCTCATGTCCCCTAATAACTCTTGATTTCTCTAAATTGTAACTTATAGTTAATTAAGAGTAGCGGTGGCTGATTATGAGAATGGCTACACACAGAAGTAACAGATGAAAGTGTAGGGAAAGTCAAACAGGAAACCACCAGAGCACTTGGGGCCAGTTCAGTTCACGTAAATGTACCATAGTACATTTTAGCTTTATAATAAGCATTCTTCTTAACATTAATCACTCATTTAAGAATCCATTTAATCTGTTTCATATACTGTATTTAATAAAGCATTGAAGAATATGATATATTTGAGAATGGTTTCTTTGAAATGATTCAAATTATTGTTTAATTTGCCTACAAAAAGCATAAGATTTGTATTCTGGAAAGTTCAGTTCGCAGCAAAAAACTGCACTGTTGCTGTAATTTAAGTGTGTAAGCTCAATGTGTGTTGGATATTCTTTAGAAACCTAGACATAACTTATCACTTGGACAAGAGACTTAGCATAAGTTAGCAGAAGTTTTAAAAGTCTCTGAAAACACTTCTTTAAATACTAGTAACCACTGTCAAGCAGAACTGATGTGTGAGAAAAAAAGTTTGGTCAGTAAAGAAGGTTTATTTTAGCCTAAAAAGGAAGAGTGTAATATGAAAGTATAGTCATATTAGAAGGAGAAGAGAGAAATGGGTAGTTGTTGATCTTATAACATACAATCCAAAGAATAAAATAAACTCAGACACAGAAATGAATATATGTAGCATACAGAAATTTATATATAACTTTCTAACTTCTGAAAATCTTTAAATTTAAGGTTAGGAAAAAACTGAAAATGAATGATTCTTTGAATTATAATAGAAGAGACTGAGCAAAGTGAATTTTGAGAAAGCTCATAGATTCTTCAATTTCTGTTCATAAATGTGTATTGACAGTGGTATATGGACAAATATCCTGCAGGGCTCACTGTTTGAAAGGATTATTTAAGTTATAATTTCTTTTGCCTACCTTTCCCAACTTTGTGATGACTTATAGATTTCTGTCCTTTTCCTCAGCAACTCTTTCCTTTTTCTTCCATTTGGATATTGGTCAGAATCTGTATGCAATGCAGAAGAGTTGGGTTCAATCCCTGGGTCAGGAAGATCTCCTAGAGAAGGGCGTGGCAACCCACCCCAGTATCCTTGCCTGGGGAATTCCATGGACAGAGGAGACTGCCAGGCTACAGTCCATGGGATCACAAAATGTCAGACAGGACTAAGTGACTAAAACTCCACTCCATTGTGCTCCAATCCAACTGAGCACTGCTGCTCCATACTTTGACAAAAGATAAACCTACTTCAGTCTAAAAATCTCTAAAGAATTAAAATTGGATTTTAAAAACTGATTTCCTATTTTCTTTCATTTTTTAAATTCAAATTATGCTTATCGTCTCCATTTTAACTAAAGCAAGAAGTCACAATATATTGATTTACACTCTATTCTAAAGTGTAACACATTTGAGTCATGGTATATGCACCAGACTTTTAAGAAGCAAAGAAAAATGTTGTCACTACTTAGAAGTATTTTATTTCATATTCTACTTTCTACCACTACTTTATACAGAGTAGAAAAGTCATCAGAGGTGTACTAGTTTAAAATAAGACATTTTTTTTAACATAGCAGGAAGTCAAGACATAATTTCTGTTAAGAATATGACGTCATCTCATGAATTTGTACAATGCATTATACACTACTAAATCCAGCTATATGTCACTGAAAGTCACCAGCTTGAGGGGGACTTTTCATTACCTTTTCTTTCTCTTTGTTTCTATGTGAAGCTTCATAGAGAAAACTGTGAATAGGGATTTCTGAGTTCCGGTGTTAATTACATAACCAGCTTTTCATGAGGGATGTTAACTTCTGGCTACACACAAAAAATTATCTAGCAATTTCTACCTTTAATCTACAGATATCTGTAGGGAATTAAACTTCTAAAGCAAATTTTAAAAGATAACAGATTATAAAAACATAACAATAACTTTCTCTAAAAGGAGGAGGTATCAAAAGCTTTTTGAATAATATTACTCCTAAAGTGTAAAATGTTTGAATATTATTCAACTGCTCCAAAGTTAATAAACATGAGATGATGAAACCAGGCATTTTGTTTTTCTTTACAGTAGTATCCTGCTTGTGTTCATAGTAGGTGTAAATATGTGAGAAACATTCAGGCATTATCGAGCAACTATATAATTATGCCCATTTAAGTGACTCCTAACGAGTATATTTAAAGCACTATAAGTACATTACTCAACTTGGAAGTTTTTTGAGCTTAAGCAATATTGTTCATGTTATGTCGTGAGATAGTTTTATCATTAAGCACCATACAATTAACATCATGTAGGTAAACTGCATTTCCCTTGTACTGTGATGTAAGGAAATGCCTATAGGCTTATCTGGCCATCGATAGTCTAATCACTGATATTCTTTAATTATAAAGCCACTTTGACAATGTTTCTGTGTCACCACAGCTGGCAAACAAAAGTGAAGTTGGATTCCCAGCCTGGAATTCATTAAATAAGTTTGTTCAGACATATGCAAGAGTAGTTTGATGTGAAGATGCAAAAAATAAAACGATGACGAAAAATCTAATGAATTTTTATGTTTTCTTTGACATTTTTTTGGTACACTGACTCTAGTCTCACAGACATGCTGAGAGCCTCAATTTCTGATACTGTGGTGAAGGCAGAGATGAGAGTTAAGGAATCCAAAGGTAAATTGCTCTGTTAGAAAATCTTCTTAATCTCTGTCTCTCAAACACCTAGGACTACTTGCTTCTAGAGGCCAATAAACCAGACTTCTGCTCCCTAGTAATGAATTCATTTGGTAGTAAGCATCTCAGTGACAATTATCCTAATGAACAGAAAACAGTAACCAACAGAATCACAAAAAAGAGAAAGAACAAAGATGCATATTTTCCACATAAATTCAGACAATATAATTTAATTTTCCAAAGAAAATTTTTAAATATTTTAATTGAAAGCTCAGCAACTTAGTCATCACTGAACAGAACTTTATGTAGACAATAAATTTATCAAGAGCATATAATAGATGCAGCACTCCCAACTTTAGCTGTACAGTAATTCTGATAATCCATACCATTCAAAAGTGCGACTGATTTGTTACTACGATTCACAACATAAACTTTAAGCATGTAACGTGCTTGATAAATTCTGCTACCATTTCTTTATGCTTGAAATATCTATGGTCATTAAGCAGTAGAGTGGGTAGATACATAACTTTCTCTAATGTTCTTTTTTGGCATCCAGAGGGAAAACTTTAGACACAGTATTTCCAAAAGCAAGCTAAAAGAGAAACAAAACAAAGTCTTCATTAGAAAGATTTTTGATAAAATATTACATTTGAATAAAATAGGTTACGTATGCCTGAGTACGACTGAGTTTTCTAAAATAAATGTTCAGTGGTAGTTAGCCTCATGTGGATCTTTATATTAAATAAATTAAATCAATTTTTGAAAATTCATTCGCTCCACAACACTAGCCAACTTTCAAGTGCTCAGTGGTGCCTGGTGGCCAATGATGAACATAATCGGCAGTGAAAATGAGAGAATGGTCACCTCATCAAAGAAAGGTCTAATGGACAGTATTGTTCTACATTATAATACCTGTAATACAGTTCAAAGCATACAATAGCCCATCCTTTTGGATGTAATCCTCTGCGTCTTAAGTTGGGGTAACTTAAATCCCCAAGAGGATGTCACATAAGCAAAATCAGTGATAAATATATTTCTATTTACTGGAGAAGAAAAGAAGGAAGAGAATTTAAAGTTCACTGTGCAAACTATCAAATGATATTTAAGAATTTTAAAGTTCACTTCAATCTTAAGTGATACTTCAGACTGTCTGCTCAAGCCTAAACCAGACTTCTGCTCCTAATGAATTCATTTGGTAGTAAGCATCTCAGTGACAATTATCCTAATGAACAGAAAACAGTAACCAACAGAATCACAAAAAAGAGAAAGAACAAAGATGCATATTTTCCACATAAATTCAGACAATATAATTTAATTTTCCAAAGAAAATTTTTAAATATTTTAATTGAAAGCTCAGCAACTTAGTCATCACTGAACAGAACTTTATGTAGACAATAAATTTATCAAGAGCATATAATAGATGCAGCACTCCCAACTTTAGCTGTACAGTAATTCTGATAATCCATACCATTCAAAAGTGCGACTGATTTGTTACTACGATTCACAACATAAACTTTAAGCATGTAACGTGCTTGATAAATTCTGCTACCATTTCTTTATGCTTGAAATATCTATGGTCATTAAGCAGTAGAGTGGGTAGATACATAACTTTCTCTAATGTTCTTTTTTGGCATCCAGAGGGAAAACTTTAGACACAGTATTTCCAAAAGCAAGCTAAAAGAGAAACAAAACAAAGTCTTCATTAGAAAGATTTTTGATAAAATATTACATTTGAATAAAATAGGTTACGTATGCCTGAGTACGACTGAGTTTTCTAAAATAAATGTTCAGTGGTAGTTAGCCTCATGTGGATCTTTATATTAAATAAATTAAATCAATTTTTGAAAATTCATTCGCTCCACAACACTAGCCAACTTTCAAGTGCTCAGTGGTGCCTGGTGGCCAATGATGAACATAATCGGCAGTGAAAATGAGAGAATGGTCACCTCATCAAAGAAAGGTCTAATGGACAGTATTGTTCTACATTATAATACCTGTAATACAGTTCAAAGCATACAATAGCCCATCCTTTTGGATGTAATCCTCTGCGTCTTAAGTTGGGGTAACTTAAATCCCCAAGAGGATGTCACATAAGCAAAATCAGTGATAAATATATTTCTATTTACTGGAGAAGAAAAGAAGGAAGAGAATTTAAAGTTCACTGTGCAAACTATCAAATGATATTTAAGTAATTTGACTGTCAAACTGAGTCTTCACATTCTAATCATTAAGTGATACTTCAGGAAAAAAAATCAAACTAATCCAAGCAGCATTTTAATCTTCAAATACACGAATGAATCCTTTTAAACCTTCTGTAAGTTGTTCCCAATCAATTATCTGACAAAGTTAGCTTCATCTAATTAATTATAACTTCCTATAATTTCCTTCAAACTAAATGTTTCATAAAATGAAGACCTCAGGGAGGTGAGTCTTTGATTTACCATTGATTAATGGGATGCACAATAAAAATGAGTTGAAAAACTCATGGTATAGTTAAGACACTCTTTGCCATAAATGATAAAATTCTATCTTCATGCAAAAGTTTCTCTCCCTAAATCCACTTACTCTGCAAACTGTGACCCTAATGGTCATCACTATGAACAAAGTGTTAAAATACCACTCAGAGTATTTTTCCTTCCTAAAAGAGCCAGAGGTTTCTTTCAACAAAACCACATTCAAATCATATGAAAGCAGAAGTTTATTTTCAGGCAGTAAACTGAGAAACGTGGCCCCTAATCCAATCTTCTTTATATATTTTGGAAAGTCCCTTCCTGTCCCTTTGGATATCTTTGAACGTCTCAGTCTAGAAGAAAAATATGAATTTGTATCTATCCAAGATTTACCCCACAAGAGCAGCTCAGTTCTGATGCACAGGTATATAGTTCCCGGTTGAAGAGAATTTTCATGAATTATATCACCAGTTGAATCAACTCCTCAATGTTTATCCATCATTTTTCACTTATGTGGGGGAAAATAACACCCTATCCAGTATTCTTCTGTCTCTTGACATCTATCTTTCTCTTCTAATCCCTATTTTTAGCATGATGCTAGGCAAGGGAGAGCTATATATTTAATGAATGGAAGGATTTTAGCAGGTGTCTGTCAACTATATATTACATTATGAAACAAACAACTATTTCACAGTAAGTTTGAAAAACTCTTACTTTAAGGTGAATCTCTGAGTTCATCTTCATACGTTGTTATTCAAGGTAGACTGCTTCTGGTTATGCCAATAAAAATGACACTTCAGATGTAATGTGAGTTGTTTTTTGTCACCTAACCTGGGTATCTAATTCATGTTTATACCACAAATATTTACTTTGTTCCTACTGTATACATATATGCTTTAATATCTCCTTGCTTAAAAAAAATCACAGGGCTTCCTGGTGGTCCAGTGGGTAAGGACACCGCCTTGCAGTGCAAGGGACACTGGTTCAATCCCTGGCCTGGGAAGATCCCACGTGCCGTGGAGAGACTGGACTGTTGTGTCCAACTACCGAGCCGGGGCTCTGGAGAGCATGCGTCCAGAGCCAGTGCTCTGCAGCAACAGAGGTCACTGTGATGGGAGGCTCACACAGGCCAAAGAACAAAGATGGATGAAACTGAGTAAATGCAAGACCAATAGAAGTGGCCAAAAAAAAAAAAAAAAAATTACAAAGTTTCCTTGACCATTCAAGTTACTCCAGGTAATATCTCAATTTTCACTACACTTCAGAATAAAATTGCTCCAAAGTGTTGTCTGTTGTTAGTCATTCCTTTTGTTTTCTTTCAACAAAACCACATTCAAATCATATGAAAGCAGAAGTTTATTTTCAGGCAGTAAACTGAGAAACGTGGCCCTAATCCAATCTTCTTTATATATTTTGGAAAGTCCCTTCCTGTCCCTTTGGATATCTTTGAACGTCTCAGTCTAGAAGAAAAATATGAATTTGTATCTATCCAAGATTTACCCCACAAGAGCAGCTCAGTTCTGATGCACAGGTATATAGTTCCCGGTTGAAGAGAATTTTCATGAATTATATCACCAGTTGAATCAACTCCTCAATGTTTATCCATCATTTTTCACTTATGTGGGGGAAAATAACACCCTATCCAGTATTCTTCTGTCTCTTGACATCTATCTTTCTCTTCTAATCCCTATTTTTAGCATGATGCTAGGCAAGGGAGAGCTATATATTTAATGAATGGAAGGATTTTAGCAGGTGTCTGTCAACTATATATTACATTATGAAACAAACAACTATTTCACAGTAAGTTTGAAAAACTCTTACTTTAAGGTGAATCTCTGAGTTCATCTTCATACGTTGTTATTCAAGGTAGACTGCTTCTGGTTATGCCAATAAAAATGACACTTCAGATGTAATGTGAGTTGTTTTTTGTCACCTAACCTGGGTATCTAATTCATGTTTATACCACAAATATTTACTTTGTTCCTACTGTATACATATATGCTTTAATATCTCCTTGCTTAAAAACAATCACAGGGCTTCCCTGGTGGTCCAGTGGGTAAGGACACCGCCTTGCAGTGCAAGGGACACTGGTTCAATCCCTGGCCTGGGAAGATCCCACGTGCCGTGGAGAGACTGGACTGTTGTGTCCAACTACCGAGCCGGGGCTCTGGAGAGCATGCGTCCAGAGCCAGTGCTCTGCAGCAACAGAGGTCACTGTGATGGGAGGCTCACACAGGCCAAAGAACAAAGATGGATGAAACTGAGTAAATGCAAGACCAATAGAAGTGGCCAAAAAAAAAAAAAAAAATTACAAAGTTTCCTTGACCATTCAAGTTACTCCAGGTAATATCTCAATTTTCACTACACTTCAGAATAAAATTGCTCCAAAGTGTTGTCTGTTGTTAGTCATTCCTTTTGTTTTATTGTATTCTCCTTAACCAAAAACGCATCAAGTAATTCTTGTCAAAACCATTATAACTCACCATTGTTGCTCAGTAGGAAAGTCTCAGTTCTCATTTTACTGGACTTATCATAGCTTCAGGAACAGCTGAGCTATGTCTTCCTGGAAGCAGCTTTTCTGTTTGAGGTCTGAGGCATTTTCTCTTTGTTGCCTTTTCCCTCAGTAGCTGTTTGTCCTTAGTCTGTTTTGCTAACTCTCTCTCATCAGCCCAGTCTCTAACCTTGATGTGGCAGACTTGGCCTTGGATGTCTCCTGTTTTATACGCATCTAGAGTGATTCCCTAGACAGCTTCATCATAACACCAAGCAAATTTGCAGATACCTGTCAAATTTAGACTTCTAACTTGGGCTACCTCCCCAAGTTCCAAATTTATATACCTAGTGATTTTCTCAAATCACTACCGGGAAGATTTTATTACACATGGCATAACAAACTCAAAATAGCTATAGTAGAGGTAGGATTCTCCAACTTTTTATTATGTTTCTTGACAGTTCCTGGGTGTTCCCCACCAGTCCCATCAAATTAGACTGAGACCATGTGCCTAATTTTGGCAGGTAAGAGTGCATTTGCCTCCATATCTTTCCTATATTGCTATAGGGACACATGGTATAGGCACAAAGTGAAGAAAATTAGCCAAGGTGCACAAGGCTTCATGCAAACATTAAATCTTAAACCAAGTTACACCACTGAGATTGTAAGCTTATTTTATTGATGTAGTTTGTCTAATTTATCACCAAATACACTTTAATAACTTGAAGAAGAGAGCTACTCTAAGAAGAAGCTAAGTTATGGCACAGTCTCAGCAAATGATCAATAGTAGAAAAGGAAATTGATGCCATAGGCTGGAAATGGGAAGAGTCATTTGACAAAGTAACACAGTACGTGGTAAAACTGACATCAGCTAACTGTTCAGATTTAAATTGTGTTCCTCTGACTTCTGGAAGAAAAGTTAGGGAAACAGAATATTGGCAGGGTTTTTTGGTTGCTGATTGATACACCTGGAGAGGTATTACAAGCAATGGTAAACTCGGGGAAAATAGTGTCTTTACAAATAAATAAAAAATAAATAAAAATAGTTCAGGAATATGAGATCTTGAAATATTAAAAGAGCTATATCTAGATATAGAAACCATTAAAGGGGATTTAAGATGATTCCAAGTGATTGAAGCAAGATAAACATCAATTGAAATAAGGAATTTCAGGCAAAAATTAGATTGTTACTTTCCAAAGTATGTTCTTCAAGACAACTTAGTTAGGGGTGAGAATACAAAATGGTTAAAACTGCTTTTTAAAAACTATATAACAATAGTTGAGAAGTTGTCTAAATTGGTACAAGAACATCATCATCCAGGATGCCATAAACCCTAGAACTAAAAATATATTTGACGCTTTAAGATAAAATAAACCTCCAGCTTTGTGACAGTAGGAGGAGACCTGAGAAAACCATTCAGTCTTCAAAGAGAATGTCCCTCAGAAAGTACATAAGCTGTGTTCAGGGATGAAAATGAAAGAAAAGTCAAAAAGCAGAAGCTTCAGAAAAGATGGAGCCAGTAGAAATAACACAATGAACAAGGCCTCCTCCTACACACTAGTAGGTGCTAAGCAAGAAACCTCTCTCCATTTCCAAGGTAAAAGACCTTTATAGTATTTGCATAGTGGTATTTGACAGTCCTGGGTGTTCCCCACCAGTCCCATCAAATTAGACTGAGACCATGTGCCTAATTTTGGCAGGTAAGAGTGCATTTGCCTCCATATCTTTCCTATATTGCTATAGGGACACATGGTATAGGCACAAAGTGAAGAAAATTAGCCAAGGTGCACAAGGCTTCATGCAAACATTAAATCTTAAACCAAGTTACACCACTGAGATTGTAAGCTTATTTTATTGATGTAGTTTGTCTAATTTATCACCAAATACACTTTAATAACTTGAAGAAGAGAGCTACTCTAAGAAGAAGCTAAGTTATGGCACAGTCTCAGCAAATGATCAATAGTAGAAAAGGAAATTGATGCCATAGGCTGGAAATGGGAAGAGTCATTTGACAAAGTAACACAGTACGTGGTAAAACTGACATCAGCTAACTGTTCAGATTTAAATTGTGTTCCTCTGACTTCTGGAAGAAAAGTTAGGGAAACAGAATATTGGCAGGGTTTTTTGGTTGCTGATTGATACACCTGGAGAGGTATTACAAGCAATGGTAAACTCGGGGAAAATAGTGTCTTTACAAATAAATAAAAAATAAATAAAAATAGTTCAGGAATATGAGATCTTGAAATATTAAAAGAGCTATATCTAGATATAGAAACCATTAAAGGGGATTTAAGATGATTCCAAGTGATTGAAGCAAGATAAACATCAATTGAAATAAGGAATTTCAGGCAAAAATTAGATTGTTACTTTCCAAAGTATGTTCTTCAAGACAACTTAGTTAGGGGTGAGAATACAAAATGGTTAAAACTGCTTTTTAAAAACTATATAACAATAGTTGAGAAGTTGTCTAAATTGGTACAAGAACATCATCATCCAGGATGCCATAAACCCTAGAACTAAAAATATATTTGACGCTTTAAGATAAAATAAACCTCCAGCTTTGTGACAGTAGGAGGAGACCTGAGAAAACCATTCAGTCTTCAAAGAGAATGTCCCTCAGAAAGTACATAAGCTGTGTTCAGGGATGAAAATGAAAGAAAAAGTCAAAAAAGCAGAAGCTTCAGAAAAGATGGAGCCAGTAGAAATAACACAATGAACAAGGCCTCCTCCTACACACTAGTAGGTGCTAAGCAAGAAACCTCTCTCCATTTCCAAGGTAAAAGACCTTTATAGTATTTGCATAGTGGTATTTCAGAATTGCTGAAGATCAGCATTCACGTCTCTTGTTCTTTATGAATAAGACGATTGATTATTGTTATCATTTCCCTGTTCCTATGACAATTACTGAATTTGTCCTCTTAGCTAAGAAGTCTGTGAATGAAGAGGAGTCACCCTGTACTTGACAAATATTAGTAAGTGTCTCCTAGAGAGCCTGTTCTTTGTTCTGGGTGCAGTGCTGGAAGGAATTTAGAATTGTTTCTAATGAGAGTCAATTGAGTGCAGTCTATGAGGTTAAGAAAAGATCAAAGGATTGACTGTGGCAAAGGTAGTACTCCCCATGAACTTTTATAAGTGTTTTCTAACTTATATTAGCTTGTTTTACCAATATTTTTGTGGCAACTCAAATGGCTAACCAAAGGCAGTGGATTGGTAGAATTGATACGTGTCCCTGAAAATGACTTCTGAACTGAGACCTGAGATGCATCCTCTAACCCTCTCCTTCATCTTGGTAATGTTGGAGGCAGTCAAGTTACAGTAACAATCTAGATAATACAGTCACAAAATAGAAGAGGCTTGTATTAGTACTATGTGCATTGAGCTTTAGGGCTTCATGATGTTAAACCCCTGAGATTTGGACTAAAATTGGTAACACATCACAACCTAGGCCATATTGACTATGAAAAGGTCCATCAAATCTCTACTTCAACTCTTTTCCATCACCAAATCCTCCTACCATGTTGCCTCCTGCAGCTCTCTGTCCATGGAATTCTCCAGGCAAGAGTACTGGAGTGGGTAGCCATTCCCTTCTCCAAGGGATTTTCCCTACTCAGGGACCAAACCCAGGTCTCCCACATTGCAAACAGATTCTTCACCATCTGAGGTATCAGTGAAGCCCTCAATTAATAGAAATTGCCCTTTTTCCAGTAATTATTTAGAACAAAACCTTTTAGTCATTTATGAACCTTCTTCCTTTTTCCTACAAATTACATATAATCCTAGAGCAAATCTTATTGACTTTTTTTTTTCCAAAATATATCTAGAATCACACTTCTTCTTATTGACTCACTACTGCCACCCTAATTCAACGTACCTAATTCAAGGTACCACCGTTTATTATCTGGACCCTTAAATTAGCGTCATTAAATGTCTCTCTGCTTCCATCTTCGCCCCTCTTTGCAATGCATTCAATAGTAGTGTAGCTTTGTTCCTATGACAATTACTGAATTTGTCCTCTTAGCTAAGAAGTCTGTGAATGAAGAGGAGTCACCCTGTACTTGACAAATATTAGTAAGTGTCTCCTAGAGAGCCTGTTCTTTGTTCTGGGTGCAGTGCTGGAAGGAATTTAGAATTGTTTCTAATGAGAGTCAATTGAGTGCAGTCTATGAGGTTAAGAAAAGATCAAAGGATTGACTGTGGCAAAGGTAGTACTCCCCATGAACTTTTATAAGTGTTTTCTAACTTATATTAGCTTGTTTTACCAATATTTTTGTGGCAACTCAAATGGCTAACCAAAGGCAGTGGATTGGTAGAATTGATACGTGTCCCTGAAAATGACTTCTGAACTGAGACCTGAGATGCATCCTCTAACCCTCTCCTTCATCTTGGTAATGTTGGAGGCAGTCAAGTTACAGTAACAATCTAGATAATACAGTCACAAAATAGAAGAGGCTTGTATTAGTACTATGTGCATTGAGCTTTAGGGCTTCATGATGTTAAACCCCTGAGATTTGGACTAAAATTGGTAACACATCACAACCTAGGCCATATTGACTATGAAAAGGTCCATCAAATCTCTACTTCAACTCTTTTCCATCACCAAATCCTCCTACCATGTTGCCTCCTGCAGCTCTCTGTCCATGGAATTCTCCAGGCAAGAGTACTGGAGTGGGTAGCCATTCCCTTCTCCAAGGGATTTTCCCTACTCAGGGACCAAACCCAGGTCTCCCACATTGCAAACAGATTCTTCACCATCTGAGGTATCAGTGAAGCCCTCAATTAATAGAAATTGCCCTTTTTCCAGTAATTATTTAGAACAAAACCTTTTAGTCATTTATGAACCTTCTTCCTTTTTCCTACAAATTACATATAATCCTAGAGCAAATCTTATTGACTTTTTTTTTTCCAAAATATATCTAGAATCACACTTCTTCTTATTGACTCACTACTGCCACCCTAATTCAACGTACCTAATTCAAGGTACCACCGTTTATTATCTGGACCCTTAAATTAGCGTCATTAAATGTCTCTCTGCTTCCATCTTCGCCCCTCTTTGCAATGCATTCTCCACAAACCATCAAGAGTAGTTTTGTGAAAGCTTATTTCATATTACTCATTTGCTCCAAATTTTCAGTGATTTTTCATATGATAGTTGTTGTTCAGTCACTAAGTCATGTCCAACTCTTTGCGACTCCATGAATTGAATGTAAGGATTGAGAAGTACACACCAGGCTCCTCTGTTCTCTCCTATCTCTTAGAGTTTACTCAAATTCGTGTCCATTAAGTCACTGATGCTATCTAACTATCTCATTCCCTATCAACCTCTTTTCTTTTTGCCTTCAATCTTTCCCAGTGTATGATAGTTAGTAAAGGCTAAAGTCCTTAAAATGTCTCAAAAAGTCTCTCCCTTCCACCTTCCAATATATCTCCTACCAATGTCCTTCAGGCTCACTAGTTAAATCACTTGGTAGTTGGGTTATTTTCAGCATGTAATTTAGCCTCTCTGAGATGTAATTTTCCCATCTTTAAAATAGACATAGTAATAGATATCTTATGGTGATTATGATAAGAATAAAATAATAATTATGGTAATAATGATCAAAAAGATTTTTTAAAGTTAGGCTTGCAGAGTACTGATTATGTGCCAGACATTGTTCTAAATGCCTTTCATATATTAACTCATAAATAATCCTCCTAACAATGCCATAAAGATAATTATTATTATTTGTATTTGGGGACAAAGAACATGAGGCACAGGATATTAGATAATTGCCCAAGGTCACACATAGTATATGTCAATTTTAAGATTTAAACCCAGGCAGTCTAACTACAGAATTTACTTGACCATAACATTTTGAGAGAGTAAAATATGAAATTTCTGGTATATGCTAAGTATTTTTAAAATATTATTTCATCTTCTTCCATTGTGAAAACAGATGTTTTTGTTTGTTTTTGTTTTCTTGCAGAAGTTAAAGACACACCTGAGAGGAAGGGGACAAGTAAAAATGAGTGAAAGATGCCTTAGCAAATCTCACAGCACTACATGAATGAAGAAATATACCTGCAATTTTTTCAAATACAAGAATTTTCCAGGAGTGTTATAAAAAGTTATAGTGACCCAAAAGACTAATACTTCTAAAATTAAATATTATGAATCAAAGCTTGGACCAAGTGTTATAGCAATGAGGATGTTCCTTACTTCAGTAAAAATACTCTAAAATTCTGAATTGACTTAAAACTTGATTATTTCGATTTGTGATCCTCCCAGCCCCAGTGTTTAAGTAAAATAGTGAAGGCAAGACACAGTTCTAAACAATAAAGGTGTAATTTTACTTAAATCTGGAATATAAGACCTTGTTAACTGCTGTGGTATATACGATAGAGTTCACATATATTGGATGTCTTCATTGGAATGTTCTTTTAAATACAAACTTTGATATTGATCATCAACATAAGACAAATAAGCATCAAGGTAATTTCTTCCCTCTCAGAAATTGTTGCAAAAGTAATCTTTCAAAATTCAATTTTAAGACTTTGAGATAAAAACATACCTCTTTTATTAGGATGGGAAGAAGATAGACCATCTTTAACATAAGACATTTCAGCATCCTTTGCCTCCACGAGCTGTTCTTTTAGCTTTTCCAGCTGTTAAAAATCAAATAAGAAAACTATTAGTCTTTAATTACAATGCCACTTTCTATTAAAGAAGAAATAGCAAAAAAAAAAAAAGATGAAGGAAAGATGGACAAAAGGAAGGAGAGAAGAGGAACAGAAACAGAAACAACTGATTACTCAACAAAAGAGCAATAAAAGAAAATAAAATTAATGAAATAGCAAAATAAAAGGAAAGTCACATTTAAAAACTGACTGGGAAAGGTCCATGACTCAACAATCAGGAACAATATGTTTATGGTGAAGGAAGTTGAGCCTCAGTCTTCATTACTGGTCACCTAAAATGACCAGTCATTTTGAGATAAAATATGAAATTTCTGGTATATGCTAAGTTTTTAAATTTTTCTTTTGAAAACAGATGTTTTGTTTGTTTTGTTTTCTTGCAGAAGTTAAAGACACACCTGAGAGGAAGGGGACAAGTAAAAATGAGTGAAAGATGCCTTAGCAAATCTCACAGCACTACATGAATGAAGAAATATACCTGCAATTTTTTCAAATACAAGAATTTTCCAGGAGTGTTATAAAAAGTTATAGTGACCCAAAAGACTAATACTTCTAAAATTAAATATTATGAATCAAAGCTTGGACCAAGTGTTATAGCAATGAGGATGTTCCTTACTTCAGTAAAAATACTCTAAAATTCTGAATTGACTTAAAACTTGATTATTTCGATTTGTGATCCTCCCAGCCCCAGTGTTTAAGTAAAATAGTGAAGGCAAGACACAGTTCTAAACAATAAAGGTGTAATTTTACTTAAATCTGGAATATAAGACCTTGTTAACTGCTGTGGTATATACGATAGAGTTCACATATATTGGATGTCTTCATTGGAATGTTCTTTTAAATACAAACTTTGATATTGATCATCAACATAAGACAAATAAGCATCAAGGTAATTTCTTCCCTCTCAGAAATTGTTGCAAAAGTAATCTTTCAAAATTCAATTTTAAGACTTTGAGATAAAAACATACCTCTTTTATTAGGATGGGAAGAAGATAGACCATCTTTAACATAAGACATTTCAGCATCCTTTGCCTCCACGAGCTGTTCTTTTAGCTTTTCCAGCTGTTAAAAATCAAATAAGAAAACTATTAGTCTTTAATTACAATGCCACTTTCTATTAAAGAAGAAATAGCAAAAAAAAAAAAAGATGAAGGAAAGATGGACAAAAGGAAGGAGAGAAGAGGAACAGAAACAGAAACAACTGATTACTCAACAAAAGAGCAATAAAAGAAAATAAAATTAATGAAATAGCAAAATAAAAGGAAAGTCACATTTAAAAACTGACTGGGAAAGGTCCATGACTCAACAATCAGGAACAATATGTTTATGGTGAAGGAAGTTGAGCCTCAGTCTTCATTACTGGTCACCTAAAATGACCAGTCCTTTTCAAGGTGTTTCAAAGACATATAAATGTTTGAGTTTTCTGAAATATTTGTCCTTTCTAACAGGAAAGGAGAAATATTTTGAGACCCCAGGATTACCATCCAGAGTGTAAGTCAAGTTAATTTTTAGCGAGATCACTGATTGCCTAAAGCCTGAACCTAACTACCAAAATAGAATTCAGCTTGAGCTACTGCATGTATCCATGTCCTGGATGCTATGAACAGATGGAGCATACATGTCTTTGACAGCCACACAGTTTATGATAATGAATTTGCATGCAGCTGTGCTTGAAAGAGTTAGGAAATCGTCTAATCCAAAGGTTTTCAAATTTCTTCATACCAAGGAGTTGGGAAATAAGGTTGTAAGGGGCTCCCTGTAGCAAGGCCAAATATGGGCCAAGAATGCAGCACTTGACTCTCTCTCCTCCCCATCTACCTGCTTCAAGCAAGACAGCTCCACTTTTATATGTTTCCTTAACTGGGACCACATACAATTTTGTTTGGAAAAACATAATATTTAAACGTTAGAAAGTAATAATAACTTTTGAAACCCACCAGTCTAATTATAGCCTCCATTTTACAGATGAGGAGACTTAGGTCCAGAGAATTTTATTGCTTCCATGGTCTCCTAGGTTATTGAAGAGCTAGGTCTAAAATCCAGATTTCTTGACATTGTATCCAACAATCACTTCAGTTATAGTATGGTCTTGTTTTCTTCTTCTTTTTCTTTGTGGTAGAATTTTATTATTTTTCCTAGTGAATTACCTCACTCTTTTTCTAGCAAGAATAATAGTTTTACAATATAGGGTGAATAATTTTAAAAACTACTGTGGCACAAGGCAATAAGACTAAAGATCAACTACAGGAAAAAATCCGCTAAAAACACAAACCCATGGAGATTAAACAACACATACCTAAAACACAAACTGATTACTAAACAAATCAGAGGAGAAATTTAAAATTCCTAGAAGAAAATGACAAGGAACACCCGACAGTGCAAAACCTGTGGGATACTGCAAAAGCAGTTCTAACTCAGGAACAATATGTTTATGGTGAAGGAAGTTGAGCCTCAGTCTTCATTATTCAAAGGTTTTGTTTCAAAGACATATAAATGTTTGAGTTTTCTGAAATATTTGTCCTTTCTAACAGGAAAGGAGAAATATTTTGAGACCCCAGGATTACCATCCAGAGTGTAAGTCAAGTTAATTTTTAGCGAGATCACTGATTGCCTAAAGCCTGAACCTAACTACCAAAATAGAATTCAGCTTGAGCTACTGCATGTATCCATGTCCTGGATGCTATGAACAGATGGAGCATACATGTCTTTGACAGCCACACAGTTTATGATAATGAATTTGCATGCAGCTGTGCTTGAAAGAGTTAGGAAATCGTCTAATCCAAAGGTTTTCAAATTTCTTCATACCAAGGAGTTGGGAAATAAGGTTGTAAGGGGCTCCCTGTAGCAAGGCCAAATATGGGCCAAGAATGCAGCACTTGACTCTCTCTCCTCCCCATCTACCTGCTTCAAGCAAGACAGCTCCACTTTTATATGTTTCCTTAACTGGGACCACATACAATTTTGTTTGGAAAAACATAATATTTAAACGTTAGAAAGTAATAATAACTTTTGAAACCCACCAGTCTAATTATAGCCTCCATTTTACAGATGAGGAGACTTAGGTCCAGAGAATTTTATTGCTTCCATGGTCTCCTAGGTTATTGAAGAGCTAGGTCTAAAATCCAGATTTCTTGACATTGTATCCAACAATCACTTCAGTTATAGTATGGTCTTGTTTTCTTCTTCTTTTTCTTTGTGGTAGAATTTTATTATTTTTCCTAGTGAATTACCTCACTCTTTTTCTAGCAAGAATAATAGTTTTACAATATAGGGTGAATAATTTTAAAAACTACTGTGGCACAAGGCAATAAGACTAAAGATCAACTACAGGAAAAAAATCCGCTAAAAACACAAACCCATGGAGATTAAACAACACATACCTAAAACACAAACTGATTACTAAACAAATCAGAGGAGAAATTTAAAATTCCTAGAAGAAAATGACAAGGAACACCCGACAGTGCAAAACCTGTGGGATACTGCAAAAGCAGTTCTAAGAGGGAACTTTACAGCAATATGATCCTACCTCAAGAAACAAGAAAAATACCAAACAGACAGCCTAATTCTACATTTAAAACAGTTGGAGAAAGAAGAACAAAAACACCCCAAAGTTAGCAGAATAAAAGAAAGCATAAAGATCAGAGCAGAAATAAATGAAAAAGAAACGAAAGAAACAACAGTAAAGATAAATAAAACAAAAAGCTGGTTCTTTGAAAAGGTAAACAAAATTGACAAACCACTGGCCAGACTCATCAAGAAAAAAAGAGAGAAGAATTAGATCAACAAAATCAAAAATAAAAAGGACAGATTACAACAGATAATGCAGAGGTACAAAGGATTCTAAGAGACTATTATGAACAACTATATGGCAAAAAACTGGACAACCTGGAAGAAATGGACAGTTTCTTGGAAAAGATTAATTTCCCAAGATTGAACCAGGAAAAAATAGAAACTATGAACAACCCAATCACAAGCTCAGAAATAGACCTTGTGATCAAAAATCTACCCAAAAATAAAAGCCCAGGACCAGATGGCTTCACAGCCAAAGTCTACCAAACATTTAAAGAAGAGCTAATGCCTGTCCTTCTAAAACTCTTCCAAAAAATTGCACAGGAAGGAACACTTCCAAACACATTCTACGAGACCACCATCACCCTGATACCAAAGCCAGGCAAAGACAAAACAAAGAAAGAAAATTATAGACCAATTTCACTGATGAACGTAGATGCCAAAATTCTCAGCAAAATCCTAGTAAACAGAATTCAACAACCAAAAACCTCATACATCACGATCAAGTCGGGTTCATCCCAGGCATGCAAGGATTCTTCAATATCCACAAATCAATCAATGTGATACACCATATCAACAAACTGAGACAAAAACTACATGATAATCTCAATAGAGGCAGAAAAAGCCTTTGACAAAATCCAACACCCATATATGATTAAAAAAAAAAAAAAAAAAAAAAAAAAACCTCTTCAAAAATGGGCATAGAAGGGTCCTATCTCAACATAGCGAAAGTCATATATGAGATGCCCACAGTGAACATTATTCTCAATGGTGAGAAACTGAAAGCATTCCCTCTAAGATCAGGAACAAGACAAGGGTGCCCACTTTCACCACTATTATTCAACATAGTCCTGGAAGTTCTAGCAACAGAAATAAGAGAAGAAAAAGAAATCAAAGGAATCCAGATTGGAAAAGAAGAACAAAAACACCCCAAAGTTAGCAGAATAAAAGAAAGCATAAAGATCAGAGCAGAAATAAATGAAAAAGAAACGAAAGAAACAACAGTAAAGATAAATAAAACAAAAAGCTGGTTCTTTGAAAAGGTAAACAAAATTGACAAACCACTGGCCAGACTCATCAAGAAAAAAAGAGAGAAGAATTAGATCAACAAAATCAAAAATAAAAAGGACAGATTACAACAGATAATGCAGAGGTACAAAGGATTCTAAGAGACTATTATGAACAACTATATGGCAAAAAACTGGACAACCTGGAAGAAATGGACAGTTTCTTGGAAAAGATTAATTTCCCAAGATTGAACCAGGAAAAAATAGAAACTATGAACAACCCAATCACAAGCTCAGAAATAGACCTTGTGATCAAAAATCTACCCAAAATAAAAGCCCAGGACCAGATGGCTTCACAGCCAAAGTCTACCAAACATTTAAAGAAGAGCTAATGCCTGTCCTTCTAAAACTCTTCCAAAAAATTGCACAGGAAGGAACACTTCCAAACACATTCTACGAGACCACCATCACCCTGATACCAAAGCCAGGCAAAGACAAAACAAAGAAAGAAAATTATAGACCAATTTCACTGATGAACGTAGATGCCAAAATTCTCAGCAAAATCCTAGTAAACAGAATTCAACAACCAAAAACCTCATACATCACGATCAAGTCGGGTTCATCCCAGGCATGCAAGGATTCTTCAATATCCACAAATCAATCAATGTGATACACCATATCAACAAACTGAGACAAAAACTACATGATAATCTCAATAGAGGCAGAAAAAGCCTTTGACAAAATCCAACACCCATATATGATTAAAAAAAAAAAAAAAAAAAAAAAAACCTCTTCAAAAATGGGCATAGAAGGGTCCTATCTCAACATAGCGAAAGTCATATATGAGAAGCCCACAGTGAACATTATTCTCAATGGTGAAAAACTGAAAGCATTCCCTCTAAGATCAGGAACAAGACAAGGGTGTCCACTTTCACCACTATTATTCAACATAGTCCTAGAAGTTCTAGCAACAGCTTAGAGAAGAAAAAGAAATAAAAGGAATCCAGATTGGAAAAGAAGAAGTAAAACTCTCTCTATTAGCAAATGACACGATATTATACATAGAATATCCCAAAGACATTATTACAAAACTACTGGAGCTAATCAACAAATTCAGCAAAGTTGCAGGATGCAAAATCAATATACAGAAATAACTCGCATTCCTATACACAAACAATGAAAAATCAGAAAATGAAATCAAAAACTCAATCCCCTTCACCATTGCAACCAAAAGAATCAAATATCTAGGACTAAACCTACCCAAAGAAACAAAAGAACTGTACACAGAAAATTACGAGATACTCATGAAAGAAATTAAAGAAGACTTAAACAGATGGAGAGATATTCCATGTTCCTGGGTTGGAAGAATCAATATTGTGAAAATGACCATACTACCAAATATCATCTACAGATTCAGTGTGATCCCTGTCAAACTACCAGTGAAATTCTTCACAGAACTAGACCAAAGAATACTACAGTTCATACGGAAACACAAAAGACCTCCAATAGCCAAAGCAATCCTGAGAATGAAAAATGGAGCTGGAGGGATCTGCCTCCCTAACTTCAGACTATACTACAAAGCAACAGTCATTAAGACAGTATGGTACTGGCACAAAAACAGAAACATCGACCAATGGAACAAGGTAGATAACCCAGAGATAAACCCATACACCTATGGGTACTTTATTTTTGGCAAAGGAAGTGAAAATATACAATGGGACAAAGACAGCCTCTTCAACAAATGGTGCTGGGAGAAATGGACAGCTACCTTCAAAAAAATGAAGTTGGAACATTCTCTGACACCATACACAAAGATCAACTCAAAATGGATTAAAGACCTAAATGCAAGGCCAGAAACCATCAGACTCTTAGAGGAGAATATAGGCAAAACCCTCAAGGACATAAAGCAAGATCTTCTCTGACCCACCTACTAGAATAGCGGAACTAAAAAGACAAATGAACATGTGGGACCTAATGAAACTTAAAAAGCTTTTGTACAGCAAAAGAAATCACAAAAAAGCTGAACAGACAGCCCACAGAATGGGAGAAAATCATAGCAAATGAAACAACAGACAAAGAATTAATCTCCAAAATCTACAAGCAACTCAGACAACTCAGCACTGGAAAAACGAACAACCCAATCAAAAAATGGGAGAAGGACCTAAACAGACACCTCTCCAAAGACGACATACAGATGGCCCCAAAGCACATGAAACGATGCCTAACTCTACTTATAATTAGAGAAATGCAATTCAAAACTACAATGAGATATCACCTCACACCCATCAGAATGGCCATTATCAAAAAGTCTACAGACAATAAATGTTGGAGAGGGTGAGGAGAAAAGGGAACCCTCTTGCATTGCTGGTGGGAATTCAAATGGATACAGCTGCTATGGAAGACAGTATGGAGATTCCTTTAAAAACCCAAAATAGAAGAACCAAATACCCAGCAATCCTACTCTTCAGCTTATACCCTAATGAAATCAAAACTGAAAGAAGCACCTGTACCCCAATGTTCATTGCAGCATGCTATACAATAGCTAGAACATGGAAGCAGCCTAGATGTCCATCGACAAATTAATGGATCCAAGAGCTCTGGTACATATATGCAATGGAATACTACAAAGCTGTAAAAAGAAATGCAGATGAAGCAGTCCTAATGAGGTGGCTGGATCTAGAACCTATCATAAAAAGTGAAGTAAGTCAAAAAGAGAAAGACAAGTACAATATACTAACACATATATATGGAATCTAGTAGATGATGATAACACACACAGTGAAGCAATGAAAAAACAGACACAGAGAATAGACATATGGACCTTGTGGGGAAGGAACAGTGGGTGGGAGGCATAAAGGAAGTAGCTGGTGAAGGAACAGTGGGTGGGAGGCGTAAAGGAAGTAGCATGAAAACCTTATACCATCATATGTGAAAAAAATAGCTATTGTAATTGAGCTGTGAGAAAAGGGGATCCTCCAGGGGTGCTGTATGACGGCCTTGAGGGGTGGGATGGGGGGATATACATATGACTAATCTGGGATCATACATATCTGTAAACAACAAAACTCTGTAAAAGTAAAAAGTAAAATTAAAAAAAAAGATACATGCACTTCTACACTCACTCTCAGAATTATTTACAACAATAAAGGTAGGAAAAAAACTACTGTGACAAAAGAAATTATCTTTTTTTAGTTAATTACTGAATAATTGTCACCTCTCCAAAGAACGACATTAATCTCCAAAATCTACAAGCAACTCAGACAACTCAGCACACCAAAAAATGGGAGAAGGACCTAAACAGACACCTCTCCAAAGACGACATACAGATGGCCCCAAAGCACATGAAACGATGCCTAACTCTACTTATAATTAGAGAAATGCAATTCAAAACTACAATGAGATATCACCTCACACCCATCAGAATGGCCATTATCAAAAAGTCTACAGACAATAAATGTTGGAGAGGGTGAGGAGAAAAGGGAACCCTCTTGCATTGCTGGTGGGAATTCAAATGGATACAGCTGCTATGGAAGACAGTATGGAGATTCCTTTAAAAACCCAAAATAGAAGAACCAAATACCCAGCAATCCTACTCTTCAGCTTATACCCTAATGAAATCAAAACTGAAAGAAGCACCTGTACCCCAATGTTCATTGCAGCATGCTATACAATAGCTAGAACATGGAAGCAGCCTAGATGTCCATCGACAAATTAATGGATCCAAGAGCTCTGGTACATATATGCAATGGAATACTACAAAGCTGTAAAAAGAAATGCAGATGAAGCAGTCCTAATGAGGTGGCTGGATCTAGAACCTATCATAAAAAGTGAAGTAAGTCAAAAAGAGAAAGACAAGTACAATATACTAACACATATATATGGAATCTAGTAGATGATGATAACACACACAGTGAAGCAATGAAAAAACAGACACAGAGAATAGACATATGGACCTTGTGGGGAAGGAACAGTGGGTGGGAGGCATAAAGGAAGTAGCTGGTGAAGGAACAGTGGGTGGGAGGCGTAAAGGAAGTAGCATGAAAACCTTATACCATCATATGTGAAAAAAATAGCTATTGTAATTGAGCTGTGAGAAAAGGGGATCCTCCAGGGGTGCTGTATGACGGCCTTGAGGGGTGGGATGGGGGGATATACATATGACTAATCTGGGATCATACATATCTGTAAACAACAAAACTCTGTAAAAGTAAAAAGTAAAATTAAAAAAAAAGATACATGCACTTCTACACTCACTCTCAGAATTATTTACAACAATAAAGGTAGGAAAAAAACTACTGTGACAAAAGAAATTATCTTATAGTAATTATGAAAATTGAAGTTTCATGTGTTTCACATTCTTACCTGGTTAAGTTCTTCCAATTTGTCAGCCAGTTCTATATCTGCAATACATATTTGTCATATGAAAAATGTGCACTGCAAGTAATATTTAACTCACTTCGTATCACACATTCAGAAAAATGAGATTTTTTTTTGTATGATTTGAGATCACCCATGCAATCCAAATATAAAGCCCCAAACAGTTTTTCAGTGTCTGTAATATAATCAGTAATGTAAAGGGCAAATATCTAATTTCTATCAGTAAGCACAGAATTTTCTTAATAGGGGCATTTCATAGTTCTAACAAGGACTACAATTTAGAAGGAAACATTTATACTGGCATGGGGATATTCTCATGAAAATAGACTAAGTTTAAAAAAAGGCCACAAATCTTATCAATATAATTCAAACATGAGAGAAATTTTCAAAAATATTAATAGCAATATTAATAGTAATGCCTCTGGGTTTTACAATTTGAGTATAGAATTTTTTATAATAATGTTCATTTTCTATAATAAAAATGTTTTATTTCTAATTTTAAATCCTGTGTTTTTAAAGTATTTATTAAGGTATTGTTTTAACCAGTACACTGTCCCATGAATAGACAGATTTTAGAAGAACAGATGTTTTCTGAGAGAGCATCACATTATCACGCTGTCTCTCAGGTTAAACTTGCTACATTTCTGACAGTGTCTGTCATTTCTTGGAGACCAGTCTGATGCATAATTGTAAATCAGATTGTCCTGTTCTTCAAAAGAAAAAAATCTTGGTATAGAGTAAATTTCCCGAAGATTTCTACACCGACCATTTTCCAAATTGAAAGAATTTGATTGCCACAAAACCATAGTTAATTTGAGAGATTTCTAGTGGAAAATGGTTTTAAAATATTTAGTAACGCTCTTGAAGAATTTAGTAAAAGAAAATATTAACTATACCTATGGGGAGTGGCAGAGATGAGAGGAAAATACAAGTAAACATAGCTGTTTGGTAGCTAGACAGTTACTAATGCCATTAGAACACACTAATTTAACAAGATAAGATATTAATGTTTTTAATAACATCATTGCTTTTAGAAATAACAAAGCCACTTAACCCTTAACGCACATTAAAATTAGTAATTATCATTTTCTTTAATATACATTAGCATGTAGAAAAGCAGGCCAGAAGATGGAATAAAGTTTGACTTTATTTTTAACTCACCAATATTATTGGAAGGTCTTTGGAAGCCAAAATTTTTATTCAATAGAGCCAGCAACAGTTCTTCACCATCTGTACCTTCTTTATCTGGAAACAAATCATTTCCTGTAATAATTGCCTCCATGTAGTGAAGCCTCCATTTTCAATCTGCATCATTTGAATGTGTTTCTGATTAAGTAGATTTTACAGGTAACTATTAATGTGTATGTGTGTGTGTGCTCAGTCCCTCAGTCATGTCGGACTCTTTGTGACACCCTGGACTATAGTGTAGCCTGCTAGGTTCCTCTGTCCATGGAATTTTCCAGGTAGGAATACTGGTGTGGGGATATTCTCATGAAAATAGACTAAGTTTAAAAAGGCCACAAATCTTATCAATATAATTCAAACATGAGAGAAATTTTCAAAAATATTAATAGCAATATTAATAGTAATGCCTCTGGGTTTTACAATTTGAGTATAGAATTTTTTATAATAATGTTCATTTTCTATAATAAAAATGTTTTATTTCTAATTTTAAATCCTGTGTTTTTAAAGTATTTATTAAGGTATTGTTTTAACCAGTACACTGTCCCATGAATAGACAGATTTTAGAAGAACAGATGTTTTCTGAGAGAGCATCACATTATCACGCTGTCTCTCAGGTTAAACTTGCTACATTTCTGACAGTGTCTGTCATTTCTTGGAGACCAGTCTGATGCATAATTGTAAATCAGATTGTCCTGTTCTTCAAAAGAAAAAAATCTTGGTATAGAGTAAATTTCCCGAAGATTTCTACACCGACCATTTTCCAAATTGAAAGAATTTGATTGCCACAAAACCATAGTTAATTTGAGAGATTTCTAGTGGAAAATGGTTTTAAAATATTTAGTAACGCTCTTGAAGAATTTAGTAAAAGAAAATATTAACTATACCTATGGGGAGTGGCAGAGATGAGAGGAAAATACAAGTAAACATAGCTGTTTGGTAGCTAGACAGTTACTAATGCCATTAGAACACACTAATTTAACAAGATAAGATATTAATGTTTTTAATAACATCATTGCTTTTAGAAATAACAAAGCCACTTAACCCTTAACGCACATTAAAATTAGTAATTATCATTTTCTTTAATATACATTAGCATGTAGAAAAGCAGGCCAGAAGATGGAATAAAGTTTGACTTTATTTTTAACTCACCAATATTATTGGAAGGTCTTTGGAAGCCAAAATTTTTATTCAATAGAGCCAGCAACAGTTCTTCACCATCTGTACCTTCTTTATCTGGAAACAAATCATTTCCTGTAATAATTGCCTCCATGTAGTGAAGCCTCCATTTTCAATCTGCATCATTTGAATGTGTTTCTGATTAAGTAGATTTTACAGGTAACTATTAATGTGTATGTGTGTGTGTGCTCAGTCCCTCAGTCATGTCGGACTCTTTGTGACACCCTGGACTATAGTGTAGCCTGCTAGGTTCCTCTGTCCATGGAATTTTCCAGGTAGGAATACTGGTGTGGGTTGCCATTTTCTCCTCAAGGGAATCTTCCCAACCTAGGGATCAAACTCGAGTCTCTTGCATCTCCAGCATTGGCAGGTGGATTCCTTACCATTGCACTACCTGTTAAATATGTATAGTTACCAATAAAATGTGCATAGAGAGAGGTGTATAGTCCAAAAAGATGGGCCATTTTTAAAATCATTGAATATATATGAGCACTCTAGGATAGACTATGAGAAAAAGAAGGAACAGAGATAGAGAATATCTCTGGATGGTTACAGCCTAAAATTTACCTGTAATTATTTCTGGGTTAGTAGAATTGTAGTAAATTTTACTTTATGTTTTTTCATCTTTTTTTCTTAAATTTTTTACTATTGTATTTAACATAAGAAATGTTAAAAGTTGTTTTTTTAAAAAAAAAAAAGGTAAAATTTGACTTTGAGATTTTATACACATATAAATACAAGCTATTTGTGTTCTGGGAATTGCCTTGAACTATCCAAGGCAACCTTGTGGAAGGGGTAAGTTGTTGCCTATTTTTTCCTTGTCTATATCTTTACATATTTGTCCATTTACCTCCCAGTCCTCTCTTTCAGAACTCCAAAAACAGAACAAAGTAAGTAAATTTTCCTAAATATTTTGATTCTGGAGTAGAAATCAGGACTATTAAAGCTATGAAAAATTAAAACACAATAGGATTATAATGCAATGAAAATAATTAGTGTGTCACAAGCAAAATAAACTTTGTGGGGCTTCCCTGGTGGTCCAGTGGTTAAAATGTCTGCCTTGCAGTGCAAAGGGCACCAGTTCGACCCCTGGCCTGGGAAGATCCCATGTGCCTGCAGTGCGACTGGACTGGTGTGTCCAATTAGTGAGAAAGGCCACTGCAGTGGGAGGCCCACACATGCAAAAGAATAAAAATGATGGATGAAAATAAACATAAATAAAAAGAGGCATGATAGGGAAAAGAAAACAAAAAAAAATTAAAGAAAAAAAATGAGCTTTGTGAGGTGGCCTAAAAAATCAAAATTTTATCATTTAATTTCTATAGGATCATTCTTTCCTCTATTTATCTCCTCATGTTAATGAACCAGGTCCAGCTACTGCCACTCAAAAGCTATTAAGAGGTCAGCTTGAAGAAATGGAAAGTTTGCTTTATTTTGAATGCCAGCAACCAGGAGAGTCGGGGAGGGTATAGACCCAACCAGTGTCAGACTACCCGGCAACAGTCAGGGGGCAAGAGCTTTTATAGTCTGAGGGAAGGGGCTACATGCAGAAATATGTCAGCTCTGACAGTCATCTTGAAATTAATCATCTGTGGTCTGATCACTGTCATCTTGACTATTTTAGGTATATTCAATCTTCAGTTCCAGGGACAGTTTGTGTCAATTTCTTTGATGCAGATTCTCAGAATTGTGGCGGCTTATGTCATGGCTACAGC
Source organism: Tragulus kanchil (assembly GCA_022376925.1). Classification (NCBI taxonomy): domain Eukaryota; kingdom Metazoa; phylum Chordata; class Mammalia; order Artiodactyla; family Tragulidae; genus Tragulus; species Tragulus kanchil. The sequence goes on along the minus strand of JAIOJX010000028.1, from coordinate 201,580,280 downwards.
CTCCTCATCAGGTAGATAACTTCACCTGGTCGGGGGTTCAGTATCTAAAAGAGAGCTTACAGGATATGACTCAGAATAGTATCCATAACCCTTGAGAAGAAACTAAAGGCCCTAGATTATGCTTGATGACTCCTTTATTGTTATTTGACTTTCTTTAACTGCTTTCCTTTGTTTCTGCATTTTCTCAGTCATCTGATTAAACTTATTCTTTGTCTAAATTTCTTCCATACACACACACACACAAAAGAAAGTCTGAGGATATGGGCAAGAGGATTGGGGAGCCCAGAACCATATGGTCCTGTTCCATTTCACTCAAAGTAACTGATACTGTGTGGACAAAAGGTAGATTAGTGAGTTTAAAATTTAAAAGTGGGAATATTATAGTTTCAACTAGAGAGATGGCTCATAATTTAACTAGATTCTTCTTTTAAATTGTCTCCCTTTGCCTGTGTCTACAAAATGTCAACTGATGAACTCAACAGCTAAACAGCTAGTTAAAGGAATAATAGCTTTCCTGAGAAAGAAATGACTTGGGGAAGGTGGCAGCATAAAAATTGTCTACATTGACAAACACAGTTATTGTTGCTCAATTTTCTGTTTTAAAGTTCCTCAATTTCTATTACTTCATACACATAGAAATTATGGGGTTCTTTTTTCTTTGAGTAGTTAAAATAATAGACTATCAATGGAACTTTTGCTTAACCTCAATTAAACAAGGACTCTTGGGAATAATTGAGTTTAAGAGAAAGATATGACTATACAATAGTATAGTAATTTTATTATAGCTATTCATTGCAATGTTATATTCTTTAAAATCCTTTCATTGAAAACAATGAGGAACATTATATAACTAGAAAGATTAAAATGAGTTATTTAGGGAATCTATAAAACTAGAAGTTTGCCAGCAACCAGGAGAGTCGGGAGGTATAGACCCAACCAGTGTCAGACTACCCGGCAACAGTCAGGGGCAAGAGCTTTTATAGTCTGAGGAAGGGGCTACATGCAGAAATATGTCAGCTCTGACAGTCATCTTGAAATTAATCATCTGTGGTCTGATCACTGTCATCTTGACTATTTTAGGTATATTCAATCTTCAGTTCCAGGGACAGTTTGTGTCAATTTCTTTGATGCAGATTCTCAGAATTGTGGCGGCTTATGTCATGGCTACAGCCTCCTCATCAGGTAGATAACTTCACCTGGTCGGGGGTTCAGTATCTAAAAGAGAGCTTACAGGATATGACTCAGAATAGTATCCATAACCCTTGAGAAGAAACTAAAGGCCCTAGATTATGCTTGATGACTCCTTTATTGTTATTTGACTTTCTTTAACTGCTTTCCTTTGTTTCTGCATTTTCTCAGTCATCTGATTAAACTTATTCTTTGTCTAAATTTCTTCCATACACACACACACACAAAAGAAAGTCTGAGGATATGGGCAAGAGGATTGGGGAGCCCAGAACCATATGGTCCTGTTCCATTTCACTCAAAGTAACTGATACTGTGTGGACAAAAGGTAGATTAGTGAGTTTAAAATTTAAAAGTGGGAATATTATAGTTTCAACTAGAGAGATGGCTCATAATTTAACTAGATTCTTCTTTTAAATTGTCTCCCTTTGCCTGTGTCTACAAAATGTCAACTGATGAACTCAACAGCTAAACAGCTAGTTAAAGGAATAATAGCTTTCCTGAGAAAGAAATGACTTGGGGAAGGTGGCAGCATAAAAATTGTCTACATTGACAAACACAGTTATTGTTGCTCAATTTTCTGTTTTAAAGTTCCTCAATTTCTATTACTTCATACACATAGAAATTATGGGGTTCTTTTTTCTTTGAGTAGTTAAAATAATAGACTATCAATGGAACTTTTGCTTAACCTCAATTAAACAAGGACTCTTGGGAATAATTGAGTTTAAGAGAAAGATATGACTATACAATAGTATAGTAATTTTTATTATAGCTATTCATTGCAATGTTATATTCTTTAAAATCCTTTCATTGAAAACAATGAGGAACATTATATAACTAGATGATAATGATTATTTGAAAGAGAACTGTGATAAACAGATTCATTGCTTTCAATTTAGGGAATCTATAAAACTAGAAGGAAAGTAACTAGAAAATGTTGGTCTGAAACTTTTGTTGGCTTAATTTACAGCCCACTTCTCTGTGTATTTACATGGAACATTTTTCAAAAAGAAAATTAGTGTATTTGCCATTCTTTACCCATTTGGTTTCTAGTGATTACACACTGTCCTCAGAAATTTTGATCACCACCTTTTAAGAAAACCACCTTTTATAGGAAAGTCTGAGAAAAAATTTTTCAGAAATTTTAAAAATGATTTTTTCTAAAGTAAGATAGTGGTCAAGAAAAATAATAGAAAGTAAGCCTTTTTCTTGTTTTTATTTTTAGTCTCAAAACAGATACAGCTTTAAAAGACAAAAATGCATCTACTTTTATTATTTCTGTCTTTGAATTACAAGTTAATGTTGATAAAGAAAGCACTTGAATAAAAAATAACCAAGTGCAGTCATCCCTTTAGCACAAAGGATGGCAAAGTCACTCAGACATGATAGAGTGATTACGTATGCAATACACAGGGAAAAAACTGACCCATTACTTCCTGAGATACTGAACCTTAAAAAGATTCAATTGTCTCCTTGCTTGTCATTTGAATGTGAAGATTTTTATGGAATATAGACAAGAAATTTTGCCAGAAAGAAACCTGGAACCCCCTCAAAAGATAATACACCAAAAAATCTTTAAATTTCTGTAGTCTTTCTGGTCATGATATTCACTCCTCTACATTTTGTGGTGGGAAGTTTGACTAGTTTCAGGCTTATGAGCACACTTTCATGAGACCCCAACCAGAGGAAAGCAGATGGTGAGCTCCGTCTTGGATGACATCTAACACAGAGAGAATGGTGACCACACCTTGCTCAATTTTCTGTTTTAAAGTTCCTCAATTTCTATTACTTATAAGAAATTATGGGGTTCTTTCTTTGAGTAGTTAAAATAATAGACTATCAATGGAACTTTTGCTTAACCTCAATTAAACAAGGACTCTTGGGAATAATTGAGTTTAAGAGAAAGATATGACTATACAATAGTATAGTAATTTTATTATAGCTATTCATTGCAATGTTATATTCTTTAAAATCCTTTCATTGAAAACAATGAGGAACATTATATAACTAGATGATAATGATTATTTGAAAGAGAACTGTGATAAACAGATTCATTGCTTTCAATTTAGGGAATCTATAAAACTAGAAGGAAAGTAACTAGAAAATGTTGGTCTGAAACTTTTGTTGGCTTAATTTACAGCCCACTTCTCTGTGTATTTACATGGAACATTTTTCAAAAAGAAAATTAGTGTATTTGCCATTCTTTACCCATTTGGTTTCTAGTGATTACACACTGTCCTCAGAAATTTTGATCACCACCTTTTAAGAAAACCACCTTTTATAGGAAAGTCTGAGAAAAAATTTTTCAGAAATTTTAAAAAATGATTTTTTTCTAAAGTAAGATAGTGGTCAAGAAAAATAATAGAAAGTAAGCCTTTTTTCTTGTTTTTATTTTTAGTCTCAAAACAGATACAGCTTTAAAAGACAAAAATGCATCTACTTTTATTATTTCTGTCTTTGAATTACAAGTTAATGTTGATAAAGAAAGCACTTGAATAAAAAATAACCAAGTGCAGTCATCCCTTTAGCACAAAGGATGGCAAAGTCACTCAGACATGATAGAGTGATTACGTATGCAATACACAGGGAAAAAACTGACCCATTACTTCCTGAGATACTGAACCTTAAAAAGATTCAATTGTCTCCTTGCTTGTCATTTGAATGTGAAGATTTTTATGGAATATAGACAAGAAATTTTGCCAGAAAGAAACCTGGAACCCCCTCAAAAGATAATACACCAAAAAATCTTTAAATTTCTGTAGTCTTTCTGGTCATGATATTCACTCCTCTACATTTTGTGGTGGGAAGTTTGACTAGTTTCAGGCTTATGAGCACACTTTCATGAGACCCCAACCAGAGGAAAGCAGATGGTGAGCTCCGTCTTGGATGACATCTAACACAGAGAGAATGGTGACCACACCTTGCTAGTCTATCAGCAAATAAATGTTTATTTGAAAACAATGTCTTAAAAGACTGAAAAAGTCAAACATTTAGTTGCCTTGAAAAAAATGTGTACTGGAGAGAAGTTCATGCTAACTGTGGGCAATTTACTTAGAAAATAAACTTCCCAATAACTATTTTTCTCCATTTACATATAGTGAAACAAAGAGGGTCCCAGAGAGAAACCTTTGTATATGTTGTGAATGGTTATATGTACATCAATGTGGGGTATTCTGGGGCCAGAGGTGTTATCTGTAATCTAGTAAAATGATTGAGTTGGATATTTCTGTATTTCATATATACATGATATCAAGCGTTATCACTAACATCCTCATTTTGCAAAGTCTTCTATGAACGGCCAGATCTTTCCTTCCTTACACATTTACACTGTATCAAGAACATTGAAAATCCCATTATTTCAAAGGGAAAGCAGTGAAGGCCTACCAAGAACAAGGATTTTGACTGGCCAAAGACAAAATGTGAGTGTCATGGATAAAATCCAGACACTTCCATGCCCAGATTTGTATTTAGGTCTTGTAGTTGGGTCCCAGGCTTGTATTTGTTTTTCAAAGGAAAAATCCCTATAAATAAATAACAAGGTTTTATGCAATTTTATTTCCACTGTCCAAAGAACTACTCTAATTTTCATTGACTTTTAAAACCACATTTAAAAAAAATGGTCTAGTAAAGTTGATTTCGATCGGAAAGGGACACTTAATCCCTCTACTCAACTCGGTGTCACATAAACAAAGTTTATTACAGTCTGTCTTGGTTTCCCCAAGAAAGACAAAAGTAAGTGTCTGTCTCTCTCTTCCTGATAAGGAGGTCAGTTTGATGATAGATAACCTCAGAATTTCAAACAGGACAGGATATTAAAGACCACTATTTTTAAGTTACTATTTTTAAAATATAAAGAGATATATAATAGTTTCAATGAAGTTAAGCTCTTTGCCTATTAAATCAGCATTAAATCTGGCTCCACTGATTCCCAGACAAAAACTATTACCACTAAAGAGTGCATTGAAAAAAATTTTTTCAGAGATCAAGTTACAATATAACAAGAGTAGAAACTTATTTTCTCTAACTATATCATTGTATATGTTTGTAGATGTCATAAATTACATCATTTAATTTAAGTACTGTAAGTATGTTAGAAATCTGATAAATACAGTCAATGCATAATGTGGGTGTTAGCATGCTCCTCCTGAAAGTACTATATAAATTTCCCAATGCATCACTCTCCCCAGATCTCAGCACACACAAATTTTGTCTCAATGTGTTCTCAGAGTCACTCTCCTTTCATAAGTAACTTACTAATCACCTCATTGGATGAAATCTTATTTTCTTTCCTCGAGATGTAATTTTGAAATATGCAATGGGGCCAGAGGTGTGATCTGTAATCTAGTAAAATGATTGAGTTGGATATTTCTGTATTTCATATATACATGATATCAAGCGTTATCACTAACATCCTCATTTTGCAAAGTCTTCTATGAACGGCCAGATCTTTCCTTCCTTACACATTTACACTGTATCAAGAACATTGAAAATCCCATTATTTCAAAGGGAAAGCAGTGAAGGCCTACCAAGAACAAGGATTTTGACTGGCCAAAGACAAAATGTGAGTGTCATGGATAAAATCCAGACACTTCCATGCCCAGATTTGTATTTAGGTCTTGTAGTTGGGTCCCAGGCTTGTATTTGTTTTTCAAAGGAAAAATCCCTATAAATAAATAACAAGGTTTTATGCAATTTTATTTCCACTGTCCAAAGAACTACTCTAATTTTCATTGACTTTTAAAACCACATTTAAAAAATAGACTAGTAAAGTTGATTTCGATCGGAAAGGGACACTTAATCCCTCTACTCAACTCGGTGTCACATAAACAAAGTTTATTACAGTCTGTCTTGGTTTCCCCAAGAAAGACAAAAGTAAGTGTCTGTCTCTCTCTTCCTGATAAGGAGGTCAGTTTGATGATAGATAACCTCAGAATTTCAAACAGGACAGGATATTAAAGACCACTATTTTTAAGTTACTATTTTTAAAATATAAAGAGATATATAATAGTTTCAATGAAGTTAAGCTCTTTGCCTATTAAATCAGCATTAAATCTGGCTCCACTGATTCCCAGACAAAAACTATTACCACTAAAGAGTGCATTGAAAAAAATTTTTTCAGAGATCAAGTTACAATATAACAAGAGTAGAAACTTATTTTCTCTAACTATATCATTGTATATGTTTGTAGATGTCATAAATTACATCATTTAATTTAAGTACTGTAAGTATGTTAGAAATCTGATAAATACAGTCAATGCATAATGTGGGTGTTAGCATGCTCCTCCTGAAAGTACTATATAAATTTCCCAATGCATCACTCTCCCCAGATCTCAGCACACACAAATTTTGTCTCAATGTGTTCTCAGAGTCACTCTCCTTTCATAAGTAACTTACTAATCACCTCATTGGATGAAATCTTATTTTTCTTTCCTCGAGATGTAATTTTGAAATATGCACAGCACTATATTACTATGTATACATTTCCACCTTTGTAATGGTATAGAAATAAGAAAGAGATATTTCTTTATTAGAGAAAAATGCAGCTGAAATTAATTTAGTCCAGTGTTGGTTAAAATTACCTGAGAAGAATAGCATCACAGATAACATTTAATTTCAAACAGCAGCTACTGAAAGGTTGTTTGACGCTTAAATTATATTAATATTTAAAACATGATTGCCATAATGATAGAAAAATTAAAGCAATGCAAACAGGAAGATAAGGATTATTTACCCACTTGTAGAATTTCAGATTCATATGTACATACCTTGAATAAAATATGGCAGCCCATGCACCGATTCTAAAAAGATCATTACAGATAACCAAGTTAGGAGTCCAAAGCAAGGGGTGGTTGATAGAATCTTGTTCATGTTAAAAATCTTCCGTGCTAGCAGAGAAACTGACTATGCAGGTCAGGACGAATATTTCAATGGCTCCAGAATGCTGCAGAGATCACTTTTAAAAAGTGGCAAATGTGCCTCAACTACAAATGATCTGAGCAAAGGAAAAAAAAAACTTATAAAATGTATTGCACCCTGTCAATATGATTCACTACTTGGAGAAGTGACAGGTTTGCTGCTTAGTCAATGACAGGAAGACCCCAATCAATACATTTCATATCTGCCCATTTCACTAAAAGCAGGCATTCCTGTGCATGCAAAAGCACTCAGACACACACGCCCCATCAAACTAAAACTAAGGCTAGAGAACCTGTGGGTTGGATTTTCATAACAATGAAATAGGAACAATGCCTTCCATTTGGCTAATTTAGAGCCAGAGATGTTATTTGCAATCATTACTTCATTTTTAGCCAACCAAACAAACTTGAGCTGGGAAGAGCTCAAATTTGAAATGAATCATAATGAGAACATTACTGTCTCTATCATTTTGCTGCAACCAGCACTTTTAAAAATTAAGGCTGAATGTAATTAATTTAAAGTTGGCAAATGTCCCATCAATTACTCTCTTCAATACTTGCTTTAATTGTGCTGTTTTTTTTTTTTAAGGAAAAGCCTTTTGGTACATCTATAATTCCAGTTTTATGACCCTGAAGATTCAATAATGACCTCTGACCTTGGCATTTAGTTCTTCTCCCAAGAGACTTAAGATGTATTTGCTCTAAAACTGTATTAGGGACATATTCATCTCACCATGTCTTAATTAGAAAAAACAAAACAAAACATGTTTTTAAATGCAAATAAAAATGTTCTGATCTTTAAAAAAAAAAATTATACAAAACAAGGAACCCCAGTTCTTACAGAAGCCTTCATATAAGAGGCTAAATAATTGGCTTCTCTTCTCATATAAGGTTGGGTACTGATGACTTGTTTCTAAACAAAATTGTATGTTTGACTTAGTCCTACAACGGTTTGTTTCAGGATATCTGATAAAATTGCCTGAACCTTTTCTTCTGTTATGTTTTTCTTGATGTTGGCAAGGTGATAAAAAATAAGTTTCTTATTCATAACCATACATTCACTTTGGGAAAAAAAAAGAAAAGCTTACAAAGATCTTTCATTATATCATTCAACTCTCTCTCCCTAATAATCAAATTATTGTACTAAATTTTTCTCATGAGTGTACATACAAATTAGCTATTAAAAGAAAAACAAGTTTTTGCTACAGACTGTATTAAACAAATAAATGAAGTTAGTATATTGGTTCCTGGAGCCATTAGTACACACAGCAATAATGCATACCAAGGTTATTGTTTCCATTAGAAGTGACAGGTTTGCTGCTTAGTCAATGACAGGAAGACCCCAATCAATACATTTCATATCTGCCCATTTCACTAAAAGCAGGCATTCCTGTGCATGCAAAAGCACTCAGACACACACGCCCCATCAAACTAAAACTAAGGCTAGAGAACCTGTGGGTTGGATTTTCATAACAATGAAATAGGAACAATGCCTTCCATTTGGCTAATTTAGAGCCAGAGATGTTATTTGCAATCATTACTTCATTTTTAGCCAACCAAACAAACTTGAGCTGGGAAGAGCTCAAATTTGAAATGAATCATAATGAGAACATTACTGTCTCTATCATTTTGCTGCAACCAGCACTTTTAAAAATTAAGGCTGAATGTAATTAATTTAAAGTTGGCAAATGTCCCATCAATTACTCTCTTCAATACTTGCTTTAATTGTGCTGTTTTTTTTTTTTAAGGAAAAGCCTTTTGGTACATCTATAATTCCAGTTTTATGACCCTGAAGATTCAATAATGACCTCTGACCTTGGCATTTAGTTCTTCTCCCAAGAGACTTAAGATGTATTTGCTCTAAAACTGTATTAGGGACATATTCATCTCACCATGTCTTAATTAGAAAAAACAAAACAAAACATGTTTTTAAATGCAAATAAAAATGTTCTGATCTTTAAAAAAAAAAATTATACAAAACAAGGAACCCCAGTTCTTACAGAAGCCTTCATATAAGAGGCTAAATAATTGGCTTCTCTTCTCATATAAGGTTGGGTACTGATGACTTGTTTCTAAACAAAATTGTATGTTTGACTTAGTCCTACAACGGTTTGTTTCAGGATATCTGATAAAATTGCCTGAACCTTTTCTTCTGTTATGTTTTTCTTGATGTTGGCAAGGTGATAAAAAATAAGTTTCTTATTCATAACCATACATTCACTTTGGGAAAAAAAAAGAAAAGCTTACAAAGATCTTTCATTATATCATTCAACTCTCTCTCCCTAATAATCAAATTATTGTACTAAATTTTTCTCATGAGTGTACATACAAATTAGCTATTAAAAGAAAAACAAGTTTTTGCTACAGACTGTATTAAACAAATAAATGAAGTTAGTATATTGGTTCCTGGAGCCATTAGTACACACAGCAATAATGCATACCAAGGTTATTGTTTCCATTCAGTAAACAATCACCCCACATCAAGCCCTGTTCTAGGCACTTCATGTACAGTATATTAATTAATTCCCACTGCAATCCCTCAATAATTATATAATTGTTGTAATATTTCACCTTTTTCAGCAAAGGAGAAAGTCGTGGAACCAAAAGTGAAACCTAGATCTTCTCAGCTACAAAACCACACTCTTAACCCAAGTTATTTCTTGCCCATAAATGAGGAAAAACAGACTGTTCCAAGAATAGAGACCTGATTTATACAGGGGCTTCGCAGGTGGCTCAGTGGGTAAAGAACCCACCCGCAATTCAGGAAACACAGGAGACCCGGGTTTGATCCCTGTACTGGGAAGATCCCCTAGAGGAGGAAATGCCATTGCCTAGAGAATCCCATAGACAGAGGAGCCCAGGGGCTACAGTCCATGGGGTTGCAAAGAGTTAGACAAGACTGAAGGAACTTAGCACACACACATGAAATTTTTCCTTTTTTGGTCACTTCTATTGATTTTTCTTTCATTTATCTTTGTTCTTTGGCCTGTGTGGACCTCCCATAGCAGTAGGCTCTCTCGTCTCAGAGCACCGGCTCTGGGCGCATGCGCTCCAGAGCTCTGGCTCAGTAGTTGGACACATCGGTCCAGCCGCTCCACGGCACGTGGGATCTTCCCAGGCCAGGGCTCGAACCGGCGCCCCTTGCACTGCAAGGCGGTGTACTTACCCACTGACCCACTGGGGAAGCCTCCACACATGAAATTTTAAGAGACCCCTACAACACTTTCACTTCTCATTTTCAAGAACAACTTTTTAGTCACTTAATCTGAATTTCAATTATAGTGTATAAGTAACATTTTTATTTTGTCAGTAAAGACATTGTCAAGTCATAATTTACAGATAGTTTTAACAATCACATGCGTTTTATCTATTTCTCATAATGAGCAACAGGAAAAGAGCAGATAATCAGGGTCCATATGGTGACTCGAACATATTTGAATAATTACTTTTTGACTCTAATAAGCTCATGGACTTTTTTTTCCAGTAAGTAGAAAAATTGAATGATTTCATTCTGACTTCTCTCTGATACTGTTAGTTCTTGGTAAATTTCCTGATATATCAGTTAAATAAGTGAATCAAAGCAGCAGGCAGGAGAAAGAAAGCAAAAGCAGAGACTCTGGAATTCTGACAAGTCAGTACATGGACATTTTCAAGAGTTCAGAATGACCTTTATTTGTCAAAATTAAATAAATGTCTATTCAAGTACCTTGAAAATCTTTTAAATAAATTTTCTGCCTTTTTTATGATTATGCTGTGAGACTTGATTATATTCCAGATATTAGTCCCCTATCAGATGCATAATTTGCAAACATGCTTTATATTCTGTTGACTGTCTTTTCATTTTGTTGATAGTGTCCTTAGAAGCACAAAAGTTTTTATTTGGATAAAGTTCAACTTATCTATTTTTGTCTTCTGACATTTTGTGTTTTGAGTATTGTATCTAAGAAGCCTTTGCCTAATCCAAGGTCATGGGACTTTTATGAATTTTGTAGTTCTGTCTCAAAAATGTAGTCATTTGACCCATTTTCCATTAAGTTTTGCATATAATGTGAAGAAAGGATCCAGACTTACTCTTTTATATATGGACATTTTGTTGTCACAGAATCATTTGTTGAAATCTCTCCATTGAATGGTCTGAGCATCTTATCTATATCAATTAACTATGCTGTTGTTAAGTCTTGTCAGCTCTTTACAATCCCAAGAACTGTAGCATGCCAGGCTTCTCTGTCCTTCACCATCTCCCAGAGCTTGCTCAAATTCATGTTCATTGACCCAGTGGTACCATTCAACCATCTCATCCTCTGATGACTCATTCTGCCTTCTATTTTTCCCACCTTCAGGGTCTTTTCCAATGAGTCTTCTCTTCATATCAAACTATTGTAGCTTCAGCTTCAGCATTACTCCTTCCAGTGAATTTCAATTATAGTGTATAAGTAACATTTTTATTTTGTCAGTAAAGACATTGTCAAGTCATAATTTACAGATAGTTTTAACAATCACATGCGTTTTATCTATTTCTCATAATGAGCAACAGGAAAAGAGCAGATAATCAGGGTCCATATGGTGACTCGAACATATTTGAATAATTACTTTTTGACTCTAATAAGCTCATGGACTTTTTTCCAGTAAGTAGAAAAATTGAATGATTTCATTCTGACTTCTCTCTGATACTGTTAGTTCTTGGTAAATTTCCTGATATATCAGTTAAATAAGTGAATCAAAGCAGCAGGCAGGAGAAAGAAAGCAAAAGCAGAGACTCTGGAATTCTGACAAGTCAGTACATGGACATTTTCAAGAGTTCAGAATGACCTTTATTTGTCAAAATTAAATAAATGTCTATTCAAGTACCTTGAAAATCTTTTAAATAGAATTTTCTGCCTTTTTTATGATTATGCTGTGAGACTTGATTATATTCCAGATATTAGTCCCCTATCAGATGCATAATTTGCAAACATGCTTTATATTCTGTTGACTGTCTTTTCATTTTGTTGATAGTGTCCTTAGAAGCACAAAAGTTTTTATTTGGATAAAGTTCAACTTATCTATTTTTGTCTTCTGACATTTTGTGTTTTGAGTATTGTATCTAAGAAGCCTTTGCCTAATCCAAGGTCATGGGACTTTTATGAATTTTGTAGTTCTGTCTCAAAAATGTAGTCATTTGACCCATTTTCCATTAAGTTTTGCATATAATGTGAAGAAAGGATCCAGACTTACTCTTTTATATATGGACATTTTGTTGTCACAGAATCATTTGTTGAAATCTCTCCATTGAATGGTCTGAGCATCTTATCTATATCAATTAACTATGCTGTTGTTAAGTCTTGTCAGCTCTTTACAATCCCAAGAACTGTAGCATGCCAGGCTTCTCTGTCCTTCACCATCTCCCAGAGCTTGCTCAAATTCATGTTCATTGACCCAGTGGTACCATTCAACCATCTCATCCTCTGATGACTCATTCTGCCTTCTATTTTTCCCACCTTCAGGGTCTTTTCCAATGAGTCTTCTCTTCATATCAAACTATTGTAGCTTCAGCTTCAGCATTACTCCTTCCAGTGAATATTCAGGGTTGATTTCCTTTAGGACTGACTGGTTTGATCTCCTTGCACTCCACGGGATTCTCAGGACTCTTCTCCAACACCACAGTTGAAAAGCATCATTTCTTCAGAGCTCAACCTTTTTTATGGTCCATTTCTTACATCCATATATGTCTACTGGGAAAACCATAGCTTTGACTATGTGGACCTTTGTCAGCAAAGTGATGTCTGCTTTTTAGCCTTCATCAAAAGGCTGTTTAACTCCTCTTTGTTTTCTGTTATAAGGGTGGTGTCATCTGCACACCTGAGGTTATTGATATTTCTCCCAGTACTCTTCATACTAGCTTGTGCTTCATCCAGTCTGGCATTTCACATGATGTAATCTGCATATGAATTAAATAAGCAGGGTGACAATATACAGTCTTGACATACTCCTTTCCCAATTTGGAACCAGTCAGTTGTTCCATGTCTAGTTCTAAGTGTTGCTTCTTGTCCTGCACACAGGTTTTCCAGGAGGCAGATAAGGTGGTCTGGTATTCCCATCTCTTTCAGAATTTTCCACAGATTGTTGGCTTTAGCCTAGTCAAGGTTTTAGCATAGTCAATGAAAGAGAAGTAGATATTTCTCTGGAATTTCCTTGCTCTATGATCCAGTGGATGTTGGCAATTTGATCTATGGTCCCTTTGCCTTTTCTAAATCCAGGTTATACCTCTGGAAATTCTCAGTTCATGTACTGTTTAAGCCTAGTTTGAAAAATTTTGAGCATTGCTTCGATAGTGTATGAAATGAGTACAATAGTGCAGTAGTTTGAACATTCTTTGGCATTGCCCTTCTTTGGTTTTGGAATAAAAACTGACATTTTCCAGTCCTCAGGCCACTGCTGAGTTTTCCAAATTTACTGGTACATTGAATGTAGCACTGTATCAGCATCATCTTTTAATATTTGAAATAGCTCAACTGGAATTCCTAAGTCTTGTCAGCTCTTTACAATCCCAAGAACTGTAGCATGCCAGGCTTCTCTGTCCTTCACCATCTCCCAGAGCTTGCTCAAATTCATGTTCATTGACCCAGTGGTACCATTCAACCATCTCATCCTCTGATGACTCATTCTGCCTTCTATTTTTCCCACCTTCAGGGTCTTTTCCAATGAGTCTTCTCTTCATATCAAACTATTGTAGCTTCAGCTTCAGCATTACTCCTTCCAGTGAATATTCAGGGTTGATTTCCTTTAGGACTGACTGGTTTGATCTCCTTGCACTCCACGGGATTCTCAGGACTCTTCTCCAACACCACAGTTGAAAAGCATCATTTCTTCAGAGCTCAACCTTTTTTATGGTCCATTTCTTACATCCATATATGTCTACTGGGAAAACCATAGCTTTGACTATGTGGACCTTTGTCAGCAAAGTGATGTCTGCTTTTTAGCCTTCATCAAAAGGCTGTTTAACTCCTCTTTGTTTTCTGTTATAAGGGTGGTGTCATCTGCACACCTGAGGTTATTGATATTTCTCCCAGTACTCTTCATACTAGCTTGTGCTTCATCCAGTCTGGCATTTCACATGATGTAATCTGCATATGAATTAAATAAGCAGGGTGACAATATACAGTCTTGACATACTCCTTTCCCAATTTGGAACCAGTCAGTTGTTCCATGTCTAGTTCTAAGTGTTGCTTCTTGTCCTGCACACAGGTTTTCCAGGAGGCAGATAAGGTGGTCTGGTATTCCCATCTCTTTCAGAATTTTCCACAGATTGTTGGCTTTAGCCTAGTCAAGGTTTTAGCATAGTCAATGAAAGAGAAGTAGATATTTCTCTGGAATTTCCTTGCTCTATGATCCAGTGGATGTTGGCAATTTGATCTATGGTCCCTTTGCCTTTTCTAAATCCAGGTTATACCTCTGGAAATTCTCAGTTCATGTACTGTTTAAGCCTAGTTTGAAAAATTTTGAGCATTGCTTCGATAGTGTATGAAATGAGTACAATAGTGCAGTAGTTTGAACATTCTTTGGCATTGCCCTTCTTTGGTTTTGGAATAAAAACTGACATTTTCCAGTCCTCAGGCCACTGCTGAGTTTTCCAAATTTACTGGTACATTGAATGTAGCACTGTATCAGCATCATCTTTTAATATTTGAAATAGCTCAACTGGAATTCCATCAGCTCCACTGGCTTTGTTCGTACTAAGGCCCACTTGACTTTGCACCATAAAATGTCTGGCTCTAGGTAAATGATCAAACCAACATGGTCATCCAGCTCATTAAGATATTTTTTGTATAGTTTTTCTGTATATTCTTTCCACTTTTTCTTAGTATCTTCTGTTTCTGTTAAGTCCATACCATTTCTGTCCTTTACTGTGCCAGCTTTGCATGAAATGTTGTATTTCTGATTTTCTTGAAGAGATCTCTAGTCTTTCCCATTCTGTGATTTTCCTTTATTTCTTTGCCTTGTTCACTTAGGAAGGCTTTTTTGTTCCTCCTTGTTCTCTCCTCTGAAACTCTGGATTCAGATGGATGTATCTTTCCTTTTCTCCCTTGCCTTTCTTATCTCTTTTCTTATCAGCTATTTCAATGTAGATTTATTTCCAAGATTTTCAACCCTATTTAGTTATTCAGTTTTTATTTTTTCTAGTACCACAGTGTCTTGCTTAATGTTACTTTGTAGCAAGGCTTGAAATCAGGAAGTGTAAGGCTTCCAACTTTTTCTTTCTTTGCTGGATTCTTTGTACTTCGTATAATTTTTTGGATTAGCTTTTCAATTTCTCTGAAAAGAGCAACTGAGGTTTTGACAGGAATTGTCTTGAATTTGTGGGATCAATTTGGGAAAAAAAAAAGCCATTTTTTGGGAAATTGGCTTTAGCCTAGTCAAGGTTTTAGCATAGTCAATGAAAGAGAAGTAGATATTTCTCTGGAATTTCCTTGCTCTATGATCCAGTGGATGTTGGCAATTTGATCTATGGTCCCTTTGCCTTTTCTAAATCCAGGTTATACCTCTGGAAATTCTCAGTTCATGTACTGTTTAAGCCTAGTTTGAAAAATTTTGAGCATTGCTTCGATAGTGTATGAAATGAGTACAATAGTGCAGTAGTTTGAACATTCTTTGGCATTGCCCTTCTTTGGTTTTGGAATAAAAACTGACATTTTCCAGTCCTCAGGCCACTGCTGAGTTTTCCAAATTTACTGGTACATTGAATGTAGCACTGTATCAGCATCATCTTTTAATATTTGAAATAGCTCAACTGGAATTCCATCAGCTCCACTGGCTTTGTTCGTACTAAGGCCCACTTGACTTTGCACCATAAAATGTCTGGCTCTAGGTAAATGATCAAACCAACATGGTCATCCAGCTCATTAAGATATTTTTTGTATAGTTTTTCTGTATATTCTTTCCACTTTTTCTTAGTATCTTCTGTTTCTGTTAAGTCCATACCATTTCTGTCCTTTACTGTGCCAGCTTTGCATGAAATGTTGTATTTCTGATTTTCTTGAAGAGATCTCTAGTCTTTCCCATTCTGTGATTTTCCTTTATTTCTTTGCCTTGTTCACTTAGGAAGGCTTTTTTGTTCCTCCTTGTTCTCTCCTCTGAAACTCTGGATTCAGATGGATGTATCTTTCCTTTTCTCCCTTGCCTTTCTTATCTCTTTTCTTATCAGCTATTTCAATGTAGATTTATTTCCAAGATTTTCAACCCTATTTAGTTATTCAGTTTTTATTTTTTCTAGTACCACAGTGTCTTGCTTAATGTTACTTTGTAGCAAGGCTTGAAATCAGGAAGTGTAAGGCTTCCAACTTTTTCTTTCTTTGCTGGATTCTTTGTACTTCGTATAATTTTTTGGATTAGCTTTTCAATTTCTCTGAAAAAGAGCAACTGAGGTTTTGACAGGAATTGTCTTGAATTTGTGGGATCAATTTGGGAAATATCACAATCAAATCTTTTATTCCATAAACACAGGATATCAAACTACTTATATCTTTAATTACTTTCAAAGTTGATTTGAAGTTTTCAGTATACAAGCTTTACACTAATTTTGTTCAGTTTACTTCTACATAGTTTTCTTGTTATAGCTATGATAAATGGAATTATTTTCTTAACTTCATATTTACACTGCTCACTGCCAGTGTATAAAAATAAATGATGATCTTGTATCTTGCAATTTGCTGGCCTTACTTATTAGCGCTGACATTTTTGTTTCTTTGTGTGTTTTTTTTTTTTTTTAAATTTCTGTGGAATTTCTAATTAGAAGATCATGTCATCCACAAATACAGTTACACTCTATCCTTTCCAATCTAGGTGCCTTTATTCATTTTTTACATCAGTTTTTCTGGTTATAATCTTTAGCACAGTGGTGAATATAAGCAGTAAGAGTAGATCTCGGGCTTCCCTGGTGGTCCAGTGGGTAAGGACACCGCCTTGCAGTGCAAGGGGCGTCAGTTCGATCCCTGGCCTGGGAAGATCCCACGTGCCACGGAGCAGCTGGACTGATGTGTCCAATTACCGAGCCGGAACTCTGGAGTGCATGAGCCCAGAGCCGGTGCTCTGCGACAATAGAGGCCACTGCAATGGGAGGCCCACACAGGCCAAAGAGCAAAGATGGATGCAAATAGATAAATGAAAGACCAATAGAAGTGGCCTGCCCTCCCCCTCCCTTCCCAATTCACCCCACCCCCCTCAAAAAAAGAGTAGATCTATCTATCTTGCTCCTAATCTTAGGTGGAAATAGCTTTCAGTCTTTCACCTAAGTATAATATTAGTTCTGCATTTTTTGTAGATGTCTTTTACTAAGTTGAAGAAATTCCCTTCAACTGCTGGTTTGGTGAGTGTTTTTATTAAAGTGTTGGATTTTGTCAATTTTTTTCTCATCAGTTGCGATTTTCCTCATCTGTTGTGATCATGTGATTTTATTCTTTATTCTACTAATATGATGTATTACATTAACTTTTATGTTTTACATGAAACTTGTACTCCTGGGTAAATTCCATTTGGTCGTGGTGTATGAGTTCTTTGACTATATTACTAGATTCACTTTGCTAATATTGTATGAAGACTTTTACATCTATTTTTATAAGGAATATTATTCTGTAATTTTCCTTTCCTTGACATGTCCAGCTTTGGTATCAAGATAACACTGGCATCATTGAATTATTAGGAAGTTTTCTCTTATCATTTAATTTTTTAAAGACTTTCTGAAGGATTGGTGTTTATTCTTCTTTAAATATTTGATAGAATTTGTTTCTGGACTTTTCTTTGTGGGGATTTTTTCTGAAATACCAGATATATATAATGATTGAGAACATGGTAAATGTTTGAGTAGAAATTAAGTAGGGGCTTAGATTCTGGTCCAGACTAGGCATTCAAAATATATGCTTCTACATTTGTAGCACTTGATGCAACACAGAATAGCATTCAGAATTGTAACCAAGGTGAAACCACAGAACAAGAAATCACATGAAATAAAGAAACAGAAGGAGAAAAACCGAGTTCAAAGGATCTACTAGAGGAGGTAAAGTTAAATTATCAGTGTTTGTGAAAGAAAAAAGATTCTCTAAGCCCAAAGATATTGCAAACAGCAGAAAGCTAGACTTTTATGCTTGGAATGAGAAGAAGAAGCTGTCAAGAAGGTTGCACCTTATTTTAAAGAGCAGCCTCCTTGGTCAACAGGGGACCTGGGTTATAACAAATGTGTCAAAATTCACCATCTTTCTTCAGTTACCATGGAGGTGCTAGTTGTAAAGACAGTCTGTCCTTTCTTCATGTATTACTATCATTTACTCAAGCTTTCTTCTCTCCCCTCTTCCCAATCAATAAAAAGAGTAGATCTATCTATCTTGCTCCTAATCTTAGGTGGAAATAGCTTTCAGTCTTTCACCTAAGTATAATATTAGTTCTGCATTTTTTGTAGATGTCTTTTACTAAGTTGAAGAAATTCCCTTCAACTGCTGGTTTGGTGAGTGTTTTTATTAAAGTGTTGGATTTTGTCAATTTTTTTCTCATCAGTTGCGATTTTCCTCATCTGTTGTGATCATGTGATTTTATTCTTTATTCTACTAATATGATGTATTACATTAACTTTTATGTTTTACATGAAACTTGTACTCCTGGGTAAATTCCATTTGGTCGTGGTGTATGAGTTCTTTGACTATATTACTAGATTCACTTTGCTAATATTGTATGAAGACTTTTACATCTATTTTTATAAGGAATATTATTCTGTAATTTTCCTTTCCTTGACATGTCCAGCTTTGGTATCAAGATAACACTGGCATCATTGAATTATTAGGAAGTTTTCTCTTATCATTTAATTTTTTAAAGACTTTCTGAAGGATTGGTGTTTATTCTTCTTTAAATATTTGATAGAATTTGTTTCTGGACTTTTCTTTGTGGGGATTTTTTCTGAAATACCAGATATATATAATGATTGAGAACATGGTAAATGTTTGAGTAGAAATTAAGTAGGGGCTTAGATTCTGGTCCAGACTAGGCATTCAAAATATATGCTTCTACATTTGTAGCACTTGATGCAACACAGAATAGCATTCAGAATTGTAACCAAGGTGAAACCACAGAACAAGAAATCACATGAAATAAAGAAACAGAAGGAGAAAAACCGAGTTCAAAGGATCTACTAGAGGAGGTAAAGTTAAATTATCAGTGTTTGTGAAAGAAAAAAGATTCTCTAAGCCCAAAGATATTGCAAACAGCAGAAAGCTAGACTTTTATGCTTGGAATGAGAAGAAGAAGCTGTCAAGAAGGTTGCACCTTATTTTAAAGAGCAGCCTCCTTGGTCAACAGGGGACCTGGGTTATAACAAATGTGTCAAAATTCACCATCTTTCTTCAGTTACCATGGAGGTGCTAGTTGTAAAGACAGTCTGTCCTTCTATCATGGATCAGGAACTCCATGTATTACTATCATTTACTCAAGCTTTCTTCTCTCTCATCTTAAAAGAAACAGGAAATATTCTTTTTTAGACTACTCACATAGTGCTTCAACAATGTTCCTAACATCTCCATCCCACGACCAAACTTCCTGAAATAATTTCCTGCCTCCAGTTCTTTCTCATATATTTGCTTTAGTCAATTTCAATCTTGCTTTCATCTTCCTCTTCCCACCTCTACTGAAATGGTCATTCCCAATAATTCCAACTTCCTGCTTAGAAGGTTTCCTTTTCCTGGATATCTTTTCAGAATTTCTTTGGTTGACCATACCCTTTTTACTGAAAAACTCCCTGAGTCCTCCTACTTTGTTAATCATTCTTCTTCAGTTTCTCTATTTCCTCCTTCTCTGACCTTTAAAAGATGAACTTCTTTAAGGTTTGAGTCTAGATTCTCTTTTCTTATCAGGCTTCAATCTCTTCTAGGAAATGTATGACTTTATTATCTACATACCGGTGACTCAAAAATGTTTATCTCTAATCTCACCTTTCTTTTGACTACCATACTGAATTTCTTACAATTTTGTTAACCATATTCAAAAGTGAACTATTCATTTTTCACTCTAATGTTTTGCTTCTTTTCTAATGCTTACTACCTGAGTAAGTAGTAGGGCCACATACCAAGTTACTCACTCGAGACAGCCCTTCCTCTCCCTTCCTCTCCATCTTTTCCATCCAACTGCAAAGTTCTGTCTAAACCTTATAACTATTTTTCAAATCTTTCCATTACTATCTTTCATACCACTTCCCTAGACCAAAAACTATCACTCACACTTATGTTACTGAATTATACTTATTACGAAGTTTCTTTACATTCACTTTGGTCCCCTTCAATCCATTTTCCAGAAAGCTTTTAGGTTAATCTTTCAAAACTGTAAATACAAGTCTGTAATACTCTTACTTAAAACCCTTTAACCCCCTTCAAAAACAAAAGGTTGCACCTTATTTTAAAGAGCAGCCTCCTTGGTCAACAGGGGACCTGGGTTATAACAAATGTGTCAAAATTCACCATCTTTCTTCAGTTACCATGGAGGTGCTAGTTGTAAAGACAGTCTGTCCTTCTATCATGGATCAGGAACTCCATGTATTACTATCATTTACTCAAGCTTTCTTCTCTCTCATCTTAAAAGAAACAGGAAATATTCTTTTTTAGACTACTCACATAGTGCTTCAACAATGTTCCTAACATCTCCATCCCACGACCAAACTTCCTGAAATAATTTCCTGCCTCCAGTTCTTTCTCATATATTTGCTTTAGTCAATTTCAATCTTGCTTTCATCTTCCTCTTCCCACCTCTACTGAAATGGTCATTCCCAATAATTCCAACTTCCTGCTTAGAAGGTTTCCTTTTCCTGGATATCTTTTCAGAATTTCTTTGGTTGACCATACCCTTTTTACTGAAAAACTCCCTGAGTCCTCCTACTTTGTTAATCATTCTTCTTCAGTTTCTCTATTTCCTCCTTCTCTGACCTTTAAAAGATGAACTTCTTTAAGGTTTGAGTCTAGATTCTCTTTTCTTATCAGGCTTCAATCTCTTCTAGGAAATGTATGACTTTATTATCTACATACCGGTGACTCAAAAATGTTTATCTCTAATCTCACCTTTCTTTTGACTACCATACTGAATTTCTTACAATTTTGTTAACCATATTCAAAAGTGAACTATTCATTTTTCACTCTAATGTTTTGCTTCTTTTCTAATGCTTACTACCTGAGTAAGTAGTAGGGCCACATACCAAGTTACTCACTCGAGACAGCCCTTCCTCTCCCTTCCTCTCCATCTTTTCCATCCAACTGCAAAGTTCTGTCTAAACCTTATAACTATTTTTCAAATCTTTCCATTACTATCTTTCATACCACTTCCCTAGACCAAAAACTATCACTCACACTTATGTTACTGAATTATACTTATTACGAAGTTTCTTTACATTCACTTTGGT
Organism: Tragulus kanchil; assembly: GCA_022376925.1. Taxonomy (NCBI): domain Eukaryota; kingdom Metazoa; phylum Chordata; class Mammalia; order Artiodactyla; family Tragulidae; genus Tragulus; species Tragulus kanchil. The sequence continues at coordinate 201,558,779 of JAIOJX010000028.1, read as the reverse complement.
CCCCTTCAATCCATTTTCCAGAAAGCTTTTAGGTTAATCTTTCAAAACTGTAAATACAAGTCTGTAATACTCTTACTTAAAACCCTTTAACTCCTTTCCATTAACACTTAAGGAAAAGATCAAAAGGCACGATACAATCTATGAGATTCTACACTATCCACCTCTATGTACATCTTCCATCTTGTCCAAACCTATCTTTCTCTTGCTACAGTCCAGTCACAATGGCCTTCTTTCAGTTCTTCAAAAATGACATTATTTTCTGCTACAAGGACTTAGTACCAGCAGGGAGTCACCCTCTCCTCTCCCCACTCACACACACACACACACACACACACACACACACTGCCTCTCTCTCTCTCTCTCTCCTTTTTAAGCCTCAGTTAAAAATCATTACTTCCTTTGTAAAATATCTGAGCTTTCCAGACTGGGTGGCTTCTCCCATCAAATCCTTCACTGTGCTATAGTTTTCTGAATAGCACATATTTTGACTCAAAATCAATTACTAGTATACATTTTTGTGCATTTTCTATATCCATTACACTATAACATTCAATATACCCATAAGGTTTATGTTTGCCTTGCTCATAACTATATCCCTGGCAACCAGAAGAGATCCTGGTCCATAATTGTCTCCTGCAGAATATCTGACAATTAAATGAATGAATAAATAAGTACGAGTCCCTTTGTAGTTACATTTGTGCTTGGGTGCCTTCCACTAGTTTGACTAATTTAAACTCCACCTGCTAAAGGGAAGCAGGCAGGCTTAGACATAGAATAAGCTATTTCAAGAAGAATGGTAGGATATGTGTCTCTAAAACTAGGCAGGGCTGAGATGTCCAATTTCAGAATCATAGTGCCCAGAGGAAAAGAGGAGAAGAGAGAACAAAAGCTGGCACATAGTATGTTTTGTTTTTCTCCTAAGTGAGAAAATAGTTGACAGTGACCATGTAAGGTGAAGGGAAACCAAACATGACTTTGAAGTAATAGGCAAATTAACTAATAATATATGAATGCCGTAATGTGTATATAGACCAGGCAATAACTATAATTATTCTTGCTATACTTGAGAAAGAATGTCATTATCTGTAAGGAAGAACAATGTTGGAAACCAAGTGATGTCAGAAAAGAAAATTGGCAGGCATCCTGCAGTTCACTTAGAGTCTGAATCAAGGCTTCTTCTAGAGAAGCTCAAGAGTGGAAAAAAATTTTTTATAAGAATCTCTTCAAAGGAAGAGCTTCCCTATAAGTTTTTTGCCTTTTCTCCTTGGGTGTGACTTTGGAATTTGGACCAAAAGTTAACCTGAAGATTTTGCCCCTTATAAATGTCTGACTATTCATAGAGTAATTCATCTATACTTGACCATTTTCCTGACTTCACTCCAGCTAGGAACCAGTCACAGGAGTCCTATTTGTTGTTCTCTAACCCTGATTTCAGCTTTTTCCTTTTTCTTACTCTGAGAGTTGGTATTTTAGAACTTGCCTCACTGTGCAGTGGGGACAGGAAAATACTTTAAAGAGATCATTCTTTTATTCACACAGTTCCCATTATTGAGCATATCCCTATCCTTCATTTAACCTACCTGGGAAACTCATTTTAAAAAAATCAGAAGCACAAGATTGTATTTTCCAGTTAACAGTTCTAAGATCCCTTTAGGGCATAATAAATTGCTTCTTCTTCCATATATTTATAGAATAATATAATTTGATGTGTTCCTGCTCTTGATGCATAATATCGGTTACTACTTGAGTCAGTGTCTGGATCACTTTCTAAATCTGAGTTGCTTGAGGACAAGGATGGTCATTCATTATTTTTCATTGTAACATGTATCTTCCAGTCTGTGGTGAGAATTCAGCAAGAAAATATGAGATATAAATTTAACACAGTGCATGTCACATAGTTTGTGGTTATGAATGTTGATCAAAGTGAATTACTATTTCACCATTCATTATCTTCATTTAGATGATCGCTATTTACTGAGAAAATTAATTTTAAGAACACATTATTCATTATAAAATGTATTTAAAGAAATATGCTCATTGGTATCCAGTGAGATTAAATGTTCTTTAGTTACTTACCTTAGAAAAAAGTGAACTCTGAATACATTTTTGTCTATCATGTGTTATTAGGACTTCCAAGCTCTGGACTCAGTCTTTCCCATGTAAGATGCTGAGATTACTTATATCTTAGGTTCTTTCTCCTTAAACATTCTGTGGAAAAAAATTTTTTATAAGAATCTCTTCAAAGGAAGAGCTTCCCTATAAGTTTTTTGCCTTTTCTCCTTGGGTGTGACTTTGGAATTTGGACCAAAAGTTAACCTGAAGATTTTGCCCCTTATAAATGTCTGACTATTCATAGAGTAATTCATCTATACTTGACCATTTTCCTGACTTCACTCCAGCTAGGAACCAGTCACAGGAGTCCTATTTGTTGTTCTCTAACCCTGATTTCAGCTTTTTCCTTTTTCTTACTCTGAGAGTTGGTATTTTAGAACTTGCCTCACTGTGCAGTGGGGACAGGAAAATACTTTAAAGAGATCATTCTTTTATTCACACAGTTCCCATTATTGAGCATATCCCTATCCTTCATTTAACCTACCTGGGAAACTCATTTTAAAAAAATCAGAAGCACAAGATTGTATTTTCCAGTTAACAGTTCTAAGATCCCTTTAGGGCATAATAAATTGCTTCTTCTTCCATATATTTATAGAATAATATAATTTGATGTGTTCCTGCTCTTGATGCATAATATCGGTTACTACTTGAGTCAGTGTCTGGATCACTTTCTAAATCTGAGTTGCTTGAGGACAAGGATGGTCATTCATTATTTTTCATTGTAACATGTATCTTCCAGTCTGTGGTGAGAATTCAGCAAGAAAATATGAGATATAAATTTAACACAGTGCATGTCACATAGTTTGTGGTTATGAATGTTGATCAAAGTGAATTACTATTTCACCATTCATTATCTTCATTTAGATGATCGCTATTTACTGAGAAAATTAATTTTAAGAACACATTATTCATTATAAAATGTATTTAAAGAAATATGCTCATTGGTATCCAGTGAGATTAAATGTTCTTTAGTTACTTACCTTAGAAAAAAGTGAACTCTGAATACATTTTTGTCTATCATGTGTTATTAGGACTTCCAAGCTCTGGACTCAGTCTTTCCCATGTAAGATGCTGAGATTACTTATATCTTAGGTTCTTTCTCCTTAAACATTCTGTGGCAAAAATCTGCTGAACACTTTCTTAAAAGCTATTTTGTCATATAAAATCATCTTAAAAACAGATTCTTATGATGCATTTTCAAACCCAACTTAGTACTGAACACAATAATAGATCCACAGTAGCCTCACAAAAAATCCATCAATTTAACTTATGAAAACATCACTGCTTTGTTTAACTTAGAATGTATGTGTGTGTGTGTTAGTTACTTAGTCAGAGCCTACTATTGCAGCCCCATAGACTGTGCCCTGCCAAGCTCTCTGTCCATGAAATTCTCCAGGCAAGAATACTGGAGTGGGTGGCCATTCCCTTCTCCAGGAGGTTTCCCCAACCCAAGAATAGAACCTGGGTCTCCTACATTGCAGGCAGATTCTTTACCATCTGAACAATCAGAGAAGCTTAACTTAGAGCGGTTACTCTTAAAATGGTTTCTCACTGAATCTATGATGTGTATATGTGCTTTCTAGTTTACCACTCTTTTTATTCTATTTATAGTAATGACTTAATTCTTACCATAATATGTCCCTTTTCTCTTCTTGACTGAATCATCTCCTCTCCTTTTGTTGGATTCCAGGAAATCGTTCTTGGTAGCTAAACAAGTGTAAGAATTTATGCAAGCCTTAGTCAAACTATAAAAAGAATTTGTCTCATTTTAACTGGCGTCCCAAAGATTTGAATGGAAAACAAAGTCATTCAAATTTGCTTGGCTTCACGTAATCCATTTTGATCAATCTTAGTTGATTCACAATGCTACCTTGCCACCCACAAATTTTATTTTATTTCTCACCATAATAATTTTCAAGATTTCACTATTTTTCTGTGCTATCACTACATTAAGCAATGGATGAAGTTAAATGTTGAAAAATTCGATTTTATTAACTAAACTCTTGATGATATTAGTACAGACAGAGAACCTTTGTGCAAAGAGCAGTATTTTAGGGAGAAGAGGCCATTATTATAATGAGATTTCTTCTTCTGACACAAACCATTAAGTGGAGTCAATATTTATGAAGCTTTTATCCTGACTTGTATAATTTGTAACTCCTGCCTGGGTATGGCTTTTCAGCTCAGCTGTTCTTAAGTCCATTAAATACTGTAATCTTACTTTCTCCTTAGAATGCTGAGTTATTTTCGTTCCCCCGGCAAAAATCTGCTGAACACTTTCTTAAAAGCTATTTTGTCATATAAAATCATCTTAAAACAGATTCTTATGATGCATTTTCAAACCCAACTTAGTACTGAACACAATAATAGATCCACAGTAGCCTCACAAAAAATCCATCAATTTAACTTATGAAAACATCACTGCTTTGTTTAACTTAGAATGTATGTGTGTGTGTGTTAGTTACTTAGTCAGAGCCTACTATTGCAGCCCCATAGACTGTGCCCTGCCAAGCTCTCTGTCCATGAAATTCTCCAGGCAAGAATACTGGAGTGGGTGGCCATTCCCTTCTCCAGGAGGTTTCCCCAACCCAAGAATAGAACCTGGGTCTCCTACATTGCAGGCAGATTCTTTACCATCTGAACAATCAGAGAAGCTTAACTTAGAGCGGTTACTCTTAAAATGGTTTCTCACTGAATCTATGATGTGTATATGTGCTTTCTAGTTTACCACTCTTTTTATTCTATTTATAGTAATGACTTAATTCTTACCATAATATGTCCCTTTTCTCTTCTTGACTGAATCATCTCCTCTCCTTTTGTTGGATTCCAGGAAATCGTTCTTGGTAGCTAAACAAGTGTAAGAATTTATGCAAGCCTTAGTCAAACTATAAAAAGAATTTGTCTCATTTTAACTGGCGTCCCAAAGATTTGAATGGAAAACAAAGTCATTCAAATTTGCTTGGCTTCACGTAATCCATTTTGATCAATCTTAGTTGATTCACAATGCTACCTTGCCACCCACAAATTTTATTTTATTTCTCACCATAATAATTTTCAAGATTTCACTATTTTTCTGTGCTATCACTACATTAAGCAATGGATGAAGTTAAATGTTGAAAAATTCGATTTTATTAACTAAACTCTTGATGATATTAGTACAGACAGAGAACCTTTGTGCAAAGAGCAGTATTTTAGGGAGAAGAGGCCATTATTATAATGAGATTTCTTCTTCTGACACAAACCATTAAGTGGAGTCAATATTTATGAAGCTTTTATCCTGACTTGTATAATTTGTAACTCCTGCCTGGGTATGGCTTTTCAGCTCAGCTGTTCTTAAGTCCATTAAATACTGTAACAGGATGAACTCAGATTTATTGCCACTACTGAGAGCTTTGCTAAGATGCGTGAGTCAAGAGGAAAAGAGTCCCAGGTAGTGGGGGATATAGAAACAACCAATTTTGTTGACTGCTGAGATTCACCTCCATACATGTCTTTGTTATGAGACATCTTCATAACAATGCTATTGAAGAAATATTTTCTTCAGTTAAAGAAATATTTTCTCTGGGAAGGGAAAGCTTAAGATAAGAATTTAGACAGTAGTATCTAGGAAGATATCCTCTTTAAAAGAAAAAAATCACAGTTTAATTCACAAGTACCTATTTATCCCCAACCATGTAACCATCAGCGAGCCAAATGATAAGAGGGATAAAGGCATTTAATAAGCTGTGTTAAATAATAGTAAGAACCTAGCATTAAGATACAGAGTGCTTAAGTTTAATCTGTGATGCCCTGCTTGAGAATGTCATGATGATTGGTAAATCCTGATGTCTTTATCTTCTTCCTCATTCTCTGTTCTTCCCTGTATTTCAAGCTGATGGTACAACTGTCCATTTGTAACAAAAGAGAAAATTAGCCAAGATGGTGTGGTCAGGTTCTCTCACCCCAGAGCCTCTCACTCTTGCCCCACGCTTTGTGAATAATGTTTATGGACCCACTAAAATCACTTATAGCACTATGAATGTGCATCACGAGGTACTCGCTTGGTCACGGACTACTTTGTCCAGTTGGCCTGTAAGAGTTTCATCATGAAAGCCCTGGTTGCTACTGCACTGGGCTACATTGGACCGACCTTATGGTTATGTTATATAAGGTTATGTCATGACTAAGTTATGGCTGCACTGTGGTTATGTTATGGCTGCTGCTATGGCTGCCCTGCCAGCCAGGAGAGAATAAACATGTCTGCAGTTTCTATAACTCAAATCTCCTTCCAGGCTCTTAGCTCACACCTTGCCTACCCTGGGTTCAGCAAACAATGTGAAGAGTGTGAACAGCAAGACAGTTGGTGTCATGAACAGGATGAAGAGCTATATGCCATTGTTTGTGGAGTATTATATATATGATATCGACCCACACCACCTGGAGATACAGTTTCTTGTGTAGTCAGACATACAATGTGATGAGAAATATTTGTTTAGGTCCAAATTGGTGAAGGATCTATTGTAGAAGGGAGACTTAATAGATGTCTTTCAAAAGATATCTGTAGAGTTCTTGAAACAGGTTTTATCCAATGAAAGACATTCAAAAAATAATTATGCTGTTTTCCTTGCCCTTGATTGGTACAACTCTGAAGCATGTTCTTCACTATCAGCCAAAGTTCCCTAATGGATTATGCTCCCATTGTTCACTATAGTAACCTGCTTGATAACATATTTTATCAGCTTTCTTCTTTTCCTAGGCTCACTTTCCTCTCCCGATCAATCTCTTCTGGTATTTCCTGTAAATAAACTACTTTTACTGAATCCTTGTCTCAAGGTGTGCTTCTGCCAAAAGCAAAATAAAATAACTTTAATATGATGCAAATATAGTATTCACATCAAATATTAACCTCAAAACTCCATTGAATAGAAACTCAACAAACACAAAAAATATATATATTGCTTATCTTTTCACCTCACTCAACTCACAAAACATAAAGAGCACAAATTCACTTCAGAGACATATTCAACCTTTTCACTGGTTTCATAGTCTATGTAACAGGTATAATGAACATTTAACTCTAGCACATTTACAATTTGCAAATAATCTATATGAGTTAGTAGACATTTCTTATCTAAAATGTCCAACGACGTATTTGGTCCATGCCAAATGGTTTTGTACAGGACCAAATGACCATGCAAATATAAACACATTGTGCAAAGGACCAAATATCTAATGGACCAAATGTCTCATGAGGGCTTCCCTGGTGGCTCAGTGGTAAAGAATCTGCCTGCCAAAGCAGGAGATATGGATTCGATCCCTTGGTCAGGAAGATCCCCTAGAGGAGAAAATGGTACCCACACCAGTATTCTTGCCAGGATTATCCCATGGACAGAGGAACCTGGGGCTCCATGGAGACATGAAAGAGTCGGACACGACTAAGTGACTAAACAACAACAAAATGTCTTATGGACATTTGGGACAGAACCAAATGTCCTGCAAGGACCTACTTGTCATGCATTTTTCTTTTAGCTCATATCTATTATTGTTTATATCCCGCAAACCCAAAATTTAAGTCAGAAACAAGCAATAGTTACTATATTCCTATCAGTTTCAGAAATTGCCTAAGGCACCATGGACATTGATAATCATACAAAAGACCTGATTTGGAGTTCTTTAGCTGCTTGAGCACTAAATAGACCTCCTCCGGTAAGGACGGGGAAATTTCACGCTTGAGGTTGCTGCAAAATTCTCATTAATTAATTCTCTAAGGAAGCTTTGCTTCACCTCTAGCAGACCTTTCTTCCCCAGCACAAGAGAGATGGGCTACTGACAGGAATGAGAGTGCAACACACATAATTAAATGAAAAGAGATTCATAGGAATTACGTGAAGAGAAATGCAACCTCCCCTTTTGCTAATGAATGCAATCTCTTGGTATTTCCTGTAAATAAACTACTTTTACTGAATCCTTGTCTCAAGGTGTGCTTCTGCCAAAAGCAAAATAAAATAACTTTAATATGATGCAAATATAGTATTCACATCAAATATTAACCTCAAAACTCCATTGAATAGAAACTCAACAAACACAAAAAATATATATATTGCTTATCTTTTCACCTCACTCAACTCACAAAACATAAAGAGCACAAATTCACTTCAGAGACATATTCAACCTTTTCACTGGTTTCATAGTCTATGTAACAGGTATAATGAACATTTAACTCTAGCACATTTACAATTTGCAAATAATCTATATGAGTTAGTAGACATTTCTTATCTAAAATGTCCAACGAGCGTTTTTGGTCCATGCCAAATGGTTTTGTACAGGACCAAATGACCATGCAAATATAAACACATTGTGCAAAGGACCAAATATCTAATGGACCAAATGTCTCATGAGGGCTTCCCTGGTGGCTCAGTGGTAAAGAATCTGCCTGCCAAAGCAGGAGATATGGATTCGATCCCTTGGTCAGGAAGATCCCCTAGAGGAGAAAATGGTACCCACACCAGTATTCTTGCCAGGATTATCCCATGGACAGAGGAACCTGGGGCTCCATGGAGACATGAAAGAGTCGGACACGACTAAGTGACTAAACAACAACAAAATGTCTTATGGACATTTGGGACAGAACCAAATGTCCTGCAAGGACCTACTTGTCATGCATTTTTCTTTTAGCTCATATCTATTATTGTTTATATCCCGCAAACCCAAAATTTAAGTCAGAAACAAGCAATAGTTACTATATTCCTATCAGTTTCAGAAATTGCCTAAGGCACCATGGACATTGATAATCATACAAAAGACCTGATTTGGAGTTCTTTAGCTGCTTGAGCACTAAATAGACCTCCTCCGGTAAGGACGGGGAAATTTCACGCTTGAGGTTGCTGCAAAATTCTCATTAATTAATTCTCTAAGGAAGCTTTGCTTCACCTCTAGCAGACCTTTCTTCCCCAGCACAAGAGAGATGGGCTACTGACAGGAATGAGAGTGCAACACACATAATTAAATGAAAAAGAGATTCATAGGAATTACGTGAAGAGAAAGAATCAGCAATCTTCCCTCCCCAGTTTAATTAGCTAATGAATGCCTGGACAGGCACTGAGTCACTTTATTGATGCAGAATCCCACTCTGACCACTCTCTGTGAATACAGAATCACAGATTCTTGGAACCTGAAGAATGCTTTGAATGCTAAACTTGACCCTGAAGCCTCTCCCTGACCTAGACTCAACCTATCCCTAGAGGCTTCTTGCTGACCATATTTCCACATGCCCTCCATGTGCCTGAGTACACTGTGTTTCAGTCTGAGTCCTTTAGAAAAGAAAACTTGGGGCAAAGTTACATGCTGATGTTTTATTGGAGGGTACTGAAGATGACAGAATATGACACCTGAAAATATGGCACTTTAACATAAGGATTATTTGAGTTAAAGACACTTGAAAATAAAAAAGCAGGTGGGTGGAAATGTGAATTGATACAGCCACTACAGAAAACAGTGTGGAGATTCCTCAAAAAACTAGGAATAGAGCCACCAAATGACCCAGCAATCCCATTGCTAGGCATATACCCTGAGGAAATCAAAATTGAAACAGACACATACATCCCATTGTTTATTGCAGCACTGTTTACAATAACCAGAACATGGAGGCAATCTAGATGTCCATCGAGAGATTAATGGATAAGAAGTTGTGGTACATATATACAATGGAATATTAGTCATAAAAGGAAATGCATTTGAATCAGTTGTAATGAGATGGATGAATCTAGAACCTATTATATAGAGTGGAGTATGTCTGACAGAGAGATAAATGTTGTATACGGACATACGTGTATGGAATCTAAAAAGATGGTGCTGATAAATGAATGTGCAGAGCAACAATGGAGAGGCAGACATGGAGGACAGTCATAGGGACATTGGCATGAGGGAGGGGAATCTGCTGTGGGACTAGAGGATCGCAAACATGGGCTCTGTGGCCACCTGGAGGGGTGGGATGGGGAGAGGTTCAGGAGCGTGGGGACATATGTATACCTATAGCAGATTTAGGTTGGTGTGTGGCAGTAAACAACGAAACTCTGTAAAAAAATGATAATAAATAAAATTTGTATGGAATTTTTAAAAAAGGCTGGTGAAAGATGACTATTGTGCCCTCCTCTCTTTCTTTCTGAAAGCAGGAGATAAAAGTCCCATATGGAACATGTCCTCCTTATACCAAGAGGAAAGTGACATTCCTATCTCTAAGAGAAATCTATAAAGATAAACCTTGTTAAACTAACAATTACCTTGCTGGTCACTTTTCTACCCAATCAACTATCCTAGCTCTAGTCCTTCTGCCTTGCCACATTTCCATGATCTACTACTCTTTGTCCAATTTAGAATACATATGCATTCAAATCTAACTGTTTCATTGGGTCGTCAGTCACTTTTGAGGGCTCTCTGTCATACAAAGCTCATGTTAAATTCATTCTTATACATTTCTCATATTATCTGTCTAAGTCAATTTAATTCGGAATCCCAGCCAAAATTATAAGAGGCTTAGAGGTACCACTTTGTCTCTAGAATGGTACAAAAAAGGGAAAGTAACGCATGGAAAGAGGGATACCAAATACAAAGCAATGTGCTTCTGTGCTGGACACAGTGTCCCATGAATAACCAGAGTCCTACACAGTAAATCTGGACTGACTTCAAGGAAAAGCTGCACCTCAAGAGTCCACGGTGGATTGGAAGGATGAAAGTGTTAGTTGCTCAGTCATGACCAACTCTTTGTGACACTGTGAACTACAGCCCACCAAATTCCTCAGTCCATGGAATTCTCCAGGCAAGAATACTAGAGTGGATAGCCATTCCCTTCTCCAGAGGCTCTTCCTGACTCAGGGATTGAAACTGGGTCTCCTGAATTGCATTGGAAGGGCAAGGGATACATCTTTTAGATCTTTTAGACATTTGATGGTGACTCAAATCTCTTCAACTCCTTTGGAAAGTGATATTGTTTCTTACATATTATTTTGGAGGTGATTTAAAATTTTTTATTCTTTAATTGATTATAAATTTTTTATTCTCTCAATTGTTGATAGCATGAAAGTGAAAGTGTTAGTCACCCTTTCATTTCCAATTCTTTGCAACCCCATTGACGGTAGCCCACAGGCTTCTTGTGCATGGAATTCTCTAGGCAAGAATGTTGGACTGAGTAAATTTAACTGATTTTTGTATATTGACCTTGTACTTGTTGTTTCTATTAAACATATTACTTCCAATAGCTGCTTTTCTTCCAGTTTCTATTTAAATAATCATATCAAATATAACTAAAGTCTATTTCTTTTCCAATCTTCCCATTGTACATGTTGCACAGAATCCTTTGGGCTTCACAAAAATTATAAAACCTTGTTAAACTAACAATTACCTTGCTGGTCACTTTTCTACCCAATCAACTATCCTAGCTCTAGTCCTTCTGCCTTGCCACATTTCCATGATCTACTACTCTTTGTCCAATTTAGAATACATATGCATTCAAATCTAACTGTTTCATTGGGTCGTCAGTCACTTTTGAGGGCTCTCTGTCATACAAAGCTCATGTTAAATTCATTCTTATACATTTCTCATATTATCTGTCTAAGTCAATTTAATTCGGAATCCCAGCCAAAATTATAAGAGGCTTAGAGGTACCACTTTGTCTCTAGAATGGTACAAAAAAGGGAAAGTAACGCATGGAAAGAGGGATACCAAATACAAAGCAATGTGCTTCTGTGCTGGACACAGTGTCCCATGAATAACCAGAGTCCTACACAGTAAATCTGGACTGACTTCAAGGAAAAGCTGCACCTCAAGAGTCCACGGTGGATTGGAAGGATGAAAGTGTTAGTTGCTCAGTCATGACCAACTCTTTGTGACACTGTGAACTACAGCCCACCAAATTCCTCAGTCCATGGAATTCTCCAGGCAAGAATACTAGAGTGGATAGCCATTCCCTTCTCCAGAGGCTCTTCCTGACTCAGGGATTGAAACTGGGTCTCCTGAATTGCATTGGAAGGGCAAGGGATACATCTTTTAGATCTTTTAGACATTTGATGGTGACTCAAATCTCTTCAACTCCTTTGGAAAGTGATATTGTTTCTTACATATTATTTTGGAGGTGATTTAAAATTTTTTATTCTTTAATTGATTATAAATTTTTTATTCTCTCAATTGTTGATAGCATGAAAGTGAAAGTGTTAGTCACCCTTTCATTTCCAATTCTTTGCAACCCCATTGACGGTAGCCCACAGGCTTCTTGTGCATGGAATTCTCTAGGCAAGAATGTTGGACTGAGTAAATTTAACTGATTTTTGTATATTGACCTTGTACTTGTTGTTTCTATTAAACATATTACTTCCAATAGCTGCTTTTCTTCCAGTTTCTATTTAAATAATCATATCAAATATAACTAAAGTCTATTTCTTTTTCCAATCTGAATTGACTTTATTTTCTATCTTTATTGTACTGTGGAATGTTGCACAGTAAACTGTTGAATAAAAATAGGGTGAATTGATATTCTTTCCCAACTTAGTAACAGTGTGATATTTCACCCAGTTCTATTTTTTCTTCTTTATTTTTCATAAATATCTTTTATCATATTGAGAAGTTTCCTTCTATTCTTGGCCTGGTAAGAGTTGCATTTCTTAAAATTATGAATTGGTATTGCATTTTGTCAACATTGTTTTTGATACTTTCCATTGAGATAACAGAGATATTGAATTACAGTGACTGGTTTTTTAATGTTAAATCAATTTTACATTCCTAGAAGCAACCTCAATTGGTGTTTATGTGTTATTCCTTTTGTATATTTCTACTGACTTACTAACGCTTTTTTGAAAAATTTGGCATCTATCTTCATCAAGGTTATTGGTCTATATGACTCTCTTTACATAATATCTTTGTCAGGTTTTATATTCAACTCTATGCTAAACACATAAATAAATTGGGTCATGTTTCCCCCTTCCGATTTATTCAAGTCATTTCACACTTCAACCTCATAGAACTTTAATTTCGTTTTTCCATCCATTACTTTGTGCTTTTGTTGTCATGAATCTTACTTTTACATGCTTTGTGAACACTACTTATAATGATTTTTTTTGTTTTAAACAGTAAAATGTCTTTCAGGGAAATAAACAAACAAAAAAAGGAAATGAAGCCAGCTTTTTGAAGATTTGTTCTCACATCTAGTACTTACTTCTTTAATTGATTATAAATTTTTTATTCTCTCAATTGTTGATAGCATGAAAGTGAAAGTGTTAGTCACCCTTTCATTTCCAATTCTTTGCAACCCCATTGACGGTAGCCCACAGGCTTCTTGTGCATGGAATTCTCTAGGCAAGAATGTTGGACTGAGTAAATTTAACTGATTTTTGTATATTGACCTTGTACTTGTTGTTTCTATTAAACATATTACTTCCAATAGCTGCTTTTCTTCCAGTTTCTATTTAAATAATCATATCAAATATAACTAAAGTCTATTTCTTTTTCCAATCTGAATTGACTTTATTTTCTATCTTTATTGTACTGTGGAATGTTGCACAGTAAACTGTTGAATAAAAATAGGGAGAATTGATATTCTTTCCCAACTTAGGAACAGTGTGATATTTCACCCAGTTCTATTTTTTCTTCTTTATTTTTCATAAATATCTTTTATCATATTGAGAAGTTTCCTTCTATTCTTGGCCTGGTAAGAGTTGCATTTCTTAAAATTATGAATTGGTATTGCATTTTGTCAACATTGTTTTTGATACTTTCCATTGAGATAACAGAGATATTGAATTACAGTGACTGGTTTTTTAATGTTAAATCAATTTTACATTCCTAGAAGCAACCTCAATTGGTGTTTATGTGTTATTCCTTTTGTATATTTCTACTGACTTACTAACGCTTTTTTGAAAAAGTTGGCATCTATCTTCATCAAGGTTATTGGTCTATATGACTCTCTTTACATAATATCTTTGTCAGGTTTTATATTCAACTCTATGCTAAACACATAAATAAATTGGGTCATGTTTCCCCCTTCCGATTTATTCAAGTCATTTCACACTTCAACCTCATAGAACTTTAATTTCGTTTTTCCATCCATTACTTTGTGCTTTTGTTGTCATGAATCTTACTTTTACATGCTTTGTGAACACTACTTATAATGATTTTTTTTGTTTTAAACAGTAAAATGTCTTTCAGGGAAATAAACAAACAAAAAAAGGAAATGAAGCCAGCTTTTTGAAGATTTGTTCTCACATCTAGTACTTACTTCTTTAAATCTGAAATTCCATTAGTTATCCTTTCCTTCAGCCTCTTGGACTTCTTTTAGTATTTCTAATAGTGTAGATACGATGCCTGCTGATTTTCTGAACTTTCCTTCTTCAGAAAATACCTTTATATTATTTTTATTTTTGAAGGACCATTTTGTAACATACTGAATACTCATTTGATAGGTATTTGTTGTTTTTATCACTTTATGGTTGTAATTTTTTATTTTCTGGGCTGTATTGTTCCTGGCTAGAAGTCAGTCATCATTTACATACTTTTTTCCCTTGTATGTATTGGGTTGGGCAAAAAATTTGTTAGGGTTTTTTCGTAAAATATTATGGAAAAACCCAAACCAACTTTTTGCCCACCCAATGACATGTCATTTTTCTTTGGGTGCTTTGAAGATTTCACATTCCTCTTTGGTTGTCATCTATTTTGGCTAAAGAGGTTTAAGTGTCTTTTCTTTGTGTTTTTACTACTTAGGGTTACCTGAATTTCATGGACCTATAAATTGATGCTTTGAAATAAAATCTGGGAAACTTTCAACCATTATTTTCCCACGGTTTTTTTTTTTTTTTTTTCTGGCTCATTATCTTTATTTCCTATCTTTGGCCCTTAAGTACCTGTGTTATAAACAGTATGGTATTATTCCATTGGCACCTGAGGCTTTTTTTTTTTAACCTGTTTTCTATTTTTTCAGATTAAATAATTTCTATTAATCTGCTATTAAGTTCGCTGAACTGGTATCTGCCTTTTCCAATGTATCAAAGTCCATCCGTGATCTTTTTTTTTCACTTCAGGAATTATAATTTTTGTTTCTAGAACTTCCGTTTGTGTTTTTGGTTTTTATCTGCTATCTATTCACTGTCTTTTGTGTAGTATCTATTTCACTTTTCAGAGTTTCTGGGCTTCCCTGGTGGTTCAATAGTAAAGAAACCTCCTGCCAACACAGGAAACGGGGGTTTGAGCCCTGGACCAGAAAGATCCCTTGGAGTAGGAACTGGCAACCCACTTCAGTAATCTTGCCTGGAGAATCCCATGGACAGAGGAGCCTGGCGGGCTACAGTCAACTGGATAGCAAAACAATTGGACACAATTTAGTGACTAAAAAACAACTGAGAATTTCCAGCTATTAATTTATTATGACCACATATTTTTCTTTGATGGTGGTGGTTTAGTCAATCATATTCAGCTCTTCCAATACTATGGACTATAGCCCACCAGGCTCCTTTGTCCGTGGGATTTCACAGGCAAGAGTACTAGAATGGGTTACCATTTTCTTCTCTAGCAGATCTTGTTGACCAAAGGGCCACGCCCATATCTCCTGCATTGCAGGCTCAGTCAGATTCTTTACTGACTGAGTCACCAGGAAGCGCCAGAGTCCTTACAAATATTTCTGATAACTGCTAAAAAATAGCCTCTTTAGGCCCTTGCCTGTTGAATTTAACAGCCAGGTCATCTGGTGTTTGTCTCCCCTATTGCTTTTTTCTTGACTATTCAACACATTTTCCTGTCCTTTTACATGTCTAGTAATTTTAGGTGGGAAAAATTTTTTTTCCCCTGAAAATTTTGTAGGATACACTGTAAGGAATCTGGATTAAATTGCCTTTTCTTTTAACCTGTTTTTTCTGCATTATCTTTTCCTATCTTTGGCCCTTAAGTACTTTTATAAACAGTATGGTATTATTCCATTGGCACCTGAGGCTTTTTTTTTTTAACCTGTTTTCTATTTTTTCAGATTAAATAATTTCTATTAATCTGCTATTAAGTTCGCTGAACTGGTATCTGCCTTTTCCAATGTATCAAAGTCCATCCGTGATCTTTTTTTTTCACTTCAGGAATTATAATTTTTGTTTCTAGAACTTCCGTTTGTGTTTTTGGTTTTTATCTGCTATCTATTCACTGTCTTTTGTGTAGTATCTATTTCACTTTTCAGAGTTTCTGGGCTTCCCTGGTGGTTCAATAGTAAAGAAACCTCCTGCCAACACAGGAAACGGGGGTTTGAGCCCTGGACCAGAAAGATCCCTTGGAGTAGGAACTGGCAACCCACTTCAGTAATCTTGCCTGGAGAATCCCATGGACAGAGGAGCCTGGCGGGCTACAGTCAACTGGATAGCAAAACAATTGGACACAATTTAGTGACTAAAAAACAACTGAGAATTTCCAGCTATTAATTTATTATGACCACATATTTTTCTTTGATGGTGGTGGTTTAGTCAATCATATTCAGCTCTTCCAATACTATGGACTATAGCCCACCAGGCTCCTTTGTCCGTGGGATTTCACAGGCAAGAGTACTAGAATGGGTTACCATTTTCTTCTCTAGCAGATCTTGTTGACCAAAGGGCCACGCCCATATCTCCTGCATTGCAGGCTCAGTCAGATTCTTTACTGACTGAGTCACCAGGAAGCGCCAGAGTCCTTACAAATATTTCTGATAACTGCTAAAAAATAGCCTCTTTAGGCCCTTGCCTGTTGAATTTAACAGCCAGGTCATCTGGTGTTTGTCTCCCCTATTGCTTTTTTCTTGACTATTCAACACATTTTCCTGTCCTTTTACATGTCTAGTAATTTTAGGTGGGAAAAATTTTTTTTCCCCTGAAAATTTTGTAGGATACACTGTAAGGAATCTGGATTAAATTGCCTTTTCTTTCTTTTTAAATGACTGTTGAGTTTTTGTCTTCGTAGGCAGTTATTTGCTAGAAACTCTTCTTTCCGTCAAAGCTTGATTTTAGGCCATGTTAAGATTAGCTACAAAATATTCTTTGGAAGTAGGATATCCATTTAATTTACAGCTTCTTTGATAGCTTACCTGAATACCAGACATATTAACGAGGTCTCTCCACTCTGAGTGGGTCTTTTATCTAACATTTTCTAGCATCTACTGCCATCTCGAATGGCCAGTCCATCCCTTTTTTTGTGGATACTGCTTTCTGTTAGACCTCATAGGGTTGGTTTCATCCAGCAGGTATGCACTGCGGGCTTTGACCAAGGACTTGGGAACTCCTTTGTGCTGATCCAGCTTCTTCAGTTCCCTCCGCAACAAGTTCTAATTGTGTAGCAGCTCTGTACTGTTTTATGACTCCCCAGGGAAAAATAGAAGACATAAGGAGAAGGGGACGACAGAGGATGAGATGGCTGGATGGCACCTCTGAGCCAATGGACGCGAGTTTGAGCAAGTTCGGGAATGGTGAAGGACAGGAAAGTCTGGCATGCCACAGTTCATGGGGTTGCAAAGAGCTGGATGTGACTGAGCGACTAAACTGTACTGAGAAAAAGACTCTGCTTGGACTCGGCTCCCTTTATAAATGTTAGAAAGTGGTACCAGACTACAAAGTTAAAAAGAGCCTAGGAGCTCATTTCATGTGTTTCTCTTGTCTCAGGGATTCAACATCCTACACCCTAAGACTTTAAAACTTTTGCCACATACATTTTCTTCAGCTTTATACTTGTTTTTGAAGGGAAAACATGCTTGGACCCATTGACTCTATCCTAGCAAGAAATGCAAGTCTAAACATGCTTTTGAATTTTGAAAGATGAAATATGTAATATTTTGTATGTAACAAAAAAATGGCAAATATCAGCACACCCAGACCAAGGTCAATATTTTTCCATATTTGTCTCACATATGTGAATTTTTGTCAAAGAATCAAAACTTTACAGATAAAATTGAACTATGTTCTTTTGGTTAATTATTGCTGTATAATATACCACTCTACAGCTTTGTAGCTTTAAGCAATGGCATTCATTTCTTTGTTTGATATTCAAAACATAGTCCAGGTCACGGAAGACAGTTTATCTCTGTCCCACATGGTTTCATCCAGAATGTTTCAACTGAGTTTTGAAGATCCATTTCCAAAATGTGTGGCAATGCACTTGGTGTTAGCTGTCAACTGGGAGCTCCACTCGGGGCTTAGGTTGGAGATCTCTAATCCTCTACAGAGAGCCTCTCCACATGGCTAGCTGAGTTGCTCACAGTGGAGATGTTGCGATAGTCAACGTTTCTTGCAAGGCAAATTACTTCTTTCAGAGCATCAAAACAGAAATTGCTTAGGTTTTTTTTTTTGGGGGGGGGCAGGGGTCGGGTTGGGGAGGGAGGGGAGCGGGTGGGCCACTTCTATTGGTCTTTCATTTCTCTGTTTTCATCCATCTTTGTTCTTTGGCTCCTGTGGGCCTCCCATCGCGGTGGCCTCTGTTGTCGCAGAGCACCAGCTCTGGGCACATGCACTCCAGAGCTTGGGCTCGGTAATTGGACACATCAGTCCAGCTGCTCCGCAGCACATGGGATCTTCCCAGGCCAGGGATCGAACCGGCGCCCCTTGCACTGCAAGGCGGTGTCCTTACCCACTGGACCACCAGGGGAAGCCCTTGCTTAGTCTTAATGCCAGCCCTTGCTTAGTCTTAATGCCAGGGCTTAATGAGACTTAATGCCAGTCTCAGAATATTACTTCTGTTGCATATTACTGGTTAGTGTAGTCACTGATTCAGCCCAGATTCAACAGAAGGAGAATTAGACTCCACGTCTTGATGGAATTCTACAATGTTGTAGTGCAAGAGGACATATGTGGTCATATGACCAAGACTGTGGTCATCTTTGCAAATGTAATCTACAACTCACAATCTTCAGTGATGCTTATTCTTTCTCTCCTCCTCTACTCAGAGGTAGCCACTGTAATCAGTGTTTAAACTTTTCATTCACATTGTTATTCCTTTAATACCACTCTCTCTAACACTGAACATCTTTCATACTTCAAGCATTTTCTATATAGAGCCAAGCAAAATATTGAAGAAATCTTACAAATGTGAAACAGGACAGTCATTCCCTTGATGTATTTCCCCAAGAATCTTCTAAGGCCATTATATTGCTGACAACTTGAGTTACACAGGTTCATCCTGTTTATTTCCTTTCAGTTTTAACTTATAGTCCTGCCCCTTTAGTTATAGGTATCATGGGGAAAATAACATGTAGAAAGAAGATTCCTAAATTATGGGTCTCCTGCAGGAAAACTGACTATGCAATTCATCTTTAAGAGTGGATTTCAATCTTTTCTAGTTTGATGATCTCCTTTTAATTAATACCTTCCTCCATATACAATTTTTTTCAGTCACATAATCACAGATTATGCTGTGATTAGTAATGCTAATCTTAGTAATATTTGTAAATAAAATTTTATATATGAATCACAAATGTATTTGAGTTCATTTTAAAATTAGAAATGTGCTTTATGAGAGATTTATAATTTATGGAATTTGAAAATCACTCATTTTATTTATATAAATATATATTTAAATTAGTGGGATTTATGATAGCAACTCCATCACATAAGATATTTTCCCCCAGAGGCTAGGAATCTTTCACCATAGTTCACCCTGCTAAATCTTGCTTCAGCTCTGTGTTAGATCATGGTCCTCTTTGCACGAGTCAGAACCTGTGCCAGTGTGCTCAATATCCCTGGACGTAAAGCCTGCTGACATCCTACCCTAGTTGCTGCCAAGTCTCTTGGTTGAGAGGCCCTCACTCTGACTTCATCTAGAATTTCTTTCTTCATCATTGTCTCTTGCCTGTACTGTCGTGGAAGCGATGAAAAATCTCTCAAATGATAGTGGTATCCATACATATTTTTCATTCTCCTTATTTTTTTTCACACTAGAAATATATTTATGTCAGAAATAAATGCCCTATAAACAAAAGCTAGCCTTCAGAACATAGTGATAAAAGCTAAAATTTTCTCTTGGCAAAGCTAGAGTTCTGTCTTTTTAACCTAGTTATTTCTCTAAATCTTTTTGATGATGTCAACAATCTAGTAAGATCTGGATTTTTTTCTTAGAACTCACTTTTTTTTCTTTTTACAAAAACTTACTCCTTTAATAGAAATGGTTATATGAAGTTGTTGACATATGTGCCTTCTGATTAGAAACATTGGAAATGCATATATGTAGGTCAGCCATCACTAGAAATTATTTTTGAAAAAATAAATTTACTTTAAATTATTGTTTAATCAGCATCATCATGATACACATTAGTACTGCTTTACCAAAGCTTTATTTAATAATGTATTCAGAAATATATATTCTGCGAGCAGCTATTATGTGCCACCACTATTCTATGTACTTAGGATTCAGTAACAATTCACATAGGCAAATATACAATCTTCTCACCCAACCAGACAGACACACATATTAAATAAACATATAAATATAACACTATCATCAGGAATGTGACTTGGAGAGGAAACAGAAAGTGGAAAAGATACGGAATGAGAGAGATTGAATTACTATTTTAGATAAGGTCAGGAAATAACTCTCTGAGAAAATGGCATTTCAGAAAATGGCATTTGAGCAGACACTTGAATGAAATTGGGGAAGCACATCGTGAAGTTATTTGGAAAGAGCTGGGTAAGGTAAAGGCTTTCCAGGAGGAAGGACCAATTTAGCCAAAGGTCCTGACACAAGAATATGCATGGCTTAGGAGGAACATTAAGGAGGAACAGTAAGGTGGGGGGGCAGGGTTGGAAAAGGGAAGATCATGGTCCTCTTTGCACGAGTCAGAACCTGTGCCAGTGTGCTCAATATCCCTGGACGTAAAGCCTGCTGACATCCTACCCTAGTTGCTGCCAAGTCTCTTGGTTGAGAGGCCCTCACTCTGACTTCATCTAGAATTTCTTTCTTCATCATTGTCTCTTGCCTGTACTGTCGTGGAAGCGATGAAAAATCTCTCAAATGATAGTGGTATCCATACATATTTTTCATTCTCCTTATTTTTTTTCACACTAGAAATATATTTATGTCAGAAATAAATGCCCTATAAACAAAAGCTAGCCTTCAGAACATAGTGATAAAAGCTAAAATTTTCTCTTGGCAAAGCTAGAGTTCTGTCTTTTTAACCTAGTTATTTCTCTAAATCTTTTTGATGATGTCAACAATCTAGTAAGATCTGGATTTTTTTCTTAGAACTCACTTTTTTTTCTTTTTACAAAAACTTACTCCTTTAATAGAAATGGTTATATGAAGTTGTTGACATATGTGCCTTCTGATTAGAAACATTGGAAATGCATATATGTAGGTCAGCCATCACTAGAAATTATTTTTGAAAAAATAAATTTACTTTAAATTATTGTTTAATCAGCATCATCATGATACACATTAGTACTGCTTTACCAAAGCTTTATTTAATAATGTATTCAGAAATATATATTCTGCGAGCAGCTATTATGTGCCACCACTATTCTATGTACTTAGGATTCAGTAACAATTCACATAGGCAAATATACAATCTTCTCACCCAACCAGACAGACACACATATTAAATAAACATATAAATATAACACTATCATCAGGAATGTGACTTGGAGAGGAAACAGAAAGTGGAAAAGATACGGAATGAGAGAGATTGAATTACTATTTTAGATAAGGTCAGGAAATAACTCTCTGAGAAAATGGCATTTCAGAAAATGGCATTTGAGCAGACACTTGAATGAAATTGGGGAAGCACATCGTGAAGTTATTTGGAAAGAGCTGGGTAAGGTAAAGGCTTTCCAGGAGGAAGGACCAATTTAGCCAAAGGTCCTGACACAAGAATATGCATGGCTTAGGAGGAACATTAAGGAGGAACAGTAAGGTGTCAGGGTGAGAGAAGGCCAGTGAGTTATGGTACAAGAGGAAGGAAATGAAATCAGAGTGGTAGGGATGAGACTAGTAGATTATGGAAAGCACTTTGGACTGTATTCTAAAGAAGATGCGATGCCACTAAACTATCAAGTGCAAAGAAGTGACTTTCTCTGACTTATACTTTAAAATGTAGGTGGTTCTACAAACACAGAGAACAAACTAATGGATACCAATGGGGAAAGAAGGGAGGAGGAGTGATATAGGGTGCGGAATTAAGAGGTACAAACTATTAGGTATAAAATAAGCTATAACTATGTGTTTTACAATGAGGGGGATATGGCCAATATTTTATAACAACTTTAAACTGTGAATAAGTCTATTGTACGCCTGCAACATATAATACTGTACATAATCTAACTCAGTAAAAAAATTAAAAATTAATATTTCAATGGGAGTGTGGCTCTAATGGGTTTTCAGGAGAGTGAATTGGGTACATGGGTTCAGTCCACCATCTTTACTGAAATATTTTCCATTCACTTTTTAAACCTTGCAATCTGGTTACTTTCTATCAACTCTACTATTGCTCCTTGCTTATGAAAAACCTGGATGTCAAATCTAAAGTCCTCTTTTTCAGTCCTTATTGTTCTTAGTTTTTCAATAGTATTTGACACCACAGCCCAAATAAACCTTTAAATGAATACGAAACACAGGCAGTTGGATATGTGAAGGTGAAACTCATGGGAGGGTTTAGGTTGCAAATATAAATTTTGTAGTTGTTGGAATACTAGGTTTAACCATATTAATTGTCAATTTTTTTCAGTCAAAATAGTACCATACTGGCAATTTAATTTACCTAAGAATTAATAAGCAAACCAAAGAGGCTGAACAAATTATTCAGAATAGAAAAATAGGAAGGAATAGCTTGAAAACTTAAGTGGTGTCTGAAACACTCCAACATTTAAAGATCTATGACATTAAGAGAAACCCCTAAAGAATATAACAAAGGAATGTGAATATGTATGTGTGTGTGTGTGAATATGTATGTGTGTGTGTGTTTCGTTTTGGTGTAGACTAAAACTGTAAAAGTCAAGCCATAGGTATTACAACCTAGGATTTTACCAGAAGGCCACACTCTAAATAAAATTATAATAAGAATATTGTTATTTTTA
The DNA here is from genome assembly GCA_022376925.1 of Tragulus kanchil. Lineage (NCBI taxonomy): Eukaryota > Metazoa > Chordata > Mammalia > Artiodactyla > Tragulidae > Tragulus > Tragulus kanchil. The sequence goes on along the minus strand of JAIOJX010000028.1, from coordinate 201,535,650 downwards.
AAAATCGTAGATTAATAACAGAAATGTCATAGCATAGTTTAATGAATATTAGAAGTGGGTTTAAAATTGAGCATATTTGAAATATACAGATCTGTGAATTGGCTGAAATATTTTAAAGAAATTGCCCACTTTTGTTTGGGTAGGGTATAAGAACCTAGAGGACCTTCCAGTCTTTAATTTGTACAACGGTGCCCAAGGCATGATTCCAAAACAATGTCTGTGTTTGCACAAATCTTTAATGGATTGTGTGGTTAGAGGATATAAAAAGATAAGGAATTGAGACAATATTAAGTTTTCAGAGTGGGTTTTATGCCGTTTTGTATCTATTTTCTAACTAAACATGAATTTGGTTTCAGACCTACTTTTTTGGGTAACCTGGTAGAAACAATTTGGGTGGAGTTGTCAGCGTAGGTGTGTGGGCTCAGTTGTGTCCGACTCTGCGATCCAATGGACTGCAGCCCATCAGGCTCCTTTGTTCTGCCTCATTCTTGAATAGGATTTCCTAGGCAAGAATACTAGGGTGTGTTGCCATTCCCTTCTCCAGAGGATCTTCTCAGCCCAGAGATCAAATCGGTGTCTCCTGTGCCCCCTGCATCGACTTCCCACCTGGGAAGCCTATAACATATCTCCAATAATTGGCAGATACCAGTATTCAGAAGAACCCTCAAAACAAGCTTTCATTGGTTTGTGTCATTTCTTTCAACAACGTGGCTAGTGGTGTATATAAATCTGGGAGATAAGTGAAAAATCAAACCAAAACAAACCCAAAATAAAAAATGAGTCAAGAAGATGAGTAGAATCCTATTTATTACATGGTAATAGTTAGCCAATAAGAGGAAGACTGAGAATTGACTACTGGATTTGACAACATGGAGGTCATTGTTAGTTTTAATAAAAACAGCAGTTTTTTGGAGCATTGAGACAAAAAGTAGAATTGAAACAGAGTTTATAAAGGATGAGAGAATAGGAAGTGAAGCTCACATGAACAGACGAGTATTTCTTACGATCTTAAAGCAATCATAAGAAAGGTAGATGTTTTTAAGGAAAACGAAGCAATAACTTTGTTATCGGCATATCATGTTATTGACACTTTGCTATATCTCAGCCATATTAATCAGAGTCTAGGTAAGAAAAAGAAGCCACATTCAAATGGATAAACTGGAAAGAATGTAGTGAAGGGATTCTTTACAATGGTGTGGATGTGGTTTACAAACTAGCAACAGGGTGAAGCCAATACCATCCTAGGCCTGAAGGGGCTTTGGAGAGAAATGGTATTATTAGAGAACCAAAAAAGTTGGAACTATGAGAAAGAGGCTTCTAGTCAGGCACTGGAGTCAGACCAAAATTTTGGCTTAGCTAGCATAAAGGAAAGGAGTGCGATACACACCCTGATATGTCTCATCTCCTTTTTTTTTTTTTTTTTTTTTTTGATCTCCTGCCAGTGCCGTACGTTGGTCTAACTCAAAAGGAAGCCACAGGGCGAGGAGGCCATGGTGACATATTCATAAAGGTCAGCCTTCCAGGGCAGAACATGACAGAGCAGTGAAGACAATGAATTTGGGGAAAGAAAACAGACAGTACTGTTATGAATGTTCTCCATGACCACGGGAAGTTAAAAAAAGTCATAGAAGGCAAGCAACTTAAAAATCCCCATGTAACGACCTTTCTAATATTACTTTCTATTTACACATTTAATTTACTGGGTATTCTTTTTGCCTAGTAGTAGGGTTGGCGAACCTTTTCTGAAAACGGTCCAACAGTAGATATTTTATAATTTGCATACCAAGAGGCAAGATTGAAAATGTTATATATCTATAAGCCCTTAAATGTAATCATTTAAACATATGACAAGCAGTCATTCAAATCTCATAGGCTGAATTTGACCTATGGGCCAGCGTTCTCCATCCTCTGGTTTAGAAAGTCCTTTCTTAACTTATGCTAGCCTGAGTCAAGGTCAAGTCCAAATAAACCCTCCTCCATGGGGCCTCTCATACTGTGACTCTTTGAGCTGTAAGTGACAGAAAGTCAACTTTAACTTTTTACTTTGAGGTAGTAAAATGTGCTAGCCTATACTGAGAAGATGCTGGGGATAAACACCAAAATCCAGAGCAATGGGAATCCCAGGGACCAGATGGTCTGCTATCGTGGTAACACACCCTCCTCATCCCTCTGTCTTCTTATCTTTGTTTCTGTCTTTAGTTTGGTTTCCTTGTCTACTAGGAAGAGCCAATCCTTTTCACAAGAAATGGAATGCTTATCTGTCTTTCTTCATGTAATAACCCTACAGAAGTATTCTGCTGGACTTGTCTTGGTCACACACCCATTCTTAGATGAATGCATGTGGGTGAGGGAGGAAGCTTGCGGATGGAGGAGAGGTTCTTTGATTGCACAAGCTTTGGAAGGGGAGGCCCCTCCTGAGGAGGGCTTCCCAAAGGGAGCCAGAATTCTGTTGCCAGGAGATGCAGACGGGAGACGCTATTTCGGGAAGACAAAAATGTTACAATTATAGACCAATGTGTGACATGCCAGAAGAGGGAGATGTCTGGCGCACGCTGTTATCGCCCACAGCACCTAACATCGCACTCTACGGTAGACATTCATGCATTTTTGATGAATGAATGACTCAGTTCCCCGATTCTCTTAACTGGCCCAGATTCTGATCAGCTGCTCTTTAGTTCTGTACATTGTAGTAGAGGGTTTTTATGCCCAAACATCATCTTTCCTCTAATCCCAGGTGACAAAGAGTGCCTGGGAGAGCCAGGCACCTAGTAAGCATCCTGTGGAAAGAACCTGCAGCATGGGGACGACACCGGCGACAGTAACGACCGTGCGGTGGGGTATCCGAGCGGCCTTTTGGCGGAGGCCTTCAGGACGCCAGACCCCTGAGGACACACGCGACCCTCCCTCGGGAAGGAGGCAGGGCGCGGGGCGGGGGCCCCAGCCTCGGGCGCGTCACTCGGCACAAAGGAGACAGCAGGGAGGCGGCCGCGGGAGCTAATCTGCGCTCGCCAGCCACTTGCAATTGCGGTTTCAGACCTGCAGCTCCCCTCCCCCTTCCCACCCAGGCCCGCCCGGCCGCCCGCCCGCCTTTCTGTCTCCTCTCTCCCGCCGTACTGGCCGGCCCGGGTCCATTTCCGGGCTCCGGGTATTTGGTATCGATCAGGGCCGGGGGTGCCCGAGCAGGTGGCTGCGGCGGGGCAGCCTGCGGCGCTGGGGCCCGCCTCCCGCCGCCTTTGTCCGCAGCCCGTGCCGGGCGGCTCGCCCCGTCCTCCGGGCCCGCGCGCGCTGCCGGCCGGACTTTGCGCCGCGTCTGGCGCTGCTGCCGTTGCCGGGCCGTGATCTTTTGTTTTTTTCCACTAGGAAGAGCCAATCCTTTTCACAAGAAATGGAATGCTTATCTGTCTTTCTTCATGTAATAACCCTACAGAAGTATTCTGCTGGACTTGTCTTGGTCACACACCCATTCTTAGATGAATGCATGTGGGTGAGGGAGGAAGCTTGCGGATGGAGGAGAGGTTCTTTGATTGCACAAGCTTTGGAAGGGGAGGCCCCTCCTGAGGAGGGCTTCCCAAAGGGAGCCAGAATTCTGTTGCCAGGAGATGCAGACGGGAGACGCTATTTCGGGAAGACAAAAATGTTACAATTATAGACCAATGTGTGACATGCCAGAAGAGGGAGATGTCTGGCGCACGCTGTTATCGCCCACAGCACCTAACATCGCACTCTACGGTAGACATTCATGCATTTTTGATGAATGAATGACTCAGTTCCCCGATTCTCTTAACTGGCCCAGATTCTGATCAGCTGCTCTTTAGTTCTGTACATTGTAGTAGAGGGTTTTTATGCCCAAACATCATCTTTCCTCTAATCCCAGGTGACAAAGAGTGCCTGGGAGAGCCAGGCACCTAGTAAGCATCCTGTGGAAAGAACCTGCAGCATGGGGACGACACCGGCGACAGTAACGACCGTGCGGTGGGGTATCCGAGCGGCCTTTTGGCGGAGGCCTTCAGGACGCCAGACCCCTGAGGACACACGCGACCCTCCCTCGGGAAGGAGGCAGGGCGCGGGGCGGGGGCCCCAGCCTCGGGCGCGTCACTCGGCACAAAGGAGACAGCAGGGAGGCGGCCGCGGGAGCTAATCTGCGCTCGCCAGCCACTTGCAATTGCGGTTTCAGACCTGCAGCTCCCCTCCCCCTTCCCACCCAGGCCCGCCCGGCCGCCCGCCCGCCTTTCTGTCTCCTCTCTCCCGCCGTACTGGCCGGCCCGGGTCCATTTCCGGGCTCCGGGTATTTGGTATCGATCAGGGCCGGGGGTGCCCGAGCAGGTGGCTGCGGCGGGGCAGCCTGCGGCGCTGGGGCCCGCCTCCCGCCGCCTTTGTCCGCAGCCCGTGCCGGGCGGCTCGCCCCGTCCTCCGGGCCCGCGCGCGCTGCCGGCCGGACTTTGCGCCGCGTCTGGCGCTGCTGCCGTTGCCGGGCCGTGATCGGTGCCGCCGGTGGCCGGGAGAGCCGGAGGCGAAGGGCAGCCCGGACCTCGGGCCAACATGGCTGAAGTCAGCATCGACCAGTCCAAGCTGCCAGGAGTCAAGGAAGGTAGGGGCCGGGCCCCTCCGGCTCCCAGCGCCGGGCCCTCCCGGGGCAGGAGGGCGTCGCCTCGGCGGCCCCCGCGGCTCTCGCTGGGCGCCCGGTCGGTGCCGCCCGCCCTGGCCTGGAGGGGATCGAATTCCGGCTCTGCTGTGGGACTTGGGGCAAGTCGCCTGCGCTGTCCCCAGCAGCAGGAGCCTGGGGGTAGAGAGGCCACCACCACCCTCAGCAAGTGGTTGTGCAAAGGTGCTCGGGAATACATGTCCTTACAGAACGCTCCAGAGCTGCGTGCCTCTGACTTCTTTATGTTCTTAAAAATTCAGGCGCAAGCTCGGTGGTTTGAAGGCTGAGAAGTGGGGAGGGGTTGACGTTCAGTTCCTTGTGGAGCCTTTGTTTTGAAACTTGACTCTTTCCCTCCTTCCGTCTACTTTTCCTCGCCCTGCGTCTGGCCGGCTGGCTGACTTTCCCACCTTCCTCCAGGTTTGAAAGTTTACTCCGGGCACTACCCAGCGCGAGCAGCCGCGTGGAAAGCTGCTATAAATAAGCGTTTTCTCACAAAAAGCCGTAAGCAAGGGGGAGCAGGGGATTCATTGTGACCTTGCTTTTTACTGGCTCTCTATGGTGAAGTCCAGAAAAAGCAAGATTGATTAGTACTGGCCTAGCGTGATTCCCAACAAGAAGCCCATTGACTTCTTGCCCCTCGTCTTCATCCTGGGCTATTTATTTATTTTAAACTGAGATCTTGGGTGCTGGATCGCCAAGTCTTTAGTAATCTTAGGCTGTTATTTGTCCCTGAGAAGCGTAGAAATCCCAGAGTGCTGTCTGGGCTTGCAGAAGTTGTCTTTGTAGTGGATGTTATTTGCTTCAGCTGACGTTTGTGGTCTTCGTTGTCCTGGGAAGGTGAAATCGAAAATAAGAATCTTTGCTTTCTTGGAATTGTGTGTTTCATTACCAGCCTGATTTGATCATAGGGGCTTGTGGATGCTAGGGCTGAACCCAGTATCCAAAGAAAAGCTTGACTGCTGTAGGCCCTGTAGTCACTGGTTTTCTGTGGAATATTTAATAGGGTTGGGTCTGTCCTAGTGTTCCTAAAGGATGTCAAGAGTTTAGGCCTGAGATTTTTAGCAGGTGGTCTGTTTCAGCCTTTGAGTTCCCACCCTCGCTTTGGGAAAGGTTCTGGCCTTCATATGTAAATGATTTTTTCTTTACAAGGTTAAATCTGGAGCCTCAGGGATTGGTAGATTTGCAGTTTGAGAGTCCCTAGTCTTTGACATTGTCTTTAACCTTAGTGGTGTGAGGATCTGTGTGTGTGTTGGCTGTCTCTTGAGAAAAAGTGAGGCTGCTATGGTGCTTCCTTGGGGGCGGCTGAGAAGTAGGGTGAGAACTGTAGTTCAGACACAGCCTTGGTTTGTAGTTAGTCTTGCAGTGCTACTATTTTACCTCCTGCCCTGGGTCTGACAGGGACCTGAAACACGCTTGACACTCACTTTCTGTGTATGCATTTATATTACTCTTAGCTCTTCTGGTTTCTAATCAAGACACGAATGGTTTATTCTAGTGTATTCTTTCTCAAAGGGTTTCAACAAAAGTTTCCCACCTGTAAATGCAAGACTTTTCCATTGCTCAACTCTGGAGGTAAACACGTTTGGATTGGCCTTCATTTTGCACACCTTGGAGTTTGGCAGTCCCGTTTACACGATACAGTCAGGTGGTATGGAAATTTTTGTGGCCGTTTCATTAAATTAGAATTACATATTGACTTACTTTGAAGGTTTGAAGGTGGTCAGAAATTGTGGAGAAGGTCTTTGTCTTTGTAAGCATCTGATTTTTCTGGTTCAAAAATCAAAAATGATACACTCTACTAGGAATGCCCTAATGGTGGTGTGGGTTTTTCATTCTGGGAAGTTTTCACAGCTAATAAAGTGTGTCTTTCTCTAATATAGCTTTTAATTATGGCCCACTAGCTCTCTAATGATATTTTTGGATGCTGTCTGGGCTTGCAGAAGTTGTCTTTGTAGTGGATGTTATTTGCTTCAGCTGACGTTTGTGGTCTTCGTTGTCCTGGGAAGGTGAAATCGAAAATAAGAATCTTTGCTTTCTTGGAATTGTGTGTTTCATTACCAGCCTGATTTGATCATAGGGGCTTGTGGATGCTAGGGCTGAACCCAGTATCCAAAGAAAAGCTTGACTGCTGTAGGCCCTGTAGTCACTGGTTTTCTGTGGAATATTTAATAGGGTTGGGTCTGTCCTAGTGTTCCTAAAGGATGTCAAGAGTTTAGGCCTGAGATTTTTAGCAGGTGGTCTGTTTCAGCCTTTGAGTTCCCACCCTCGCTTTGGGAAAGGTTCTGGCCTTCATATGTAAATGATTTTTCTTTACAAGGTTAAATCTGGAGCCTCAGGGATTGGTAGATTTGCAGTTTGAGAGTCCCTAGTCTTTGACATTGTCTTTAACCTTAGTGGTGTGAGGATCTGTGTGTGTGTTGGCTGTCTCTTGAGAAAAAGTGAGGCTGCTATGGTGCTTCCTTGGGGGCGGCTGAGAAGTAGGGTGAGAACTGTAGTTCAGACACAGCCTTGGTTTGTAGTTAGTCTTGCAGTGCTACTATTTTACCTCCTGCCCTGGGTCTGACAGGGACCTGAAACACGCTTGACACTCACTTTCTGTGTATGCATTTATATTACTCTTAGCTCTTCTGGTTTCTAATCAAGACACGAATGGTTTATTCTAGTGTATTCTTTCTCAAAGGGTTTCAACAAAAGTTTCCCACCTGTAAATGCAAGACTTTTCCATTGCTCAACTCTGGAGGTAAACACGTTTGGATTGGCCTTCATTTTGCACACCTTGGAGTTTGGCAGTCCCGTTTAAGCGATACAGTCAGGTGGTATGGAAATTTTTGTGGCCGTTTCATTAAATTAGAATTACATATTGACTTACTTTGAAGGTTTGAAGGTGGTCAGAAATTGTGGAGAAGGTCTTTGTCTTTGTAAGCATCTGATTTTTCTGGTTCAAAAATCAAAAATGATACACTCTACTAGGAATGCCCTAATGGTGGTGTGGGTTTTTCATTCTGGGAAGTTTTCACAGCTAATAAAGTGTGTCTTTCTCTAATATAGCTTTTAATTATGGCCCACTAGCTCTCTAATGATATTTTTGGACCCTAATTAAAGAAAATAAAGTCGGTGCCCATGATTGAATAAAACATACGCAAACATGGAGATTGTTCTTAATACTGAAACTCCAACTCAGTATGAAAAGCTTCGTAATAATTTGCTTACTATTCTGGCACAGATGTTTAAACTCCAGTTTAAAAAATCTCTCTCCTCTACTTCTCTTATTAATGTAAACCCTTATGTACACTTACAATTTGGGATCATAGGGGAGATTTCAATAGAGATTGGGAAGAACAATCAGTGGATGTCGGCCCCTTCCCACTGCCCTTTTCTTTAAGAAGGGGTGGGGAGCCCTGGGACTTTTGTTGTGAACATTTCAAAAGAGGTCATGGTAGCAGCTGACATCAGGGAAGGGGAATCTGAAAACTTTTTTCTAGGTTAAACTCTAATGCTTGTATACTTAGTTTTAAAATGGTCAAAGATATTCATTCATTTGGACAGCCTTTGAAAAAATGAATGTAGCAGTATTTTTACCTTGGGAAATGTCTCTTTAAATAGGAGACAAAGATGTGTTTGAGTTCATATGTAGTGAAAAGAATTAAGTCAAGAATTAAGTCTAAGATGAATGTCAACACATGGTCATTTCTGGGTTTAAAACCATTTTGGCGGGGGTGGGGGTGGGGGGAACATCTGCATACTTTTTGTAATGGAAATACTATTACCCTTGTTTGTAAATAATGCTTTATCTCTTCAGGAACTTTTGAGCTTCTCTGCTACAAGATTTGACATAATTCTCAACCATTGTTTTTTATTAGTAGACATAAACTTAAATGCATCACACAATTTGTGAGTGCTAGACGAAAATATTCTCAAGTAGGTTCCAACAATATTCCCAACAGTTCTTCAGTTTAGATCAAAGTTTCTTTTTCTCCTAAAGAAAAAAATAGAAGAAGCACTTAGCATTAGTTAACAAACTTAGTTTTTTGATTGGTTTCAGCCTCTCTGCTGAATTTTCTTTCTGAAACCACAGTCCAGACTCCCAACTTTATGTTTTGTCTCTCCAGTCTGATTCCCATCTCTCTGTGTCCAACTCGGACCAGATGGACGGTGGCCCACTAGGCTCCTCTGTCCATGGAATTTCCTAGGCAAGAGTACTGGAGTGGGTTGCCATTTCCTCCTCCGGGGAATCTTCCTGACTCAGGGTTCAGACTCGCATCTCCTGTGCTGACCGGTGGATTTTTCTACTGCAGAGCCACTAGGGAAGCAACCTCGTCTCTCCATTTAGTTTTAGTTGCTCACCAACCACTCATCTTGCCCTTTCCCCCAGCTAACAGAGCTTTCACAGTATCTTAAGGTTTTGATCTGAGCGACATAGACTGTGCATCAAAGGCATTTCTAAACTCTTTAAAGTTTATTAACTCCTTTGCAGTTTTTTTAGTCATTAGATAAGGTTTCCCACTTTTAACACTTATATACAACCCTCCCAACTACCAAGCCAACTTTCTTTTTTCTTTCCTCTCAGCAGGAAGGGATTTTATTATGTATTATGTATCATTACTGTCCTTCAGCTGGAAGTTTCCATCATCTCCAAGGTTAGTTAACTGTGTACGTGTGCATCCGCATGCACTCATGATTGACCTCTGTTCACCTGTGGCAGAGACATTTCTTGAAATAAAGGTAGCTAGCTATTCTGAGAGCAAATGCTTTTTCTTTAATGAAAGATCAGAGTTAACACATTTTCAGAAATATGCCTGATTCATTTTAGGTCCAGAACACCACAGTGGCAAGATAGGGGTACATTAAGAACTTGAAGGGGAAAGATGTAAGATTATGTCTGGTAGAGTAAGTTAATCAGTTAGTCTCAGAGATCTCAAGCATATCGCATGCCCACAAACAGCTAATATGATGGAGGTCTCTAAGAGGTCCATTATCTGGCTCTGGGTCAAACTCAGTTTCTCTTTTCCTCAAAAAAAAAAAAAATTTTTTTTTTTTAGAAGGATTATTGTTTTTTAATGGGATTATGACTAGATCTTGAGTTAGGTTTGTGTCCTGTTAATTCTGAAGCCTGATCTGGCTTCAGGTCTTTCACATAGTCAGCAAAGATTCAACAAATATTTGAATGTGTGAATGAATGAATGAGTAAATCATGAATACTGGGTACTCTTTTTGTTAGTTTAGGAATCCTTTCTCTGACCTGCTTTCCTATTCTTCCTCAGACCATAAGCTCTTAAGGGTCAGGGAGAATGCCTTTAACCATGACATCATATGTCTTAGTGCCACTATTAAATTTATAAACATGTTTTATTTATTTTTTTCTAGTGTTTTTTTCTCATAAATGATGTTATATAGATGGAATTCATACACAGATATATATATATAATATAGGAAGTAAAAAAAGTAATTCCATACTCTTCCTTCTGACTTTGGAGGAAATCATTATTAAGAAAAATACTTTTGTAAAACCATTTTTTAAAATGCAATTTGGTGGTTTTGATTTTTATTGTCTGAGTAATAAGTTTAATTTCTTTCCCTGAAGTAAAATGCAAAGTAGTATTGCATAATTTGGAAGCTGGAAAGAAACTTAGATACGTATTTTTTTAAAGTTTATGTTCTGTGTGTCACTTGTGCATGAGGGTAGTTTCACGGTAATTGTGTGTGTGTGTGTGTGTGTGTGTGTGTGCGCGCTCAGTTGCCCAATTGTATCCTCCTCTCTCTGATGGAGAGGCAGTCCTGTGGAGTTCAAGGATTTGTTGTGAAGAACTCTTGACACTCCACCCAGAGTGCCTGAAAAAAACATCCTTCAGTTTGTTGCTGTATGCAGGGACACAGTACCTTATTAAATGAATCAGTGATTTTTAAACACTGAAATAGCTGCTAAGGGTTATTTTTAATAATTCAAGAAATGCTTTTTTTTTTTTCTTCTGTAAACTAACAAGTACATATAGGACAACTACTCTCTTGTGGGAAACTGTATTAGAAACCACTGATCTAGGCCAAGCAGATTTTTCCACTGAAAATCTGAGAGCGAGGATGGGGAAGTGAATTGTATCAAGCTGCTCGGACTACAAGTCTAAAAATTGGCACTTGCGGCCTAGAATTAGAACAATTTAGAACTGTGTTCTACGGCTCAGGCTTCCCACCTCTCCTTTCCTACCTTCTCCTTCCTTGGCCATCTTCTCCCTTCCTCTGCCTTCCTTTGTCCCCTCTCCTTGTTCTTATCTTTCATTTTAGTTATTCTGTAGATACAGAAGATACACACATTATTTCCTTAATGTGTGTGTGTATCTGCTCAGTCACCCAGTTATATCCTTTTTGTAGCCCCATAGATTGTAGCCTGCCAGGTTCCTCTGTCCATGAAATTTTCTAGGCAAGAATACTGGAGTGGGTTGCTGTTTTCTTCTTCAGGAGATCTTCCTGACCCAGGAATCGAACCCACGTCTCTTGCATGTCCTGCGTTGGCAGGTAGATTCTGTACCACTAGCACCACCAGGGAAAAACAGTGGTATAAAAATAACGAATGGCAAAACAATTTCAGAGATTTTTTCAAGTTGCTTTAGGGATAATAGTTGATATGAATGTTAAGAAGTTGACATAGGTTTTATTTTTTAATTAAAAGCTTTTTTTAAGGTTTTTGTTTTGGTTCAGCAAGTGAATTACTCTGTGGACTCCAGGAGGTCATATTCTTGCCTCAGTGTTTTTCCCCACCTAGAAAATGCATTTCCTCTCTGGTATACTTAGCCTGAAGGGGCTAATGTTTAGCAGCTGGGCATTTTAAGGAGATTAAACATATCACGGAAATAAAGCTATAGGCTATGGTTTTTCCTCAGTTCTTTTCAGGGAGATATCTTAGTAACAAAAGCAGTACAATACTGCAAAGTAAACTCTTGACACTCCACCCAGAGTGCCTGAAAAAACATCCTTCAGTTTGTTGCTGTAAACGTACCTTATTAAATGAATCAGTGATTTTAAACACTGAAATAGCTGCTAAGGGTTATTTTAATAATTCAAGAAATGCTTTTTTTTCTTCTGTAAACTAACAAGTACATATAGGACAACTACTCTCTTGTGGGAAACTGTATTAGAAACCACTGATCTAGGCCAAGCAGATTTTTCCACTGAAAATCTGAGAGCGAGGATGGGGAAGTGAATTGTATCAAGCTGCTCGGACTACAAGTCTAAAAATTGGCACTTGCGGCCTAGAATTAGAACAATTTAGAACTGTGTTCTACGGCTCAGGCTTCCCACCTCTCCTTTCCTACCTTCTCCTTCCTTGGCCATCTTCTCCCTTCCTCTGCCTTCCTTTGTCCCCTCTCCTTGTTCTTATCTTTCATTTTAGTTATTCTGTAGATACAGAAGATACACACATTATTTCCTTAATGTGTGTGTGTATCTGCTCAGTCACCCAGTTATATCCTTTTTGTAGCCCCATAGATTGTAGCCTGCCAGGTTCCTCTGTCCATGAAATTTTCTAGGCAAGAATACTGGAGTGGGTTGCTGTTTTCTTCTTCAGGAGATCTTCCTGACCCAGGAATCGAACCCACGTCTCTTGCATGTCCTGCGTTGGCAGGTAGATTCTGTACCACTAGCACCACCAGGGAAAAACAGTGGTATAAAAATAACGAATGGCAAAACAATTTCAGAGATTTTTTCAAGTTGCTTTAGGGATAATAGTTGATATGAATGTTAAGAAGTTGACATAGGTTTTATTTTTTAATTAAAAGCTTTTTTTAAGGTTTTTGTTTTGGTTCAGCAAGTGAATTACTCTGTGGACTCCAGGAGGTCATATTCTTGCCTCAGTGTTTTTCCCCACCTAGAAAATGCATTTCCTCTCTGGTATACTTAGCCTGAAGGGGCTAATGTTTAGCAGCTGGGCATTTTAAGGAGATTAAACATATCACGGAAATAAAGCTATAGGCTATGGTTTTTCCTCAGTTCTTTTCAGGGAGATATCTTAGTAACAAAAAGCAGTACAATACTGCAAATCTTACGTAAACTTTACTTGAAATCCCAGTTCTCTAAACACAAGAGTGTATTTTAAAATTAACTACCCTGACCTATAGGGGGAAAAAATAAACCTTGTCACAGCTCTGTTTGCAAAGGATTAATGCTTTTATCTGATGACCTATTTAAAAGTGTCCTGTGCTTCAAAACTGTAAAATTAGGATGCCCTAGATCCTAAGTAAGACCTACAAGATAATTGGCCTTATGTACCTTAGGGATTAGTTAGACTGTTTATTCCCAGATGTTTGAATTTAGAAACCAGTACAAGAATTCCTAGATACCGTTGGGTTGGCCAAAAAAGCCCATGTGGGTTTTCCTGTGAGCTGTTACAGAGAAACCCAAGTGAACTTTTTTGGCCAGCTTGTTACTTTTAAAACGGCATTACAAACACATGAACTGAAGTTTTTTTTTTTTTTTTAAATGTCATTATTTCATTAAAACAAACACACGTTAAAGATATGTAGGTCTTCGTATCAGTATATGTTGGTAACCATACACTGACATAAAAGCATTAAACTTCTAATAAACCAGAGGCAGTGTAAAACCAGTCTTGCTTATATATCAGTTTTTTTTTTCTTTTAGCCAGATTCATTGATGAATAATTCATATACATTAAAAATTCTTCCTTCTTAATGCGCAGTTCTGAGGTTTGTATCCCAGGGAAACAGTGGTATAAAAATAACGAATGGCAAAACAATTTCAGAGATTTTTTCAAGTTGCTTTAGGGATAATAGTTGATATGAATGTTAAGAAGTTGACATAGGTTTTATTTTTTAATTAAAAGCTTTTTTTAAGGTTTTTGTTTTGGTTCAGCAAGTGAATTACTCTGTGGACTCCAGGAGGTCATATTCTTGCCTCAGTGTTTTTCCCCACCTAGAAAATGCATTTCCTCTCTGGTATACTTAGCCTGAAGGGGCTAATGTTTAGCAGCTGGGCATTTTAAGGAGATTAAACATATCACGGAAATAAAGCTATAGGCTATGGTTTTTCCTCAGTTCTTTTCAGGGAGATATCTTAGTAACAAAAAGCAGTACAATACTGCAAATCTTACGTAAACTTTACTTGAAATCCCAGTTCTCTAAACACAAGAGTGTATTTTAAAATTAACTACCCTGACCTATAGGGGGAAAAAATAAACCTTGTCACAGCTCTGTTTGCAAAGGATTAATGCTTTTATCTGATGACCTATTTAAAAGTGTCCTGTGCTTCAAAACTGTAAAATTAGGATGCCCTAGATCCTAAGTAAGACCTACAAGATAATTGGCCTTATGTACCTTAGGGATTAGTTAGACTGTTTATTCCCAGATGTTTGAATTTAGAAACCAGTACAAGAATTCCTAGATACCGTTGGGTTGGCCAAAAAAGCCCATGTGGGTTTTCCTGTGAGCTGTTACAGAGAAACCCAAGTGAACTTTTTTGGCCAGCTTGTTACTTTTAAAACGGCATTACAAACACATGAACTGAAGTTTTTTTTTTTTTTTTTTTTAAATGTCATTATTTCATTAAAACAAACACACGTTAAAGATATGTAGGTCTTCGTATCAGTATATGTTGGTAACCATACACTGACATAAAAGCATTAAACTTCTAATAAACCAGAGGCAGTGTAAAACCAGTCTTGCTTATATATCAGTTTTTTTTTTCTTTTAGCCAGATTCATTGATGAATAATTCATATACATTAAAAATTCTTCCTTCTTAATGCGCAGTTCTGAGGTTGACAGATGTGTGGTCCTGTAATCACGACAACGATCAAGAAACAGAAGAGTTACATAAGCCCAAACTGCTCTACCTTTTCCCCCACCTCCACCCAACCACAGATTGGTTTTCTGGCCCTGTAGTTTTGCCTCTACAAAAATGGCATATCAGTAGGATCCCACAATAAATTGCTTTTTGAGTTTGACTTCTTTCACTTAGCATAATACACCTAATAACATGTATCTATCAGTAATGTGTTCCTTTTCATTGCTGAGTTCCAGTGAATGACTGTACCCTATTTCCTATCCATTCACCAATTGATGAATATTGGGGTGTTTTCACTTTTGGTGGCTATAAATAGTCTCTGAAACATTTGCATACAGGTTTTTTTTTTTTTTTTTCTCTTCAGTGAATGTGCTTTCACTTCCCTTGGGTTAGCACCTAGGGTAGGATTATTGGGTCATATGGTGAATGTATGTTTAACTTTATAAGAAACTGCCAAACTGTTTATCAGAGTGGTTGTACCATTTTGCATTCCCACAAGCAGTGTATGTGAGCTTCAATTGCTTTACATCCTTGGCTGCACTTTACATTGTCAAGATATGTATATACATATGTATACATATATGTGTGTGTATATATATGTACATATATATATATTAAATGAAATTAATTTTTGGCAGTACTGGGTCTTTGTTGCTGTGCGGGCTACTTTCTGAGTTGCCTTAGGCAGGCTTCTTGTTGCAGTGGCTTCTCTTATGGGAAAGAACAGGATCTAGGCAATACAGGGTTCAGTAGTCGTGGCTCCTGGGCTCTAGAGCATAAAGCTCAGCTGTTTTGTGCACAGGCTTAGTTGCTTCACGGCACATGGAATCATCCCTGACCAGATGTAGAACTGGTGTCTTCTGCAGCGGCAGGTGGATTTTTTCTACCACTGAGTCACCAGGGAAGTCCCTGTCAAGATATATTTTTTAAGGACTTGAGCTGTATTTTTAAGGGTTTAAGCTCTGGTTCTGTCGTTTTGTAGCTGTGGTCTAAATTTTAGCAGTGTAGTATCTCACATAGCTTTGATTTGCATTTCTTTAATGATTGATGATTGGAGTCTCTTGTGCTTATTTCCTATTCTTGTATCCTTTGTTGAAGTGCATATTCTAAGCTTTGCCTTTAAAAAAAAAAAAATCAGACTGTTTTCTTTTTATTGAGTTGTGAGAGTTGTTTACATATTCTGAATTCAGTATTTCATAAATATTTCGTAAATATCATTGATCTTTGAGCTTCAGTGCAACGTTGGGAGCTTTGCTGTGAACACATTCCTGCTCTGCTTGATGTCAACTGACTCTCTTGGGGATGGTCCCAGGAGTTTGTAGTTTTTTTCTACCCAGATCATACTCTTGGACTTAACAGTGGATATTTGGAATATACTGACTTAAGGCCCTGTGGTCACTGTAATGCAGGGATGGATCCTACCCTGTTTTTAGTTTTTTTAATGGCAACTCATTTCTTTATCAGGGTTAAAGAATGGGCAACTTTTTTTTTTTTTTAATTTTAGTAATTGAAATTTGTTTCTCTGAGGTAGAGGTTTGCAAACTGTGGCTTGTGGGCCAGTCCAACCATCCACGATGGTTGGTTTTTATACAAGTGGGCCAAATATAACCTTTACATTTTTAAATGATTACCAAAAAAAGAGGAAGAAGTAAATTTTGTGACAGGTGAAAATCATATGAAATTCAAATTTCAATGTCTAAAGTTTTGTTTTTGCTCATTTGTTTACATATTGTCTGTGGCTACTTTCATGCTGCAAAGGCATCTGATAAGTGAGGAATTATAGCAGAGACTATGGTCAGAAGAGCTTAAATTCTTTACTCTCTGGTACTTTGTGGAAGAACAGTAATTTCTTTGGGACCATTTCAATGTAACCTTTAAAAAACTTCCCTAATTAATCTGTTTTGATATTTCAGTTATTACTATGAACACCAGTTATCAAAATTTTTCTTTGATATCCTTGTGTGCTGTTGGAAACTATTATTGGTTGAACTCATGTGGCAGCGTGTTTTATTTTTTTCTTTTTTCTTTTCTCATGTTTTATTTTCGTAGTGACTTTCAAAAAAATACAGACGTACATCCCGACTTTTATCTATTTCTTTTAAAGAAGAATCTGTGCTTCTCTAAAAATTTCTAGGGACTTCACAATTGATTATCAAGGCAGAAATCTTATGCAAAGTAAAGGTAATCCATCTGCCAGTTCTGAGTAAGGGTTCTGTGGGGCTTTCATGAGTGAAGGACATGAGTAAACAAGTTTAACTTCTAAAAAGTTTGCTTATGATTCATAGTTTATTACTGTGACTAGCTTTCTTCAAAATACGTGAACCCACATTTGCACAAACGAAGGGTCACTTTGTTTTCTTGGAAACTTGCATCTGAAGTACGTAGGTTGATTTACCACTAAACTTTGAAAGCTTCAAGCGTGATAAGCTTTTCCAGCCCTGATACAGCTTCTCAGTGACCAAAATCAGGGGAGTCTCCGTTGGACTTTTTTGGCTTTTGTTTTCCTGATGACTCATAAAGACTGAGTCACCTTCCGCCAACAGTCCTCCAGGACTTTTAACTGCATATAGTAACAGCACGAATGACTTACTAGGTATCTTTCTCTCTTCATTGCCTTCCGATCAACATTTTTTTTTTTTTTTTGTCTACTGTCTATAGAAGAATCCATGGTTTCCTTTAAATATTATATTCAGTAATTTGTGAGTAGCACTTCCCACCGCATACCCTTTTTTTCTTTCATATTATAAACTTCTTCGAAAACATAGACTGTTAGGATTGGGAAATATGTTCAATTTTTTTTTTTTTTTTAAATTGTCTAGATGGGAAGCTGAAGTACAGACAAAGAAGGGACTTGATTAAGGTTCGTATCCTCCCATCTGCACATGTTCAGTTTGGCCTAACATCTGCCAGCAGCTGTTTTGGAAAGGATTGTGCACTCTCAGTGTCTGCACTGACAGATCGCTTTCTGGCTTTGCTTTACAAACGTACCTTATCCTGTTAGTGACTGCTGGATTCTAACATGCTAGGTCTGCTTCTGTTGTTTTCGCAGTTTTCCGTGGTCGGACCTCATTATTTTATTTAAATAGGACTTCAGCATACCCATGAAGCCTCTCTTCTTTTCTTTTCTCCTTGTAATTACCCCATTAAAACTCCAAGAGCTGATCTTCAAAGATCATTTTGGCTATGTGTGTGTGTGTGTATTGGAGGGAAGAAAGCTGGAGCTTTAGAAAATGGTTAGGGAGCTCTTATCAGTAAGACTTCAGTTTAGTGTGCTTTTAACATCCCTGAATTACAGGAACTTGGTTGCATGGGCCCTCAAGCTCCCCAAAGTAGGATAACTACTAAGGCTTAAAGGTAGCGCTGCCAAGTAATCTATAGGCCAAACCCAGACACTTTGTGAGTAAAAAGGTTGATTCTAATAATTGTACCAGAATAGGTATATACTGGTGACCACACAGCTGCAAGAAACATTGCTGAAATTCTACAGGCTATTGGATATGATGACTAAGTGAGGTCCTTGTTGAAAAACCCCTACAGTATATGTAATGTAAAGTTTTCATTGACACTTAAAACCTAAAGGGCACCTGCCTCCCATAGACTGTCTTGAGGGTCTTAGTGTGTTTTTTGTTTCGTAACTGATGACTAAATGAAACATGAAATCTACTCTATAGAAGGCAGTAGGATTAAGATTTCCTTTAGCTGTTCATATGTGAGTTTGCCCAAAGTCTACTTGTAGTTTTTGTTTCCTGTTCATCTGTTCTCTCCATATATTCCCCCATAATGTGGGAAATGGCTGTTGAAAAGATTTGTACACCTGACAGGAGGTAATAAATGCACTTATTTCTGATTCCTGCTTGGCAGTATGCAATATAACTATCATTCTCTTTATTTTAAATGGAGCAGGAGGCTCCCATTTTACTCTGTACCTTCCTGCTATATATCTTTCTCAGTAACAGAGCTCTTCCTAGATTATCTTGCAGTTATGTGCTCTAGTTTGCTGATACTTTAAATAATGTGTCCAGATTGAAGTCAGGCTTGTATAACATTCAACTTAAGCAGACTAACTTCTTTGGAAAGAGAAATACTTCGAATCTAGACCTGGAAGACTTGGTTTCACATCTCTTCTTTCCTACCTATTTGATGTGAGGATTCAGAGAAAACACTCAGTATCTTTAAGCTTTAGTTTCTTTATCTATTTATTGGAGATAATATTTGCTGTGTCTAACCCTTATAAACTTTCCATGAGAGTTAATTGAAGAAATGGATATGAAAATATTTTGCAAAATGCAGTGTTATGTGTTGGTCTTGGTGACATTACTGTTCAAGTTGTCCTGTAATACTCCTATGTCTACTTTTTGCAGACCATTATTCTTTGAGCCCTAATCCTTTGAATGGCATTCCTTTCTATACTATCCAAATATAGCCTGTTTCTATCCGCTTACCATCTCACCGCCTCCCCAGGCCCAGCTTAAATGCTGATTCTCTGTCACATCTACCTCATGTATCTCCTTAACCTACTTTAGGTGCTTACATCCTTAAAACCCGTACTTTAAGTTTTCTGTCAAGACAAGACTTTGTATGATGACTAAGTGAGGTCCTTGTTGAAAAACCCCTACAGTATATGTAATGTAAAGTTTTCATTGACACTTAAAACCTAAAGGGCACCTGCCTCCCATAGACTGTCTTGAGGGTCTTAGTGTGTTTTTTGTTTCGTAACTGATGACTAAATGAAACATGAAATCTACTCTATAGAAGGCAGTAGGATTAAGATTTCCTTTAGCTGTTCATATGTGAGTTTGCCCAAAGTCTACTTGTAGTTTTTGTTTCCTGTTCATCTGTTCTCTCCATATATTCCCCCATAATGTGGGAAATGGCTGTTGAAAAGATTTGTACACCTGACAGGAGGTAATAAATGCACTTATTTCTGATTCCTGCTTGGCAGTATGCAATATAACTATCATTCTCTTTATTTTAAATGGAGCAGGAGGCTCCCATTTTACTCTGTACCTTCCTGCTATATATCTTTCTCAGTAACAGAGCTCTTCCTAGATTATCTTGCAGTTATGTGCTCTAGTTTGCTGATACTTTAAATAATGTGTCCAGATTGAAGTCAGGCTTGTATAACATTCAACTTAAGCAGACTAACTTCTTTGGAAAGAGAAATACTTCGAATCTAGACCTGGAAGACTTGGTTTCACATCTCTTCTTTCCTACCTATTTGATGTGAGGATTCAGAGAAAACACTCAGTATCTTTAAGCTTTAGTTTCTTTATCTATTTATTGGAGATAATATTTGCTGTGTCTAACCCTTATAAACTTTCCATGAGAGTTAATTGAAGAAATGGATATGAAAATATTTTGCAAAATGCAGTGTTATGTGTTGGTCTTGGTGACATTACTGTTCAAGTTGTCCTGTAATACTCCTATGTCTACTTTTTGCAGACCATTATTCTTTGAGCCCTAATCCTTTGAATGGCATTCCTTTCTATACTATCCAAATATAGCCTGTTTCTATCCGCTTACCATCTCACCGCCTCCCCAGGCCCAGCTTAAATGCTGATTCTCTGTCACATCTACCTCATGTATCTCCTTAACCTACTTTAGGTGCTTACATCCTTAAGCAACATGTCTCACCCTTCGTAGTGGTCTGTTAAGTTTTCTGTCAAGACAAGACTGGTAGCTGACTGATGTCAATACTTCTTGTTGGCTAACATAAGACATACTCTAGAAAACTTGTCAGACTATCTCACAGCTGTGTTCAGTGGACAAACTGACCTGAGCTAACTACACTAATGACAGTAGAGTAAGAGCCAGGATAATTTGCATGAATTCACTGGGACAAGAATAGAGGATTAGAAGTAATCACTTTCACTTTTTGTTGCATGAGTTTTCCTTGCCTATCAAATTTCTGCAGGAAACTGATTGGTGTTAAGGTTGTTAACTCAAGGCCTGAACTCATGGTAGGCTCATTTGGAGGCAATGATCTTACCTGTTTATGGATTGATTTTCATTATCTTTGTATGACCATATTGATGTGTGTACATTTTCCAGATTGTGATATGGTATCATTTTGCTTCTGTTACTAAAGGATCCAATTAGTTTCTTAAGATGGTATTGGATTCTGTATAGAATTTTTATGTTTACGATTTTCTTTAGATTTATGTTTAGGAAAGGGGTCAACATTCTTAAAATGTTTTAACTAAGTAGGTTACATGTAACAATCTGTTTTTAAGTTCTTGATTTGGAAGTGATTGTGAAGAATCTGAAAGTTTTGAGTTAGAAACTGAGACAATGAATGTACAGATTGTAAATTTGGTTTGGTTTATGAGATCAAGAGAAACTACAGGAAAGCATGAGCAAAAGAGCTCAAGAATTTTTTGCTTTGGGGGTGGATATGTCTACTTCATACTTATCTGAGGATGGTTTTCTAAGTTAGGGCATACAATTTAGTCTGTTTCAGCTTCGTATGATGTGTTAGAAATTAGCACTGTTTTAAAGACATGCAGTGGTATGAAAACCAATTTATACTATTAAGTAGATGTTACAGTGGTTTTAAAAAAATCATCAAAATCACTTTGAATCCTTAAAAAACAAATGATACAAGTGAACTGCTAGAGCAGGAAGGTATTTGGACAGCTTGTCTTCCTGTTCACAGATGCAGGCTGCCTCTGATTTTCTTTCACTTCCTGTGCAGGGGAATTACATGAAAACCAAATATATTATGGCATAACCAAATATACTGTAGTGAAGCCAGTTTCAGTAACAATACACAGAGAACTCCAAGACCTCTAGAACACATTCTAGTTGAACTTAAATTTGGTGATCTTCAAGACTTCTAAATATGGAAGATGTTTGCTTTCCTAGGCTGTCCTCTGATCATCTGACCACAGGTTAGCCTTTTAGGTTAACCAGGTTAACGATATATTGCACATTCCACAGTTGCTTTCAGTTGACAGTAAATGAATGATAATAAGGTCTCATTTTATCATGATACTGAAGGGTCCGAGACTGCTAGTTGAGACAGGATAAGTCTACCTTTTTAGAAGGCCCTAGATTGGGCAAAAGATTTATTGGTTTTTAAAGCTTCTGTGCAGATAAATAAAGATAAATGTTTGCTATGTTGTATGGTAGAAATAAAAAAATCAACAGCAGCGATGAAGAAAGCAATATTTAGTCAGGGAGAAAGTTGGTATAATGGTCATCTTATATGAATAGTCTTTATATAGGCTGTGGTTATCACATTTTAGATGATGTACCTGTATACAAGAGACAAATGTATATCACTTATATTAAATCAACTACATTTCATACTACCCAATATTTAAGTTAGAGGTGTTCTTAAAAAATGATTTGGACTATTTCCCTAATAGGTCAGGACATTGAGGTTCTGATTTGGAAAGTGAATTATTACTTGATGAGCTACTGACAGAGCCAGAAATAAAATTCTGACCAATATCTGGAATGAAGAACTGGGCTTTTTGTACTTCAACCTAGGAGAAATATCTAAATCCACATGGCATTTTTATATCTTACTATTTAGTAAGTTATTTAGTAATTTAGGAAGATACCAAAATGCCAGGTGGAGTTGACAGAAAGCTTTTCCTAGAGCAATTCAAGAAACAGAAATCAAGACTATCTAGTTTTAGACATACAATATTTTAAATCTGCATGTTATTATATTGTTTAGGTTTTGACTGGCTGCACTTCTACTCTATAGTCTGTTTTCCCGCCATACTTGATGGGTGATATTTTGATAATTCTTACATTTTAGCAAGCTGTAACTACATGACTTTCACATAGAATTCTTCTTCACTTTCTAATCCTGGAGATTCAGCTGAAAAGTTTGGAGTGGTGGAGCTTATTAAAGATTCTAGACAGACTGGTTATATTTTAACTCAGGTCCACAGTGTCTGCATATAGAAAACATGTTCTCCCTCATGAGAAAACCTATAATGTAAGAAAGAGCTATTGAAATGTAGTCAACTATTAATTATATTGTAATTCCTTGCTGGGAAACATTTCCATACGAAGTAGTGATTGCTTTATTCCATTATAGATCTTGTACTAGAGGAGTGATAGATCTGTGTTAATCAGTGACTTAGTGGGACCTTACTAAAAGAAATACTTAATAGAAAACAAGTAATTATAAAAATTCACAATTCTGCTGGAAGAGTGTTATTGCTCAGTCATGTCTGACTCTGTGACGCCATGGACTGTAACCCGCCAAACTCATCTGTCCGTGGCACTCCCGTCTCCAGATGTTCCTGTCCCAGGGATCAAACCTGGCTCTCCTGAATTGCAGGCAGATTCTTTACCATCTGACCCACCAGTGAAAGTGAAATTGTTAGTTGCTCAGTCATGTCTGACTCTGCAAATCCATGAACTACTACAGCCTGCAAGGCTTCTCTGTCCATGGAATTCTCCAGGCAGGAATACTGGAGTGGGTTGCCATTTCCTTTTCCAGTGATCTTCCAGACCCAGGGATTGAACCTGGGTCTTCCTACACTGCAGACAGATTCTCTGCTGTCTGAGCCACCAGCAGAAGCCCCTAATTTTGATGATGCCAATAATAGTGGGAAGTTCCATTTGTTGAACTTCCTCTTACTGAGTGACAGATGTTTTCTTCGGCCGCTCACTTACATAACTTAATCCTCACAACATTTATCATCCTCCTATTGAAGGTGAGAAACCTTAGGCTCAAAGAGATCAAATAACTTGTCTCAAGTATTTTAGCCAATAAGAAAGCAGTATTTGAATCCTGATCTATATATCTCTAAAGTTATTTTTTCTTCTCTGAAACATGTTTTAAACATTAAAAACCCAAAGCAGAACCATAATGCCATTTTTGTACTCTGTTTACTTCTGTGTTGTTGAAGAAATCTCATCTTCCTCCTTATTGGAGTTTATTACTGAACTTCAACTTTTCCTTCTCTCTTAGTTTCCAGTTTTCTTTGGGAAGAGAGAACAATCAGAAGTACACATCTGATTTAAATACCGCTAAGGTGAATACAGATTTCTTCCTCAAAAAGAAAAACAAAGTAAAATATCCCCTCTGAGGAACTATCAATACATGGAAACCCAAAGTGGTTGATAGTATCCTGTCTTAAAATCTGCACACAGCTGCCTGTTACCTGTTTAGGAAGTTTCTGGCTGAACTTGGAACTCAGGCTTGCTTCTTCCAATTTGCTGTTGGGTTGTCCTCTTCTTCTGTATAGAGTATTTCTTAGAGAAGAAATCTGATTTTAATGTAAGCCTTCCACACGCAGTGAAGCGATGGAAAGACAGACATGGACAGTGGACATATGGACATTGTGGGGAAGGAACAGAGGGTGGGAGGCGTAAAGGAAGTAACATGAAAGCCTGTACTATCATAAGCGAAGAAAATAGCTCTAGTCATTGCTCTTTGAGAAAAGGAGATCCTTCAGAGGTGCTGTGTGATGGTCGCGAGGGGTGGGAAGTGGGGGATATACATATGGCTAATCTGGGAACATACATATCTGTAAACAACAAAACTCTATTAAAGTTAAAAGTAAAATAAAAGTTAAAAAAAAAAAAGAAAAAAAAAATCTATTGTAAGCCTGCTTGTAAGAGAAATCTTGTGGTCTACCAGGGAGGCATTCACCTAGGAAGTGTAAAAACCTGAGTTTATTCTAGGAATCTCCCCATGATCTCAAGACACCTTTCCAAATAACACATTTCTTGTAAGTAAACATGATCAATTTTTGAGCATATGGCAGTATATCAGAGTAAGAGTCCAGAAATCTCAAGACTTACTCATTTGTTTTATTATTATTTTTTTTTTTTAGATTTATTTCTTTCTTTATTTTTGGGCGGGGGTCGGGTTGGGGAGGGAGGGAGCATGCGGGGCCCCTTCTATTGGTATTTCATTTGTCTGTTTTCATCCGTCTTTGTTCCTTGGCTCCTGTGGGCCTCCCATCGCGGTGGCCTCTGTCGTTGCTGAGCACCGGCGGTCAGAGCTCCGGCTCGGTAATTGGACACATTGGTCCAGCCGCTCCGCGGCACGTGGGATCTTCCCAGGCCAGGGATCGAACCGGCGCCCCTTGCACTGCAAGGCAGTGTCCTTACCCACTGGACCACCAGGGGAAGCCCAAGACTTACTCATTTGTTTTATGTCCGTATTTGAGATTTACATAATCCAAGGTTACTGGAAATGTGTGTAGAATTCTGACAACTGGTTACCACAGTGGAACTGTAAGTGTTGAAGTTTCTGGCTGAACTTGGAACTCAGGCTTGCTTCTTCCAATTTGCTGTTGGGTTGTCCTCTTCTTCTGTATAGAGTATTTCTTAGAGAAGAAATCTGATTTTAATGTAAGCCTTCCACACGCAGTGAAGCGATGGAAAGACAGACATGGACAGTGGACATATGGACATTGTGGGGAAGGAACAGAGGGTGGGAGGCGTAAAGGAAGTAACATGAAAGCCTGTACTATCATAAGCGAAGAAAATAGCTCTAGTCATTGCTCTTTGAGAAAAGGAGATCCTTCAGAGGTGCTGTGTGATGGTCGCGAGGGGTGGGAAGTGGGGGATATACATATGGCTAATCTGGGAACATACATATCTGTAAACAACAAAACTCTATTAAAGTTAAAAGTAAAATAAAAGTTAAAAAAAAAAAAGAAAAAAAAAATCTATTGTAAGCCTGCTTGTAAGAGAAATCTTGTGGTCTACCAGGGAGGCATTCACCTAGGAAGTGTAAAAACCTGAGTTTATTCTAGGAATCTCCCCATGATCTCAAGACACCTTTCCAAATAACACATTTCTTGTAAGTAAACATGATCAATTTTTGAGCATATGGCAGTATATCAGAGTAAGAGTCCAGAAATCTCAAGACTTACTCATTTGTTTTATTATTATTTTTTTTTTTTAGATTTATTTCTTTCTTTATTTTTGGGCGGGGGTCGGGTTGGGGAGGGAGGGGAGCATGCGGGCCACTTCTATTGGTATTTCATTTGTCTGTTTTCATCCGTCTTTGTTCCTTGGCTCCTGTGGGCCTCCCATCGCGGTGGCCTCTGTCGTTGCTGAGCACCGGCGGTCAGAGCTCCGGCTCGGTAATTGGACACATTGGTCCAGCCGCTCCGCGGCACGTGGGATCTTCCCAGGCCAGGGATCGAACCGGCGCCCCTTGCACTGCAAGGCAGTGTCCTTACCCACTGGACCACCAGGGGAAGCCCAAGACTTACTCATTTGTTTTATGTCCGTACTTTGAGATTTACATAATCCAAGGTTACTGGAAATGTGTGTAGAATTCTGACAACTGGTTACCACAGTGGAACTGTAAGTGTTGCAGTTTGCTTTATGGGAACAAGATTGTAAGGGAAAAATTTTCCTATACCTACTTATCCCATGAGCACTTTTTAATTTTTTTTTTTTTTGAACTTTGAGTATCACTTTTCTCTCAGTTTTTTGAAATTGAAGTGAGTGTACTAATCCTAACAAGAAAGAAAGAGCTAGCTAAAGTATATGCTTACAGAAGGGAAGGTGAAAGGGGGAATGTCTGACTCAAGGATAAATAGAATTTACAGCAGCTAGTACTTAAGGAAACTTGTCATATGAAGCCAATAAAGCCAGAATGGTTTTTCTTCCCTTGGTGTGAACTTGTACTTAAGTTGGATTGATGTGATCTTTTGGGTTTTAATGGGTATGAGGGGTTTATTCTACAGAGACTTCAGGAGATGAGTGGCTTTTCTTTCTAGGCTAAGGCAAACAGAGAAACCAAACCACTTGAGGGATGCCAAACCATTTGAGGGCTGAAGTGCCAGGGAAAGTGCCTTAAACAGAGGAACAGAAGGTCGTAGTTTCTTTAGGGATACATGAAAATTAACAAATACTTTTTAACTATCGGGATACTCATAGTGAAAAATTGCTTTGAAAGAATTGTCTGCTACTGCTTATCTTAGGGTATTTTACCCTTTTGAAGACCCCTGTGGTTATCAGTGGTCTTTTGTTTTCTACATAAAAGATTTATCTCCATTAGAATAATTTGTAAATACTTTTCAAAAAAGAAACCAGCACAGTATTGTAAAGCCGTTTTCCACCAATTAAAAAAAATGTAAAAAAAAACCCAACAAATTTCCTACGATGCTTAAGTACTTACAGTGATTATTATTACTCTCCTATTACAGGTGAGCAAATGTAAGTGGTATTAATTTGTTCAGGATTATTCATCTAGTGAGTGTTAAAGCCAGGATTAGACTCTTAAGTAAGTATACTCTTGGTTACACCGTAGTTCCTTGGATGCAGTAGGTATTCCAATGAATATCTCCTTACCAGGGCTCTATCCAGTGTGCTACAGAAAACACTGTTTTAACAGTTTCATTTTTCTCCTAGTGTAATTTTGACAATCATCTTTTTTTATGTTTAATTATGAAAATTTACAAATAACTTAGAAATCAACTGAATCATTTTAAAGCAGGAATGCTTCCTTTTTTTTTTTTTTTAAATCATTTTTATGATATCAAGAGTAATCAGTGTTTGTTGCTGAGCCATATCTGATTCTGTGCAACCCCATGAACAGTAACCCACCAGTCTCCTCTGTCCATGGGTTTCTCCAGGCAAGAATACTGGAGTGGGTAGCCATTACCATTGCCAGGGCATCTTCCTGACCCAGGGATTGAACCTGGGTCTCCTGCATTGCAGGCAGATTCTTTACCATCTGAGCCAGCAGGGGAGCCCAAGAATAATTAGCTGTTGTGTAAATTCCCATTCAAATATAAGTTCATGTATTCTTTTTTTTTCATATATTCTTGAATTGTTCTGAAGTGTAACACACATGTAAAATGTAATTGTTCTTTAAGCAAGGCACCAAAGATAGTAAATTTAGAAGAAGGGTTCTCTGGTTATGATTACTTTAATTTTACAAGACAGTTGAAATTCACAAATGCATTCATCTGCTTAATGAGAATCCAGAGTTCTTCAATGAATTATCAGTAAGGCATTAGAGATCTGGTAGGTTTATTCAGTAACAGTTATATTTCAGAGAATCGTATTCCTTTAACTGTGTTGAATTAACAGCTCACTTTCTTTTCCAAGAGGATATTTGTTCACTTTGTCTCTGTGGCTCTTGTCTGCAGAATGGTTGCTTGATAAATGTAGAAAAACTATTCGTTTCACCAGGCTGAGGTTAGCAAAACTACCATCACGTTAAGGCTAATGAAAAAGGAATCATAAAGCATTTTGAAGTTAGATCAGTAGCTACTACAAGACTAGAAATATATTCAGGACCCTTGATTGCTCATACTGGCAGAGTGAGTTATATCTGTTGGTTAGAATGTAAGTATGCATTCTCTCTCTCTCTTGTACACACATACACACACATACACACACACACACAGTAAAATGGTTTGAAACTTTGCAGAGTGGTCTGATTGTCGAAATGGACACCATCCTTTCTATCACTCTGATTATTGTTTAGAGCCATGTTGTTCAATAGAACGTCTGTGATGGTGGAAATACTCTGTATTCCCCCTGTCCATGATGGTAACCACCAGTCCCTATGGCCATTTAGCACTGGAAGTATGCCTAGTGAGACTGAGGATCTGAATTTTTATAATGATTTTGGTCAATTTAAATATATATGTGACTATATGTGACTAGTGGCTACTGTATACAGTGTGAAGAAAAAAAAAAACACATTTTTTTTTTCTGACCCTAGTGGGTAGAATAATGATGGATAGATAGAATTGGTTCAGTTAAAGAAGATCTTTTATAATACCTATTCCATCCAAAGCAGAGCCTTGTGAACACACCTCACCTGGGATTTTGGTGAGTTGTAACATTTCTGGAGTAACTTTTTTGTTTTGTTACTGCCCATGCAAAAAGGTTAGACTTCGAAGCATCAGATCCTAAAGTTTATGTCTGTAGACCAGGAAGCTTTTGAGGTTTTTGGTTTTGTTTTTGTTTTTTAATCATTTATGATAACTTGAGTCAGATATTTCCTGATGGAAAGTCCTAGCTCTGTCCAACAGTTCGACCAGAATGAGTAAAGCTTATTCTGCTTCCACCCAGCTCCCTCCCTCCGCGCTTTCACTGTCCAGTTTCCAGTATTCCTCTCCTCCCCGTTCTTGTACCCTCTCCCATGGAAATTTCTGACTCAGCTGTTTTCACTTTTCCAGCAAGCTACCCAGTTACTCTGTGGTCTCTGATAATCATATGGATGGTCTGTGATGTTAAAGTAGTGCTTCTGATTTGAGGGCTTATATTATCTCAGCATTTTCAAACCCACTTGCCTGCAATCTAGTGTGTCTGTGGTTAGGTATAATATATCTCCTTGCCAGACAAGTGGTTTGGGTTACTGGGCTTTTCATTTAACTTTGAACTGGGGGAGATTTGGTGTGTGTGGATGGAACTCAGGAACCTATTTTAATAAAGTGCATCAGAGTGAAATGTTTGAATTCAATCAGTTCTGCTTTTTAAAATGTCTCCTTACTGAGCTCAGACTTGTGTTTTTGTTGAAGGTGTGTTTGTGTGCAGGTAGACGCATCTGTTGTATGGCTTTAGTGTTTGCTGCTTACACTCCAGCGTTGTAACTGACCTGGCTTTCACATCGGGTACTAGTAAAGCATTTCTCTCCGGTCAGGGACTGATGTTCCTTCCCTTGTTGATACTGAGTATTTTCATACTTCTCTGACTGTTTTAGTTCTCAGAAGATCAGATATAAATTTGGGACCTCATGTAGACTTTGTTTTTGTTAGCATACCTTTTTCCTTAAAAAAAAAAGAAAAAGCTTATTCTCTAATCTTAAGGAAACAGTATTAATATAATTAAATTGAGTCAGTAAACATTGCTAATACAACTCATTTTTTCCCCTAGTAAATATATCTACTTCAGTTTAAATGCTTAAATAGGATTAAAAGCATGTACCTATGTTTTTATTATAAAATATTATATTCCATTTTGTGAAAAATGCAAATGTAAAAATGTTTTAGAAGGAAAATGTTACAGTATAGTCCTATAGTACTTAATCATAATGTTAGGATTTTGATGTTTATCCTGCCTAGTATTTCCTATATAATATTGTTTTTGAAAAACCAGATATTTCAACTAAAGTGCATGTACACTATAGTGTGCATGCATGCTCAGTCATGTGTGACTTTTTGTGACCCTATGAATGGTCGCCCACCAGGCTCTTCTGTTCATGGAATTTTCCAAGCAAGAATAATGGAGTGGGTTGATATCTCCTCCTCCAGAGAATCTTTTCTACCCAGGGATCAGACTTGCATCTCCTGCATTGGCAGGTGGGCTCTTTACCACTGAGCCATCTGGGAAACCCTGTGCTTGAGAGGGTGGGTGCACATTATAGAGAGACTCACAGGTCAGCCCTGGGCTCTGTACATATCGTGCTGAATACCTTCAGGACTTCCTTACCTCTGCATAGCATATAACGCCATTTGGATGGTCATATATCATGTATATAAAACAACAGACTTCTGAGTACCAGGATACTAAATACCCACATACTTTCTAGGAAGAGGTGAGTCCTCCGAGCCTGGAACTGGGATCAGGAATGGTATCTGTAGATTAGCAGGAGAGTTCTTCTACAGACCAATTTGTAGTTACCCAGCTGTGTGGAAAGGAACTGGACTTCCTGTGCTTAATTGTATCAGAGGAGGCCACATGATCATTTGAAAAGGATGAAGTTGGACTTGCTTGACAAGTATTCATGTGTTTACTACAGTTTAAGTATCAGGATGATAACTGAGTATTTTCATACTTCTCTGACTGTTTTAGTTCTCAGAAGATCAGATATAAATTTGGGACCTCATGTAGACTTTGTTTTTGTTAGCATACCTTTTTCCTTAAAAAAAAAAGAAAAAGCTTATTCTCTAATCTTAAGGAAACAGTATTAATATAATTAAATTGAGTCAGTAAACATTGCTAATACAACTCATTTTTCCCTAGTAAATATATCTACTTCAGTTTAAATGCTTAAATAGGATTAAAAGCATGTACCTATGTTTTTATTATAAAATATTATATTCCATTTTGTGAAAAATGCAAATGTAAAAATGTTTTAGAAGGAAAATGTTACAGTATAGTCCTATAGTACTTAATCATAATGTTAGGATTTTGATGTTTATCCTGCCTAGTATTTCCTATATAATATTGTTTTTGAAAAACCAGATATTTCAACTAAAGTGCATGTACACTATAGTGTGCATGCATGCTCAGTCATGTGTGACTTTTTGTGACCCTATGAATGGTCGCCCACCAGGCTCTTCTGTTCATGGAATTTTCCAAGCAAGAATAATGGAGTGGGTTGATATCTCCTCCTCCAGAGAATCTTTTCTACCCAGGGATCAGACTTGCATCTCCTGCATTGGCAGGTGGGCTCTTTACCACTGAGCCATCTGGGAAACCCTGTGCTTGAGAGGGTGGGTGCACATTATAGAGAGACTCACAGGTCAGCCCTGGGCTCTGTACATATCGTGCTGAATACCTTCAGGACTTCCTTACCTCTGCATAGCATATAACGCCATTTGGATGGTCATATATCATGTATATAAAACAACAGACTTCTGAGTACCAGGATACTAAATACCCACATACTTTCTAGGAAGAGGTGAGTCCTCCGAGCCTGGAACTGGGATCAGGAATGGTATCTGTAGATTAGCAGGAGAGTTCTTCTACAGACCAATTTGTAGTTACCCGAAAGCTGTGTGGAAAGGAACTGGACTTCCTGTGCTTAATTGTATCAGAGGAGGCCACATGATCATTTGAAAAGGATGAAGTTGGACTTGCTTGACAAGTATTCAGACTCTTTCTCTAATTTTAAGAAAGTAATGAATCAATCAGCACCTTTTTATAAACAGTGACAGAGACAGTTTTTCAAACAAATAGCTCAGGGGTCTAGCTCCAGATTTCTGAAAATTCATGCCAGCACCTTAGCACATAGTGTGTTCTGCTCCAAATCACCATGTACATCTTATGTACCCTGTCAGGTTGTTTAGTGTAATGAATATATCCACGTTCTTCATAGCCCTGAGGTCTAATCTGAAAGTGCCACAGATTTAACTTACGTGATCCTTGGCACGTTATTGCAACTTCTAGAGCCTTTTTGAATGATATGCTTAATTGTCATCTAAAGGAACCAAGAAGTCACCACCTTTCTGAGTGTATGGCTTTTCTGGGTAATCTAGGAGTCTGTCAAATAATTATCTTTTCCATTATAATACATCTGAAATGTGGGGTGTAGGGAGCAAAAATCATTTAATGTCACTGAAGACAGTGTAGATAGATTTGGAGCTTCTTAGCTTTGTTTTGGTGGAGAATGGGGGATGGATTAGGCTTTCTTGGTGGCCCAACTGGTAAAGAATCCACCTGCAATGCTGGAGACCCCGGTTTAATTCCTGGATCTGGAAGATCCCCTGGAGAAAGGATAGGCTACCCACTGTAGTATTCTTGGACTTTCCTTGTGGCTCGGACCAGAAAGAATCTGCCTGCAATACAGAAGACCTGAGGGAGATCCCTGGCTTAGGAAGATCCCCTGTAGGAGGATCTGGCAACGCACTCCAATTATTCTTGCCTGGAGAACCCCATGGACAGAGGAGGCTGGCAGGCCGCAGTCCTCTGGGATCACAAAGAGTCGGACATGCCTGAGTGACTAAGCACGTACGCATGGGGATGGATCACACCTCCAAAAAATGTAGAATTTCATGATACATCATTTATACTAGTTATCATTTTTCTCAGGAGCCATCCTTTCCACAGGGATTTATCAGAAAATTATCCTAGGCACTGGGATAAATATCGGAAAGAAGATGATCCATAAGATTATTCCTGCCTTTATTCCTGGGAAACCAATGAATACCTGTATTTATAATATGATCAATCCTCTAGTGTTCTCTTAACTACCTGTTATGAAGTCATTGGTGAAAAGAGCATAAGTAAATCTTCTGGATATATGGAAGTGCTGGTTGTGATGGGTTTTGGTTTTGTGTCCTATAGGATTGAATTCATAAAGAGGTGACCTTTGAATGAGGTTCTCTGAAGGCTGATTATGAAGTTTTTACAGATTGAAGAGGTACCACAGGCAGATAGGAGAGAGTTCCTACCCCCACCGTGAGTGCCATTGTCACTGAATTTCCCTCAGTCTTGCAAGGCTCTCCTATTCTCTGTGTTTCACACCCACACTGACCAACCAAGAAAAACAGAAGCCAAACCTAGTAACCATAATAAAAACTGCCAAACAATTGAAATACTGGTTAATGATATTTGATGCCCCAATCATTTGTGTAATATGTGGAATGAAAATCTTTGTTTCTCCTGAAGGAATTGCAGAAATCTCTGTGTAGTTTGTGGATAGTTTAGTAAGGGGAGGTGTAATTATACCATGGGTAAGTACAGGAGGGTAGATCTGATTTAATTACTGTATTTTATAGATTTCTGCTCAGAAGGATCCTCTGTCACTCAGATAGATGGAGTAACCATAGTAAATTGGGAAGAACTGGGGATTTAGAGACTTGATCAGAAACGTAGCCCTGCCATCAGCTACTTTGCCCAAGAACAAAGTAAATGAGAATGGAACAGCTGTGCTGTTAACATCAGCCAAAATTAGGTGCCACTGAGTTCTCTTTGTGAATTTTGTCCATTTCAGAGGATGAAAATTATAAATTCTGAGAGATCCCCTATAGGACAACGCACTCCAATTATTCTTGCCTGGAGAACCCCATGGACAGAGGAGGCTGGCAGGCCGCAGTCCTCTGGGATCACAAAGAGTCGGACATGCCTGAGTGACTAAGCACGTACGCATGGGGATGGATCACACCTCCAAAAAATGTAGAATTTCATGATACATCATTTATACTAGTTATCATTTTTCTCAGGAGCCATCCTTTCCACAGGGATTTATCAGAAAATTATCCTAGGCACTGGGATAAATATCGGAAAGAAGATGATCCATAAGATTATTCCTGCCTTTATTCCTGGGAAACCAATGAATACCTGTATTTATAATATGATCAATCCTCTAGTGTTCTCTTAACTACCTGTTATGAAGTCATTGGTGAAAAGAGCATAAGTAAATCTTCTGGATATATGGAAGTGCTGGTTGTGATGGGTTTTGGTTTTGTGTCCTATAGGATTGAATTCATAAAGAGGTGACCTTTGAATGAGGTTCTCTGAAGGCTGATTATGAAGTTTTTACAGATTGAAGAGGTACCACAGGCAGATAGGAGAGAGTTCCTACCCCCACCGTGAGTGCCATTGTCACTGAATTTCCCTCAGTCTTGCAAGGCTCTCCTATTCTCTGTGTTTCACACCCACACTGACCAACCAAGAAAAACAGAAGCCAAACCTAGTAACCATAATAAAAACTGCCAAACAATTGAAATACTGGTTAATGATATTTGATGCCCCAATCATTTGTGTAATATGTGGAATGAAAATCTTTGTTTCTCCTGAAGGAATTGCAGAAATCTCTGTGTAGTTTGTGGATAGTTTAGTAAGGGGAGGTGTAATTATACCATGGGTAAGTACAGGAGGGTAGATCTGATTTAATTACTGTATTTTATAGATTTCTGCTCAGAAGGATCCTCTGTCACTCAGATAGATGGAGTAACCATAGTAAATTGGGAAGAACTGGGGATTTAGAGACTTGATCAGAAACGTAGCCCTGCCATCAGCTACTTTGCCCAAGAACAAAGTAAATGAGAATGGAACAGCTGTGCTGTTAACATCAGCCAAAATTAGGTGCCACTGAGTTCTCTTTGTGAATTTTGTCCATTTCCAGAGGATGAAAATTATAAATTCTAAAAGTCAGAACAGGATCAAAGGTTTCAATTATCCTTTATTTTTTAAAAAATCAGTTGCTTGGGCTTCCCCTGGTGGTCCAGTGGGTAAGGACACCACCTTGCAGTGCAAGGGACGCCGGTTCGATCCCTGGCCTGGGAAGATCCCACGTGCCGCGGAGCGGCTGGACCGATGTGTCCAAGTACCGAGGCGGAGCTCTGGAGCGCATGTGCCCAGAGCCGGTGCTCTGCGACAACAGAGGCCACCGCGATGGGAGGCCCACAGGAGCCAAAGAACAAAGACGGATGAAAACAGACAAATGAAAGACCAATAGAAGTGGCCCACCCGCTCCCCTCCCTCCCCAACCCGACCCCCGCCCAAAATAAATAAATAAATCTAAAAAAAAAAAAAAAATCAGTTGCTCAAGCATTACTTAGATATTATTCTATTTGTTTTCAGCTTTCTACCTGAAAGTGGGAAAATTCAGTTTTCAGAGTAACCAGGGACTCAACAGTATTTTGAGGTTCATAATTTTTGGATTATTTGGGGGCTTATATTTGGAACAGGTAGTTAGGAGCGTGTTTCCATTAAGAGACATAGCTCGAGAAGCATCCACTGATGGTGGTGGGGATGGGGATGGGGGTTGGTTTTGATGTTGGTTTTAGTGGTGGCGATGTCACCTTACTAAAACTTTGCTGGGGCTGAGAATGTGGAAGATTGGACATTAGGATGAGGTCTATTCACAGTTTACCTGCATCCCATTTCTCTTCTACTGAGGCAGTTTTATGAAAACTTTAAATACAGAGAAGAGACTCTTCTTTAATAGATGAGAGAGACATTTCTCTTGTAGGGAGGTGTAATTATACCATGGGTAAGTACAGGAGGGTAGATCTGATTTAATTACTGTATTTTATAGATTTCTGCTCAGAAGGATCCTCTGTCACTCAGATAGATGGAGTAACCATAGTAAATTGGGAAGAACTGGGGATTTAGAGACTTGATCAGAAACGTAGCCCTGCCATCAGCTACTTTGCCCAAGAACAAAGTAAATGAGAATGGAACAGCTGTGCTGTTAACATCAGCCAAAATTAGGTGCCACTGAGTTCTCTTTGTGAATTTTGTCCATTTCCAGAGGATGAAAATTATAAATTCTAAAAGTCAGAACAGGATCAAAGGTTTCAATTATCCTTTATTTTTTAAAAAATCAGTTGCTTGGGCTTCCCCTGGTGGTCCAGTGGGTAAGGACACCACCTTGCAGTGCAAGGGACGCCGGTTCGATCCCTGGCCTGGGAAGATCCCACGTGCCGCGGAGCGGCTGGACCGATGTGTCCAATTACCGAGGCGGAGCTCTGGAGCGCATGTGCCCAGAGCCGGTGCTCTGCGACAACAGAGGCCACCGCGATGGGAGGCCCACAGGAGCCAAAGAACAAAGACGGATGAAAACAGACAAATGAAAGACCAATAGAAGTGGCCCACCCGCTCCCCTCCCTCCCCAACCCGACCCCCGCCCAAAATAAATAAATAAATCTAAAAAAAAAAAAAAAATCAGTTGCTCAAGCATTACTTAGATATTATTCTATTTGTTTTCAGCTTTCTACCTGAAAGTGGGAAAATTCAGTTTTCAGAGTAACCAGGGACTCAACAGTATTTTGAGGTTCATAATTTTTGGATTATTTGGGGGCTTATATTTGGAACAGGTAGTTAGGAGCGTGTTTCCATTAAGAGACATAGCTCGAGAAGCATCCACTGATGGTGGTGGGGATGGGGATGGGGGTTGGTTTTGATGTTGGTTTTAGTGGTGGCGATGTCACCTTACTAAAACTTTGCTGGGGCTGAGAATGTGGAAGATTGGACATTAGGATGAGGTCTATTCACAGTTTACCTGCATCCCATTTCTCTTCTACTGAGGCAGTTTTATGAAAACTTTAAATACAGAGAAGAGACTCTTCTTTAATAGATGAGAGAGACATTTCTCTTGTAGGGCAGTGAATAAGGGCTTAGGGGTTTACATGTTTTATCATTTCTTAGTTAAAATTGTCCTTAACAACACTTAAGACACAGTAGCCTGAATTCATTAATAGTTTCTTATCAAAGGTAAGGAAAGGCATTGATTCTGGATGGAGATAGGGGAAAGTAGTTAGATCCCAGAGGGAGATTTTCCTTGGAATTTCCCACTGCAGTTACTACCTAGGGTTTTTCTATAAGTCATCTATGAAACACTATAGAAATAAATGATAGGAATTTTTTTTTTTGCCCTTGATTTTCAAAAGTGAACATAGACCAACTCTGATTGCTAGTGGCTTATTCTTGGGAGATAGTGAGATATAGTAAACTATGTCCCATTTTTTTGTTGCTGTACTTTTAAGACTTAGAATCTACCTTCTGACCTAAATTTTATTTCGTCCTTAAAGAACCCAATTTATATTTGCCTTATTTTACTTAGTCTTTAAGAATTCCTTTTCTGACACACTTAAACATAGATTTCTACTAGGAGTTTCTTGAGCAGAAGTATTTGAGGCCAGAAGAGCTCAGTTTGGTTTCCAGTTCACTTGCTCATTTTGTTGGCTTATTTTAGTCAAGCCACTTTATTTCTCCAGCCTTAGTTTCATCATAAATAATGTGAGGATACTGATGTCTTCTGATGGTTAGTAGAAGTAGGTGTGAAAATGCATTGTAATCTACCAAGTGTTCTGTCAATGTCAGTTGTAGTTGCTTGTCATTACCAAATTTTTCAAGACACATGTTGTCTGGAACACCTTTCTCATTCATAGGGGGTGTTTCCGGGTGTACGGAACAAAGGAAAGTAAGCCTCAACCCAGTTTTCAGAGCACTGAGTATGTATTCCATCTGCTGCTAATAGCATTTACACTAAAACAGAATAATTCACAAAATTATACCCGAACATAAAAGGCAATACAGACACAGTTGAAAGAAACTAGTTTCTAGTGAGTGAGTGTGTTACTAATCTAGGCATACGTGGGAAGAAACTTAAGGTTGAGTCACAGGCACCATATTTTCAGAACTTTTGTGATACGGGTAAAAAAAAAAGAACAGAGGGGGAATGACTTCTTCACTCCTCTGCTAGTCTGTATAGAGTTAATTGGTCCCTCTGCTAAGAATGCTTAACCATTTAAACCTTTCTTTGAGATTGGCTTTGTCTGTTAACTACTTTAAGGTTTGCTTGTACAGCCTGCCAAGTCACACCCACTCCTGACTCCCTCTCCTCTCTTCCCCCACCACCCGGTGGTAACAAGCTTAACTGCTCCATTTTCCTGCCTTCAGAGGATTTTCTATGGGTCTTTATAACCTTTATCAAATTTATTATGTTTATTTGCCTGTCAACTCTACCTCCTTGATGGCTTGTACATTACGTAATCCTTCTAATAATAGAATTCAGCAAATGCTTGTTGAGTAACTGTGTTAACTAGATGCATACTGTGTCATTTGTTTATTTAGGGGATCCACAGATGAATGAGAATCATCTTTCTTTTCCTAGTGGGTTTAACTAGATGCATACTGCCTACACTTAACAAAATTAGATTTACTTAGTCTTTAAGAATTCCTTTTCTGACACTTAAACATAGATTTCTACTAGGAGTTTCTTGAGCAGAAGTATTTGAGGCCAGAAGAGCTCAGTTTGGTTTCCAGTTCACTTGCTCATTTTGTTGGCTTATTTTAGTCAAGCCACTTTATTTCTCCAGCCTTAGTTTCATCATAAATAATGTGAGGATACTGATGTCTTCTGATGGTTAGTAGAAGTAGGTGTGAAAATGCATTGTAATCTACCAAGTGTTCTGTCAATGTCAGTTGTAGTTGCTTGTCATTACCAAATTTTTCAAGACACATGTTGTCTGGAACACCTTTCTCATTCATAGGGGGTGTTTCCGGGTGTACGGAACAAAGGAAAGTAAGCCTCAACCCAGTTTTCAGAGCACTGAGTATGTATTCCATCTGCTGCTAATAGCATTTACACTAAAACAGAATAATTCACAAAATTATACCCGAACATAAAAGGCAATACAGACACAGTTGAAAGAAACTAGTTTCTAGTGAGTGAGTGTGTTACTAATCTAGGCATACGTGGGAAGAAACTTAAGGTTGAGTCACAGGCACCATATTTTCAGAACTTTTGTGATACGGGTAAAAA
This sequence comes from Tragulus kanchil, assembly GCA_022376925.1. Lineage (NCBI taxonomy): Eukaryota > Metazoa > Chordata > Mammalia > Artiodactyla > Tragulidae > Tragulus > Tragulus kanchil. The sequence goes on along the minus strand of JAIOJX010000028.1, from coordinate 201,497,327 downwards.
AAAAAGAACAGAGGGGGAATGACTTCTTCACTCCTCTGCTAGTCTGTATAGAGTTAATTGGTCCCTCTGCTAAGAATGCTTAACCATTTAAACCTTTCTTTGAGATTGGCTTTGTCTGTTAACTACTTTAAGGTTTGCTTGTACAGCCTGCCAAGTCACACCCACTCCTGACTCCCTCTCCTCTCTTCCCCCACCACCCGGTGGTAACAAGCTTAACTGCTCCATTTTCCTGCCTTCAGAGGATTTTCTATGGGTCTTTATAACCTTTATCAAATTTATTATGTTTATTTGCCTGTCAACTCTACCTCCTTGATGGCTTGTACATTACGTAATCCTTCTAATAATAGAATTCAGCAAATGCTTGTTGAGTAACTGTGTTAACTAGATGCATACTGTGTCATTTGTTTATTTAGGGGATCCACAGATGAATGAGAATCATCTTTCTTTTCCAGGAAAATAGATGGGAGATACATAAATCCTACTTCCCATTTCTGAGATTTGCTTGCCTTTGTGTAAACTATTCCACTGTATATATGTACATGCCTGAATGTTAAAAATCATTAAAGCTCTGTTCTTTTCATGGGAAAGGAAGAGCTTTCTAGTTTTTATTTGAACGTCTGGAAAATTTTACAAGTCTCTGTGATACTTTCATCAATGGCAGAGCTTATTAGAAATAAGCTCAACGTATTGTTTTCCTCCTTTGTCTGTGGAACTCTGTTCTTTAATTTTATTGACCCATTTTTCTTCAGTCTTTTTTTCTGTTCATGAGCATCTGCTGAACTCTTTATGCCACATCCACTGCTAATTGAGTGGAATGTGTAGAGATGGCAGGGCTGGATAAGAATGGAGAAGGATGGAGTTGGCTTAATGACCAAAAGATAGGCTGAGATTGGGTTAAATGCAAATGAACATGGGAGGGAAAAAGTTTAAGAAGGAGGAGGATAAAAGCCTGGAGTTCAGTGGTTCGTCATACATGTGCCTTCAAGGGAACATAGTGAGAAAAGTACTGTTTCTAGCATTTTGCTTCAAAGTAGAGTAGATTAGGGGTTTCCCCAGTGGCTCAGTGGTAAAGAATCTGCCTGCAGTGTAGGAGCCTCAGGAGACATGAGTTCATCCCTGGGTCAGGGAGATCCCCTGGAGGAGGGCATGGCAACTCCTTGTCTGGAGAATTCCGTGGGTGAAGGAGCCTGGAGCGACTTGGCAGAGGAAGTTAGAGGAGGAGCAAATTTGCTTGTACAGCCTGCCAAGTCACACCCACTCCTGACTCCCTCTCCTCTCTTCCCCCACCACCCGGTGGTAACAAGCTTAACTGCTCCATTTTCCTGCCTTCAGAGGATTTTCTATGGGTCTTTATAACCTTTATCAAATTTATTATGTTTATTTGCCTGTCAACTCTACCTCCTTGATGGCTTGTACATTACGTAATCCTTCTAATAATAGAATTCAGCAAATGCTTGTTGAGTAACTGTGTTAACTAGATGCATACTGTGTCATTTGTTTATTTAGGGGATCCACAGATGAATGAGAATCATCTTTCTTTTCCAGGAAAATAGATGGGAGATACATAAATCCTACTTCCCATTTCTGAGATTTGCTTGCCTTTGTGTAAACTATTCCACTGTATATATGTACATGCCTGAATGTTAAAAATCATTAAAGCTCTGTTCTTTTCATGGGAAAGGAAGAGCTTTCTAGTTTTTATTTGAACGTCTGGAAAATTTTACAAGTCTCTGTGATACTTTCATCAATGGCAGAGCTTATTAGAAATAAGCTCAACGTATTGTTTTCCTCCTTTGTCTGTGGAACTCTGTTCTTTAATTTTATTGACCCATTTTTCTTCAGTCTTTTTTTCTGTTCATGAGCATCTGCTGAACTCTTTATGCCACATCCACTGCTAATTGAGTGGAATGTGTAGAGATGGCAGGGCTGGATAAGAATGGAGAAGGATGGAGTTGGCTTAATGACCAAAAGATAGGCTGAGATTGGGTTAAATGCAAATGAACATGGGAGGGAAAAAGTTTAAGAAGGAGGAGGATAAAAGCCTGGAGTTCAGTGGTTCGTCATACATGTGCCTTCAAGGGAACATAGTGAGAAAAGTACTGTTTCTAGCATTTTGCTTCAAAGTAGAGTAGATTAGGGGTTTCCCCAGTGGCTCAGTGGTAAAGAATCTGCCTGCAGTGTAGGAGCCTCAGGAGACATGAGTTCATCCCTGGGTCAGGGAGATCCCCTGGAGGAGGGCATGGCAACTCCTTGTCTGGAGAATTCCGTGGGTGAAGGAGCCTGGAGCGACTTGGCAGAGGAAGTTAGAGGAGGAGCAAAGATCCTGGCTCTGAACTTGCCCTGGCTGAGAAATGTTTTCTGTTTCCCAACCTGGTTACTGATTTACAAAGGTGACTGGTTGGGTGACTTCCGCAGCTTGTATTAGACTAGCAATTGAAAGAATCCAGAGGCTGATTTTGAAAGGAACTAGGGCAGATGGATAAGAAATTATGAATTGAGCAAGCAATATATCAGTATAAATGAGATGATAATTTGGAAGTGTTTAGTAAACTTTAAAGGGCTAATTCTGTGAATTACAACACAACCCTGTGCTTGTACGGATATGTGTACATCTTTGTAGTCATGGAAGATCTCCTAGGTTATTTTCTAGCTCAGACCCTATGCTTATTTTGTGGGTACCGATTCAGCCTCTACTATAATACGATTGAGGGGTCAAATCACAACAGGTAAATATACTTCAGCCTTGCTTTCGAGGTATTAAGAAATGATTAACACAAGTCATTAAGGTTATCCTGAGTTCATAAATTCCTTGGCTTATTATGATGTGTTAATGTCATCATGTTTATGGTTTAGTAGTGTAGGCTGCCGATGAACTGAAAGATGTGGATTTTAAAAATTTATATTTAGTTGTAGGATTTAAGTACAGTGTAACGTATGAAACCTTTGTAATGTATACAACCTTACAAGGAGTACAGAAAACATAGAAAATAAATATATATAAAGTATAGCACAAAACCCCCAGGAACCTACTACCTGAATTCAGTAGATGTTCGTAGTTGCTTCATTTGCTGCCGTCTTCGCGCGTGTGTTTGTAAAGACGTGGAACAGCAAGGGCGGTCGAGGCCCGCTGCGTGTGTGCTTGTGTCTCGCGGCATCACCACTGTCCTCAGTCCAGTTATACCTCTACCACATAGTAAAAACATGTGTATTTTTGCCACAGGTGTATGCATCTATAAACGTGAGATTTTTAATGCCATGCTGCCTGAAAAAATATAAAATTCTTAGTTCTTCATATGGTTATCCACATGGAAAACTGCAGTAATTTTATAATTTTTATTTTATTCAGGGTAATATTAAAAGCATATAACCACATATTATTTGGGCATGCCTTTCTGCCCTAGTACCATAAATTGAAGTCGTTTTTAAACTTTTTTTTGAATGTAGCCACACAATAATTTTATACATCGTGACCTAATATATGTCACGTATGTAGGTGTATATAAAGGTGACAAAAATTTCTCCAAACCATAGTTGCCTCTACTGTGTGTGACATGCTCTATTTTCTAGCCTGTTCCTTCTGAAATGCTTATCCCAGACTCAATACATTGCTTTTATGATCTAATAACAGGTTGCCACCCATGACTGGAAAAACACTAAGGTTAATCTAAAACACCAGTCTTAATCTCAAATTAATACTGACTTTAGCAAATAATAAGTGTTTTTAGTTTGATAAAAGTTCAGAAAGCAAGACGGTATGGCTTAGTGGTAAAGAAATTGCCTACAGTACAGGAGACACAGGAGATGCGGGGTCTGTTCCTGGGTCAGAAAGGTCCTCTGGAGGAGGAAGTGGCAGCCCACTCCAGGATTCTTGCCTGGGGAATCCCATGGACAGAGGAGCCTGGTGGGCTGTAGTCCACGCGGTCATATGAGTCAGTTAGACACAACTGAGAGACTAAGCATGCATATTAAAGTATCATTCTTCTGCAAGAGGTTTGATTACATTCATTTTGGCTAACTCATTCTGAATGTTTGTTTTCTGTGAACTAAATCCATACATGTCTAGCCATTTAACTAATTAATTGATGTTAATGAACTGAGTGTTTTATTTATTTTTTTGTGGGGGGGACGGGAGCGGGTTGGGGAGGAAGGGGGGCGGGCGGGCTACTTCTATTGGTCTTTCATTTATCTGTTCTCATCCATCTTTGTTCCTTGGCTCCTGTGGGCCTCCCATCGCGGTGGCCTCTGTTGTCGCAGAGTACCGGCTCTGGGCGCACACGCGCCAGAGCTCCAGCTCGGTAATTGGACACATCGGTCCAGCCGCTCCGTGGCACGTGGGATCTTCCCAGGCCAGGGATCGAACTGGCGCCCCTTGCACTGCAAGGCGATGTCCTTACCCACTGGACCACCAGGGAAGCCCCGAGCTGAGTGTTTTAGAGAATGCCTGTTGGTTATTGTAGACTGTCTGCTCTCAGTCTGCTCTGACTGTGACCTGCTGCGTCCAGGAGGGCAGTCATAGTGTCAGGCTCAGAAAGAGGTCTTGCTTGCTCCCAGCTCTGCAGACTATGTATAAAGCCTTAATAAGTCCTTTCTTCCTTGTGGCCTTCATTTTCCTCACCCATTAAATAAGGCATCTCACTAGCTCTTCTTGAAAGTACTTTCATTCTGTGAAATATGGGAGAACTTTGACCTGGGCCTCAGTTATTGGAATTTGCTGAGAATATGTCTGATGGGAAACAGAATATGTCTGATGGGACTTCCTGTTGAAATTGCTAGTGGTGAGGCTGCATTTGAGCCAGGTGTCAAGCAGGCCATATTCAGTTTAATATGATTTTTGAGGCAGAAATGGTTTTTCCATCATAAAACCTTTTCAGAGTAATCTTGACGTCTCCAAGGTCTGCCTGCTTTTTCGTCACATTGTCTCTCAGGGACAGGGCTGTGTGAATGTGTATGCGAACATTCATAAGTGCTAAGAATGGCAATGTAATGTTTCTGCATTCTGTTTTAATTAAATGTCCTCACAGAGAAAGCCAGAGCTGCAGAAAAGAAATACGTAAACTCTGATCAAAGCCCTGGAGGACAGGTTTCTGTGTTCTACACATGGCAGGAGTCTGAGGCTTTGGGGATGTTCCTCTTTAATGTGAGGTCGGGCTTCCCAGGTGCTGCTAGTGGTAAGGAGCCTGCCTGCCGACGCGGGAGACATAAGAGACATGGGTTCAATCTCTGGGTTTGGAAGATCCCCTGGAAAAGGAAATGGCAACCTACTCCAGTATTCTTGGATTGGAGCCTGTCGGGCTACAATCCATAGGATTGCAAAGAGTTGGACCCGACTGAAGCGACTTTGCACGCACACTCATGTTTGGAATACAGTAGGGATATATGACTCATTTCCTTGTATATCCATACATCATGCTGGAGTCCATGGGGTGGCAAAGAGTCGGACAAGACTGAGCAACTGAACAACAACAGCATCACCTAAGCTACATGTCTTTTAACAGAACAGCATTTTTTCATGAAAAGAGTCCTTCCTGTGTCCGTTTGTTTTAAGAAGCAGTTTAAATTACAGTTTCGGTGCAGTGGACCTTTAAGACTGTCTCTTTCTATTGGTCTCTAAGGAAATAACAAGAAATGGTTTCGCTTGGCTGTCCAGATGGAGGCAGTTAGGGGCAGGTGCCTGGTAGCCTCCAAGGCTCCCACTGTCTTTTGCTGTGCAGGTTCTTTTTCGGCAGCTAGCTCTTCATTCAGAGGAAGCTAGAGAACCAGTTCTAACTCCTGTGTGAGGGTGTAGACCCACTGAAGAATGTGACTACACTTAGACATCTGCCCTTTGCTGTGGGACTAGTAAAGTCGTGCTTTTCACTGTGAGCACCAGGATGCACGTAAGTCTCTGGGAGAGGATCTGCTGGACCTCAGGTGGCTGAGACATAAACTCTGTGTGTGTGTGCACGCTCAGTTGCTCAGTCGTGCCTGACTCTTTGCTGTCCCACGTAGCCTGCCCGGCCCCTCTGTCCCTGGGATTCTCCAGGCAAGAATTCTGGGGTGGGTGGCCGTTTCCTGCTCATGGGGATCTTCCTGATCCAGAGATCAAACCTGCACTTCCTGCACTGGCAGGTGGATTCTTTACCTCTGAGCATAGGCTGAGCATACCTGGATCCCTGAGGTATAGGTAGAGCTCCTCTGACCATGCGAAAACTCAGATTTTTTTTTTTCTCAGCTGCAGTATGTGAAACATTCTTGTCTTTTTTATTATTACAGCAGTACTTGTCCTCCCTTTATAGAAGTGAATTCGAGTTTTTGGATCCCTAGGTTCTGATTCTGTGATTGACATCCTTAGGCCAGGACCTGAGCATTATTTTGTTATTTTGTTGTACACCTTGTACTTGGCGTTGAGCAGAAGTCTCTGAACTTCTGTGAATGAAGAGTTTATCCCAACTAATTACCCTTTTGTGCACTGCAAGTAATAAAGTTGCTTATCCTGAAGTATTAGAATAGAGTCTTTGAACCTGAACAAGGTCTTTTTTCATGTTGACCTGTTACTAATGAGCCTTCCTGTCTGCCCTTCTCCCTCATCCTCTGCAGTATGCCGAGATTTTGCCGTCCTGGAGGACCACACCCTGGCCCACAGCCTGCAGGAGCAAGAGAGTGAGTAATAGCCCCCTGTGGGCTCCTTCAGTTTTCTCTAGTAGGGGTAGCCTTGAGGCAGGGTGAGGCAGGGAGAAGACTGAGTCATGGGACTATACCACCCATCATCCTGAGGGATCTGTCCAGGCAGATCCCTGAAGAATAAAGTTCTGGGCATTTTGAAGGGAGACAGCTGCTTGGGTGTATCAGAGGAAAAGAGAGTCTTTGAACTGTTTCCTTTGGCATAGTGCTCTAGGAGGGAGACAGTACTTATATGTGGATTTGGCGTGTGTAGAAGACAGCCAGAGGAATAGATTCCTTCCCCTAGAAAAGGAGCCCAAACATCTTTACCCTAGGCAGTGGTGGTTTCTAGATTGTAGACTTTTCTAAATATTTATGTATATGATTATGAAAAGTAAATCTCAGTTATATGTGTTGTACAGAAGTACATATATGTGAATTAGTCATTTGTGTGTCAGTATAAAAACTAAGTACTGATTAATTCATGTGTTAATATAAAAATTGCATATTGAAAAAAGTGCCATTTATAAATGAAGGGGCAGCTTGTGGATTGGGAGGGGGCCCCGGCCCTGGCTCTAGAGGATTTCGGTAGAAGCTTAGGCTCTGCCACTGTCCACCTTGTGCCCAAATACAAGTGACTTAACCTTTCTGCTCCTCCTTTTCCTTAATGGAGAGATGAGAGTGATGACTCCGGTGAGAGCATGAGGTGAAACGATGCCTGTGAAACTCTTTTTAGTGGAGAAGCTCTTCTTAAGTTTATTCTCAGGTTTATCACTTATAGGCCAAAGCATTGTAATTCCTGTCTCCAATCTTCCTGTCCAGTTGAGCATCATTTGAGCAGAAGTCTCTGAACTTCTGTGAATGAAGAGTTTATCCCAACTAATTACCCTTTTGTGCACTGCAAGTAATAAAGTTGCTTATCCTGAAGTATTAGAATAGAGTCTTTGAACCTGAACAAGGTCTTTTTTCATGTTGACCTGTTACTAATGAGCCTTCCTGTCTGCCCTTCTCCCTCATCCTCTGCAGTATGCCGAGATTTTGCCGTCCTGGAGGACCACACCCTGGCCCACAGCCTGCAGGAGCAAGAGAGTGAGTAATAGCCCCCTGTGGGCTCCTTCAGTTTTCTCTAGTAGGGGTAGCCTTGAGGCAGGGTGAGGCAGGGAGAAGACTGAGTCATGGGACTATACCACCCATCATCCTGAGGGATCTGTCCAGGCAGATCCCTGAAGAATAAAGTTCTGGGCATTTTGAAGGGAGACAGCTGCTTGGGTGTATCAGAGGAAAAGAGAGTCTTTGAACTGTTTCCTTTGGCATAGTGCTCTAGGAGGGAGACAGTACTTATATGTGGATTTGGCGTGTGTAGAAGACAGCCAGAGGAATAGATTCCTTCCCCTAGAAAAGGAGCCCAAACATCTTTACCCTAGGCAGTGGTGGTTTCTAGATTGTAGACTTTTCTAAATATTTATGTATATGATTATGAAAAGTAAATCTCAGTTATATGTGTTGTACAGAAGTACATATATGTGAATTAGTCATTTGTGTGTCAGTATAAAAACTAAGTACTGATTAATTCATGTGTTAATATAAAAATTGCATATTGAAAAAAGTGCCATTTATAAATGAAGGGGCAGCTTGTGGATTGGGAGGGGCCCTGGCCCTGGCTCTAGAGGATTTCGGTAGAAGCTTAGGCTCTGCCACTGTCCACCTTGTGCCCAAATACAAGTGACTTAACCTTTCTGCTCCTCCTTTTCCTTAATGGAGAGATGAGAGTGATGACTCCGGTGAGAGCATGAGGTGAAACGATGCCTGTGAAACTCTTTTTAGTGGAGAAGCTCTTCTTAAGTTTATTCTCAGGTTTATCACTTATAGGCCAAAGCATTGTAATTCCTGTCTCCAATCTTCCTGTCCAGTTGAGCATCATTTGGCATCGAATGTTCAGCGGAACCGTTTGGTCCAGCATGATCTCCAGGTGGCTAAGCAGCTTCAAGAGGAAGATCTGAAAGCTCAGGCTCAGCTGCAGAAGCGCTACAAAGACCTGTGAGGACTTGGGGAGCGGGAGCGTGTCGTGCGGAGCTGGTTGTCAGGGAACAGGACTCTCTGTCCATCCCTCCTATTCCTTTCACTCTTAGATTATAAGTCCTACAGTGGCCATCCCGTAGTTTTCTTTGATTTAAAAACAAAAAAGTTGCCTTTGTGATTGTAATTCCTTTCTAGGGTTTGGGGCATGTGGTTTGTGGTATGCATTCTGCACTCTTCACTGATGGCATTGAACCATTTGGTCCAGCTATGCATCTCAGTTTTCCTTACCTGTATGGTGGGTATATGATCTGCCTCCTGGGAGTCAGAGGAAATCCAGCAAAATACTGGATGTCAAAGGACTTTCTGAAGTTTTGGATTCCATTACTATTTCCTAATAACATTTGGTATTCTTAACTTTCCTTGAACCCCTTGCCTTTTTTTTTTCTTTTTTCCAGCCACCCCACTCGACTTGTGGGATCTTAGTTCACTGACTGAGGATCAAACCTGTGCTACAGCAGTAAAAGTGCCAGGTTCTAACCACTGGACTGCCAGGGAAGTCGCAAGTCCCTTGTTTTTTAAGCAGAGGCAGAGTCTTTGGAAAACTCTGAATGGTACCCTCAGTTCTCTTCATAGCTTCAGTGTCTGACCAAAGTTATTTCTCAGTCAGTCTCCTCCTAAATGGAGAGATCATGTCCAAGGTCTCTTCCAGCACAATGAAACTTTTTTAAAACTTCTTTAAGTTTTCGGTAGGCATCTGCCACTGTCCACCTTGTGCCCAAATACAAGTGACTTAACCTTTCTGCTCCTCCTTTTCCTTAATGGAGAGATGAGAGTGATGACTCCGGTGAGAGCATGAGGTGAAACGATGCCTGTGAAACTCTTTTTAGTGGAGAAGCTCTTCTTAAGTTTATTCTCAGGTTTATCACTTATAGGCCAAAGCATTGTAATTCCTGTCTCCAATCTTCCTGTCCAGTTGAGCATCATTTGGCATCGAATGTTCAGCGGAACCGTTTGGTCCAGCATGATCTCCAGGTGGCTAAGCAGCTTCAAGAGGAAGATCTGAAAGCTCAGGCTCAGCTGCAGAAGCGCTACAAAGACCTGTGAGGACTTGGGGAGCGGGAGCGTGTCGTGCCGGAGCTGGTTGTCAGGGAACAGGACTCTCTGTCCATCCCTCCTATTCCTTTCACTCTTAGATTATAAGTCCTACAGTGGCCATCCCGTAGTTTTCTTTGATTTAAAAACAAAAAAGTTGCCTTTGTGATTGTAATTCCTTTCTAGGGTTTGGGGCATGTGGTTTGTGGTATGCATTCTGCACTCTTCACTGATGGCATTGAACCATTTGGTCCAGCTATGCATCTCAGTTTTCCTTACCTGTATGGTGGGTATATGATCTGCCTCCTGGGAGTCAGAGGAAATCCAGCAAAATACTGGATGTCAAAGGACTTTCTGAAGTTTTGGATTCCATTACTATTTCCTAATAACATTTGGTATTCTTAACTTTCCTTGAACCCCTTGCCTTTTTTTTTTCTTTTTTCCAGCCACCCCACTCGACTTGTGGGATCTTAGTTCACTGACTGAGGATCAAACCTGTGCTACAGCAGTAAAAGTGCCAGGTTCTAACCACTGGACTGCCAGGGAAGTCGCAAGTCCCTTGTTTTTTAAGCAGAGGCAGAGTCTTTGGAAAACTCTGAATGGTACCCTCAGTTCTCTTCATAGCTTCAGTGTCTGACCAAAGTTATTTCTCAGTCAGTCTCCTCCTAAATGGAGAGATCATGTCCAAGGTCTCTTCCAGCACAATGACTTTTTAAAATTCTTTTTAATGTTTTAAAAGCTCATAGAATACATTTCTTCTTTGAGAAAGGTTCCTATACCTAAATGGTAGATTTAACCACACCATTGTTTTGAGGAGACAGGAGTAAAGAAAGAAGTGAAGGGACCTTTCTATTTACTTTAGTTGTGATGTTAAATAAACACAAGAGCCTATTATTTTTGCTGCCTTTAAGGAAGAGTTTTTCTTTTTTGTTATTTGCACGGAGGACTTTGGTCATGATTTTATTCAGCTTCTTTATGTTGTACCTAAGCATTCTCATTGACTTTTGCTAACACTGTAACCATTAAGGGTACCAGAGAGAGCAGAGATACGAATAAGACGTAGCCGTTGCTTTAAGGGACTCTGGAAAAAGATCCGAGCACTTGCCAGAGCAACACGCAAATTCATGAAGCATTCCATGTTTTTAAAACTAGATTAATAAATACTTTTTGTTAAGTTGAAAAAAAAAAGTGAGTGAATGAAAAGAGGATATAGAAATAAAAAAATCAAAGAAAAGAATAGGTTTTTGTTTTCAATTCTGTGGTTTACATGGTTCAGAACCCTATATTTTTAGACCTGTAATGTGAAGTCATTAAATCCAAAAGGTTCTGTAGCTAATAAGATGAAATGAGAGGGCGTGATTCGCTGGTTAGCAGTCGTAAGACTGAAATCCAGTCTCCATGTCTCTTATCCAGTGATTTCCCTACTGATACTAAAGAAACTTGCCATTTCCGCTTCCAGCCTGTCTCTGTCTTATGTCTTTCTGTCTTGTGTTCCCTCCCTTCCTTTCTGTCCTGTGTGGGTATTTACACACATGCATATATACCCTGTTGTGTGCACCCATCTACTTTCATCTCCACCTGTCTCTTTCCAAACATGTTGAAAGAGACCGTTTTCTTATAAAACAAGATTAGTGTTCATCTCATCACATTTGTTAGAATGTATGGATTTCGATTCCTCCAGAGAAGTTAGGATATTTCCACCCCCACCTCACTCCCAACACTTTTCAGTTACAGAAGACTGCCAGTAAACGTGCAATAGACAACCAACTAGACTCATTGAATACTCTTAAGTTCAAGTGATGGGGAAAAATAAGAGGAAATATCTATTTAGCAAGTGAATTACATATATAAGCTACAGTTGTAGTTTTGTTCCAGCCTCTTTTTAGATAATAAACTCTCAGCATGTTTATTTCTCTTTCATGGTTTAATTCCTAAGTCATGTCTGATTCTTGGAGGCCCCACAGAGTATAGCCTGCCAGGCTCCTCTATCCATGGGATTCTCCAGACAAGAATACTGGAGTGGGTTGCGATTTCCTCCTCCAGGGGATCTTCCCAATCCAGGGATCTAACCTGGGTCTTCTGCATTGCAACCAGATGCTACAGGGAAGCTCTCTTTAGATGACAGTTAAGGGTTGTAAAGAGTGTGTAAATGCTGACTCCCCAGAATGGTCACACTCTAGAGTTTTAGGCTGCCCATTGACTTTTCCTGAAATCAGAGAGCCATCTCTTTTAAGAGCTCCAGACCCCATTCCCTGTTGAAATTACTGTTTCCTAGGTGCTGTTTGAAAGGATGTGTTTCTTCCTGCCAAAATGATATGTCTTGTTTCTTCCACCAAAATGTACCATGGAGTTCTGAGTACAGGATGGGGATTTATTTTTTTTTTTGTATCCTCAGTGTTGAGCATGGTGCCCAGAGGACAGCAGATGTTGTATGAATCTTTTTTGAATGCATGAATGCCAACACAAAACACCTCTATGGTGGCAACAATGTTACAGACTTTGGCTTCCTTAATGGGCAGAGTATTAAGAAAACCAGCATCAGCCACAGAAGTTTCTCCTGGAACCTAAATCTGGGGTATATAACTCCCCCTCCACCTTTTAAAATTTTATTGAAACTGAAAAAAAACACATTTAATTAAACATTTATAAAAATTGTTTTGAAGTCATATCGTCACCTCTCAGTGACCACAGCATGACTGACATTTTAGTCAACGCACTTGTTTTTTTTTAATCCGCGCTCTGTACGTATTTGGATATTCGTGAACCTTAGTTTCACAGGGTACATTTCCTTTGCAGAATCTAGAGGGAACCTGCCTGTCTGTAAAGGGGCCCCAAGAGTGTGAGGTGATAATAGTGACACGGAAAAAGCCTGGAGCTTTCTGTTGTTGTTGTGTCCAGGGATCGCATTCTGATCCTACCACTTATTTTCTCTGTGGTCTTAGGGAAATGATTTCACGACTCTAGACCTCGAGTGTGTAGGAGGTGACAGTATCAGTCTCTTGGCTTTATTGTTCTGAGGATTAAGTGAGATAAAAATCACGCACTAACCCACAGTGAATGTTCAGTAAGTTGTGTGGTCATTAGGCAAAGTCACCCCCTGTGTTCTTTATTCATGTTATGTTCGCCTTTGTTTTTTTTAGTGAACAGCAAGACTGTGAAATTGCTCAGGAGATCCAAGAGAAGCTGGCTATCGAGGCAGAGAGACGACGCATTCAGGAGAAGAAGGATGAGGTACAGCTTGTGTAATGCCCCTCTGTGCCTATCCGTCCCCGCCCCCCCGCGGAGGAATGCTCAGCTCCAGAGCTGTGGCTTTATGTGTTCACGAGCTGGATGCAGAACAGCTGGGCGGGTGGGAAGCTCTCCTCTTCTGGGGCGTGTAGTCCCAATGTCGCCCTCCGTGCACCATGGCTTGTTGCCCTGGGTCAGTTGTCAAAGTGGTGAAATCTTGAAAGATGATGATGGTTAATTTGACAGAAGGTATGAATTCTTTCTGTAGGACTGCTGTAATAGATCACCCAAAACGTTTAGAACAGTAGAACTTTATTCTCTCATAGTTCTGCAGGCTGCACATCAAAATTCAGGTATTGGCAGGGCCATGCCACTACTAGGAAAGATCCTTCTTTGCCTCCTCCTAGCTTCCTGTGGCTCTTGGCCTTCTGGCATTCCTTGTAGGTGCATCATATCCTTCTCTGCCTTTATGGTCCTTCTTCCCCTTTGTGCTCTTGTTTTCATGTAAGGACAACAGTCATTGGGGTTGAGGACCCACCCTAATACAGTATGATTTCCTCTTAAATAATTATATCCACAAAGACGCTGTTTTCAAATAAGGTCATGTTCTGAAGTTCTTGGTATAAGTGAATTTTTAAGGGACAGTTCAGCTCAGTACCGGGTATCTGTCTGTGGATTATTGCCACAATTCAGGGAGAGCAGACCTTGAACATAGCCTGAACAGGAGTCGTGGGCTGGTCATTGTTCTCACTCTTGTTTGTTAAGGATTTCACTCTCCTATGAAACACTGCCTGAAAACAGTGATCTGTTTGATTCTGTTTTTTTAATTGTATTATTTTTAACCTGAAGATGACTAAACTTAGCAGTGGTGTGTGGTGTAAGGTTTGTAAGAAGACTTGTGTTTGTACTTGATGATTACTTGCTTTCGTGTTATGTTTTCAGCGTTTCTTCCAAACAATTCCTTTTCCATTTGCATTGATTCTGTGTCTGCTTTTTTATTTTTTAAAATACCTATTGTGCTGTTCTTTGCCATTGTCTTGGTTTATACTAAGGAAAAAATGATTTATCATTTTTAATAGTAGAATGACTGTATGATACTCTGTATACCCAGAAATATTTTTCAGATGCTTTTATTAATAATAAGTATATGAACTGGGACTCTTCTGGGCAGACTTGCACGTACAATCACCCTGTTAAATAGATATGATCAAGGTTATCAGTGAACCAGCCTGCATCTTCTCTTCCTCCCACTGAGCCATCCTGTGCCTCTGGAACTCCATGTCCATTGCCAGGCAAGTGTGAGACACCCGGTTCGAGTGTATTTAGCTATTTTCTTTAGGAAACAAGCCATGATTATGTGATGGTCAGAATTGCAAGTGAGCATGAGGGATTCCTTTTCATCCTTCTTGTTATCAGCACAGGAGGTCTTTCTTCCTGCAGGATGTGCTGCTTCTCTATAGTCAGGACTTCTTTGGAGATGAATCTGGAAGCTGAAAGAAGTGATTATGTTTTGTAGACAGGAAAGCTTCTATTTTAAAAATCACAGAATAATAAAGTTGGCTTCTTATAAATGTTCTTAGTGTCCTGTAATTTTTTTCATCCTGTTCAGGGGCACGCAGTGTTAGGGAAACCAAAACACTTCATGCCTGTGGAATCTAAATAGCAATCAAAATAAATAATCTCATTGTTCTGCTATATAAAGTATGGAGTATTGTGAATAACTGCGTTTTTCAGATGAAGAAATTAAGTCTTGAAGAGGTAAATTGACCAGTCCCAAGCTACAATAAGATGCCAGAGAAATGTCTGTACGGTTCTAACTGACTGCCTCTGACATGGGTACTGTATGGAACACATGGGCTATGGAGTTTAAATCTTCCCTATTTAATTTTTAGCTGAGACTTTCAGCATCTCATTTAACCATGTAAAGCCTTAGATTCCAAGCTGAGAAAGTCATGATCACTCTACACTCCCTTAAAGGGCTGTTGTGAAGTTTAAATAAAATCATGTGTATAAAGTCTCTGCTACATATTAATAGTTGTTCTTTCCTCTTTGCTTTCCTACCAGGTGTTTCCCCCAACATTCTGCCCTTTATAACAACTCTGATTTCTCTTATAGAGAGATAATGTGCGAAAGGGTAAACTAAACAGACATAAGTGTATTCCAGTATGGATGAGTTGAGGAATCTTTAGTTGCCGTTACAGGCCTCCTGCCTCCTCAACTATTTGACCTACTGAATGTTTCCCCTTCTCTAGAGCAGTGGAGAGATGAGATGAGAAACCCAGTTGTGGAAGTTTAGTGAGACAAACCTTGAAAAACTCCTTTCAGACGTTTCTGACTTTTCACTGAAGCCTTAGATTTGAAGATGGCTGTCCTGCCGATATGTTCTTTTATTGTGGAAAAATGTGACTCCCAGCTGACTAATCTGTTGTAATATTAAATAAACAAAATTTACATTAGTCAAGGTTGAAGTTCAAGGGTGTATGATAATGCTCATTTGCTTATTTTAGTCCAAGGCGCCTCATAGGGGAGACTGAAACAATAGTGCTAATTTTTCTAGCCAACTTTGCACAGCCTGTTACTCATCAACTGTCTGAATTCTTTTTTCACTCCTCTCTGTGTTGTTCTGCTTCCTGGTAGAGTCTGCTTAGCTAATAAGTTCTTACTCACCAGTAGGGCTGTGGAAAATTCCTCTTTGGATTTTACTCAGATTGGTTTTTACAGAATGTGGGAAACGACTCTCTGGGGTAGGTTATAATCAGCCAGGAGAACCAGATGGGGAGTGCAAGGCTCGTTCCTCTTGGGAAGATTTTTTATTTTCCTGAACAACGTTGTTCATGAGAAGTCTTGAAGAGGTAAATTGACCAGTCCCAAGCTACAATAAGATGCCAGAGAAATGTCTGTACGGTTCTAACTGACTGCCTCTGACATGGGTACTGTATGGAACACATGGGCTATGGAGTTTAAATCTTCCCTATTTAATTTTTAGCTGAGACTTTCAGCATCTCATTTAACCATGTAAAGCCTTAGATTCCAAGCTGAGAAAGTCATGATCACTCTACACTCCCTTAAAGGGCTGTTGTGAAGTTTAAATAAAATCATGTGTATAAAGTCTCTGCTACATATTAATAGTTGTTCTTTCCTCTTTGCTTTCCTACCAGGTGTTTCCCCCAACATTCTGCCCTTTATAACAACTCTGATTTCTCTTATAGAGAGATAATGTGCGAAAGGGTAAACTAAACAGACATAAGTGTATTCCAGTATGGATGAGTTGAGGAATCTTTAGTTGCCGTTACAGGCCTCCTGCCTCCTCAACTATTTGACCTACTGAATGTTTCCCCTTCTCTAGAGCAGTGGAGAGATGAGATGAGAAACCCAGTTGTGGAAGTTTAGTGAGACAAACCTTGAAAAACTCCTTTCAGACGTTTCTGACTTTTCACTGAAGCCTTAGATTTGAAGATGGCTGTCCTGCCGATATGTTCTTTTATTGTGGAAAAATGTGACTCCCAGCTGACTAATCTGTTGTAATATTAAATAAACAAAATTTACATTAGTCAAGGTTGAAGTTCAAGGGTGTATGATAATGCTCATTTGCTTATTTTAGTCCAAGGCGCCTCATAGGGGAGACTGAAACAATAGTGCTAATTTTTCTAGCCAACTTTGCACAGCCTGTTACTCATCAACTGTCTGAATTCTTTTTTTTCACTCCCTCTCTGTGTTGTTCTGCTTCCTGGTAGAGTCTGCTTAGCTAATAAGTTCTTACTCACCAGTAGGGCTGTGGAAAATTCCTCTTTGGATTTTACTCAGATTGGTTTTTACAGATTTTTGGAATCAACTCTCTGGGGTAGCTTATAATCACCCAGAACAACCAGATGTAGAATTCAAGGCTCTTTCCTCTTGGGAAGATTTTTTTTTATTTTCCTGAACAACGTTGTTCATGAGAAGTAGAGTTATCTAACTTTGTGTCGGTGAATTAGCATTTCTAGCTTTGTTATTGTATAATTTTATTGTGTGTGTGTGTTTTTTTTTTTTTTTTTTTCATAACAGAGCACAGATGTAAGGAAGGTAACATTTCCACTGGGGAGACAGATGTAGAAAAATTTAAAAAGATCTTTTGTGTTCTTGCCACCATCGTGGCCTCTCCCTCTTTCTCTCCTTCCCTTCCCTCCCTCTTTTTTCTCTTTCACTCCTCCTCCTTTCCTTCCTATCTTCTTTGTTTTTGTTTTATTTTTTAACTCTTTCTATAGTGTCTTGAATATAATAGTAGTAGCATATCTCTCTCGATGCTCTGCTGAAGGAGCATGTAACCTTTGGTTATACTAGACTGAGTTTGTGGTAATACTAGACTCATAATAATAGCATGAGTTTGTGGTTAATGTAGGTGGACTAATTTTATTGGGATCTTTCTCTTTGGTCGCAGCTTTAGCATTTGGCAGTGTTGTTTAATGAAGCCAAGAAATGTGTGTTTTGTTGATTTAACTCTGATATTCTTAAATGAAACTCTTTAACTGTGTGTATGTGAATATTGATATATATTTTTGTCTTTGAACCTAGGTCCAAATATATGTGAATGTGAAACTATTTTCGGGAAAGGCTTTTTTGTTGTTGTTGCTTAAATAAACAGTAGCATGGCCGACCATGTCATGAAAAGTCTGGGGCACTAGTCCAACAATTTGAAACCATTTATAATGTAAACTATTCAGGGATAAACTTAGTAACTAGTTGACATTAAAAAGTAATCTAGTGGGCTTCCCCTGGTGGTCCAGTGGGTAAGGACATCACCTTGCAACGCAAGGGGCGCTGGTTCGATCCCTGGCCTGGGAAGATCCCACGTGCTGTGGAGCGGCTGGACTGATGTGTCCAATTACCAAGCCAGAGCTCTGGGGCACATGCGCCCATAGCCGGCGCTCTGTGACGACAGAGGCCACTGCGATGGGAGGCCCACAGGAGCCAAAGAACAAAGACAGATGAAAATAGAGAAATGAAAGACCAATAGAAGTGGCCCGCCCACTCCCCTCCCTCCCCACCCCACCCCCCAAAAAGATAAATAAACAAACAAACAAACAAAAAAATGTTTAAAAAAAAAAGTAATCTAATGTCACCCATGGTATTTTTTCATAGCATTCCTAAGGTGATTAGAAATTTGTGGTCTAAAAAATACTTATATAAATGCTGATAATATCTAGAGAATAGCTCTGATAGTAATAATTTAGGCTACTTAATCTTTTCCCTATGTTGTGGCACTTCAAAAATAAGTGTATACATATATAACCAGATAGGAGGAGTGAGTGGGAGGCTTCTGGTTGAGAAAATTCTTCTCTCCTTTTATCCTAGTTATATTGGTGTTTTTATAGCCGTGGAATTGTTGCTATCCTGTTTTTCTGGTCTTACAGAGTAACCTTTTCAGGATTATACCCATGCTTTGTGTTCCCTACTGAGTTCGATGTTAATATATTAATTGCTAGTTAAAAAAAGAAATTTAACAATCTAATGGGATGACTTTCTGTTTTTTTTTTATTTTATTCTACTGATAGTCATTTGACAGTCACATTTTCAAATCTTCTTTAGATTGTCTTTTTTTTATTTATTTATTTTTGGTGGGGGGGCCGGGTTGGGGAGAGGGCGGGCCGCTTCTATTGGTCTTTCCTTTAACCATTTTCATCCATCTTTGTTCTTTGGCCCTTGCGGGCCTCCCATCACAGTGGCCCCTGTTATCGCAGAGCACCGGCTCTGGGCGCATGCGCTCCAGAGCTCCGGCTCGGTAATTGGACACATCGGTCCAGCCGCTCTGCGGCACGTGGGATCTTACCAGGCCAGGGATCTAACCGGCGTCCCTTGCACTGCAGGGCGGTGTCCTTACCCACTGGACCACCAGGGAAGCCCTCTTTTTTTTTAATTACTTATTTTTATTTTGCTTTTACAGAGTTTTGTTGTTTACAGACATGTATATTCCCAGATCAGTCATAGGTATATCCCTGACCCCTCTCTCCTTTGCCTCTCCTCCCAGTCCCCGCCTAGATTGTCTTTATACCCAAGATTTTCTCATTTTAAATCCCACTCCTGTTGCATGATAGAGGTGAAAGCTTTAAGGGAGAAGTAACGCTGGTAGCTCAACTGGTGAAGAATCTCTCTACAATGCAGGAGGTCCTGGTTTGATCCCTGGGTGAGGAAGATCCCCTGGAGGAGGGCATAGCAACCCACTCCAGTATTCTTGCCTGGAGAATCCCCATGGACAGAGGACCCTGGCTGGGGTCCATGGCGTTGCAAAGAATCGGACACGACTGAGTGACTAAGCACAGTGCAGCAACCTTGATATAAAATAATATAAACCATGCAAGTATTCTAGGGTCCAACACCCTGGGCCAGTAATTTGTCTTCTCCCTGGGAAGGGTATATGGGGCTGCTCTGCACCTTGTTGCATGAATGAATATCTCTCCTTAGAGCACTCATCTCTGTGTCGTCTTATATTAATCATTTTGCTTCTAGCACTTAGTGGATAAGAACATTTATTGGTATTGAGCATGTATCTTATTTCTCTATAGGAGGTCTCTGACAGAATATTTGGCCCATTGAAGGGAATCAGTGAATCTCTGTTTTTCTTAACATAGCCTTCCAGTAATTCTTCCCTTACTTATGCTCACATTTTCCAGAGTTGAGTGTTATTTCAATAAATGTGTTCATTTTTATTTATTTATTTTTGGTGGGGGGGCCGGGTTGGGGAGAGGGCGGGCCGCTTCTATTGGTCTTTCCTTTAACCATTTTCATCCATCTTTGTTCTTTGGCCCTTGCGGGCCTCCCATCACAGTGGCCCCTGTTATCGCAGAGCACCGGCTCTGGGCGCATGCGCTCCAGAGCTCCGGCTCGGTAATTGGACACATCGGTCCAGCCGCTCTGCGGCACGTGGGATCTTACCAGGCCAGGGATCTAACCGGCGTCCCTTGCACTGCAGGGCGGTGTCCTTACCCACTGGACCACCAGGGAAGCCCTCTTTTTTTTTAATTACTTATTTTTATTTTGCTTTTACAGAGTTTTGTTGTTTACAGACATGTATATTCCCAGATCAGTCATAGGTATATCCCTGACCCCTCTCTCCTTTGCCTCTCCTCCCAGTCCCCGCCTAGATTGTCTTTATACCCAAGATTTTCTCATTTTAAATCCCACTCCTGTTGCATGATAGAGGTGAAAGCTTTAAGGGAGAAGTAACGCTGGTAGCTCAACTGGTGAAGAATCTCTCTACAATGCAGGAGGTCCTGGTTTGATCCCTGGGTGAGGAAGATCCCCTGGAGGAGGGCATAGCAACCCACTCCAGTATTCTTGCCTGGAGAATCCCCATGGACAGAGGACCCTGGCTGGGGTCCATGGCGTTGCAAAGAATCGGACACGACTGAGTGACTAAGCACAGTGCAGCAACCTTGATATAAAATAATATAAACCATGCAAGTATTCTAGGGTCCAACACCCTGGGCCAGTAATTTGTCTTCTCCCTGGGAAGGGTATATGGGGCTGCTCTGCACCTTGTTGCATGAATGAATATCTCTCCTTAGAGCACTCATCTCTGTGTCGTCTTATATTAATCATTTTGCTTCTAGCACTTAGTGGATAAGAACATTTATTGGTATTGAGCATGTATCTTATTTCTCTATAGGAGGTCTCTGACAGAATATTTGGCCCATTGAAGGGAATCAGTGAATCTCTGTTTTTCTTAACATAGCCTTCCAGTAATTCTTCCCTTACTTATGCTCACATTTTCCAGAGTTGAGTGTTATTTCAATAAATGTGTTCACTAGAAAGTCTTCTATGGGAGTAGGGGACGGCATCTCAAGAGGGAGGGGATAGATGTATAATTATGGCTGATTCTGAGTGGGTGTATGTCACAAACTAACACAGTATTGTAACAAAATTTTCCTCCAGCTAAAAAATAAATTTAATAAAAAGAGGTCTGCATGACAGTTATTTCTGTGTATTAACCCAAAGTAACCCAAAGTAAGATTAATATTATGGATTAAAAATTAATTGAATGTGAGTGACCTCAAAAGGATTTAAGTGCTCTTTCAGATTTGTTTTTTCCGCAAGTTGTATTTCATCAAGCACAAATTTAGTAAGGTTTATATTTTTTATGTAACAAAGAGACATAAATTTGGACATTGCTGGGTTACAGGAAGATAACAGATTACTTTTCTTTCATCAGAATGTCAGCATGAGCTAATGTGTTTAAAGAGTTAGATATAATACATGTTTTCTGTTGAATGTTTTCTGTTTTTTTTGGAGAACATTCTGATACTGGTGTTCTCAGAAACAGAGTTTGGGAAATGCTGTTCTGGACTAACCTTTAATGGGAAGGAAACAGGATCAAGCAGGTTGTTTATGTCAAGGGTGACTAAGCTGCATCCAAGCATCGTGACTAATAATTGCCATCTCTAGCTTGTTTCAGGGGAGGATTTTTTTTTTTTTTATATTGTGATCACCTAACTAAACCCATTATGCAGATGTTGGAAAGTAGGGAAAAGAACTAACTTGACTGAGCCACGGTTTATAATAGCAACAAATTTTCAGCGAAATCCTCAGACACAGCTTGCTGTTCCTGCTCCTCTTAGCCGGAAGAACCTCTTCACAAAAGAGCTGAGAGTTTGAAAGAACAAAAGCTTCGGGTCCTAAAGTAGATGACAAATTATGCTTATTATTTTCTCCTTCGGTAAAAGCACTCCTTTGACCAGCTAATACATTGCACAAAAGGGACATGACCTTTGTTTCTCTTTGGTTCATCTTTGGCTTTTCACATTGACAAAGTGGCATATTACTATGTATTCATTAAGACTAAATTCAATAGCAGGAAAGCAATTATAGAGTCCCTGAAGTGCAATTTAATAATGTCTGCTGGCAGTTTGATCTGCTGATTATCCTCTATATTTTTACTCAGTTATATTAAAGGAGACTTATTCTTTTCAGTATACCAACCACTTAAGAAAATGTAGTGTTGGGTGCTTAGTCAACATAACAGCTCATAACCTACTTTTGTGGTAAAATATATAGGGATATGGGAGATCCTATAATAGATACTAGTTTGGGGAGAATAAATTATCTTGTCACACCTCCCTCTTCTTGACAGACTGGTATGTTGCTTTTGTAAGGCACAGATGTAATGAACCCAGCACAGGGAATGGTGCCTGATAACACTTCTAGAATTATTAACATGTGCATTAGGCTGTGAAGACATTTGACTTTAAGGTTAAGTAGTTCATGCCTCTTTATTTTACCGATAAAGATTTCAGGCCCAAAGAAATTCATTTTAATAATTAATATTTTTCTCCCAATGTCACTGAATTGTCTCTGACTTGAACTAGAAGAGAGAAGAAAATCATCATTATAATTATTTTTTTTAATTTAGGAGACTTTTTTTATTTCCATCAAGTATTAGAAATTCAGAGTTTGGGAAATGCTGTTCTGGACTAACCTTTAATGGGAAGGAAACAGGATCAAGCAGGTTGTTTATGTCAAGGGTGACTAAGCTGCATCCAAGCATCGTGACTAATAATTGCCATCTCTAGCTTGTTTCAGGGGAGGATTTTTTTTTTTTTTATATTGTGATCACCTAACTAAACCCATTATGCAGATGTTGGAAAGTAGGGAAAAGAACTAACTTGACTGAGCCACGGTTTATAATAGCAACAAATTTTCAGCGAAATCCTCAGACACAGCTTGCTGTTCCTGCTCCTCTTAGCCGGAAGAACCTCTTCACAAAAGAGCTGAGAGTTTGAAAGAACAAAAGCTTCGGGTCCTAAAGTAGATGACAAATTATGCTTATTATTTTCTCCTTCGGTAAAAGCACTCCTTTGACCAGCTAATACATTGCACAAAAGGGACATGACCTTTGTTTCTCTTTGGTTCATCTTTGGCTTTTCACATTGACAAAGTGGCATATTACTATGTATTCATTAAGACTAAATTCAATAGCAGGAAAGCAATTATAGAGTCCCTGAAGTGCAATTTAATAATGTCTGCTGGCAGTTTGATCTGCTGATTATCCTCTATATTTTTACTCAGTTATATTAAAGGAGACTTATTCTTTTCAGTATACCAACCACTTAAGAAAATGTAGTGTTGGGTGCTTAGTCAACATAACAGCTCATAACCTACTTTTGTGGTAAAATATATAGGGATATGGGAGATCCTATAATAGATACTAGTTTGGGGAGAATAAATTATCTTGTCACACCTCCCTCTTCTTGACAGACTGGTATGTTGCTTTTGTAAGGCACAGATGTAATGAACCCAGCACAGGGAATGGTGCCTGATAACACTTCTAGAATTATTAACATGTGCATTAGGCTGTGAAGACATTTGACTTTAAGGTTAAGTAGTTCATGCCTCTTTATTTTACCGATAAAGATTTCAGGCCCAAAGAAATTCATTTTAATAATTAATATTTTTCTCCCAATGTCACTGAATTGTCTCTGACTTGAACTAGAAGAGAGAAGAAAATCATCATTATAATTATTTTTTTTAATTTAGGAGACTTTTTTTATTTCCATCGAAGTATTAGAAATTCAGATTTCTTTGCATGAAATTTATACATGTATTTTAACTGGAACTGTGTTCTTTACCATTCGTTCTATGCTGCAGTACTTTGTGAGTACTTTTTACATGGATTACTTATCAAATACACACACACACACATACACATATAACAGTTTCATGAGAAATTTCCAGCATAGAAATCACTTGCATAATATATGTGGATACTGTAAAGCTTGAATTTAGGCACACGTTTAACATAAAGTCAGATTTGTAGGACTATTTTGTGCACATTAAAAGTGAAGTATATGAAAGCTTGTGTGCATTTGTGTATGCTCACTCAGTCGTGTCTGACTCTGCAACCCCATGGACTGTCGCCTTCCAGGATCCTCTCTCCATGGAATTCTTCAGGCAAATGCACACATACACACAGTTTCATGAGAAATTTACAGACACACACACACACAGAGTTTCATGAGAAATTTCCAGCGTAGAAATCAGTTACATAATATATTATGATGCCATTTCTTCCTTTAGGGAATCTTCCCAACCAAGGGATCGAGTTAGAATCTCCTTTGTCTCCTGCGTTGGCAGGTGGATTCTTTACCACTGAGCCACCTGGTCAGTCCCCAGGTATACATATGACCTTTGCTAATTCATCTAGCCTCAGCATCCAACTTAACTTCTGCACTAATATAAGAGAAATTGAGTCAGATGAATTTTCCTTGCCTTGGGTCTTAGTATATTCTTCACTGTGACTTATTCAGAAAAGTGCAAACAGAATGGTGATGAATTCTTGCCTCAGAAGTACGCCTCAGACTGCCTGCAATTCTTACTACATTTGCATCACTGAGTGTTGTTGTAAGATCTTTAAGTATCTAGTGACACCTAGGGATCTTGTCACACCTCCTCTTCTTGACAGACTGGTATGTTGCTTTTGTAAGGCACAGATGTAATGAACCCAGCACAGGGAATGGTGCCTGATAACACTTCTAGAATTATTAACATGTGCATTAGGCTGTGAAGACATTTGACTTTAAGGTTAAGTAGTTCATGCCTCTTTATTTTACCGATAAAGATTTCAGGCCCAAAGAAATTCATTTTAATAATTAATATTTTTCTCCCAATGTCACTGAATTGTCTCTGACTTGAACTAGAAGAGAAAGAAAATCATCATTATAATTATTTTTTTTAATTTAGGAGACTTTTTTTATTTCCATCGAAGTATTAGAAATTCAGATTTCTTTGCATGAAATTTATACATGTATTTTAACTGGAACTGTGTTCTTTACCATTCGTTCTATGCTGCAGTACTTTGTGAGTACTTTTTACATGGATTACTTATCAAATACACACACACACACATACACATATAACAGTTTCATGAGAAATTTCCAGCATAGAAATCACTTGCATAATATATGTGGATACTGTAAAGCTTGAATTTAGGCACACGTTTAACATAAAGTCAGATTTGTAGGACTATTTTGTGCACATTAAAAGTGAAGTATATGAAAGCTTGTGTGCATTTGTGTATGCTCACTCAGTCGTGTCTGACTCTGCAACCCCATGGACTGTCGCCTTCCAGGATCCTCTCTCCATGGAATTCTTCAGGCAAATGCACACATACACACAGTTTCATGAGAAATTTACAGACACACACACACACAGAGTTTCATGAGAAATTTCCAGCGTAGAAATCAGTTACATAATATATTATGATGCCATTTCTTCCTTTAGGGAATCTTCCCAACCAAGGGATCGAGTTAGAATCTCCTTTGTCTCCTGCGTTGGCAGGTGGATTCTTTACCACTGAGCCACCTGGTCAGTCCCCAGGTATACATATGACCTTTGCTAATTCATCTAGCCTCAGCATCCAACTTAACTTCTGCACTAATATAAGAGAAATTGAGTCAGATGAATTTTCCTTGCCTTGCGGTCTTAGTATATTCTTCACTGTGACTTATTCAGAAAAGTGCAAACAGAATGGTGATGAATTCTTGCCTCAGAAGTACGCCCCTCAGACTGCCTGCAATTCTTACTACATTTGCATCACTGAGTGTTGTTGTAAGATCTTTAAGTATCTAGTGACACCTAGGGATCTCCTTTTTAAAAAAGGGAGCATGGACAAAATTTATGTGTGATATTTTATCAAGCTGTTCATAGAAATGATGTTCAGATTCAGAACACTATCTCGTCCCAGCTCAGAACCGTTAGGAACCATTCATCCTTTACATTATAGACTCTACTTTTTAAGATTGTCTGTAAGGGGTATCTAGGATCCAGCCTCTGTCCATTTTTCTAGACTCACCTTTCTCTGTAACACCCCCCACCCAGTGTTCTAATTGGGCGGCTTGTTGTTTCCTAGATTGATGCCTATTAAAATAGTCATAACTTTGCTGATGTTCTCTATTCTTCCCTTGCCTGTTGGAATTCAGTTCTTTGTTTAAAATCTAGCATGAATGCAAATCCTTGAACGAATTCATATAAGCAGAAAGAGTATTCCTCTTTTGTGCTCTCGTAGATATTTTACCCTCTTTTTTGAGGCATTTATCATTTGATTGTGTTATAGTTATTTGTGTCTTGCTTTGTTTTCCAAGTAGGATGATAACTTTTTAGGAAATGCGATCAGAATGTTGTCACACTGTTCTCAGCAGCTGCTGAAAACTTTCCTGGAGATGGAGCAGAGGGGAGACAGGAGCAAGAGTGTTTCTCTCTCTCTCTCTCTCTTTTTTTTTTCCAGTTAACACAGTAGTCCTATAATGCAAAGCTAAATCACAGTCAACTGAAAAATTCTTAAAAAATTTTTTTTAAATCAAATAATAAATACTATCTATAGATACATTACAAAAGTTTTTTGTTCTAGTAACAAGAGGTTTTCTTCCCAGATTGAGCAGATTCTTTACCACTGAGCCACCTGGTCAGTCCCCAGGTATACATATGACCTTTGCTAATTCATCTAGCCTCAGCATCCAACTTAACTTCTGCACTAATATAAGAGAAATTGAGTCAGATGAATTTTCCTTGCCTTGCGGTCTTAGTATATTCTTCACTGTGACTTATTCAGAAAAGTGCAAACAGAATGGTGATGAATTCTTGCCTCAGAAGTACGCCCCTCAGACTGCCTGCAATTCTTACTACATTTGCATCACTGAGTGTTGTTGTAAGATCTTTAAGTATCTAGTGACACCTAGGGATCTCCTTTTTAAAAAAGGGAGCATGGACAAAATTTATGTGTGATATTTTATCAAGCTGTTCATAGAAATGATGTTCAGATTCAGAACACTATCTCGTCCCAGCTCAGAACCGTTAGGAACCATTCATCCTTTACATTATAGACTCTACTTTTTAAGATTGTCTGTAAGGGGTATCTAGGATCCAGCCTCTGTCCATTTTTCTAGACTCACCTTTCTCTGTAACACCCCCCACCCAGTGTTCTAATTGGGCGGCTTGTTGTTTCCTAGATTGATGCCTATTAAAATAGTCATAACTTTGCTGATGTTCTCTATTCTTCCCTTGCCTGTTGGAATTCAGTTCTTTGTTTAAAATCTAGCATGAATGCAAATCCTTGAACGAATTCATATAAGCAGAAAGAGTATTCCTCTTTTGTGCTCTCGTAGATATTTTACCCTCTTTTTTGAGGCATTTATCATTTGATTGTGTTATAGTTATTTGTGTCTTGCTTTGTTTTCCAAGTAGGATGATAACTTTTTAGGAAATGCGATCAGAATGTTGTCACACTGTTCTCAGCAGCTGCTGAAAACTTTCCTGGAGATGGAGCAGAGGGGAGACAGGAGCAAGAGTGTTTCTCTCTCTCTCTCTCTCTTTTTTTTTTCCAGTTAACACAGTAGTCCTATAATGCAAAGCTAAATCACAGTCAACTGAAAAATTCTTAAAAAATTTTTTTTAAATCAAATAATAAATACTATCTATAGATACATTACTGTATGTAAAAATAGATGTTTTTTATATTGATGTTACTATATGTATAACATAGGGAGCTCAACTTGGTGCTCTGTGACAACCTACAAGGGTGGAATGGGGTGGGAGGTGGGAGGGAGGCTCAAGATGGAGGGGACACATGTATACCTGTGGCTGGCTCACATTGTTGTATGGCAGAAACCAACATAATATAGTAAAGCATTTTATCCTCCAGTTTAAAATAAATTTTACAAAAAGGCTTATACATTATGGCAGTCTTCCTCCTTCAGACTTTGTAAATCATCATCTTGGAAAAAGGGCCCACAGATATGTATGTTAGAAATTCTGCTCCATACCCAGTACAGGAATATTGCATTCGAATATCTTCAAGTTGAGTTCGATTTAAATTCAGTTAAAAAAAAAAATCCTTTCTTCCCCATCTGGATCTTGTGCCCTTCCTGTTGAGCAGTCATCAGTGATATTTGGACAGTATGAGCTTCATACCGGAAGATCTGGAAAGCTGTAGACAGAGCCACAAAAGCTGGGAGTGGAACGGCAAACCGTTGACCTGTAGGGTTACCATATGGAGTTTGTTCATTCTCTGAAGTATTTATTTCCCTTCTCTCTGTACTTGCAGGACATAGCTCGACTCTTGCAAGAAAAGGAGTTACAGGAAGAGAAAAAGCGAAAGAAACACTTTCCAGAGTCTTCTGGAGTCAGTGCTTACAGTGATAATTATTATTATGAAGATGGAGGTAACAATTCCTGCATCATGACTTACTCTCTTTAAACTCAGTTGCAAGACACGCCTTTAAATTTGTCTATAAAATGACCCTGGGACACATTTAGATTTGTGGTAGAATTCGGTCTTATCTAATGAATCCATCTGTTCTTTAGATTTAAGCTGAGAGCCTTCTTTATGGCTGTAAAACATGAATATAGTTTAGCAAAATCTGACATGTGTCCTTTTGCACCATTGCTACTTGGAATGTTATATGACATTCTAACCACATAAACTGGGGTATGTAAAAATGGCATATGAGTCTCTGGGGTTGATTCTTCTCAAAGAAATCTGGGCAGTACTGTTTGAAGCAGCAACATAGCACAAATAATAAAGGAGGTAAACCAATTATCACTTACTGGATAATAGAGCATTTTCCCATGCTTCTTATCTTTTAAACCTAGGCCAATGGATTATCCTGCTGGTGACAAATTCACTTTTATGATTCTCTGTTGAGTTTTTTTTTTTTTTTTAATTCTTTATTTTAAAGATTTTACAGAGTTTTGTTGTTCACCGACATATATCTGTTGAGTTTTTGCTCTTGATGCTTTCCTTATTATTTGATGACCATGTCGAAAATTTTCTGAGAAAGAGAGATTCCTTCTCTAAGGCCTGCTTTTGCAGTGTGGTGGTGGTCATGGTGACGGTGTGGTGGTGGTGATTCTGTGTCTTAGTAGTGTGTTGGGAAATGAGTATTTACAAGTATTGTTCACTTTTTTTATTATTAGCTGTTTTTCAAGACATGTCAAAGGAAGGATGTTTCCTATAGTTCGTAGTGTCAGTATTTATTGTAGTTCAGCCTGGAGACTGTAGTTAGGAGGCCAAATATCAACCAAATGAAATCTAAATGCAGCGTCTAGAGAGTAAAGATTTTGAGGTCAGTAATCCATAAGGTCCTTGAAAATTAATTATCAATTGCTTTTCTGTAATTTCATTATAAAAGGTAAGCAGATATTTGTCTTTGATGAGTAGAATGAAAGATCGTCTATGTAGATAATTGGGTTATTATAGTTGAGCCCTGCAGTCGCATTGTTCTAAACCTTTCAGAATCCGTAGAGCTCATCAGCTCTGTAACACAAGCAGGCTGATTGCCTGCTGGTGGCTCAGTGGGTAACCTGCTCAGCTTTGTCTTGATAGCCATTTTCCTTATGCTGGTTTTTCTAATCAAATCATGCGATACATGATTTCAAAAGAAAAATCACCATAATTTTCTGTACTAGAGATCAGAAAGTAAAGAGTTACTTGTCTGCTTTAATTAAAATCTTAGAAATATGGTTTGGTGCTTTGTTTTTTGTAGTTCTGCCCCAGAGACATGTTCATTGCAAATAAAAATAACCATTCTAAACTTCTGAGTCAAAAAAACATTAGAGTGGTAAATAAATGAAGTACCTTGAAGTACTGAGCTTAGCATTCCTCTGTTAAAACCTTACACTAACTTGAATTGGGACTCAGATTTGGTGGTTTGAATCAGAGTGCTATCCTTAATGATTTATCCCTCTAGGTTATGTTAAGAATTTAGTGGATTTTCAGGGACACCTAAATTTTTAAAAAATTTATATTTAATGGCTTCTGTAAACTTACAGAGAATGGCATATGTGTTACGTTTTTGGAGTTGAGGAGTTGTTGGGGTGGGGCAGGTATGGGAATAGGAATCAGGGATCTTCTGAGCATGTGTCTATAAAGTACTGTTGCAATTTCTCTTCATCTGTGTTGTCAGGAGACAGTATATTGCTGAACATGTGATCTTCATTTCTGTGTCTTTGCGTTAGACCGAGTTGAGTTCCACAGAAACCACATGGTAGAGCAGCTCACGTTTACAACGCAGTCGTCTGTTCTTTGCAGTCATCCTTTCCCAACACACAAGGGGTTTTCTTGAATTGTACTTCTCTGCCTTTGCGTGCAATAGGATTTTCGTCTGTCTTACGTAATAATCACAGCGAATCATTATGGAAGTGGTTGTTTTAGCTTTCGTTTTACTTAAACTTTAATGAAGTAATCTTTAAAAAGTAATCATTTGTAGATTTTCTACAAATTCTGGAATTATCCAAAACACCTGTCAGATTGATATCAACTGAAATGGTATATCTTATTCACTTACAAATCCATGTTTCTCTTTCAAAGCCACTTGCTTGTATTGCAGGCAGATTAGAGATTCTTTTTTTTTTAAGTCATGGTCTTTGTAGTCTTTTAGACGGTGTTTCAAGTTTCATGTCTTCCTTAGAAAAATTGTCATGTTAAGGAAGTTACATACTTTAATCACTCCGAGCCTTTTTCTCATCTGTAAAATGGAGACTCTAAAAATAAATCTTTCACATGGAGTTGAGAAGATTAAACGATGAAATTTTTGTAGTTCTCCCAGAGACATGTTCATTGCAAATAAAAATAACCATTCTAAACTTCTGAGTCAAAAAAACATTAGAGTGGTAAATAAATGAAGTACCTTGAAGTACTGAGCTTAGCATTCCTCTGTTAAAACCTTACACTAACTTGAATTGGGACTCAGATTTGGTGGTTTGAATCAGAGTGCTATCCTTAATGATTTATCCCTCTAGGTTATGTTAAGAATTTAGTGGATTTTCAGGGACACCTAAATTTTTAAAAAATTTATATTTAATGGCTTCTGTAAACTTACAGAGAATGGCATATGTGTTACGTTTTTGGAGTTGAGGAGTTGTTGGGGTGGGGCAGGTATGGGAATAGGAATCAGGGATCTTCTGAGCATGTGTCTATAAAGTACTGTTGCAATTTCTCTTCATCTGTGTTGTCAGGAGACAGTATATTGCTGAACATGTGATCTTCATTTCTGTGTCTTTGCGTTAGACCGAGTTGAGTTCCACAGAAACCACATGGTAGAGCAGCTCACGTTTACAACGCAGTCGTCTGTTCTTTGCAGTCATCCTTTCCCAACACACAAGGGGTTTTCTTGAATTGTACTTCTCTGCCTTTGCGTGCAATAGGATTTTCGTCTGTCTTACGTAATAATCACAGCGAATCATTATGGAAGTGGTTGTTTTAGCTTTCGTTTTACTTAAACTTTAATGAAGTAATCTTTAAAAAGTAATCATTTGTAGATTTTCTACAAATTCTGGAATTATCCAAAACACCTGTCAGATTGATATCAACTGAAATGGTATATCTTATTCACTTACAAATCCATGTTTCTCTTTCAAAGCCACTTGCTTGTATTGCAGGCAGATTAGAGATTCTTTTTTTAAGTCATGGTCTTTGTAGTCTTTTAGACGGTGTTTCAAGTTTCATGTCTTCCTTAGAAAAATTGTCATGTTAAGGAAGTTACATACTTTAATCACTCCGAGCCTTTTTCTCATCTGTAAAATGGAGACTCTAAAAATAAATCTTTCACATGGAGTTGAGAAGATTAAACGATGAAATTTTTGTGAGGACTTACTAAACTCTAACGTACTATTATTTATACATATAGTAATGTAATGTATGTATTACACAGTATTTGGTCTGTCTAAGCAAAAATCATTTTATTTTGAAAGACAAACATGGAAGCACACAAATTGTTTGCATAAATATATGTATGTGTATGTGTGTATATCTATATATGTGTATATACACATATGCATGTATGTATTGGCTATGAGGAAGTTAGTTATATTTGCCAAATAACTCAGTCTCAAGACACAAGTCTCAGTCCTTAGGTGGACTGGGTTTTAAAAGGATTCAAACATTCCTCCATCCCTGTTTTTCCCCCTCCCCAGGTTTAAAGATACCACAAGTGAGCACAATAAGTATTTTTCCCCATTAAACTCTGTGAAAATGTAGTGACAGTTCTGTTCCAATTCTTGCAGCACACTTCCCTAAAATAAAAGTATTAATATCTATTAACTTTTTAAAAGTAAAAATAAAAAACAACAAAATGATTTCACAAGTCCATGTTGAAAACAAAGCCTTGTCTCTTTGGGGGCTTAAAGGCAGACTTCACTCCTCCAGTTGTCTGTAGGAACATTGGTATTAACACTAACCTGTTGTTTTCTAGTTGTACTCATTGTTTAAGTAGCTGGTCAGTGTTAATGTCAAGTATCAGGAGTCGTGAATCGATTCTTTCTCAGTTGTCAGGTTACACTTAAAATAATAGTTTGCCTAAAAGAATAGATACTTTTTTACTATAGAGAGTAGTTATTGGTTTCACTTTTGCTTTACGTAAAAAAAAATTACCATAAATTATGAAAATAAATACCTCTACAGACTTTTTAGAAGATCGGCTTTAATTTAGATGTCATCCTTGAAGCAAATGTTCTTTTCTTCTGGTAGCCTCAGGAGGAAACCATTTGCAGTTTGGATGCTCATGGCATCAGTGATGCATGCAGCGCTATCTCCCCTTCCTGCATTCCTTCATGAGATTCACAGTAACCAACATCAACAGAAGCAGAGAACCTAAAACCAAACCATGCAAAGCAGCCCTGATAACTAAGGAAAAGTCTGGTAGTCTATGTTTTCTGCATCCCGTCCAGTTACATATGCAGCTTAGCAAGTGACTAATTCCTGACTGTTCAGCTATTTTCCATGGAATTAGAACTTCTTTGTTGTTTCCCAGTTACAGTAAAATATTCAGAAATGTAAAGATAAATACGCTCTTGCAGCATCCAGTGTTCATTCACTTCCTTTGTTTCCATAGTTTGCTTGTTCCTAAATGAGACCCTTTCGTATGTATTGGCTATGAGGAAGTTAGTTATATTTGCCAAATAACTCAGTCTCAAGACACAAGTCTCAGTCCTTAGGTGGACTGGGTTTTAAAAGGATTCAAACATTCCTCCATCCCTGTTTTTCCCCCTCCCCAGGTTTAAAGATACCACAAGTGAGCACAATAAGTATTTTTCCCCATTAAACTCTGTGAAAATGTAGTGACAGTTCTGTTCCAATTCTTGCAGCACACTTCCCTAAAATAAAAGTATTAATATCTATTAACTTTTTAAAAGTAAAAATAAAAAACAACAAAATGATTTCACAAGTCCATGTTGAAAACAAAGCCTTGTCTCTTTGGGGGCTTAAAGGCAGACTTCACTCCTCCAGTTGTCTGTAGGAACATTGGTATTAACACTAACCTGTTGTTTTCTAGTTGTACTCATTGTTTAAGTAGCTGGTCAGTGTTAATGTCAAGTATCAGGAGTCGTGAATCGATTCTTTCTCAGTTGTCAGGTTACACTTAAAATAATAGTTTGCCTAAAAGAATAGATACTTTTTTACTATAGAGAGTAGTTATTGGTTTCACTTTTGCTTTACGTAAAAAAAAATTACCATAAATTATGAAAATAAATACCTCTACAGACTTTTTAGAAGATCGGCTTTAATTTAGATGTCATCCTTGAAGCAAATGTTCTTTTCTTCTGGTAGCCTCAGGAGGAAACCATTTGCAGTTTGGATGCTCATGGCATCAGTGATGCATGCAGCGCTATCTCCCCTTCCTGCATTCCTTCATGAGATTCACAGTAACCAACATCAACAGAAGCAGAGAACCTAAAACCAAACCATGCAAAGCAGCCCTGATAACTAAGGAAAAGTCTGGTAGTCTATGTTTTCTGCATCCCGTCCAGTTACATATGCAGCTTAGCAAGTGACTAATTCCTGACTGTTCAGCTATTTTCCATGGAATTAGAACTTCTTTTTGTTGTTTCCCAGTTACAGTAAAAATATTCAGAAATGTAAAGATAAATACGCTCTTGCAGCATCCAGTGTTCATTCACTTCCTTTGTTTCCATAGTTTGCTTGTTCCTAAATGAGACCTGACAAAAACACACCGTGTATGTGCTGTTTTTGTAGGTTGGGACTGTATAGTTAGCACATACTGCATTAAAAAAAAAATTTTTTTCCTCTAAGTCATCGTTTATTTTTCATCCATCTTTATTCTTTTTGGCATCTGTGGACCTCCCATCACCGTGGCGTCTCTCATTGCAGAGCACTGGCTCTGGGCACATGCACTGCAGAGCACTGGCTCGTAATTGGACATACTAGCCCAGCCATTCCTCAGTATGTGGGATTTTCCTGGGCCAGGGATCAAACCAGTGCCCCTTCACACTGCAAGATGGACTCTCTACTCACTGGACCACCAGGAAAGCCCTGTGTTTTTACGTACAGAATACAGTCTCACAGAGTCTTTGGAAATGTATTTAGGAAAGGACTCTTTTTTTATGTATTCCATTCTGGCATCGATTTTTAATTTTTTTCCTCTGTAGAGCTTCAAGTAAGATTTGGAACAGACTTATCCAAAGATAACAGGGTCATTTACTCACTGGAAATTCTCCTTTGCTCCTTCCTCTTCCACACTGAGCTGTAATGTGTCTGGGAATGTTTGCTTTGGCCGCCTAAGGGGAGAGGATGGAGGAATTCAGGATCTGTGGATCATCTCTTTGAACCAAGTAGAAACTAGCAATAGTCTGACATGGATTTATTATTATTTCCCATAAGAATATTTGAAAGTCTCAGACTAGAGTCAAAAGCTTAGTTTTTTTACTGTTTTTATAAGACTTCCTCATCTCTCACTCCCCTCACCCCAATATACTAGTTCCAAATTGATTTTACTGATTTTTACTAAGTTCATGATCCATACAATCAACAGAAGCAGAGAACCTAAAACCAAACCATGCAAAGCAGCCCTGATAACTAAGGAAAAGTCTGGTAGTCTATGTTTTCTGCATCCCGTCCAGTTACATATGCAGCTTAGCAAGTGACTAATTCCTGACTGTTCAGCTATTTTCCATGGAATTAGAACTTCTTTTTGTTGTTTCCCAGTTACAGTAAAAATATTCAGAAATGTAAAGATAAATACGCTCTTGCAGCATCCAGTGTTCATTCACTTCCTTTGTTTCCATAGTTTGCTTGTTCCTAAATGAGACCTGACAAAAACACACCGTGTATGTGCTGTTTTTGTAGGTTGGGACTGTATAGTTAGCACATACTGCATTAAAAAAAAAATTTTTTTTTTCCTCTAAGTCATCGTTTATTTTTCATCCATCTTTATTCTTTTTGGCATCTGTGGACCTCCCATCACCGTGGCGTCTCTCATTGCAGAGCACTGGCTCTGGGCACATGCACTGCAGAGCACTGGCTCGTAATTGGACATACTAGCCCAGCCATTCCTCAGTATGTGGGATTTTCCTGGGCCAGGGATCAAACCAGTGCCCCTTCACACTGCAAGATGGACTCTCTACTCACTGGACCACCAGGAAAGCCCTGTGTTTTTACGTACAGAATACAGTCTCACAGAGTCTTTGGAAATGTATTTAGGAAAGGACTCTTTTTTTATGTATTCCATTCTGGCATCGATTTTTAATTTTTTTCCTCTGTAGAGCTTCAAGTAAGATTTGGAACAGACTTATCCAAAGATAACAGGGTCATTTACTCACTGGAAATTCTCCTTTGCTCCTTCCTCTTCCACACTGAGCTGTAATGTGTCTGGGAATGTTTGCTTTGGCCGCCTAAGGGGAGAGGATGGAGGAATTCAGGATCTGTGGATCATCTCTTTGAACCAAGTAGAAACTAGCAATAGTCTGACATGGATTTATTATTATTTCCCATAAGAATATTTGAAAGTCTCAGACTAGAGTCAAAAGCTTAGTTTTTTTACTGTTTTTATAAGACTTCCTCATCTCTCACTCTCCCCTCACCCCCAATATACTAGTTCCAAATTGATTTTATGCATAGAATTGAACATTTGACTGGAATTTTTGTTATTGGCAAATATTAAAGTACTATGTTAATCTTTCCTTAATCATGATCGAGCTCTTCTTTCAGATTTAACTTATATCACTTAATTTCATTTTAGTTTAGTTTTTTTTTTTTAACCTTTTTGGCTATGTACCCAGAATCCTTCATATATGCACAGACCATTCTGGCAAATACTCATCTGTTCATTTCAATTTGTTGAATTGAAAAAAAAAAAAAATAGTCTTCTTCACTTTAAACTATATTCAACTTGGGCCCTGTTTCCGTTCTGTAGTGAGCTCATGCTCTCATGAAGTTAACCTGCATTTCTATTTTTCACATTCCTCCACCTCCACGTAGACCAGCCACGGTCAAGGAGGGCAAGGGAGTTGGGTTCTGGAAGCTCAAGGTCCCCTAGGCTCCAACCTGAGGAAAAGACCGTGAAGCAGAGGAGGGAGAGATCCAGGCATCGGCAGGAGTACTTGGAAGAACGGGAAGAACAATGTTCCTCGGAGAAACCTCTGTCGTTCTCTAGCTCGGGTAAAGTGGGGGACGATCCCCGGATGAACTCTGAGCA
Source organism: Tragulus kanchil (assembly GCA_022376925.1). NCBI lineage: Eukaryota > Metazoa > Chordata > Mammalia > Artiodactyla > Tragulidae > Tragulus > Tragulus kanchil. Next base: position 201,460,896 of record JAIOJX010000028.1, on the reverse strand, counting down.
GCCTGAAAGGAAACAACCTGGCCACGAGAGACCCCGGAGACCTCCTCTGCCCAGGATCAGCGGTGAGGTACTTCTCAGCGTCGATTCGGACGACTGGGAAGCTCACCCTGGCCATCGGACTCGGAATTGGGAGAAACAGTCCAGACAGCAAGACCAGCTCTCTCCCAAGGCCCCCCGGAAAGCGGGGCTCCCCAGCAAGGAAGCTGTGTATAGGAGGGACCACGGGCAAGGTGAGCACAGCGAGAGGAGGCACCAGCCTCGGACTCCGCCCGCTCAGAGAGTGAGGAGGCGCCAGCGCCACGACACAGGTAATGCAGGGCTGCGCAGCTGGAAGTCCTGCTATCATGTATGGCCATACAAACACCTGTATTTAATAAGCACGGTAGACAACACATCCTGTTTCTCTGATTTGTGCTCGTGGCTTTGAAATAAATCCTGAAGCCAAGTATTCCAAAAGCTATTTACTTAATCTCAAATCTCAAGAAGGAAAATGTCAGTACCTTTTCCTCCTGCCTTCTAAGGCACACTCATTCCTTACAAGGTTCTTCCAGCCCCAGATGGCAATGGCAGTACCCATGCCAGATACAATTTTTAACTTGCAGAGGCCTTACGTCAGAGATTCTGATACCGGATCAGTGCTGTTGTTTCATTTTAGTTAAAAAAGTTTTTTTTAACCTTTTGGCTATGTACCCAGAATCCTTCATATATCCCCTCAATTTTGTTCATTTCAATTTGTTGAATTGAAAAAAAAAAAAAATAGTCTTCTTCACTTTAAACTATATTCAACTTGGGCCCTGTTTCCGTTCTGTAGTGAGCTCATGCTCTCATGAAGTTAACCTGCATTTCTATTTTTCACATTCCTCCACCTCCACGTAGACCAGCCACGGTCAAGGAGGGCAAGGGAGTTGGGTTCTGGAAGCTCAAGGTCCCCTAGGCTCCAACCTGAGGAAAAGACCGTGAAGCAGAGGAGGGAGAGATCCAGGCATCGGCAGGAGTACTTGGAAGAACGGGAAGAACAATGTTCCTCGGAGAAACCTCTGTCGTTCTCTAGCTCGGGTAAAGTGGGGGACGATCCCCGGATGAACTCTGAGCAGCCTGAAAGGAAACAACCTGGCCACGAGAGACCCCGGAGACCTCCTCTGCCCAGGATCAGCGGTGAGGTACTTCTCAGCGTCGATTCGGACGACTGGGAAGCTCACCCTGGCCATCGGACTCGGAATTGGGAGAAACAGTCCAGACAGCAAGACCAGCTCTCTCCCAAGGCCCCCCGGAAAGCGGGGCTCCCCAGCAAGGAAGCTGTGTATAGGAGGGACCACGGGCAAGGTGAGCACAGCGAGAGGAGGCACCAGCCTCGGACTCCGCCCCGCTCAGAGAGTGAGGAGCGGCGCCAGCGCCACGACACAGGTAATGCAGGGCTGCGCAGCTGGAAGTCCTGCTATCATGTATGGCCATACAAACACCTGTATTTAATAAGCACGGTAGACAACACATCCTGTTTCTCTGATTTGTGCTCGTGGCTTTGAAATAAATCCTGAAGCCAAGTATTCCAAAAGCTATTTACTTAATCTCAAATCTCAAGAAGGAAAATATCAGTACCTTTTCCCTCCTGCCTTCTAAGGCACACTCATTCCTTACAAGGTTCTTCCAGCCCCAGATGGCAATGGCAGTACCCATGCCAGATACAATTTTTTAACTTGCAGAGGCCTTACGTCAGAGATTCTGATACCGGATCAGTGCTGTTGAGTCACTGGTTTTGATGCCTTGAGCCCAGAAGGCCTAGTGGCACTGCCTCCATAATATGTGACCCCAGAAAAGACCTGCGGGGCTGGAAGTACTGGATTTTCTTCGCCTCATCTTTCCCAGCTGTGAAGTGAGAGATGGGACAGACGATCTCTTAAGACAGCATTTTTCAAATAGCGAGCCGCAGATTTCTGAATCTTATGTGTATTATCATCTCTGGAGCACAGCCTGGCCATTCCAGCTTGTTTTAGACCAGGAGGTGATTGTTACAGACTGTGAGTTTGCAAACAGTTATCTTGAGTTCCTTCCTGCGCTTTCATCTTCTTCAGCTCTAACTCTGTGGTTGGATTTCTGAAGTGCCGGTATCAGGTAAGTTTTTGGTACTTACTTAGGAATGAGGGGAATGCTCCCCTAAAGCCTGCAAGTTCTGACATCCCTGAGGCCTCACTCTGAACACCATCACTGACACAGTAATGATTCTCACCGTTCTTCCTGGAAACTTCCCCTGTGATGTTTTTCCCTGTGGCTGTACCACTTAGTCATAGCACTGACTGACTGTCTGGTTTCTTTTTGGTCTCTAAGTCATCATTTATGTTTCATCCATCTTTATTCTTTGGCATGTTTGGGCCTCCCATCCCAGTGGCCTCTGGTTGCAGAGCACTGGCTCTGGGCACATGCACTCCAGAGCGCTGGCCTGTAATTTGACACACCGATTCAGCTGCTCTGCAGCAAGATTTTGTGGGATCTTCTCATGCCAGGAATGGAACCGGTGCCCCTTGCACTGCCAGGTGGATTCTGTACCCACTGGACCACCAGGAAAGCCCTGTCTGGTGTTTTAATGAGACCCAACTCATCTCTCTAGTTCTATTTGGCTCTTAGGGAAGTTTCACAGAGACACAGGGGTTCTTGGGAGAAGGGTACCAAAGTGCTGACTGTTCTTAACTTTCTTCCGTTTACTGTGGCCCAGCCAGTCCCTGCTTCTGGTCTGGCGAATGATGATTTCCAGATTGCAGATTCAGGCTGATTATTTTGGTTCCTCTTATCAGTTTATCTCTTCCTGTCATGTATGTCATTTAAAGTCCTTTTAAAGTTTTCAAAAGGACTTGGTGATACAGGAAATGAGAACATAGTTCAGGAAGTGTCTGTATCTGCCACACATCTCCGTGCCTCAGGTTTTATGTTTAGGGGCAGTTGCTTGGATCCAAGTCTCAGAAGGTTCATGAGTCAAACCAAAAAGATGGATATGTAAACCAACAATTACGAATTCAGTATACCTGGACCAGAAGAGCTCTGGAGCAATAGAGAAGAAGTAATGAAATCTACCTGGAGTAGGTTTTATAAGTTACCTTGTATCAGAGTTAGAAGGGCATGCTGGAGTCCTTCTAAATCTGGGAAGGACTGGGAAGGAGGGGGATTACATCAAGCTCTATGTTTCTGATTTTGTGAAGCCCACCCTCTAAGTGTGCTCTGAGGGCTGGGTAAACCCCTGTGGCTTTTAGTATGCTTGCGGGTATCTTAAACAGGCTCAGAAAGGGTGTAACTCATAGAAAAGAAACTCTGACTCACAGACCCTACTACTGGAGTTGCAGGCACGTATTTTGTTTGTTTTATTTTAATAGCAGAAGAAGCAGTGTGACTAGTCATAGCACTGACTGACTGTCTGGTTTCTTTTTGGTCTCTAAGTCATCATTTATGTTTCATCCATCTTTATTCTTTGGCATGTTTGGGCCTCCCATCCCAGTGGCCTCTGGTTGCAGAGCACTGGCTCTGGGCACATGCACTCCAGAGCGCTGGCCTGTAATTTGACACACCGATTCAGCTGCTCTGCAGCAAGATTTTGTGGGATCTTCTCATGCCAGGAATGGAACCGGTGCCCCTTGCACTGCCAGGTGGATTCTGTACCCACTGGACCACCAGGAAAGCCCTGTCTGGTGTTTTAATGAGACCCAACTCATCTCTCTAGTTCTATTTGGCTCTTAGGGAAGTTTCACAGAGACACAGGGGTTCTTGGGAGAAGGGTACCAAAGTGCTGACTGTTCTTAACTTTCTTCCGTTTACTGTGGCCCAGCCAGTCCCTGCTTCTGGTCTGGCGAATGATGATTTCCAGATTGCAGATTCAGGCTGATTATTTTGGTTCCTCTTATCAGTTTATCTCTTCCTGTCATGTATGTCATTTAAAGTCCTTTTAAAGTTTTCAAAAGGACTTGGTGATACAGGAAATGAGAACATAGTTCAGGAAGTGTCTGTATCTGCCACACATCTCCGTGCCTCAGGTTTTATGTTTAGGGGCAGTTGCTTGGATCCAAGTCTCAGAAGGTTCATGAGTCAAACCAAAAAGATGGATATGTAAACCAACAATTACGAATTCAGTATACCTGGACCAGAAGAGCTCTGGAGCAATAGAGAAGAAGTAATGAAATCTACCTGGAGTAGGTTTTATAAGTTACCTTGTATCAGAGTTAGAAGGGCATGCTGGAGTCCTTCTAAATCTGGGAAGGACTGGGAAGGAGGGGGATTACATCAAGCTCTATGTTTCTGATTTTGTGAAGCCCACCCTCTAAGTGTGCTCTGAGGGCTGGGTAAACCCCTGTGGCTTTTTTAGTATGCTTGCGGGTATCTTAAACAGGCTCAGAAAGGGTGTAACTCATAGAAAAGAAACTCTGACTCACAGACCCTACTACTGGAGTTGCAGGCACGTATTTTGTTTGTTTTATTTTAATAGCAGAAGAAGCAGTGTGACTAGGCAGCTACTAAAATGGCGACAACCAAGCTGCTAGCAACTGTCATTTTATTTCCAGCTTGTTTTGCGGATTTCACCTACAAAGGCTCAGTAGACATTCTATTGTGTCAGCCACCAGCCACCCCAGAATAGGTCAGAAGATTGCATTGAAGTATAATTAGGTACTGGTGTCTATTCTTGCTATTGTAAAAAGCACAGTGCTTAAAGTTTCTTAGCATAAGGCAAAGTTTTATTTAACTTAATAATGAAGAAACTAGCAGGCCAACAGAGAACTAGTTCCATGAGCATCGGTGTTCAGGGCAATCAGTTGAAAGAGGAACACAGAATAAAACTGCTGAAGTAAATACATGATTGGTTAATTTTCTTTCTTTTGTTTTTTTTTTAAAAGATTTATTTATTTTGGGCGGGGGTCAGGTTGGGGAGGGAGGGGAGCAGGCGAGCCACTTCTATTGAACCTTCATTTCTCTATTTTCATCCGTCTTTGTTCTTTGGCTCCTGTGGGCCTCACATCATGGTGGCCTCTGTTGTCGCAGAGCGCTGGCTCTGGGCGCACGTGCTCCAGAGCTCTGGCTCGGTAATTGGACACATGGGTCCAGCCGCTCCGCAGCATGTGGGATCTTCCCAGGCCAGGGCTCGAACCAGCGCCCCTTGCACTGCAAGGCGGTGTCCCTACCCACTGGACCACCAGGGGAAACCTGGTTAATTTTCTAAAGGGCCATAAATCCATAACCTTTGAGGGCAACGTCTCTGTTGAACTTTTGGATTGCAACAACAGCTTATTAATTTCCTGCAGGTTAACTTCCAACCTCTCCCGAGTCGTTGAATACCTTCTGCTATGATATTCCCTAGTCAGACTGGCTTATTACAGAATACTCGTGAATGGTGTCAGGATCCATGCGTCATCATATTAACGCATTCCATAGTTTGAGATGAATTTACCTTGAATACCCATACTATTAAGTTTTATTTTATCAGACTTTCTTTAAAAGTAAGCTGTGTTTCTGTTTATTGAGGGAGGTTCTTGTATTATCAACTCAGAGAATGATGAACAGAAAAAGATAAAAACTTGATTAAGAAATGAATGTGGAACTGTTGAAGTATGGCTCACTGGTTTTTGAAAGCCTTTCAATTCATTTATTAACTTATTTAATAATGCTAGCAACTGTCATTTTATTTCCAGCTTGTTTTGCGGATTTCACCTACAAAGGCTCAGTAGACATTCTATTGTGTCAGCCACCAGCCACCCCAGAATAGGTCAGAAGATTGCATTGAAGTATAATTAGGTACTGGTGTCTATTCTTGCTATTGTAAAAAGCACAGTGCTTAAAGTTTCTTAGCATAAGGCAAAGTTTTATTTAACTTAATAATGAAGAAACTAGCAGGCCAACAGAGAACTAGTTCCATGAGCATCGGTGTTCAGGGCAATCAGTTGAAAGAGGAACACAGAATAAAACTGCTGAAGTAAATACATGATTGGTTAATTTTCTTTCTTTTGTTTTTTTTTTAAAAGATTTATTTATTTTGGGCGGGGGTCAGGTTGGGGAGGGAGGGGAGCAGGCGAGCCACTTCTATTGAACCTTCATTTCTCTATTTTCATCCGTCTTTGTTCTTTGGCTCCTGTGGGCCTCACATCATGGTGGCCTCTGTTGTCGCAGAGCGCTGGCTCTGGGCGCACGTGCTCCAGAGCTCTGGCTCGGTAATTGGACACATGGGTCCAGCCGCTCCGCAGCATGTGGGATCTTCCCAGGCCAGGGCTCGAACCAGCGCCCCTTGCACTGCAAGGCGGTGTCCCTACCCACTGGACCACCAGGGGAAACCTGGTTAATTTTCTAAAGGGCCATAAATCCATAACCTTTGAGGGCAACGTCTCTGTTGAACTTTTGGATTGCAACAACAGCTTATTAATTTCCTGCAGGTTAACTTCCAACCTCTCCCGAGTCGTTGAATACCTTCTGCTATGATATTCCCTAGTCAGACTGGCTTATTACAGAATACTCGTGAATGGTGTCAGGATCCATGCGTCATCATATTAACGCATTCCATAGTTTGAGATGAATTTACCTTGAATACCCATACTATTAAGTTTTATTTTATCAGACTTTCTTTAAAAGTAAGCTGTGTTTCTGTTTATTGAGGGAGGTTCTTGTATTATCAACTCAGAGAATGATGAACAGAAAAAGATAAAAACTTGATTAAGAAATGAATGTGGAACTGTTGAAGTATGGCTCACTGGTTTTTTTGAAAGCTCATTTTCAGATTAGGTTACCAAACTGAGGACTGCCATTCTGTTAACTCCGTTGAATTAACTATATTTAATAACGTTTCCGAGCATCTGTTTTCTGTAATGACAGCCTTAGAGGGTACTCTCTGGAGTTCCTGCTTATGTACTTACAAAAGCCCTTGTCACCTTTGGAACGGAGTGCGCTGCAGTTAGTCAGCAGTCTTGTCAGTTCAGAAACGTAGTATTCCAGTCTGTAGAGGTTTTCTACTTAATGAGACATGCAAGTTCCAAAGAAACATCAAGAGTTCAGATAAACTCTTCTCTTTCCCTCTAAATATTTAACCTAGAGAGATTACTTCAAAATTTAACAGTCTTTATTTTTATTGGGGTATAGTTGACATATATCATTATATTAGTTTCAATGTATATTTGTATATATTGCAAAATGGCCACCACAGTAAGTCTAGTTAATAGATAACATCCATCACCATACCTTATTGCAAATTCTTTTTCCTGTGATGAGAACTTTTAAGATCTGTTGTCTTAGCAACTTTCAGATGTGCAATATATTATTATATTTACAGTCTCCATGCATTGTATTACATCCCATGACTTATTTATTTTATAACTGGAACTTTGTACCTTATGGCTCTCTTCACCCATTTTCCACCCCCCAACCCCTCCTCCGATAACCACATATCTGTTCTCTGTATCTCTGAGCCCACAATTTTTTGTTTTGTTGTTTTATTTTGAATTCCACATATCAGTTAAAACATATATAATTTACCTTTCTCTTTTTAACTAATTTCTCCTACCAAGATGCCTTCAGGGTCCATCTTGTTGTTATAAATGGCAAGATTTAATTCTTTTTTTATGGCTTAATAATATTTCTATGTATGTGTGTATCTGTCTCAGATTTTCTTTATCCATTTATCCATCAGTGGACACTTAGATTGTTTCGTGTCTTGGCTCTTGTAAATAATAATGCACAGGGTGCATGTATCTTTTTGAGCTTGTGTTTTTATTTCTTTCAGGTAAATTCCCAGAAGTGGAATTACTGGATTGTATAGTAGTACTTTTTTTTTTTGAATTTTGAGTGACTTTTATACTGTTTTTCATAGTGACTGCACAAATTTACATTCCCATCAGCAGTGCACAGGGATTTCTTTTCTTCACTTCCTTACCAATACTTGTTATTTCTTGTCTTTTTATAATAGTTATTTTAACAGGTGTGAGGTACTATACCTCATTGTGGTTTTGATTTGCATTTCCCTGGTGATTAGTGGTGTTCAGCAACTTTTCATACATGTTGGCCATCTGTATATCTTTGGAGAAATGTCTGTTCAGATCCTCTGCCTATTTTTTAAACAGATTGTGGTTTTGCTATTGAGTTGGATGAGTTCTTTATATATTTGGGATGTTAACCCCTTATCAGATATGTACTTAGTGAATATTTTCTCCCATTCTGTAGGCTCCCTATTTGTTTTGTGGATGGTTTCCTTTGCATGAAGAAGTTGTTTACTTGGATGTAATCCCACCTGCTCTTTTTGCTTCTGTTGCATTTGTTTTTGGTGTTAAATGCAAAAAATCATCTCCAAGACAAATGTCCCAGAAGCTTCCTGTTTGTGTTTTCTTCTAGGAGTTATATTGTTTTGGGCCTTATGTTCAAGTCTTTAATCCATTTTGAGTTAATTTTGGGGCCTGGTGTAGGTGAATGGTCAAGTTTCATTCTTTTGCATGTGGCTGTCCAGTTTTCCTAGCAGTATTTACTGAAAAGACTGTCCTGTCTCCATTGTGTATTCTTCTTTGCCATAAATTAATTGACCATTTATGCATCTAGGCTCTCTGTTTTGCTCCATTGATCTATGTGTCATTCTCAGTCTCTCTTCTCTCTCTCTCTTTTATTTGGCAGGGGGGAAGCTGCACAGCTTGTGGGAATTTAGTTCCCGAGCAGGGATTAAATAACCACTGGACCCTGACAGAATTCCTGTGTGTCATTTCTCTTTTTAACTGTCAGGGAGTCACAGTCTTAAGACCCTTTCACATCAGTTAAGACTCTTCATTTTGACCATTTCATTTGAATGCTTTCCAGGTGTCTTTGTTGATATTAAAACAAAATATTAGTCAATTTTATGATGTAGAGTAGGAGGCACAGTCATGGAGAAAGTTTAGTGCTCAGAATTTGAGTACCCATCCACTGTATTTCTTTCACCAGGTGATTAATTTGAAGGAACAGGGTGTAAGTGTGATCTCCCACTGTCCGTCCTCAACTTGGCTTTGGGCTGCTTGTGGAAGTGTCATTTTCCTGTAGTTGGGCATGAAGTGAATGTGTTAGTTGCTCAGCCGTGTCTAACTCTTAGTGACTCCTCAGACTGTGGCTTGCTTGACTCCTCCGTCCATGGGATTCTCCAGGCAAGAATACTGGAATGGGTTGCTATGCCCCCCCCCAGGGACCCCCCTGGGTTCTACTCTTATATCTTTGGAGAAATGTCTGTTCAGATCCTCTGCCTATTTTTTAAACAGATTGTGGTTTTGCTATTGAGTTGGGTGAGTTCTTTATATATTTGGGATGTTACCCCCTTATCAGATATGTACTTAGTGAATATTTTCTCCCATTCTGTAGGCTCCCTATTTGTTTTGTGGATGGTTTCCTTTGCATGAAGAAGTTGTTTACTTGGATGTAATCCCACCTGCTCTTTTTGCTTCTGTTGCATTTGTTTTTGGTGTTAAATGCAAAAAATCATCTCCAAGACAAATGTCCCAGAAGCTTCCTGTTTGTGTTTTCTTCTAGGAGTTATATTGTTTTGGGCCTTATGTTCAAGTCTTTAATCCATTTTGAGTTAATTTTGGGGCCTGGTGTAGGTGAATGGTCAAGTTTCATTCTTTTGCATGTGGCTGTCCAGTTTTCCTAGCAGTATTTACTGAAAAGACTGTCCTGTCTCCATTGTGTATTCTTCTTTGCCATAAATTAATTGACCATTTATGCATCTAGGCTCTCTGTTTTGCTCCATTGATCTATGTGTCATTCTCAGTCTCTCTTCTCTCTCTCTCTTTTATTTGGCAGGGGGGAAGCTGCACAGCTTGTGGGAATTTAGTTCCCGAGCAGGGATTAAATAACCACTGGACCCTGACAGAATTCCTGTGTGTCATTTCTCTTTTTAACTGTCAGGGAGTCACAGTCTTAAGACCCTTTCACATCAGTTAAGACTCTTCATTTTGACCATTTCATTTGAATGCTTTCCAGGTGTCTTTGTTGATATTAAAACAAAATATTAGTCAATTTTATGATGTAGAGTAGGAGGCACAGTCATGGAGAAAGTTTAGTGCTCAGAATTTGAGTACCCATCCACTGTATTTCTTTCACCAGGTGATTAATTTGAAGGAACAGGGTGTAAGTGTGATCTCCCACTGTCCGTCCTCAACTTGGCTTTGGGCTGCTTGTGGAAGTGTCATTTTCCTGTAGTTGGGCATGAAGTGAATGTGTTAGTTGCTCAGCCGTGTCTAACTCTTAGTGACTCCTCAGACTGTGGCTTGCTTGACTCCTCCGTCCATGGGATTCTCCAGGCAAGAATACTGGAATGGGTTGCTATGCCCTCCTCCAGGGGACCTTCCCCACCCAGGGATCGAACCCAGGTCTCCTGCACTGCAGGCAGATTCTTTACGGTCTGTGCCACCAGGGCACATCTGAGCATATAATACAGCAACCTATCTTGTCCACTGGCTTTTGCCAGTGCCAACTTTCCCACTGCCTATCTAATTTTATTTTTCCCTAAAATCATCTCTTCTAGTTGTATGACCTAGCTAATCATAACTCAAGGAGATTTATTTACTCTTGGGAGTGAGTTTGCCACTGTTCCCTGACTGTCCTAGACCACTTAGAAATCTGCATTGAAACTAGCCCAGGCAACATAAGACCTAGTAGCTCTAGCGATGATATGGAGTTGAAGTGGAGTCCATGTTCTGTGCAGTCAGGTGCTGATTGAGCTGAAGCTAAGAAAGCAAGTTTACTAGTCTTCAGTTGTGGTAAGGCAGACAAGACTGTGGCTTTTGGATTTACCACAGAGCTGGGTTTAAAGCTCTAGAAGAGGCTTCCAGATAAGTAAATTTACTTACTTTCAGGTAAGTAAACTCTTCACGAGCCCAGAACTTAGTTGTATTTTTTTCTTTATTTTTTCCTCTTTTATTTTAAGCAAGTGAATCGCGTGATGAGGCATTTTGATACAAATTATTTTCATGTACAGTTAATTTGATGGATATAATGCACTATATTAGTAATTCCAATGGCAATTGCAATGAAAGTGGCCGTTGTAAGATTTAAAACAAACTAACAAAAGGCAGATCTTACCCAAGCTACTTATATTAGAATCTCAGGGATTGGGTCAAAAATGCTTGTGTGTATTTAAAGCATCCTAAGTTATTCTAATACTGACATGATTAAGAACCACTACTATAAAGAAATAGGCAACTAGGAGTAACTTTTTTTCCCCTCCAGTAACGCATTTACTGGAAGTCACAATTGCAGATGGTTTATCTTATTCACTGCATTAAACATTTTTAATACTTTTGAATATAATACATTCACATAGTTGAATAATTGTAATTTATAAAGGAGAGAAAGGAACATTTTGGAATAACCATTAGCATTTACTATTAATAATTATAAGAGGAATATATGTTGCTTATAAAATTTCAGGGTAAAAGGCCCAAATTCCCTACCAGCCCCCATGATGTTTTCTCCTCTGCAAAAAAAAAAAACTCTTTGAGATCTCTCATATTTCCCTTAGGTTCTATCTTCCTTAACATTTAGTACCATTAAACTGATCAGAGCTCTAGGAGAGACCTAAAGCAAGTGAATTGGAGACTGTCAGAGTGAAAGCTGTGGCAGGGCCGCTGGTTGGTTAGCGGCTGTGGTCACACAACTCCCAGGTGACAGTTTCTATCCCCTCTGAGGTGGGTGGGCAAGGTTGAGGAAGAAAGATGGAAAGCCTCTCCTCTCCTCCAGCCCTGACAGCTTCGTCTCTTTATGATTTCAACGAGCTTTCTTCTCTCTACATTAGTAGCTCTAGCGATGATATGGAGTTGAAGTGGAGTCCATGTTCTGTGCAGTCAGGTGCTGATTGAGCTGAAGCTAAGAAAGCAAGTTTACTAGTCTTCAGTTGTGGTAAGGCAGACAAGACTGTGGCTTTTGGATTTACCACAGAGCTGGGTTTAAAGCTCTAGAAGAGGCTTCCAGATAAGTAAATTTACTTACTTTCAGGTAAGTAAACTCTTCACGAGCCCAGAACTTAGTTGTATTTTTTTCTTTATTTTTTCCTCTTTTATTTTAAGCAAGTGAATCGCGTGATGAGGCATTTTGATACAAATTATTTTCATGTACAGTTAATTTGATGGATATAATGCACTATATTAGTAATTCCAATGGCAATTGCAATGAAAGTGGCCGTTGTAAGATTTAAAACAAACTAACAAAAGGCAGATCTTACCCAAGCTACTTATATTAGAATCTCAGGGATTGGGTCAAAAATGCTTGTGTGTATTTAAAGCATCCTAAGTTATTCTAATACTGACATGATTAAGAACCACTACTATAAAGAAATAGGCAACTAGGAGTAACTTTTTTTCCCCTCCAGTAACGCATTTACTGGAAGTCACAATTGCAGATGGTTTATCTTATTCACTGCATTAAACATTTTTAATACTTTTGAATATAATACATTCACATAGTTGAATAATTGTAATTTATAAAGGAGAGAAAGGAACATTTTGGAATAACCATTAGCATTTACTATTAATAATTATAAGAGGAATATATGTTGCTTATAAAATTTCAGGGTAAAAGGCCCAAATTCCCTACCAGCCCCCATGATGTTTTCTCCTCTGCAAAAAAAAAAAACTCTTTGAGATCTCTCATATTTCCCTTAGGTTCTATCTTCCTTAACATTTAGTACCATTAAACTGATCAGAGCTCTAGGAGAGACCTAAAGCAAGTGAATTGGAGACTGTCAGAGTGAAAGCTGTGGCAGGGCCGCTGGTTGGTTAGCGGCTGTGGTCACACAACTCCCAGGTGACAGTTTCTATCCCCTCTGAGGTGGGTGGGCAAGGTTGAGGAAGAAAGATGGAAAGCCTCTCCTCTCCTCCAGCCCTGACAGCTTCGTCTCTTTATGATTTCAACGAGCTTTCTTCTCTCTACATTCTTTTTATTTCAAGGACTAAATCTTTTTTCACTTCCTGTTTTACCAGTGCCTCACTTACAGTTCCTTGTCTGACTTTCTACTGTTGGAGGAGCTGTATGTGAGAGGGCAGTTTTTTCCATGTAGGCTTGGCTGGGTAACTGTGTTTGAATGTGCCGATTACCCATATCACCTCTCCCATGCCTAGGGGAAATGATTATTTTCAGCACACCCTACACCAAATTTTAGGGTGGAGGCAGTATTGTCACTGTTCGATACTGAAGGCAAGCTTCTTTTTCTGAAATTTTGTAACTTCTCAGAAAACACACAGCAGCCTTACTGCCCTGAGTTTTTTCTAGGAATGAAGCCCAGAGTGATGAAAGAAGCAGGCTCTACACCATCACGAGTAACCCACAGGGACCAGGAATGGTACGATGCCGAAATCGCCAGGAAACTGCAGGAAGAAGAAATCTTGGTGAGCACACGTTCTCACACACAGTTTTAGGTGAATCAGGTTTCTTGTGACTTGTATCAACCTTGGCATTTACATAATAGGCCTCAGAGTCTTTTCTTTTGAGAAACTGATACCTTTTTTATGGATGAAAAACTCAAGACAATAGGAATAAAGTGTCCAGTTTCATTCCCTGAGTAAGCATTAGCAACAGAATTCCATATCTGTGTCTCTTCTTTATTCAGTTCTGATCATCTCTAAGAATGCGTTGTAGAATTTTGTAAAAATAGACCCTGCTCTAGCTAATGAAAGTATACTAATGTGATCCTCAGGGATGTTAATCACAACTGATTTTTTATTTATTTTTAGTCTTTATTTTAAAGGTTTTACAGAGTTTTGTTGTTCACAGACATGTATGTTCCCAGATCAGTCATATGCATATCCATGGTCCCCACCCGCCTAGATCCCCCCATCCCACCCCTCCAGACCTTCGCCCCAAGCCATTGTAAGCACTCTTATTCCCTTAGCACTATGACACTACCTATCTTTTCCACACAGAACACTGTAGGTTTCCTTGTTACTTCCTCCATGCTTCCCCCTCCCTATTTCTTCGCCATGATGTCCCTATGTCTATGCTCTGTCTGTTTTTCCATGAGTTCCCTGCGTGTGATATCAAGACCGTCCTACTAGATTCCATATATGTGTGTTAGTATACTGTATTTGTAAAGACCAGTTTATTTTTATGCGAAGAATTTTTTGTTTTTAATGAACAGCATAGATTCCAATTAAATTATACTGTTTTGTGTTTTCTGTACCACAGGCTACCCAGGTGGACGTGAGAGCAGCTCAAGTAGCCCAAGATGAGGTGAGCTCGTGTGAATTCATTTACCCAGTATTCTTTGGAAATATCCTGGGAATTTTCTACCTACAACTTGGCAATTTTTGTTTTAGGAAATCGCTAGACTTTTAATGGCTGAAGAAAAGAAAGCTTACAAGAAAGCCAAGGAGCGGGAGAAATCATCTTTGGACAAAAGAAAGCACGACGCTGAGTGGAAGGTAGAGTCTGTGTGTTTTTACTTAAAGATACAATAAAACTGTACTGGGGAAACCTCTTTTAGAGTTAACTCACAGGTATGTTCAGGGCATGTAAATTATCTGTATCTCATAAGTGAATCTGACTCGTAAAAACTGTTTCACCAGGAAAAATCATAATGAATATTTGAAAGTGACCATATAGAAAGTTACTGCTGAGATTGAAACACTCATTTCCCTTCATTTTAGGACCAACTAAGATGCAGGTGCTTCTTGCCACGAGCAGTCTGAATTTGGCTGTGCTTACCTTCCAGGAGAACGTAGTATTTTCATAGGCTCTTCAGTTTCCGCAGTGGCCTTCTCTTCTTCCCTTGACTTTCCCTGTTTGCTTTGTCTTCCTCCTTGGTCCTGTGCCAGCCTCTTCTCTGACATCCCTTGATCCACGGCAGACTAAAGGCGGTGCTTACCACCCGCCATTGTTGCTTATGAAGCCATCTACCGTGAGTTTGAACTGTTGCCCTCCCCTCCTTAACCAGAAATAGTAGACAAAATAGTCAGAGACTCCTGTTCATTCTGCTGTGGTCTAATTATTGTATGTGGTGGCTACAAGTTTAGTTGAACAGACCTTATTCACTAGTTACTGTGTGCAAAGTGCCACTCTGGACTTACAGAGAAAGACAAAGATAGGTTTTTCTCAGAATCATGTACAACGTTGAGAGGAAGACAGACTGTAGGCAGCTCACAAATGCAAGGTCGAGCTGGCTAAAAAATGTGTAGTAGGGAAACAGTAGAGTAGCCAGGGTGAGAATTCCTACTGTAAAGGCTTTTAGGGAGGCAGTCTGTAGTAGGCTAGAAGGATGCAGCCAGGATTAAGGTTGAACACTGTTCTTCTCCCCGCTTTTCTCTCAAACAAAATCCTCTCCTGGGCCTCTGGCCCTGTCAGACAAAACCCTCTCTCAAACAAAATCTTCCCTTGGGCCTCTGGTCCTGCCACAGTCTCAGCATATGTTTTGAGGAAACGGAAGACAGAAGAAAGTATGATAATAGTATTGCTTTGCTATTGCCTATTGCTCATTTATCCAGTGGTGAGTCCAAAAGCAAATGAAAATATTGTTTCCACTTTTACTATTTACCTTCTTTATAGTTTAGGAGTTTTCCGAACAGACATATCATTTTCATGGAATGCTTCCCAAATGCTCCTGTTACGTAAATTAAGCCACAAGTAATTGCCCAAGAGTTCTTTGCTAACTCAGCTATAATGGAGTGGGTATTTTTAAAAATGACAAATCAGGAAGAAAAGAGGGGGAAGACCACATTTCTAGCAAGCATCAGACTTCCGTCATTTCTAGATTCTGTCAGTGGTGCTGGAGTTGTTTTTCTCTAGAAAAGCTGGCATGGATATGTGGTAGTTTCTGGACTTTAAGGGTCTCATCTCTAAGTTAGATGTTCAGAAATAAGTTTAAGAGCATGAAGCTGGATTCGGATTCCATAGACTCTGGGAGTCCTCCAGTTCTGTTACTGAACCAACCTTGGGTCCCCTGGCTCTTGGTCAGTAAAGCAAATCTACTGATATACTGAGCTGCGGTGAAGGGAAATTGTAGCGTTTATGGTAAGGCTCCATACAAGCGCTGTGGGACGGCCAGTACTCAAAAGGTCTTCACTTCCTGCTGGGTTTCTGGAAAGCATTTTTCAAAGGCCTGGGGACTTTGTGCTCATCGACATCAGGTAGTTAACCTCTTCCATTCGGTGGTGAGGGGGTGGGGGTGTTCGCATCTGTAAAGCCACTCAGGAAATAAGCACCAGATACTATTACCTAAGTATTGCTATTACTTCAGAGAGGAGCTAAAGCAGAGGATATGGGCAGGGGGAGCAGGGAGACCCAGTAGATTGCTGGATGGCCCAGTAGACTGCTGTTCAGTTACACTCGTCGTTAGCCACCATGCGGCTGTTGTGTTAATAACGGTTGACCAGACAGGCCTCTGTTGGGGCGCATGTTTGGGAGGGTTTAGTCCACGCATCTGGCTGTACTGACAGCCTGCCACACTCTTCTGTAACCCTAATATTTCAGTCTCTAAGAGACGATGTTTAGAAATATTTTGTGCCTGGTTACTTACAACAAGATGTAAGTAACCTGAAATTACTAAAGGAGAGTTTCACATCACTTAGATAATCTATAAATCTAATCTTCCTCTGTTTGCTCTTTTCTGTATGTGTGTGTGTTTTTTTTTCTTACCCCCACCCCACCCCGCCCCACACCTTAGCCCAAGAACTCTAAATCAGCACACTCAAAGTCAAAAGAGAGTGATGAGCCTCACCGTTCTAAGAATGACAGACCAGCACGGTAAGCTGACACCTGAAAAGGTGACCTTGGGGTGAGTAAGAGATGTTCTGAAGCCTGCAGTGTGAGGTGGCATCAGGTCTTACAGGGTGATTCTAAGAATGACAGACCAGCACGGTAAGCTGACACCTGAAAAGGTGACCTTGGGGTGAGTAAGAGATGTTCTGAAGCCTGCCGTGTGAGGTGGCATCAGGTCTTACAGGGTGATTTTCAAGCATTGTTTTCAGTTTTAAATCGGGTTGAACAGGTCAAGAAGATGGGATATTTTATGGAAGCTGAGGTGAAGAATGATGCATGCACTTTTTGTCAGGAGCTGTTCTTGTCCCTGGAATCACTGAATTGACTGCCCTCAACTAAGAAGGGATGAATTAACCATTTTCCTAAGTAAAATCCCAGGTTTTAAATGTTGACTGTTTTTCATGTTGACATTGGTGTGTGCACATTTACTCACGCCTGAGTTCATTTCTCTGTGAGTCTCAGCATCCTAGGCAAATGCTCATTTGAGTCATTGCAGGCTTGTAACTTCCACTATATCACATAGGTATGGCTACAGTGTGTATACCTTCTAGCTTCTTTCAGGAAACCTTGGGTCATGATTTTGGAGCAACTGCTATTTTTCCACTCATGTCCACATTTAAGTCTCTGGGAACCTATTACTATTACCTAAGTATTGCTATTACTTCAGAGGAGCTAAAGCAGAGGATATGGGCAGGGGGAGCAGGGAGACCCAGTAGATTGCTGGATGGCCCAGTAGACTGCTGTTCAGTTACACTCGTCGTTAGCCACCATGCGGCTGTTGTGTTAATAACGGTTGACCAGACAGGCCTCTGTTGGGGCGCATGTTTGGGAGGGTTTAGTCCACGCATCTGGCTGTACTGACAGCCTGCCACACTCTTCTGTAACCCTAATATTTCAGTCTCTAAGAGACGATGTTTAGAAATATTTTGTGCCTGGTTACTTACAACAAGATGTAAGTAACCTGAAATTACTAAAGGAGAGTTTCACATCACTTAGATAATCTATAAATCTAATCTTCCTCTGTTTGCTCTTTTCTGTATGTGTGTGTGTTTTTTTTTCTTACCCCCCTCCCCCACCCCCGCCCCACCCCTTAGCCCAAGAACTCTAAATCAGCACACTCAAAGTCAAAAGAGAGTGATGAGCCTCACCGTTCTAAGAATGACAGACCAGCACGGTAAGCTGACACCTGAAAAGGTGACCTTGGGGTGAGTAAGAGATGTTCTGAAGCCTGCAGTGTGAGGTGGCATCAGGTCTTACAGGGTGATTCTAAGAATGACAGACCAGCACGGTAAGCTGACACCTGAAAAGGTGACCTTGGGGTGAGTAAGAGATGTTCTGAAGCCTGCCGTGTGAGGTGGCATCAGGTCTTACAGGGTGATTTTCAAGCATTGTTTTCAGTTTTAAATCGGGTTGAACAGGTCAAGAAGATGGGATATTTTATGGAAGCTGAGGTGAAGAATGATGCATGCACTTTTTGTCAGGAGCTGTTCTTGTCCCTGGAATCACTGAATTGACTGCCCTCAACTAAGAAGGGATGAATTAACCATTTTCCTAAGTAAAATCCCAGGTTTTAAATGTTGACTGTTTTTCATGTTGACATTGGTGTGTGCACATTTACTCACGCCTGAGTTCATTTCTCTGTGAGTCTCAGCATCCTAGGCAAATGCTCATTTGAGTCATTGCAGGCTTGTAACTTCCACTATATCACATAGGTATGGCTACAGTGTGTATACCTTCTAGCTTCTTTCAGGAAACCTTGGGTCATGATTTTGGAGCAACTGCTATTTTTCCACTGCCAGTTGTCCACATTTAAGTCTCTGGGGAAGCCACCTTTATTTTTTCTTTATTGCTTTTCGAAGGAAAACTGATTGAAAGAGGAAGAGAGAACGTTAAATAGAAAAAAACAAAAGGAATGCTGCATCTGACATTTGAAAACTCTAAATTATTGAAACTTTGTACAGTATTTTGGGCCTGATTTTAATGATATATTGACTCTGACATTGAAAAATATACACTGTTGTCGCCACTTATTGCTCACGCTTAAAATACTAGACTTGTGTCCACAAAGAGGATATATTTAGTGTTCTTGAAAAGCTATACTCTATTTTTAAACCCATGGTTTTTCAGAAGATAATACCTTTCATAAAATTCTATCAGGTTGTAAAGCTTTTAGGGCAGCAATAGTATAGTTTGTCTAATTGTATAAAATTGGTTCTTACAGCTTTTAGTTATGTATATGCCAAGTGTCTTTTATTTTATTTTTTTAAGCTTTTATTTTACTTTTAACTTTTACAGAGTTTTATTGTTTATAGATATGTATGTTCCCAGATTAGTGCCAAGTGTCTTTTAAAGCCAGTTTTAGAATTGCATAGTCCAGCTTTATTTATATCCTTGTAGAATCCAAGTAAAATTATATCTAATTCATCTATTCTCAGTAGGTAAATAGGTGTGGCTCATTATGCCATTTTTAAAAATAAAAGGAATTAAAATCTTCTCTAGAGTTATTTTGCAGTCTTTGAAGTCCTTGGGCTTTTTATAACAGTCTGGAATGTCTATTTTAAGGATTTATTATAGTTGAAAACAAGTTTCTAAAATGTAATAGGTACTCTTTTTATGAAGAATGATGCATGCACTTTTTGTCAGGAGCTGTTCTTGTCCCTGGAATCACTGAATTGACTGCCCTCAACTAAGAAGGGATGAATTAACCATTTTCCTAAGTAAAATCCCAGGTTTTAAATGTTGACTGTTTTTCATGTTGACATTGGTGTGTGCACATTTACTCACGCCTGAGTTCATTTCTCTGTGAGTCTCAGCATCCTAGGCAAATGCTCATTTGAGTCATTGCAGGCTTGTAACTTCCACTATATCACATAGGTATGGCTACAGTGTGTATACCTTCTAGCTTCTTTCAGGAAACCTTGGGTCATGATTTTGGAGCAACTGCTATTTTTCCACTGCCAGTTGTCCACATTTAAGTCTCTGGGGAAGCCACCTTTATTTTTTCTTTATTGCTTTTCGAAGGAAAACTGATTGAAAGAGGAAGAGAGAACGTTAAATAGAAAAAAACAAAAGGAATGCTGCATCTGACATTTGAAAACTCTAAATTATTGAAACTTTGTACAGTATTTTGGGCCTGATTTTAATGATATATTGACTCTGACATTGAAAAATATACACTGTTGTCGCCACTTATTGCTCACGCTTAAAATACTAGACTTGTGTCCACAAAGAGGATATATTTAGTGTTCTTGAAAAGCTATACTCTATTTTTAAACCCATGGTTTTTCAGAAGATAATACCTTTCATAAAATTCTATCAGGTTGTAAAGCTTTTAGGGCAGCAATAGTATAGTTTGTCTAATTGTATAAAATTGGTTCTTACAGCTTTTAGTTATGTATATGCCAAGTGTCTTTTATTTTATTTTTTTAAGCTTTTATTTTACTTTTAACTTTTACAGAGTTTTATTGTTTATAGATATGTATGTTCCCAGATTAGTGCCAAGTGTCTTTTAAAGCCAGTTTTAGAATTGCATAGTCCAGCTTTATTTATATCCTTGTAGAATCCAAGTAAAATTATATCTAATTCATCTATTCTCAGTAGGTAAATAGGTGTGGCTCATTATGCCATTTTTAAAAATAAAAGGAATTAAAATCTTCTCTAGAGTTATTTTGCAGTCTTTGAAGTCCTTGGGCTTTTTATAACAGTCTGGAATGTCTATTTTAAGGATTTATTATAGTTGAAAACAAGTTTCTAAAATGTAATAGGTACTCTTAAAGGTATTTTATATACCGAAAGAATGAATACTCAAAAGAACCTGTGCTAAAAATAGCCATTATAGGGCCTCCCTAGTGGTCCAGTGGGTAGAGTCCGCCTTGCAGTGCAAGGGGCACCGGTTTGATTCCTGGCCCAGGAGGTTCCCACGTGCCGCGGAGCAGCTGTGGATCTGTGTGTCCAATTACGAGCCAGCTCTCTGGAGGGCGTGTGCCCAGAGCCCGTGCTCTGCAAGGAGAGAGCCCACTGCAATGTGAGGCCCACACAGGCCAAGGAATAAAGATGGATGAAAATAAATAAATAACCAAAGAAAAAAGAGGCCAAAATTAAAAAAAAAAATAGCTATTATAAATGAGTGAAAAGTGGCCTATGACTATTAGTACTGAAGTCTTTTTTGACTTAAGAGGAATATTTGTCTTTAAATGTCATTTGCAGAAAGACTGTGTATATATGGCAAAGCAGAAATGAGTAAGAATTTTAGGAAACCTCTATTTTCATAGTTAAAATTTAAAGCCTACAATCTTATTATAGATAGCTTATACAGTTAATATCAGAAGGCATGCTTTATTATGGTTAATGTCTATGGTTTCCTCTTCCACATTGAATTATGGTGGAAATGAGTTGACCATTTGTACAGAAAGCGATGGCTTTAAGGATTGAGAAGCATGGAGCTTCCTAGGTCAAGATGTTCGCTTCAGTGTATTGATAGTAGTGGTGCAGGGGAACCAAGATTCTCGTGTAGAGCTTGTAACCATCGTGGTTGAAAGCCATTCTCACTGTCAATGAGAAGATTTCTACTCCGAAAAAAACAGGAGACCAGTTGGCAATCTGAACTGTTTCCAATTCTTTGTCACAGGAAAGTTTTAACCTAAGTTAGGATTTTATATTAATAATGCTACTTGGTATTTTGCTTTTATACTTTTTCCTTAGTAAAGTTTAAGGATTTTATAAATCTTATTTAGTTACTACAGTATTCTTATGAATATGAAATATATTTGTCTCCACTTATTCAGTTATCCATTATTTATTGAGTCCCCTAATAATTGCCCAGACTCAAAGTAAGTGGCAGTCAGCAAAAGTTGGTTCCTGCTTTTACAAAGTTTATACTCTAAACAGATAATTAATACAGCTCACTACTGTGATTGTGTGAAATGTGAAGGATGAAAACTACAGGTTGTTAGAAGAACATAAGGAAACATTCAACCTAGTCTGGCTGTCTGGGCGGGCTTCTTGAAGAAATGAATTTCGAGTGAATTCTGAAGCATATTTGGCTTTATCACTAGCTTAAAGATATAAATCATTTCATAAGAACAGATGGGAACAGGTACTCCTCATACATCAAAAACTGTAAAACAAACTAGTAGTTAACAAGGTTTTTTCCAACTTTGGATATGAATCCCCTTAACTGAAATAACTATCTCCTATGCAACAAATACTTCGTTGGATCCCTGGAAGCAGGAAGCCAAGATTTGTTCTCCACATAAGCAAAAATTGAACAAAACAGCACACCAGGAGAACTAAGGGCATTCTAGAGTGATTTGTTTATCTTCATGTCATTTGCAGAAAGACTGTGTATATATGGCAAAGCAGAAATGAGTAAGAATTTTAGGAAACCTCTATTTTCATAGTTAAAATTTAAAGCCTACAATCTTATTATAGATAGCTTATACAGTTAATATCAGAAGGCATGCTTTATTATGGTTAATGTCTATGGTTTCCTCTTCCACATTGAATTATGGTGGAAATGAGTTGACCATTTGTACAGAAAGCGATGGCTTTAAGGATTGAGAAGCATGGAGCTTCCTAGGTCAAGATGTTCGCTTCAGTGTATTGATAGTAGTGGTGCAGGGGAACCAAGATTCTCGTAGAGCATGTAACCATCGTGGTTGAAAGCCATTCTCACTGTCAATGAGAAGATTTCTACTCCGAAAAAAACAGGAGACCAGTTGGCAATCTGAACTGTTTCCAATTCTTTGTCACAGGAAAGTTTTAACCTAAGTTAGGATTTTATATTAATAATGCTACTTGGTATTTTGCTTTTATACTTTTTCCTTAGTAAAGTTTAAGGATTTTATAAATCTTATTTAGTTACTACAGTATTCTTATGAATATGAAATATATTTGTCTCCACTTATTCAGTTATCCATTATTTATTGAGTCCCCTAATAATTGCCCAGACTCAAAGTAAGTGGCAGTCAGCAAAAGTTGGTTCCTGCTTTTACAAAGTTTATACTCTAAACAGATAATTAATACAGCTCACTACTGTGATTGTGTGAAATGTGAAGGATGAAAACTACAGGTTGTTAGAAGAACATAAGGAAACATTCAACCTAGTCTGGCTGTCTGGGGGGCTTCTTGAAGAAATGAATTTCGAGTGAATTCTGAAGCATATTTGGCTTTATCACTAGCTTAAAGATATAAATCATTTCATAAGAACAGATGGGAACAGGTACTCCTCATACATCAAAAACTGTAAAACAAACTAGTAGTTAACAAGGTTTTTTCCAACTTTGGATATGAATCCCCTTAACTGAAATAACTATCTCCTATGCAACAAATACTTCGTTGGATCCCTGGAAGCAGGAAGCCAAGATTTGTTCTCCACATAAGCAAAAATTGAACAAAACAGCACACCAGGAGAACTAAGGGCATTCTAGAGTGATTTGTTTATCTTCATGAGGGAATCCTAGAGAATTTTTTGGCTTCCTATACGTTGTTTAACAGTTTTTTTTTTTTTTTTTTTTACAGTTTGTCTTGTTTTGACATGAAAAATTGCACATTACTGCTCTTTCCTTCTCCAAGCTCTGCTCTGCCACCTAGTGGTTTAAGGAACTTTGCTGTAAATACTCTTATCAGAGTCCCCTCTCCATTCTTTCTTATCTGCTGCCTTGTCTTCCTTAATCTCTTTCTTAACCTCCATCTATCCTTTCCTTTCCTTTTTCTGTTTCTTCATAAAAACTTTGAAAACAGAACACATTTCTCATTAATGGCAGTGATCACATCTCATTAAGTTTTCTTCTTCATTTTTTTTTTAAGGATTTATTTATTTATTTATTTTGGGCGGGAGTCGGGTTGGGGAGGGAGGGGAGTGGGCGGGCCACTTCTATTGGTCTTCCATTTGTCTATTTTCATCCATCTTTGTTCTTTGGCTCCTGTGGGCCTCCCATCGCAGTGGCGTCTGTCGTTGCAGAGCACCGGCTCTGGGCACATGCGCTCCAGAGCTCCGGCTCGGTAATTGGACACATCAGTCCAGCCGCTCCGCGGCACGTGGGATCTTCCCAGGCCAGGGATCCAACCGGCGCCCCTTGCACTGCAAGGCGGTGTCCTTATCCACTGGACCACCAGGGGAAGCCCCTCATTAAGTTTTGATTCTCTAGCCTTTAACACAATGCCTCACACTTATCAGGTGCTCAGAAAATATTTTTTATTGAACTATGTGCATTAAAACAAACAAACAAAAAAACCAGTATATTTACATAATTTACTCAAGATCATGCACCTGGCCAAGAACTAACAGGATTCTCAAATATTCTGGCTGTGTATCTTTCCTGAAGATAACTTTGCTAAGAGATCTGGCAAGGGGTGGAATTGTAATCATCACTATGTAGAGTCTGTCTTTAAATCCTGACTTTTCTTCAGGCCACCACCACCACCTGCCATGACAGATGCTGAGGATTTGGAATACACTCATTTTGCAAACCAGCATAATTCCACACGTCACTACTCTAAGTCAGAGCCTTCTCATAAAGGTAAGAAAAATGTGTAATGGTCAGATTTAAGATCTCTTTTAATAATCCCCATGCTATGGTAGAAAAGCCAGATGCTGTCTTATAGGTCACTAGAAGGGAAAATTAGGTTATTCTTCCTCTGAGCAGATCATTATAGGATTCTTCATTTATTAAAAAAAAAAAAAAAATGATTAAAAGCAGAAAGCAGACACCCTAAATTGAATGCAAGACTTCCTGTGTGCAGTTAGTTGACCTTTGAACAACACAAGTTTGAACTGCACGAGAGTCTCTTTATGCATGGAGGTTTTCTTTCAGTAGTAAATACTGCAGTGCTATGCCATCCATGTTGGTTGAATCCGCAAATGCAGATACAGAGGGCCAACTATAAGTTATATGAGAATTTTCACCTGTGCAGAGGGTCAGCATCTCTTACCCCCACATGTTCAAGGGTCAGCTGTATTTGCATTTTCTCCAGGGAGAGTTCATAGGTTTTATCAGATTTTTAATGGGAGACTGTCCCCCCGTTTAGATCTACTGAACTTTTACTGTCCTGGCTCTTGTTTCCCACCTGCCTATGACTCTCTTAATTGGATTGAAATATACACATATATACACACAAACACATCCCACAGAAGAAGAATGGGGAAAAGAAAATAAGGAAAGAATAATGAGATCTAAGTTGGACCAGATCTTTAAAATGAAAGGAATAATCAGGTCTGTCTTCTCTACCACCCATAGGCATTGACCTATGTATATTTTTGTGACAGTTATAAAATGGGATAATGAAAATGTAGTTTCTCATATTAATTTGCTTATCTAAAAATGGGGGTGATTTTAGTGGTGTGAACATTGTCAGAATTATTTAAGTGAAATACATGAAGGTAACAGGCTCCACAAATACTGGATCTTACTATTGGATGTTTAAACTTGC
Source organism: Tragulus kanchil (assembly GCA_022376925.1). Lineage (NCBI taxonomy): Eukaryota > Metazoa > Chordata > Mammalia > Artiodactyla > Tragulidae > Tragulus > Tragulus kanchil. Next base: position 201,435,756 of record JAIOJX010000028.1, on the reverse strand, counting down.
CTCATAGCTCAGCTGGTAAAGAATCCCCCTGCAATGTGGGAGACCTCAGTTTAATCCCTAGCTTGGGAAGATCCCCTGGAGGAGGGCATGGAAACCCATGCCAGTGTTCTTGCCTGGAGAATCCACGTGCACAGACGAACCTGGTGGGCTGCACCGTCCACGGGGTTGGAAAAAGTCGGATGCAGTTGAGCGACTAAGCACAGCAGAGGGTGTTTAATTATTTTTTACAGTTTTTGAAGATTTCTGAGATGCTGTTTTCATTGTCCTTTCCCAAATCTAATGATTATCTTTCCAAACTTATCTTAATTTTCTTTTCTGCAGTGATTGCAAGATACCAATGTACAGGTGCCCAACTAAACTAATTAGAATTTCTGGGGACAGGTTTTGCCAGGCATTGTATTTTTTTAACAGTCTCTCCTATTATCCATCAGTTAAAAATAAAAACAATAAAATAAAAGGCTTTCCTCCTGCTCCCCTATCATTCTGCCATTCATCCAATGTTGAGAATAAGACAGAAAGATGAGATTAGTTGAATATTATCAAAACACCCCATACACTACAATTTGTATCAGTTGGGGACCTTTTAACCATCCCTTGTTTCTCATAGTTTTCTATCTCAAATTATATACAAGTATTACTTTTAGGAGGTGCCTTCCTGTCCTTGACATACATTTGATACATAATGCTAAAATAACACACTGAGTCAGAGTATAAATAGTTTCCTAGGTGTCTGCAGAGGATGGTCCCCGTTTAGATCTACTGAACTTTTACTGTCCTGGCTCTTGTTTCCCACCTGCCTATGACTCTCTTAATTGGATTGAAATATACACATATATACACACAAACACATCCCACAGAAGAAGAATGGGGAAAAGAAAATAAGGAAAGAATAATGAGATCTAAGTTGGACCAGATCTTTAAAATGAAAGGAATAATCAGGTCTGTCTTCTCTACCACCCATAGGCATTGACCTATGTATATTTTTGTGACAGTTATAAAATGGGATAATGAAAATGTAGTTTCTCATATTAATTTGCTTATCTAAAAATGGGGGTGATTTTAGTGGTGTGAACATTGTCAGAATTATTTAAGTGAAATACATGAAGGTAACAGGCTCCACAAATACTGGATCTTACTATTGGATGTTTAAACTTGCCTCATAGCTCAGCTGGTAAAGAATCCCCCTGCAATGTGGGAGACCTCAGTTTAATCCCTAGCTTGGGAAGATCCCCTGGAGGAGGGCATGGAAACCCATGCCAGTGTTCTTGCCTGGAGAATCCACGTGCACAGACGAACCTGGTGGGCTGCACCGTCCACGGGGTTGGAAAAAGTCGGATGCAGTTGAGCGACTAAGCACAGCAGAGGGTGTTTAATTATTTTTTACAGTTTTTGAAGATTTCTGAGATGCTGTTTTCATTGTCCTTTCCCAAATCTAATGATTATCTTTCCAAACTTATCTTAATTTTCTTTTCTGCAGTGATTGCAAGATACCAATGTACAGGTGCCCAACTAAACTAATTAGAATTTCTGGGGACAGGTTTTGCCAGGCATTGTATTTTTTTAACAGTCTCTCCCTATTATCCATCAGTTAAAAATAAAAACAATAAAATAAAAGGCTTTCCTCCTGCTCCCCTATCATTCTGCCATTCATCCAATGTTGAGAATAAGACAGAAAGATGAGATTAGTTGAATATTATCAAAACACCCCATACACTACAATTTGTATCAGTTGGGGACCTTTTAACCATCCCTTGTTTCTCATAGTTTTCTATCTCAAATTATATACAAGTATTACTTTTAGGAGGTGCCTTCCTGTCCTTGACATACATTTGATACATAATGCTAAAATAACACACTGATTCTGAGTATAAATAGTTTCCCTAGGTGTCTGCAGAGGATTGGTTCCAGGATTCCTGAGGATCTCAAAATCCCCAGATTTTTGAGCCCCTTATATAAAATGGCATAGTATTTGCATATGATGACATGCATCCTCCCCGAAACTTTAAATCATCTCTTGATTACTTATATCAATAATACATCAACGTAGTGTTAGTCACTCAGTCATGTCCAACTCTTTGTGACCCTTTGGAATTCTCCAGGCAAGAATACTGGACTGTGTTGGCATTTCCTTCTCCCAGGGATCTTTCCTACTCAGAGGCTGAACCAGTGTCTCCTGCATTGGAAGATTCTTTACCCTCTGAGCCACCAGGGAAGCCCTAATAATGCACAATACAATGTAATGCTACGTTAACACTTCCAAACATATAGCAAATTCAAGTTTTAGGTTTGGGAATTTTCTGGAATTTTTTTTTTCTGAATATTTTCAAGCTGTAGTGGATGGGGAACCTGCAGATAAGGAGAGCCAATTGTATTCTTATCAGCTTCCGAGGTGTACTAGTAGTAAAGAACTCACTTGCCCACACAGGAGACACAGGAAATGTAGATTCGTTCCCTGGGAAGATCCCCTGGAGAAGGAAATGGCAACCCACTCCAGTATACTTGCCTGGGAAATCCCATGGACAGAGGAGCCTGGCGGGCTACAACTCATGGTGCTCCTAAGAATTAGATGCTACTGAAGCGACTTAGTACGCAATTGTATTCTAATAACCAAGAACAAGCAAAACATGAACCACTTAAAATACATAGAAATATAGATGCATTTTTTTACCCAAGCAGGAAGAAAAACACAGTGACTCAGATTTTTCCTTAATAGTTTTTATTCTTGTTTCCTTCTCTCTCCAGGTTTCCATTATAAACCATAAAAACCTAGGAATCTGCCTTGAAAATGGACTCACTGTAGCAAAATTACTGGATGATACAGAACTCATTCCATGCTTATTTTTCTCCTCCTATATTTTGTATTCCTGAGATTTATCCTCAAGTGTTTTTTGGACCATAAATAATTTTCATTCATCTAAAATGTTTGGTTATTCCTGATCACTTGGGCAGTACAAGAAAATCTAGCTTCTGAATATTGACCACCTCTGTGCAGTGTATGCTTTGTGGGGTATCATATCAAAGAGCTCTAGAAAATGCCATCTTCATTAGATGTGGAGTATTGGTATTTAAGGAATAGGCTTTACTTAGCAGGTAGAATTTTGTGGAGATCATGATCAAAGTAAAACATAATGTTTCAGTGCAATGCAGAATAAAAGAATATAAGAAATAGCTTTTTTGGTGAATTAGTGTATGGTATGTTTTTGACAGAGATTTTTGCTTTTTTAACTGTTCAGGAAAAGAAAAATAATCACAATCGTAAAGTATTTTTAAAAACCTGAAACAGTTGAAATGCGTAACTGACTTATCCCGACTCTAGAGGTTTTAATGTATCCTTACACACCTTCCTGGGAAAATTGGCCTAGATGTCATTCACAGCTATGGTCTCTGCCTTTGTCTCAGTAGCAAGATTTTCTGAAGCCTCTGGGCATTGCAGTATTTTGGGCGGAAGATTTATTGGCTCAGATTTAATTCTAGGAAGTTTTAACTCAAGTCTGAAAATCAACTGAAAATGAAAAATTTTGTATTTCTTCTCTCATTTTACATTTACTTATAAAGCCAAGGGAAATAGAATTGGAAAGATGTTTATATAAGTGATGATGCCATGATTTTTCTCTGGCTGTAAGATTGACGTTTTCTTTATGCCTATAAAGCATAACAGCATTTGTTGGCAGCCTGGCAGATGCTCGAAAGTACTTTGTGTGTCTGTCAATAAGTAGACTAATTGGATATGAAGTTGATAAAGGGGTTATTCATCAAGTATTTGATCCTGCATGTTAGTTAATGACACACGGGCATTGGATTCCTTTTTGCCAGACCTAAACCCCTCTTCAGGAAATTTTTCTCCATCTTCTAATCTCATGGAAATGCTTCTTTTGCAATACCAGTTAGTTAACTTAAATATCTTCTTAGTTTTACTTTCTATTATTTTCCATTATATGAGTCTGATATTTTTGGCATTTTAGTGTGGTGTTTGTTTAGGGAAGCAATCTGTGAGTGGCTCAAGAAAAAGGTCGTTAATCTGTTCTTTTCCTGCTAGAAACTGCCTTCTGTTTGCTTTCTTTTTGAGATAGTCTTGCAAGTTGTGCAATATTCAAGAAGATTTTTGGACTAGTTTCTCAGAGTGGATATGGGTTCTTTTTGTTTTGAGGAATGTCTTCAGTTTCATGAAATTTTTAGATTGTATGAACAAAGGATACTTCGAGTAAAGGATACTTAAGAGTTGAGTTTTAGGAAAAATAATAATCTAGAAACAAAACCCTTCGGGTTGTTGTCATTTTGGAGAAATGGGAAAAGGAAAACAATGGGACATTGAATGTCCAGGATGAAATGAATGAGGAGGAAGAATCTTCATTTAAACAGCCAAGAGCAGACCAAGTGGCGATCCTAGCCTTAAATCAGATTCCAGAGGATGGTTTCAGTATCAAACGTTAGGCACTGTTGATTTATAGTAATGCTATAGATGTCATTCACAGCTATGGTCTCTGCCTTTGTCTCAGTAGCAAGATTTTCTGAAGCCTCTGGGCATTGCAGTATTTTGGCGGAAGATTTATTGGCTCAGATTTAATTCTAGGAAGTTTTAACTCAAGTCTGAAAATCAACTGAAAATGAAAAATTTTGTATTTCTTCTCTCATTTTACATTTACTTATAAAGCCAAGGGAAATAGAATTGGAAAGATGTTTATATAAGTGATGATGCCATGATTTTTCTCTGGCTGTAAGATTGACGTTTTCTTTATGCCTATAAAGCATAACAGCATTTGTTGGCAGCCTGGCAGATGCTCGAAAGTACTTTGTGTGTCTGTCAATAAGTAGACTAATTGGATATGAAGTTGATAAAGGGGTTATTCATCAAGTATTTGATCCTGCATGTTAGTTAATGACACACGGGCATTGGATTCCTTTTTGCCAGACCTAAACCCCTCTTCAGGAAATTTTTCTCCATCTTCTAATCTCATGGAAATGCTTCTTTTGCAATACCAGTTAGTTAACTTAAATATCTTCTTAGTTTTACTTTCTATTATTTTCCATTATATGAGTCTGATATTTTTGGCATTTTAGTGTGGTGTTTGTTTAGGGAAGCAATCTGTGAGTGGCTCAAGAAAAAGGTCGTTAATCTGTTCTTTTCCTGCTAGAAACTGCCTTCTGTTTGCTTTCTTTTTGAGATAGTCTTGCAAGTTGTGCAATATTCAAGAAGATTTTTGGACTAGTTTCTCAGAGTGGATATGGGTTCTTTTTGTTTTGAGGAATGTCTTCAGTTTCATGAAATTTTTAGATTGTATGAACAAAGGATACTTCGAGTAAAGGATACTTAAGAGTTGAGTTTTAGGAAAAATAATAATCTAGAAACAAAACCCTTCGGGTTGTTGTCATTTTGGAGAAATGGGAAAAGGAAAACAATGGGACATTGAATGTCCAGGATGAAATGAATGAGGAGGAAGAATCTTCATTTAAACAGCCAAGAGCAGACCAAGTGGCGATCCTAGCCTTAAATCAGATTCCAGAGGATGGTTTCAGTATCAAACGTTAGGCACTGTTGATTTATAGTAATGCTATATTTTCCTTTGTCTGCCCTGTGATTTTGCTTCATGTTTTTAAAAGTTTTTATGGTAGCTTTAAAGAAAAAAAAATAAAAACAATGTATTTTTATTTGAAAATCAGGCAAATGGACATCATTTGCCATATTTTTATTTTATAAATGTTTATTTTTCTATCTCATACAATGATCAGTTCTTTTCAAATTCTACATTTCTCTTGCCTCTCATGTAGTACTTAATGAAATCATATTTATTATTGTAAAATGCTTACTGGGTATATTTTACTCAAAAACTGTCTGGTCACTTCACACATAACCAGGATGTTAGTGTTTCAGCTGTGTTAGTGAGTGACCAGTGGTGGTATTTCCCTCGTGACGCACAATTCAGCATCTGTATTGAAAATTTGTTATTTTTTTTAAGGTTTTTTAAAAGATCAGAGTTTTAAAATATTTTAATTTAACTTAATTTAATTTTTGTAAAACAGACACTTTTTAAAGAGTATCAAAGTAATTATTTCCCTTTGAACATGGAGACACATCAATTAATTGAATTCCTCTTATTCAAGTCGTGTAATTGTTAATAACTGTTAATTCTGAGACTTTAGAAGCACCTGTGTTTGTACTCAGTTGTGTGTTCAATTCTTTGCGACTCCATGGACTGTAGTCTGCCCAGCCCCCTCCATGGACTTTTCCAGGCTGGAATACTGGAGTGGGTTGCCATTTCTTACTCCAAGGGATCTTTCCAACCCAACGATTGAACCCGGGTCTTCTACAAAGTGCAAGCGGCTTCTTTACCACTGTGCCACCTGGGAAGCCCCACATAGAGGCAAGTAGCAATGTTAAGGAACAGCCAAACGTCTTCACTGTGTTCTCTGCTTTCCACTGTGTCATTTTTATATAGATATGGAAGCATTTATTTTATTCCTTCTCTTACAGCTGGAACACATGCAGTTTAGTTTTTAGATCCACAATATATTATGCTTTAACGCTGTGACATACAGTAACCCTTCTGGCCTTGGAAAATCTTTGTTTCCATACCTCTGTTCTCCAGACCAAGTGGCGATCCTAGCCTTAAATCAGATTCCAGAGGATGGTTTCAGTATCAAACGTTAGGCACTGTTGATTTATAGTAATGCTATATTTTCCTTTGTCTGCCCTGTGATTTTGCTTCATGTTTTTAAAAGTTTTTATGGTAGCTTTAAAGAAAAAAAAATAAAAACAATGTATTTTTATTTGAAAATCAGGCAAATGGACATCATTTGCCATATTTTTATTTTATAAATGTTTATTTTTCTATCTCATACAATGATCAGTTCTTTTCAAATTCTACATTTCTCTTGCCTCTCATGTAGTACTTAATGAAATCATATTTATTATTGTAAAATGCTTACTGGGTATATTTTACTCAAAAACTGTCTGGTCACTTCACACATAACCAGGATGTTAGTGTTTCAGCTGTGTTAGTGAGTGACCAGTGGTGGTATTTCCCTCGTGACGCACAATTCAGCATCTGTATTGAAAATTTGTTATTTTTTTTAAGGTTTTTTAAAAGATCAGAGTTTTAAAATATTTTAATTTAACTTAATTTAATTTTTGTAAAACAGACACTTTTTAAAGAGTATCAAAGTAATTATTTCCCTTTGAACATGGAGACACATCAATTAATTGAATTCCTCTTATTCAAGTCGTGTAATTGTTAATAACTGTTAATTCTGAGACTTTAGAAGCACCTGTGTTTGTACTCAGTTGTGTGTTCAATTCTTTGCGACTCCATGGACTGTAGTCTGCCCAGCCCCCTCCATGGACTTTTCCAGGCTGGAATACTGGAGTGGGTTGCCATTTCTTACTCCAAGGGATCTTTCCAACCCAACGATTGAACCCGGGTCTTCTACAAAGTGCAAGCGGCTTCTTTACCACTGTGCCACCTGGGAAGCCCCACATAGAGGCAAGTAGCAATGTTAAGGAACAGCCAAACGTCTTCACTGTGTTCTCTGCTTTCCACTGTGTCATTTTTATATAGATATGGAAGCATTTATTTTATTCCTTCTCTTACAGCTGGAACACATGCAGTTTAGTTTTTAGATCCACAATATATTATGCTTTAACGCTGTGACATACAGTAACCCTTCTGGCCTTGGAAAATCTTTGTTTCCATACCTCTGTTCTCCTGGGGGCTGGACCCCATTAACATCAGTATCACCAAATGAGCACAGTGTGTTGTGGAGCCTTGTGATAAGGCTTCTCAACATGGGTACCCCATCGCCCCAGCCTCACTTTTTGTAAGTCATCACCTGGAAGCAAGATTAAAAAAGGGTCAGATTAAATGTTCTGAGTTGAAAAAAAAAAAATGTGACTCTCTTGTCAAATTGTTATTAGACATAATTTTAGTGGGAGACTGGATGGTGCTTCAGATTTTTCTAAGGTGACTTTGCATACAGTGACTGTTTCTCAAGTGACTGTACAACCACCCGTCGCAGACAAACTAGAGAAAAGAGTACACCGGCGTTTGATCCGAGAGAAGTATCTGAATTAGAAAAGATACAGGTAGATGCTCCCAAGAGGAAACACTTTCTGGAAGAGCTGTGGCCACTTGGATCTAGGTCAACATATTCCAAAACACACGACCCTGGACCTTGTGTTCCAGTGAACTCACTCGAGAAAATTAGGGACCAAACCTGTTTTCCCCTTTCCTTCTCTACCGTGGCCTGCAGCAGAACCGGATGATGCATAAATACATTGCTGGCTCTGTCCATACCTTTTGTACAATGTTGGGACTTTCCAGTATAAAACTAATAATGTTTCACTGATAATTGTTTTTTCTTCAGTGCTGTCAGATATTCTCTGAATTTTGTCTTAGGCCTAACTGTTTATTGGAGACCCCTGGTATAATATTGGTGCATTCAGTTTACCACATAAGTGGGTAACACTTTGGGGCCTTGATTTCTAATGAGTTTTGTCTTTGTATAAAAATCATGCTGGGGGAGAACAAAGACTATTCATTTATTCCGTGTGACTTTCTTAAAAGATAACTGTGGGGATTGGCTGTAATATCTTCAGCCTAATAAAGGCACGAGACCCCAGCGTAAGCAACTTTCTGAAGAACTGAGAACAAAACAGAACTTGCACTCAAAGGCTTGTTTTCCCTTTTGTTTGTGTTGAGGACATTAAGGTAGAAAGGGAACCTTTGGGTAGATTTCACTGTTACATAGTCTGTTGTAGTCTGATAGCATAAGCTTTTTAGAAACAATCATAAAAACCCCTGCTGTTTAAGCAAAAAAAGAAAAAACCCAAAACTGATTTTTAAAGTATTTTGTCTATTGCTTTACTGCTCAGAGTTAGAGAAGTGGTTACATAAAATGATGCCGTTTCCCTCCTATCCAGTGGTGCCTGTGAGTCTTAAAGCCATAACTGCTGGTCTTCCTGGTGATGGGATCTTTTGTCTCCTTGTCCATCATAGGTCATCTGGGCAGGGAATAGCACGCCAGAGACTGCCCGGCTAGGACATTGCAGGACGTAGTGACACCCAGGCTTCTCTGGGAAAAGTCTGTTTTATCCTGGATGATACATAAGATTATGATCAAAGGGAAGAGCTGAGGCTACTGTTGTTTCTGCCATTTAACTTTCATTAGAAATGCTGGATGTATTTCTAGAGAAGTCAAGAAGGAAAGGGTAAAGAAGGAAACCCTCACTTCCACAGAGTCGCTTCTCTTATGATACTTACACCAGCATCATCTGTGAGGAGCAGTACTGCCTTATGGTAGTTTGATTTCGACCAGGGTCAGTGTCCTGTATTTCCAATATGTGAGGCCTGCAGCAGAACCGGATGATGCATAAATACATTGCTGGCTCTGTCCATACCTTTTGTACAATGTTGGGACTTTCCAGTATAAAACTAATAATGTTTCACTGATAATTGTTTTTTCTTCAGTGCTGTCAGATATTCTCTGAATTTTGTCTTAGGCCTAACTGTTTATTGGAGACCCCTGGTATAATATTGGTGCATTCAGTTTACCACATAAGTGGGTAACACTTTGGGGCCTTGATTTCTAATGAGTTTTGTCTTTGTATAAAAATCATGCTGGGGGAGAACAAAGACTATTCATTTATTCCGTGTGACTTTCTTAAAAGATAACTGTGGGGATTGGCTGTAATATCTTCAGCCTAATAAAGGCACGAGACCCCAGCGTAAGCAACTTTCTGAAGAACTGAGAACAAAACAGAACTTGCACTCAAAGGCTTGTTTTCCCTTTTGTTTGTGTTGAGGACATTAAGGTAGAAAGGGAACCTTTGGGTAGATTTCACTGTTACATAGTCTGTTGTAGTCTGATAGCATAAGCTTTTTAGAAACAATCATAAAAACCCCTGCTGTTTAAGCAAAAAAAGAAAAAACCCAAAACTGATTTTTAAAGTATTTTGTCTATTGCTTTACTGCTCAGAGTTAGAGAAGTGGTTACATAAAATGATGCCGTTTTCCCTCCTATCCAGTGGTGCCTGTGAGTCTTAAAGCCATAACTGCTGGTCTTCCTGGTGATGGGATCTTTTGTCTCCTTGTCCATCATAGGTCATCTGGGCAGGGAATAGCACGCCAGAGACTGCCCGGCTAGGACATTGCAGGACGTAGTGACACCCAGGCTTCTCTGGGAAAAGTCTGTTTTATCCTGGATGATACATAAGATTATGATCAAAGGGAAGAGCTGAGGCTACTGTTGTTTCTGCCATTTAACTTTCATTAGAAATGCTGGATGTATTTCTAGAGAAGTCAAGAAGGAAAGGGTAAAGAAGGAAACCCTCACTTCCACAGAGTCGCTTCTCTTATGATACTTACACCAGCATCATCTGTGAGGAGCAGTACTGCCTTATGGTAGTTTGATTTCGACCAGGGTCAGTGTCCTGTATTTCCAATATGTGAGTGACTTTTCACAGATGAGCCCCAGATATCCTCATCATGAGAGGCTTAGCACCTCTTGCCATGGAGCTTTGCGTGCTGCACACACGGATGGGTGTGTCGTTTCACTTCAGGTTGCCTCTCCATCTGTGAATGAGCAGTGGCGTGGCCAAGAGGGCTGGTGGTCGGGGAGAGAGAATGTTCTGACCAGATTCTTTAGGTGCTCACTTCCTGAATAGTTGAGGGTTGACTGTCCTTCTCTCCTATGGTGACTGTGCAGAAGATATTTCTAGAGTTTCTGTTCTGCAGTGAAGTCAGTTGTTACTGTTTTGTAAGAATTTCGCCAACACTCTTGGGTATTGAAATGTGTACATTAACAAAAAAAGTAAAAGGGAAAAAAACTGAACGAAACAGAGATACTTACTCAAATGGGAGATTTGTTGATGTGAAAAGTATTTTATTACTTTTAAGAGAAAATCAGAAAAACTCTTGCTATGAAAGGGAAAACACCAGTGTTTTTTTTTTTAGGTTGTTTCAAAATGCCACAGAATAACACCGTCATCTAAGTGATCATGTTGATTTGTGGAAATGTCTGGTCCTAAAGATCACTCTTTCTGCCCTTAAATATTTGTGAACACTGCCTAGAAATGTGTCCCTCATAGCTTTACATGTTTTTGGGTATTCTCAGAAAACTAGAAAATGTTTCTCTCATTTTTGAGTAACTTCATAGCCTAAGACGCCAGCACTGTGCTGATTTCAGTATTACAGATGCGGACAGAATTAATTGTGTAACTTAGTGCCCCATGAGTCATTGCTGAGGTTCACATAGAAAGGAAGAATCAAAGAAAGGATCTAGGGCTTCCCTGGTGGTCCAGTGGGTAAGGACACCACCTTGCAGTGCAAGGGGCGCCGGTTTGATCCCTGGCCTGGGAAGATCCCACGTAGGCGCGGACTTTGATACCAGAGCTGAGGCTACTGTTGTTTCTGCCATTTAACTTTCATTAGAAATGCTGGATGTATTTCTAGAAGTCAAGAAGGAAAGGGTAAAGAAGGAAACCCTCACTTCCACAGAGTCGCTTCTCTTATGATACTTACACCAGCATCATCTGTGAGGAGCAGTACTGCCTTATGGTAGTTTGATTTCGACCAGGGTCAGTGTCCTGTATTTCCAATATGTGAGTGACTTTTCACAGATGAGCCCCAGATATCCTCATCATGAGAGGCTTAGCACCTCTTGCCATGGAGCTTTGCGTGCTGCACACACGGATGGGTGTGTCGTTTCACTTCAGGTTGCCTCTCCATCTGTGAATGAGCAGTGGCGTGGCCAAGAGGGCTGGTGGTCGGGGAGAGAGAATGTTCTGACCAGATTCTTTAGGTGCTCACTTCCTGAATAGTTGAGGGTTGACTGTCCTTCTCTCCTATGGTGACTGTGCAGAAGATATTTCTAGAGTTTCTGTTCTGCAGTGAAGTCAGTTGTTACTGTTTTGTAAGAATTTCGCCAACACTCTTGGGTATTGAAATGTGTACATTAACAAAAAAAGTAAAAGGGAAAAAAACTGAACGAAACAGAGATACTTACTCAAATGGGAGATTTGTTGATGTGAAAAGTATTTTATTACTTTTAAGAGAAAATCAGAAAAACTCTTGCTATGAAAGGGAAAACACCAGTGTTTTTTTTTTTAGGTTGTTTCAAAATGCCACAGAATAACACCGTCATCTAAGTGATCATGTTGATTTGTGGAAATGTCTGGTCCTAAAGATCACTCTTTCTGCCCTTAAATATTTGTGAACACTGCCTAGAAATGTGTCCCTCATAGCTTTACATGTTTTTGGGTATTCTCAGAAAACTAGAAAATGTTTCTCTCATTTTTGAGTAACTTCATAGCCTAAGACGCCAGCACTGTGCTGATTTCAGTATTACAGATGCGGACAGAATTAATTGTGTAACTTAGTGCCCCATGAGTCATTGCTGAGGTTCACATAGAAAGGAAGAATCAAAGAAAGGATCTAGGGCTTCCCTGGTGGTCCAGTGGGTAAGGACACCACCTTGCAGTGCAAGGGGCGCCGGTTTGATCCCTGGCCTGGGAAGATCCCACGTGCCACGGAGCGGCTGGACTGATGTGTCCAATTACTGAGCCGGAGCTCTGGAGCGCATGCGCCCAGAGCTGGTGCTCTGCGACAACAGAGGCCACTGCGATGGGAGGCCCATACGGGCCAAAGAGCAAAGATGGATGAAAGTGGAGAAATGAAGGAGCAATAGAGGTGGCCCGCCTGCTCCCCTCCCTCCCCACCCCGCCTCCCCAGAATAAATAAATAAATAAATCTTTAAAAAAAAAAAAAAGAATCAAAGGATCTAAGTAACATTTCCTTCACAAAAGTGCAAGGATTAAGGACAGCAAAGACAGTTGAGGGAATATACAGTTACACATCATATGCTTGGAGAAGCTTTTGTTGCACTGAGTTTCTGACCATAATTGCTAAAATAGTTAATAGCTGGCAAATATAATGAGAAGGTTTTTGATGTCAGAATTTTTAAAATTTCTTACAGAATTAGGCTCTGGAAAATCTCTGCAGGCTGTAACTTCATCTTTGCCATCAATTGCAAGCCAAATGCCCTTTCTCAAATACAGCTGTATTTTTCACCTGCCTCTTAAAGGTGACTGGTTCATGAAGTATTTTGAGATGATAGCGTATAAAAATGATGTGGCAAAGTGAGAATTCTCTGTAATGTGGTTTTCCTTAAGAAGAATCCATCCCAGCACACTGTTGTATTTTGAAAGGTGCTGAATTATAAAGTACAGGAGTTTGTTCGTATAAATCAGGTTGCTCAGGAAACTTGAGGTGTGCCATCGTTTGTCTCACAATTTGGAAAAGTACTCTCTGAGAGAGATACTACTAAACTGCCCAGTGCCCAGAAGGTTTTGGATGCTTTGGTAAGAAGCCCTTTGACAAATATGGAAACAAGTGAGTGTTTCTCTCATTTTGAGTAACTTCATAGCCTAAGACGCCAGCACTGTGCTGATTTCAGTATTACAGATGCGGACAGAATTAATTGTGTAACTTAGTGCCCCATGAGTCATTGCTGAGGTTCACATAGAAAGGAAGAATCAAAGAAAGGATCTAGGGCTTCCCTGGTGGTCCAGTGGGTAAGGACACCACCTTGCAGTGCAAGGGGCGCCGGTTTGATCCCTGGCCTGGGAAGATCCCACGTGCCACGGAGCGGCTGGACTGATGTGTCCAATTACTGAGCCGGAGCTCTGGAGCGCATGCGCCCAGAGCTGGTGCTCTGCGACAACAGAGGCCACTGCGATGGGAGGCCCATACGGGCCAAAGAGCAAAGATGGATGAAAGTGGAGAAATGAAGGAGCAATAGAGGTGGCCCGCCTGCTCCCCTCCCTCCCCACCCCGCCTCCCCAGAATAAATAAATAAATAAATCTTTAAAAAAAAAAAAAAGAATCAAAGGATCTAAGTAACATTTCCTTCACAAAAGTGCAAGGATTAAGGACAGCAAAGACAGTTGAGGGAATATACAGTTACACATCATATGCTTGGAGAAGCTTTTGTTGCACTGAGTTTCTGACCATAATTGCTAAAATAGTTAATAGCTGGCAAATATAATGAGAAGGTTTTGATGTCAGAATTTTTAAAATTTCTTACAGAATTAGGCTCTGGAAAATCTCTGCAGGCTGTAACTTCATCTTTGCCATCAATTGCAAGCCAAATGCCCTTTCTCAAATACAGCTGTATTTTTCACCTGCCTCTTAAAGGTGACTGGTTCATGAAGTATTTTGAGATGATAGCGTATAAAAATGATGTGGCAAAGTGAGAATTCTCTGTAATGTGGTTTTCCTTAAGAAGAATCCATCCCAGCACACTGTTGTATTTTGAAAGGTGCTGAATTATAAAGTACAGGAGTTTGTTCGTATAAATCAGGTTGCTCAGGAAACTTGAGGTGTGCCATCGTTTGTCTCACAATTTGGAAAAGTACTCTCTTGAGAGAGATACTACTAAACTGCCCAGTGCCCAGAAGGTTTTTGGATGCTTTGGTAAGAAGCCCTTTGACATTTGGAATGTGGATGGTAAAAAACAAGTGAGCTGTTATCCCAAGCGCTCTTCAGATTGTAGCCAAGCCCCAGGGGAAAGGCAGCTTTGAAATAGTCACTTCATGGACCTGAACAGAACCTTCATGGATTACGGGTTGCCTGCCTGCATTCAGAAAACCAGGAGGCCACCTCAGATCACTTGCCTGTCCAGAGATGAACGAAACTGTGAGACTGGGTGCCTTAAAGGCGACTGATGTTGGGGACTGGCAGGTATGTGTGCTCCCTCCTGGACGAGGCTGATGGAAACAGACTTGCCGCTCACCTTCATACAGCACCCACTCCTGCTCGCGACCTCGCTGGGCAAAGTGAGACGTGGTGCTGGAGACATGCTTGTGTCGGGCAGCCGAGGCAGTGGTGTCTCCAGGACTCAACCTCCCTTCAGCGCCAGTTACACATCTCCATCCTCTCATCTATGCAAGCTTGAGTCTCAGCGGTTTCGTTTTTACACCTTGCACCCCATCTGATTCTTTCAACATCAGGTTTAACATTGACCTTATGAATCATTTTTAAACCAAAGTATTATATAAGTCTGTGTGCTCGATTTCCTGAATGGTGGGAGGCAAACACCAGCCTTGTCCTTCTCTCTTAATAAAGTCATGCATCTGTTATGTCAGTGGCGTCTGTCTCGTTTTCTTCACAGAATTAAAGAACTCGTTGAATGACAGCTGACTGGTGACTGTAACCATGTATAACACTCTACAGATGCCTGTTACTTCAAAATTCTCAACAAGCATCCTCAAGTCTAAATCCATTAAATAAATGCCTTTGTTCTGTGTGTGGTCATTGATGGCTTGGTTGATGTAGCTGAGAGGGAAACAGGTGAGTGGATGTTCACACAATAATCCGAAGTTTGGTTCCTTAAGAAGAGTCCATCCCAGCACACTGTTGTATTTTGAAAGGTGCTGAATTATAAAGTACAGGAGTTTGTTCGTATAAATCAGGTTGCTCAGGAAACTTGAGGTGTGCCATCGTTTGTCTCACAATTTGGAAAAGTACTCTCTTGAGAGAGATACTACTAAACTGCCCAGTGCCCAGAAGGTTTTTGGATGCTTTGGTAAGAAGCCCTTTGACATTTGGAATGTGGATGGTAAAAAACAAGTGAGCTGTTATCCCAAGCGCTCTTCAGATTGTAGCCAAGCCCCAGGGGAAAGGCAGCTTTGAAATAGTCACTTCATGGACCTGAACAGAACCTTCATGGATTACGGGTTGCCTGCCTGCATTCAGAAAACCAGGAGGCCACCTCAGATCACTTGCCTGTCCAGAGATGAACGAAACTGTGAGACTGGGTGCCTTAAAGGCGACTGATGTTGGGGACTGGCAGGTATGTGTGCTCCCTCCTGGACGAGGCTGATGGAAACAGACTTGCCGCTCACCTTCATACAGCACCCACTCCTGCTCGCGACCTCGCTGGGCAAAGTGAGACGTGGTGCTGGAGACATGCTTGTGTCGGGCAGCCGAGGCAGTGGTGTCTCCAGGACTCAACCTCCCTTCAGCGCCAGTTACACATCTCCATCCTCTCATCTATGCAAGCTTGAGTCTCAGCGGTTTCGTTTTTACACCTTGCACCCCATCTGATTCTTTCAACATCAGGTTTAACATTGACCTTATGAATCATTTTTAAACCAAAGTATTATATAAGTCTGTGTGCTCGATTTCCTGAATGGTGGGAGGCAAACACCAGCCTTGTCCTTCTCTCTTAATAAAGTCATGCATCTGTTATGTCAGTGGCGTCTGTCTCGTTTTCTTCACAGAATTAAAGAACTCGTTGAATGACAGCTGACTGGTGACTGTAACCATGTATAACACTCTACAGATGCCTGTTACTTCAAAATTCTCAACAAGCATCCTCAAGTCTAAATCCATTAAATAAATGCCTTTGTTCTGTGTGTGGTCATTGATGGCTTGGTTGATGTAGCTGAGAGGGAAACAGGTGAGTGGATGTTCACACAATAATCCGAATGACTACACTCCATGAGGCCCCAAACTGAGTCTACACCACACACTCACTCCATGGATGTTGAAAATAGACATTGACAATAGCTACCATTTGTTTGACATTTTACATCTATGAGGTATGTTTCTTTAATTTTATAAACTAGCCATGGTGTGGAAACTGATTCTGCAGAAATTCAGCAGGTTACTTAAAAATAAGACACTGTTTTAAGATGATTAAACTGATTTTTGGACCAGACCCTAGACCTCACTTTCTTCTTTGAGAGATGTTAGAGGGGACCAAGTGATCTCTATTATGTATCTGTACTACTGTGAAAATGCAGTAAGGAAATCCAATCCGAAATTGGACTTGGGAAGCCACACGGTGAGGGTTCTAACACGTACCACACATTGCCGCTTGTGTAGTTAGCAGGAAGAAGGAAGATTTCCTCTCTCACTTGGCAACACCAAGCTGCCCTGGTCTTCAGCCAATGAGAAGCCACTACCACTTTGAAATCTCATTCTCCTCTAACAAACTTTTGTTGAAAACAGCCCTTCGCCTTAGTTCTCCTGAAGAAGCATATGTTTCAGCATAGTTTGCTTGTCCCAAATTGCAGGTAGGTCCTTACCCCAAATACACTCATTTTTGCTTAAGTAAAGATTGCTCTTTGCTCTGTTTAAGGTTGGCACTGTGTTTCGCTGTCGGACACCTAAGGAGCACTGGTGATGAGCAGACGGTATTTTTTTAGTTAAAGATGTTTGGCTTGTTGATTCAGTCTTCAGCTTCTAGGAGAAAGGGTGAATATTGCCATGGATAAAGGTCTGCACACCTGGATGTCAATTCAAAAATTAAACATGTAATTAAGGCAGCTTCCTTTAATCTGTGGCAGGAGGTACCCAACATACTTGGGTGGGTTTTGTGCATGCAGGTGGGCCTTGTGTGTATGGCTAAGTCTGAGTGTCGTGGGATGTGCAGACGTACCACATGAGAAACCCCTTCTTAAAGGCAGCCACGAGAACCTTAGCCTCCTTCTACACTCTAAATTTGGAGACAACTCCTGAGAGGGCTCTGAGGTACTCCATGTCATAGAGGAGGGATTTGAAGAAATCTCACCCCCACATCAAGGGGCAGAACGATCCTGTGTTTTCTCCTCGCTGTATTTGAGTCAGATGCTTAAACAACGATGCACTGAGCACTGCAGCAAAGCCGTAACGAAATCAACGGCAGGAGTAAGGAGACCTGATCCTGGTCCAGGCTTTGCTGTAAACTTGACTCAGGACCCCCGGACACCACTTCATCTTTCTGCTGGTAAGCTTGTTGCAGTGAGAATTGATAATCTATAAGCACTTCTTTAGTCCTCACGTTCTAGGATCCTGGCTGTCAAGGTATGTGGGATTCCTTTAAGATGCCCCAGGAAGAAAAGGGCCTCATGCACCCCTGGGGGCCTGGAAAATCACATACTCTCCCTAGACATTCATTTGAAAGGCCTTGTTTCTGACTTTTTTAACATTTTTTTTTTTTTGCTTATTTTTGACAAATTATATATATTTCAGGGGTACATTGATGTTTGGACATATGTATACACTGTGAAATGATTATCACAATGTAGCATATCCATCACCTCTCGTAGTTACCTGTGTGTGGGGGTGTGGCAAGAACACCTGGGATCTACTCTCCAAACAAAACTCAGTATGGAGGTTCTTTAACAATTTTTAAATAGAGCAACTGTTGTCGTTCAGTCGCTAAGTTGTGTCTGAGTCTTTGTGACCCCATAGACTACAGCATGCTAGGCTCCCAGTTCTTCACTATCTCCCAGAGTTTGCTCAGAATCATGTCCATTGAGTCAGTGATGGTATCTAATCATCTCATTCTCTGCCCACTTCTCCTTTTGCCCTGAGGCTTTCCCAGCATCAGGGTCTTTTGCAGTGATTCAGCTTTTTTCATCAGGTAACCAAAGTATTGCAGCTTCAGTTTCAACAACAGTCCTTCCAATGAATATTCAGGGTTGATTTTCTTTAGGATGGACTGGTTTGATCTCCTTGTTGTTCAAGAGACTCTCAAGAGTCTTCTCCAGCACCACAGTTTAAAAGCACCAGTTCTCTGGTGCTCAGTCTTCTTTATGGTCCAACTCTCACATCCGTATATGGCTGCTAGAAAAAACATAACTTTGACCATACGGACTGTTATTGGCAAGATTCTTGCAAAATGACAAGGAGGGAACCTTAGCCTCCTTCTACACTCTAAATTTGGAGACAACTCCTGAGAGGGCTCTGAGGTACTCCATGTCATAGAGGAGGGATTTGAAGAAATCTCACCCCCACATCAAGGGGCAGAACGATCCTGTGTTTTCTCCTCGCTGTATTTGAGTCAGATGCTTAAACAACGATGCACTGAGCACTGCAGCAAAGCCGTAACGAAATCAACGGCAGGAGTAAGGAGACCTGATCCTGGTCCAGGCTTTGCTGTAAACTTGACTCAGGACCCCCGGACACCACTTCATCTTTCTGCTGGTAAGCTTGTTGCAGTGAGAATTGATAATCTATAAGCACTTCTTTAGTCCTCACGTTCTAGGATCCTGGCTGTCAAGGTATGTGGGATTCCTTTAAGATGCCCCAGGAAGAAAAGGGCCTCATGCACCCCTGGGGGCCTGGAAAATCACATACTCTCCCTAGACATTCATTTGAAAGGCCTTGTTTCTGACTTTTTTAACATTTTTTTTTTTTTGCTTATTTTTGACAAATTATATATATTTCAGGGGTACATTGATGTTTGGACATATGTATACACTGTGAAATGATTATCACAATGTAGCATATCCATCACCTCTCGTAGTTACCTGTGTGTGGGGGTGTGGCAAGAACACCTGGGATCTACTCTCCAAACAAAACTCAGTATGGAGGTTCTTTAACAATTTTTAAATAGAGCAACTGTTGTCGTTCAGTCGCTAAGTTGTGTCTGAGTCTTTGTGACCCCATAGACTACAGCATGCTAGGCTCCCAGTTCTTCACTATCTCCCAGAGTTTGCTCAGAATCATGTCCATTGAGTCAGTGATGGTATCTAATCATCTCATTCTCTGCCCACTTCTCCTTTTGCCCTGAGGCTTTCCCAGCATCAGGGTCTTTTGCAGTGATTCAGCTTTTTTCATCAGGTGGCCAAAGTATTGGAGCTTCAGCTTCAGCATCAGACCTTCCAATAAATATTCAGGGTTGATTTTCTTTAGGATTGACTGGTTTGATCTCCTTGCTGTCCAAGGGACTCTCAGAGTCTTCTCCAGCACCACAGTTTAAAAGCATCAGTTCTTTGGCGCTCAGCCTTCTTTATGGTCCAAATCTCACATCCGTATATGGCTGCTAGAAAAAAC
Organism: Tragulus kanchil; assembly: GCA_022376925.1. Classification (NCBI taxonomy): domain Eukaryota; kingdom Metazoa; phylum Chordata; class Mammalia; order Artiodactyla; family Tragulidae; genus Tragulus; species Tragulus kanchil. The sequence continues at coordinate 201,415,939 of JAIOJX010000028.1, read as the reverse complement.
ATAACTTTGACCATACGGACTGTTATTGGCAAAGTGATGTCTCTGCATTTTAATATGCTGTCTGTGTTTGTCAATGTTTAGTAAGCTGTCAAAGAATTAAAAGGTTGTGTCAAAATATCTCCAATCAGCCGAAGATAGGATAATTTATGTCAATAAGGATAATAACTGAAATGGATAGAAACATAACAAATATATTTAAATATATGTATTTAAAATGATTTTTATCCACTTAAAATGACCTGTACTGACTACCTTGTGTCAGATGCTGTGGTGGTGGTTGTTTAGCCACTAAGTCGTGCCCAACTCTTTTGCAATCCCATGAACTGTAACCTGCCAGGCTCCTCACATGCTGTGGACCAACTCATTATTTTGAAAACTGGTAAGTAAGGGGAATTTAATCAAGGATTTATCCCGCTTTTTTTTTTTTTTTTAAATAAGGTCTGTACCCTATTGTTGAATAAATGAACAGTTGATTATGATAAATTTTCCTTTATAGAACATTTAAAGTAATAGTCAAATTTTAAAAATGAGAAAATGGGGGCTTCCCTGGTAAGTCAGTGGTGAAGAGTTCGCCTGCCAATGCAGGAGACACGAGTTCGATCCCTGTTCTGGGAAGATCCCATGTGCTGCAGAGCAACTAAGCCTGTGAGCCACAACTATTGAGCCTGTGCTCTAGAGCCTGGGAGCCACAACTGTTGGGCCCATGTGCCCTAGAGCCTGAGGTCCACAATAGCGGAGTCACTGTAACAAGGAACCTGCTCGCCTCCATTGAGTCAGTGATGGTATCTAATCATCTCATTCTCTGCCCACTTCTCCTTTTGCCCTGAGGCTTTCCCAGCATCAGGGTCTTTTGCAGTGATTCAGCTTTTTTCATCAGGTGGCCAAAGTATTGGAGCTTCAGCTTCAGCATCAGACCTTCCAATAAATATTCAGGGTTGATTTTCTTTAGGATTGACTGGTTTGATCTCCTTGCTGTCCAAGGGACTCTCAGAGTCTTCTCCAGCACCACAGTTTAAAAGCATCAGTTCTTTGGCGCTCAGCCTTCTTTATGGTCCAAATCTCACATCCGTATATGGCTGCTAGAAAAAACATAACTTTGACCATACGGACTGTTATTGGCAAAGTGATGTCTCTGCATTTTAATATGCTGTCTGTGTTTGTCAATGTTTAGTAAGCTGTCAAAGAATTAAAAGGTTGTGTCAAAATATCTCCAATCAGCCGAAGATAGGATAATTTATGTCAATAAGGATAATAACTGAAATGGATAGAAACATAACAAATATATTTAAATATATGTATTTAAAATGATTTTATCCACTTAAAATGACCTGTACTGACTACCTTGTGTCAGATGCTGTGGTGGTGGTTGTTTAGCCACTAAGTCGTGCCCAACTCTTTTGCAATCCCATGAACTGTAACCTGCCAGGCTCCTCACATGCTGTGGACCAACTCATTATTTTGAAAACTGGTAAGTAAGGGGAATTTAATCAAGGATTTATCCCGCTTTTTTTTTTTTTTTTAAATAAGGTCTGTACCCTATTGTTGAATAAATGAACAGTTGATTATGATAAATTTTCCTTTATAGAACATTTAAAGTAATAGTCAAATTTTAAAAATGAGAAAATGGGGGCTTCCCTGGTAAGTCAGTGGTGAAGAGTTCGCCTGCCAATGCAGGAGACACGAGTTCGATCCCTGTTCTGGGAAGATCCCATGTGCTGCAGAGCAACTAAGCCTGTGAGCCACAACTATTGAGCCTGTGCTCTAGAGCCTGGGAGCCACAACTGTTGGGCCCATGTGCCCTAGAGCCTGAGTTCCACAATAGCGGGAGTCACTGTAACAAGGAACCTGCTCGCCTCCACTGGAGAGTGACCCCCACTTCCAGCAACTAGACAAGAGCCTTCAGCAGCAGTGAAACCCCAGAATAGCCAAAAATGAATACAATTTTTTGAACAATGACAGAATGATATTATAATCATTTTGCACCCCTCAAAAGAATTATTAGATCTATACAATGATCACAACTCAATGTTCTAAAAGGAGGGAGAATTAGGTATTGTATCCCTCCAAATGAAAATAACACTACTATCAACAAAATTACCAAATTTCTAGGTTTGTCTATTAATGTGTAGAAAGTATACGGTATTGAGAATCATTTTAATTAGCAACATAAAATGGCACTGCAAAATTCACATGATGAGTAGCTTCTTCAAACAAATAATAAAATTCTTCAAAATAAAATATATTTGTGAGAACATGGAGAAAGAGGTGGGTATAAGATACAAGCAATACTTTAGTTGAAAGTAGACTTACATCTATAAGGTGATTTAGGAAATCTGGACATTTGTTGATCTTAAGAGCTTAGTATTATTGTTTTGATCTGATAATGATACTGGATTTGTGTTCTATACAAAAAGAGTTGTTATATTTTAGAGATTCACACTGAAATATTTATAGATGAAATGATGCTGTGTCAGAGGATAGGACATAAATGAGGTATAAAAAGGAAATGATTGGCTATATATCAATAACTAGGAATGGATAAATGAGGTTTATTATGTTATTCCCTCTTTTATATATGTTTGAAAATGACCATGATAAGGGGCTTCCCCGGTGTCTCTAGTGGTAAAGAACCTATTTGCCAATTCAGGAGATGTAAGAGACATGGATTCAATCCCTGTCTCCTACGGGAAGAGACATGGGTTGGGAAGATCACCTGGAGGAGGGAATGGCAACCCACTCCAGTATTCTTGTCTGGAGAATCACACGGATAGAGGAGCCTAGTGGGCCACAGTCCACAGGGTTACAAAGAGTTGGACATGACTGCAGCATGTAAACACATCCATAATAAAGTTTTTTAAATGACAAAGAAATAAACTCTGAAACTATGAAAAGCTACATGCATGATCCACAATAGCGGAGTCACTGTAACAAGGAACCTGCTCGCCTCCACTGGAGAGTGACCCCCACTTCCAGCAACTAGACAAGAGCCTTCAGCAGCAGTGAAACCCCAGAATAGCCAAAAATGAATACAATTTTTTGAACAATGACAGAATGATATTATAATCATTTTGCACCCCTCAAAAGAATTATTAGATCTATACAATGATCACAACTCAATGTTCTAAAAGGAGGGAGAATTAGGTATTGTATCCCTCCAAATGAAAATAACACTACTATCAACAAAATTACCAAATTTCTAGGTTTGTCTATTAATGTGTAGAAAGTATACGGTATTGAGAATCATTTTAATTAGCAACATAAAATGGCACTGCAAAATTCACATGATGAGTAGCTTCTTCAAACAAATAATAAAATTCTTCAAAATAAAATATATTTGTGAGAACATGGAGAAAGAGGTGGGTATAAGATACAAGCAATACTTTAGTTGAAAGTAGACTTACATCTATAAGGTGATTTAGGAAATCTGGACATTTGTTGATCTTAAGAGCTTAGTATTATTGTTTTGATCTGATAATGATACTGGATTTGTGTTCTATACAAAAAGAGTTGTTATATTTTAGAGATTCACACTGAAATATTTATAGATGAAATGATGCTGTGTCAGAGGATAGGACATAAATGAGGTATAAAAAGGAAATGATTGGCTATATATCAATAACTAGGAATGGATAAATGAGGTTTATTATGTTATTCCCTCTTTTATATATGTTTGAAAATGACCATGATAAGGGGCTTCCCCGGTGTCTCTAGTGGTAAAGAACCTATTTGCCAATTCAGGAGATGTAAGAGACATGGATTCAATCCCTGTCTCCTACGGGAAGAGACATGGGTTGGGAAGATCACCTGGAGGAGGGAATGGCAACCCACTCCAGTATTCTTGTCTGGAGAATCACACGGATAGAGGAGCCTAGTGGGCCACAGTCCACAGGGTTACAAAGAGTTGGACATGACTGCAGCATGTAAACACATCCATAATAAAGTTTTTTAAATGACAAAGAAATAAACTCTGAAACTATGAAAAGCTACACTGAAGATGTATATGTACTTCAGGCCAAAGCAAAAACATCTTGGGTGAAAAGTCAGAAATACAGAAAGGAGTAAACGTAAAGAAAAAGTATATATTTGCTGGTAAATATAAGTGTGTCCGGGACCGCGGGTCGGCCCGGCCACATCCTATAGCTTTGCCTGTCCGGGACCGCAGGTCGGCCCGGCTGCCTCCCAAGCATGAATGCTACAATGTAACATTTGAGATAGCGCTTGGCGGAGATCCCAGCATGAGAGTGTCATCATCCTGACTGGGACTGTGAGAACCTTAACCACGCCTTACGACCTTCAGTTTGAGAACATCGCCACAGGCTCCCAAAGATGGCGCCGAGCGGGAGCAGGAGGGGCGCGGTCTTGCGCGGTCTGGGACGTGTGCTCATTGCCGTGATTGGCTGAGTGAAGTTTCCATGCTCGTGATCAGTGCATGCTCCTCATAGACTCTTGCCATTATGTAATCGCGTGCATAGTTGACCTTTAACATGATTGGTCTATTGTTGGGCTCTTCCGCCTTTTGTACAGCATAAATATTGCTCACTTTCAACAATAAAACGAGACTTGATCAGACTCCTGTCTTGTCTCCATTTCTTGTGTCTCTTGTCCTGTCAATTCCCACTCCCCCCCTTTAGGTCTGCGTTGACAAATCCTGCGGGTCGGGACATAAGTGAATACTGACTGTTGAAAACAATGGTAAGGTATCTTGGGGGTTTAAAACAAAATAGACAAAAATTGTATATGAATGATAAAGAGGAAACAGTTAAGTGCCATAAAGAAATATTTCTCAAACTTTAAGAAAGGAATCATCTAGGGGTCTTGTTAAATTGTAGATTTTGATCAAAAGGTCTAGAGTGGGATTGGAGATTTTGAATTTTAGCAAGCTCCCAGGTGATACTTTCACTGCTGGGCTAAGAATACCTTGAATAGCAAGATAAGTTTCTGCAGTATCTTGGATGAGGTTACAATACTAATTTTTATTAGATTTTTGACATGTCAAATGTGCTTGCTGTAATCTTTATTATAACAACCAAAAGTTTTTAAATGACAAAGAAATAAACTCTGAAACTATGAAAAGCTACACTGAAGATGTATATGTACTTCAGGCCAAAGCAAAAACATCTTGGGTGAAAAGTCAGAAATACAGAAAGGAGTAAACGTAAAGAAAAAGTATATATTTGCTGGTAAATATAAGTGTGTCCGGGACCGCGGGTCGGCCCGGCCACATCCTATAGCTTTGCCTGTCCGGGACCGCAGGTCGGCCCGGCTGCCTCCCAAGCATGAATGCTACAATGTAACATTTGAGATAGCGCTTGGCGGAGATCCCAGCATGAGAGTGTCATCATCCTGACTGGGACTGTGAGAACCTTAACCACGCCTTACGACCTTCAGTTTGAGAACATCGCCACAGGCTCCCAAAGATGGCGCCGAGCGGGAGCAGGAGGGGCGCGGTCTTGCGCGGTCTGGGACGTGTGCTCATTGCCGTGATTGGCTGAGTGAAGTTTCCATGCTCGTGATCAGTGCATGCTCCTCATAGACTCTTGCCATTATGTAATCGCGTGCATAGTTGACCTTTAACATGATTGGTCTATTGTTGGGCTCTTCCGCCTTTTGTACAGCATAAATATTGCTCACTTTCAACAATAAAACGAGACTTGATCAGACTCCTGTCTTGTCTCCATTTCTTGTGTCTCTTGTCCTGTCAATTCCCACTCCCCCCCTTTAGGTCTGCGTTGACAAATCCTGCGGGTCGGGACATAAGTGAATACTGACTGTTGAAAACAATGGTAAGGTATCTTGGGGGTTTAAAACAAAATAGACAAAAATTGTATATGAATGATAAAGAGGAAACAGTTAAGTGCCATAAAGAAATATTTCTCAAACTTTAAGAAAGGAATCATCTAGGGGTCTTGTTAAATTGTAGATTTTGATCAAAAGGTCTAGAGTGGGATTGGAGATTTTGAATTTTAGCAAGCTCCCAGGTGATACTTTCACTGCTGGGCTAAGAATACCTTGAATAGCAAGATAAGTTTCTGCAGTATCTTGGATGAGGTTACAATACTAATTTTTATTAGATTTTTGACATGTCAAATGTGCTTGCTGTAATCTTTATTATAACAACCAAAAGAGTGGGAAAAGAATGTAAAACTGTGGACAGGAAATAGTGAGGGAAATGAAAGAATATAATCAATCTAAAAGGAACATAGGAAAACTGAAACGAGTAGAGAATCAGTAGTTAGACAGTAAATTCTAGCCGAAACATTTCATTGGTTATATTAAGTGTTCCAGAGAAAGCCTGGTTATATGCCGCTTATGAGAGAAATGCTTCCCTGGTAGCTCAGCTGGTAAAGAATCCTCCTGTAACACAGGACACATGGGTTTAATTCCTGAGTTTAGGAAGATCGCCTGGAGGAGGTAATGGCTACACCCACTTAGCATTCTTGCCTGGAGAATCGCATGGACAGAGGAGCCTGGCAGGCTACAGTCCTTGGCGTCACAAAGCGTCGGACACAACTAAATGACTTTCACTTGTACTATAAGAGAAATGTTTAAAATATATGAGTCAGAAAGATTAAAAGTAAAAAAATAATTGTCCCATAAAAGCACTAACCAAAAGAAAGCTGTGGTAAATATTAGAAAAGGCAAACGTTAGTAAAAATATTACTAATGAACAAGAGGAACATTTTGTAAATTTGCAAACTTCAGTTTACCAGGATGGTGTTGACCAAGTGGTCAGTGACATTTTCTAACAGTCAAAATTGTTAGGCTGCCTCAGGAAGTAGTAAGTGATCCATCAAGCTATTTTCCAAACCCTCCAAAGGCACTTTTTCCAAACATGCAGGCTCTTTGATAATTTTAGATGTAAACAAAATCTTTGTAATATAAATTTTTTCTCAAGGTGAAGTAGGTTACACTGGGAAATGGTGATTTCTAACCAAATACAGCCCTGGCTAGGACTGCATCTTATTCTTGCCTAGAGTTCAGTGGAGGAGCTCAATGTGGCAGCACATAGTATGAGCTCAGTGTAGAAGTTTCCATGTTGGATAAGCTGATAAATGGAAAGAAGCCTCCTTAGGACATCTCCGATCTTGACATTCTTGGGATCCCCATTACTCTTCAGAGTGTTAAAAAATGATTAAAGAAGACAATTTAGGTAATACAAACTAAGCAGACAAGCTATGAAGTGGAGTCTTCTTCAGAGACGAAATCTCGATTTTATTAGATTTTGACTGAATGTCTTTGAACTTTTTAACAACACAAAGAGTGGGAAAAGAATGTAAAACTGTGGACAGGAAATAGTGAGGGAAATGAAAGAATATAATCAATCTAAAAGGAACATAGGAAAACTGAAACGAGTAGAGAATCAGTAGTTAGACAGTAAATTCTAGCCGAAACATTTCATTGGTTATATTAAGTGTTCCAGAGAAAGCCTGGTTATATGCCGCTTATGAGAGAAATGCTTCCCTGGTAGCTCAGCTGGTAAAGAATCCTCCTGTAACACAGGACACATGGGTTTAATTCCTGAGTTTAGGAAGATCGCCTGGAGGAGGTAATGGCTACACCCACTTAGCATTCTTGCCTGGAGAATCGCATGGACAGAGGAGCCTGGCAGGCTACAGTCCTTGGCGTCACAAAGCGTCGGACACAACTAAATGACTTTCACTTGTACTATAAGAGAAATGTTTAAAATATATGAGTCAGAAAGATTAAAAGTAAAAAAATAATTGTCCCATAAAAGCACTAACCAAAAGAAAGCTGTGGTAAATATTAGAAAAGGCAAACGTTAGTAAAAATATTACTAATGAACAAGAGGAACATTTTGTAAATTTGCAAACTTCAGTTTACCAGGATGGTGTTGACCAAGTGGTCAGTGACATTTTCTAACAGTCAAAATTGTTAGGCTGCCTCAGGAAGTAGTAAGTGATCCATCAAGCTATTTTCCAAACCCTCCAAAGGCACTTTTTCCAAACATGCAGGCTCTTTGATAATTTTAGATGTAAACAAAATCTTTGTAATATAAATTTTTTCTCAAGGTGAAGTAGGTTACACTGGGAAATGGTGATTTCTAACCAAATACAGCCCTGGCTAGGACTGCATCTTATTCTTGCCTAGAGTTCAGTGGAGGAGCTCAATGTGGCAGCACATAGTATGAGCTCAGTGTAGAAGTTTCCATGTTGGATAAGCTGATAAATGGAAAGAAGCCTCCTTAGGACATCTCCGATCTTGACATTCTTGGGATCCCCATTACTCTTCAGAGTGTTAAAAAATGATTAAAGAAGACAATTTAGGTAATACAAACTAAGCAGACAAGCTATGAAGTGGAGTCTTCTTCAGGAGAACTGTAAAATGGGGTGGAGGGCTGGAAGCGTTTAGAAGCTGAAGAATACAAGAGCAAGGGAGAGCAGTATGAGCATCCTGGAAGTGTGAGGTGCTTCTTTTGTCCCTTTCAGTCTACAACCAGGATAACATTTACAACACAGCAAGGATGCCTCGGCCCAGTGCCAGAATTCCACACATCTTTACATCCAAAGTGGGGTGGAACAGAGAGAAGAGATAAAACCTGCGGAAGAGAGGAGCCCGTGCCTGCAGTCCTGGTTCTCTGGCCATGGCAGACAAGTCTGCAGCCCCATAGAACGCAGGATCAGCAGGAAGGGTGGTGCACAGGATTCCAGCCCTCCGCCCGTAGGGGTGCCTGAGGCCACAAGTCACTGAGCAGCAGAGTTCACCTGGGGGTGTTAGTCGCTCAGTCATGTCCAACTCTTTGCGACTCCGTGGACTATAGCCCATCAGGCTCCTCTGTCCAGGAGCTCTCTAGGCAATAATGCTGCAGTGGGTTGCCATTCCCTTCTCCAAGGGATCCTTCCAACCCAAGCATTGAACCTGGGTTTCCCACGTTACAGGCAGATTCTTTAACCTCTGAAACACCAGGGAAGCCCAACTGAACAGCAGAGGTAGTGGCATCTGATGCCACATCTTCTCAACTGTGGAGGTGCTCACCACGCCAGCCCCCTGACTGCGGCTGCGATGGTGGTCCCCGGGGGCCCGACAATTCTAGACAATATATAGCCTCCTGTGATCCTGGCTCCCTCTTCCCGTTTCTCTACCGTGGCAGCAGAGCCTGCAACTTAGAAGATACTGAATGCTGCAGAAGTACTCACCACCTAGGGCCCCAGGCAGCAACACCCAAAGCCCCAAAGACACAAGCGGTGCTAATAAAAGCACTTGGGGAAACCTCTGACAGAGGGTGGAGGGCTGAAGGCATAGGCTTTCAGATACAACCACCGCCAGATAAGAGAAACCAAAATGTTGCGCTATAGCGCCACCTACTGGGAAATAAAAGAAACGCCTCTAATTTCTAACCATTGCCTCTTTAGAATCAAGTTAGAAAAAAAAAGTATCAGAGTAAAAATGTTACTTTAGTAGCATTTAGTATTTTTACTACTTTAAATGCACCAGCAAAACAACGGCACAGCAAAAAGAGCCACAGTCATACTCTGTCACAAAAAGAAAGTGACAGTTCTTCAGAATCCAAAATTAAAGTCACAGAATATCACAATCTGTTAGAGAATTCAAAATAGCTGTCATGAAGAAACTCAACAAGCTACGAAAGCAATTTAATGAGCTCAAGAATAAAATTAATGAACAGAAGTAATACTTTACCAAAGAAATTAAACTTCTAAAAAAAAGAGAGAACCACACAAATTCTGGGGCTGAAAAAATAAATGAGATGAAGAATTCACTAAAAAGCATTGGAAATAGAGCAGGACATGTGGAAGAGAGACATAGTGAGCTTGAAATAGAAATCTAGAGATGATACAGGTAGAAGGGAAATGACAAATGAAATGTAAAAACATGAGAAAATTCCCTAAGAACAATCTTGACTCTTAGAACCGGCTACTCTAGGATAATGGGTATCCCAGAAGAAGAAAACAGAAAAATTTCTTGAACGAAATAATAACTAAGAACTTCCCAAAACTTAATTTATAACCTTAATTTTCCCCATAACATCTTCTAGAATATGGTGTGTATTTTATACTCACAATACCTGCCTATTCAAACTAGGTACATTTCAAGCACTCAGGAGTCAGACTTGGGTAGTGTCTCCAATAGAGAGTACAGATCTATTACATAACATCACTTCAAACGGAGACAGGGAGAGCCCAATTTTAACAAGTTGACTAGCTCTTATACAACAGTGTAAGTGAAAATATTTTGTAAATTATAAGGTGATTGATCACCAAGTGGCGTTTCCTCACCTTCACCGGACTGTAATTTCCGTTAGTGGGACTGTTGTACCCACATATTGCCAGCAGAGGGCACTCGGAGCTGGCAAGTGGGCTTACACTTTGCTGTACTAGCGACTTGGCACTCTTAAGGACTGAATTAAGGACTGGATATACAATCCAACACAATGGCTTAGCTAGGAAAAATCATGCTCTTACAGAAATAATGCCGTATTAGATGCTAATTACAGATTTTTTCAGAATTGTAATAAGTAGAATTTAAATCAATTAATATATCACCCATATTCCAACTGAAACTCAATCACAAATATCCTTTAGCTATGTCTGTTCCAGGATCTTTTCTGCACACAGAATTTAATTCCATGTAATCAGAGTCACATTAAGGGTAATATGGGGCTCAGAGAGATTTGAGCAGGTTTCAAAACTGATGAAATAGATCGACCAGGGTGAAAAGAGTTAATTCAGAACTTGCACCATTAGTTGAGAAATTCCACTGCTGATAGAGTAAAATTTCTGATACAGTGAGGAGCCAGAGACACATATTCTTAAGCATATATATTTATGTATTTGGTCTTAGTGATCGCATTATAGAATATTTTGTGAAGGCAGGAGAAAACAGTGTAGATGGCATAGATACGGTGGCAGGAAGTAGATGGACTTTATTTAAATTCTTCCTCCCTTCCTTCCATTTTTCCTTCTGTGTAGCAGAAGAGAATTTTCTGGGCTGAGAATGACGGAGTAAGCCTTGACTCTTAGAACCGGCTACTCTGGATAATGGGCCAAAAAACAGAAAAATTTCTTGAACGAAATAATAACTAAGAACTTCCCAAAACTTAATTTATAACCTTAATTTTCCCCATAACATCTTCTAGAATATGGTGTGTATTTTATACTCACAATACCTGCCTATTCAAACTAGGTACATTTCAAGCACTCAGGAGTCAGACTTGGGTAGTGTCTCCAATAGAGAGTACAGATCTATTACATAACATCACTTCAAACGGAGACAGGGAGAGCCCAATTTTAACAAGTTGACTAGCTCTTATACAACAGTGTAAGTGAAAATATTTTGTAAATTATAAGGTGATTGATCACCAAGTGGCGTTTCCTCACCTTCACCGGACTGTAATTTCCGTTAGTGGGACTGTTGTACCCACATATTGCCAGCAGAGGGCACTCGGAGCTGGCAAGTGGGCTTACACTTTGCTGTACTAGCGACTTGGCACTCTTAAGGACTGAATTAAGGACTGGATATACAATCCAACACAATGGCTTAGCTAGGAAAAATCATGCTCTTACAGAAATAATGCCGTATTAGATGCTAATTACAGATTTTTTCAGAATTGTAATAAGTAGAATTTAAATCAATTAATATATCACCCATATTCCAACTGAAACTCAATCACAAATATCCTTTAGCTATGTCTGTTCCAGGATCTTTTCTGCACACAGAATTTAATTCCATGTAATCAGAGTCACATTAAGGGTAATATGGGGCTCAGAGAGATTTGAGCAGGTTTCAAAACTGATGAAATAGATCGACCAGGGTGAAAAGAGTTAATTCAGAACTTGCACCATTAGTTGAGAAATTCCACTGCTGATAGAGTAAAATTTCTGATACAGTGAGGAGCCAGAGACACATATTCTTAAGCATATATATTTATGTATTTGGTCTTAGTGATCGCATTATAGAATATTTTGTGAAGGCAGGAGAAAACAGTGTAGATGGCATAGATACGGTGGCAGGAAGTAGATGGACTTTATTTAAATTCTTCCTCCCTTCCTTCCATTTTTTTTTCCTTCTGTGTAGCAGAAGAGAATTTTCTGGGCTGAGAATGACGGAGTAAGCCTGGAAGTCAGAGAAGTGTGAAATAAGAAGCAATTCTACAAAAAACAAACAAAAAAAAACCCAGTGGGCTTTAGAAGCCAGTGGGGAATGGTGACAGTTTGGAGAAATGGCAGTGGGACATGATGGAAAGGACTGCCTAAAAACTGCTGAGCAGGGAGATGGACAGAGCAGCTGGGACTGGAGTCTCTGTGTTCGTGGTGGCATCAATCTTCAGGAATGCTTGCTTTTCAGCAGCTGCATCAGCACCCCATCGGTGGAGGCAGGAGATTTGAATGGTTAGAAATGATCTACTGTTGAGGGTTAGATGGGCAGGGTCAGGGGACCAGAAGTACAGAGGTTGAGGTGAGGCAGGATGAGACCTTGGGATGAGTGAGGCCTAGGGGCAGGGGAATAACATTCTTGAAGAAGAGGGAACAGTTCTCCTAAAAAAGATCTTGGTGATCAGGGAGCCTGGGTCAGGGAATGAGGGAGTGAGTGGAAAGAAGGAAACATTTTAGGGCATCCCTTGTAACTCAGCTGGTAAAGAATGAAACATTTTTTCGTCAGAAGATGGGTATTTTAGATAGGGAAAAGGACTTAAGCCCAAAGAAGTAAATGATTTAAGTGCAGTGCAAAGTAATATGACCGTAGTTTGGGGTCAAGGACATTGAATGTGGTTGAACGTGTCATTTATGGAGGCCTTGTCTCAAGAAACAGGACAGAAGGTATGTTGTCATGGAAGTTTGCATCCACAGCAAAGAACACAGATCTAGGAAGGGCAGAACGTGTGTGATGCTGATCTTGAAGGTAATCCTTGAGTAATCAGGAATTTGTGTCAATTTCTAGGCATAGAATTTGGTAATGAAACAGGCTCCTAGAGCAAAAAAAGAATTTGGTAACTTGAACTATTTTCAGGTCTCGCACCCTGGGATTTAAGAGTTCTTAGTGATCGCATTATAGAATATTTTGTGAAGGCAGGAGAAAACAGTGTAGATGGCATAGATACGGTGGCAGGAAGTAGATGGACTTTATTTAAATTCTTCCTCCCTTCCTTCCATTTTTTTTTCCTTCTGTGTAGCAGAAGAGAATTTTCTGGGCTGAGAATGACGGAGTAAGCCTGGAAGTCAGAGAAGTGTGAAATAAGAAGCAATTCTACAAAAAACAAACAAAAAAAAACCCAGTGGGCTTTAGAAGCCAGTGGGGAATGGTGACAGTTTGGAGAAATGGCAGTGGGACATGATGGAAAGGACTGCCTAAAAACTGCTGAGCAGGGAGATGGACAGAGCAGCTGGGACTGGAGTCTCTGTGTTCGTGGTGGCATCAATCTTCAGGAATGCTTGCTTTTCAGCAGCTGCATCAGCACCCCATCGGTGGAGGCAGGAGATTTGAATGGTTAGAAATGATCTACTGTTGAGGGTTAGATGGGCAGGGTCAGGGGACCAGAAGTACAGAGGTTGAGGTGAGGCAGGATGAGACCTTGGGATGAGTGAGGCCTAGGGGCAGGGGAATAACATTCTTGAAGAAGAGGGAACAGTTCTCCTAAAAAAGATCTTGGTGATCAGGGAGCCTGGGTCAGGGAATGAGGGAGTGAGTGGAAAGAAGGAAACATTTTAGGGCATCCCTTGTAACTCAGCTGGTAAAGAATGAAACATTTTTTCGTCAGAAGATGGGTATTTTAGATAGGGAAAAGGACTTAAGCCCAAAGAAGTAAATGATTTAAGTGCAGTGCAAAGTAATATGACCGTAGTTTGGGGTCAAGGACATTGAATGTGGTTGAACGTGTCATTTATGGAGGCCTTGTCTCAAGAAACAGGACAGAAGGTATGTTGTCATGGAAGTTTGCATCCACAGCAAAGAACACAGATCTAGGAAGGGCAGAACGTGTGTGATGCTGATCTTGAAGGTAATCCTTGAGTAATCAGGAATTTGTGTCAATTTCTAGGCATAGAATTTGGTAATGAAACAGGCTCCTAGAGCAAAATGAGAAAAAGAGAGTATTCTTTCAAGGTAATACACTTGAACTATTTTCAGGTCTCGCACCCTGGGATTTAAGAGTTAATCAGAGAGATTTGGTTTAGAAATAGTTTTTGACTCTTGCTGGCTGTTGCTTGAACAAATTACATATCAGCTGTGAAACGTCAGTTCCCAGGCTCTACGATGGGGATAAAATAATCATCTACTTCAAAAATTTACAGTGCCTTTTCCATAGAAAATATTCAATGATGACAGTCGTTGTCATCCAAATTAAGGGGAAAAAATCAGAAATATTTATTGATGAAAGAACATATTCAGATTGGAAGGAGGTTCTGAGTTTGTCAATAATTCACTTGTGGGCAAAGAAAAACAGAAAGAAGCCAGGAAACGTTCAAGATTAAACTGCAGGAGGATCAGGATCTCTAACTCCTTGTTAGACCCTGTAAGTTCCTCTCCTCTCCTCCTTTCCCTCTGCTCCCCTCCACTACCCTCCTCTTCTCTTCTCTCGTTTCCCCTCCTGTCTTTCTCCTCTCTTTTTTTTCCTGCTAGACAGCTATAAGCATTAAGGGTTTTTTCTTTGTGTAGCATAAACCGATTTTCCTTATTTCTAGTCATTTGACCTTCTTATGCCCATGACAGTTTTACTTTCTCTTCTCATGACACTAGGAGACAGTGACTGTCTCCCTGGGTCTTCAGTGTCCTTTTGTGACACAGACCCCCCGCCTTGATACTTCTGACCACCTCTGTGCCTGTCTTAATCTGTCTCTGTCCCTACAGATATCTCATCTCCAAGCCAAATCCCACAGCACTGAGTAGGGCCAAAACCATCTTAAGTGTGGACCCAGTTCAATGCTAAAGCCCACATGCATGCATGCTAAGTCTCTTCAGTCATGTATAACTCTCTGTGACTCTATGTATTGTAGTCCACCAGGCTCCTCTGTCCATGGGATTCTCTAGGCAAGAATACTGGAGTGAGTTGTCATTTCCTTCTCCAGGGGATCTTCCCAATCCTTGAGTAATCAGGAATTTGTGTCAATTTCTAGGCATAGAATTTGGTAATGAAACAGGCTCCTAGAGCAAAATGAGAAAAGAGTATTCTTTCAAGGTAATACACTTGAACTATTTTCAGGTCTCGCACCCTGGGATTTAAGAGTTAATCAGAGAGATTTGGTTTAGAAATAGTTTTTGACTCTTGCTGGCTGTTGCTTGAACAAATTACATATCAGCTGTGAAACGTCAGTTCCCAGGCTCTACGATGGGGATAAAATAATCATCTACTTCAAAAATTTACAGTGCCTTTTCCATAGAAAATATTCAATGATGACAGTCGTTGTCATCCAAATTAAGGGGAAAAAATCAGAAATATTTATTGATGAAAGAACATATTCAGATTGGAAGGAGGTTCTGAGTTTGTCAATAATTCACTTGTGGGCAAAGAAAAACAGAAAGAAGCCAGGAAACGTTCAAGATTAAACTGCAGGAGGATCAGGATCTCTAACTCCTTGTTAGACCCTGTAAGTTCCTCTCCTCTCCTCCTTTCCCTCTGCTCCCCTCCACTACCCTCCTCTTCTCTTCTCTCGTTTCCCCTCCTGTCTTTCTCCTCTCTTTTTTTTCCTGCTAGACAGCTATAAGCATTAAGGGTTTTTTCTTTGTGTAGCATAAACCGATTTTCCTTATTTCTAGTCATTTGACCTTCTTATGCCCATGACAGTTTTACTTTCTCTTCTCATGACACTAGGAGACAGTGACTGTCTCCCTGGGTCTTCAGTGTCCTTTTGTGACACAGACCCCCCGCCTTGATACTTCTGACCACCTCTGTGCCTGTCTTAATCTGTCTCTGTCCCTACAGATATCTCATCTCCAAGCCAAATCCCACAGCACTGAGTAGGGCCAAAACCATCTTAAGTGTGGACCCAGTTCAATGCTAAAGCCCACATGCATGCATGCTAAGTCTCTTCAGTCATGTATAACTCTCTGTGACTCTATGTATTGTAGTCCACCAGGCTCCTCTGTCCATGGGATTCTCTAGGCAAGAATACTGGAGTGAGTTGTCATTTCCTTCTCCAAGGGATCTTCCCAACCAAGGGATCAAACCCGCATCTCTTATGTCTGGCAGGTGTGTTCTTTACCACTGGCACCACCTGGGAAGGCCAAATAATTTGGGGAACCAGCTGACCAAGAAGATGGCAGGCTAGAACCTTGATATATAAAGCCCACACTGATCTTTTATTCAGCTTTCTGTTTGTTTCTCATGCACCATTGTTATGGACTTCCCCATATGTGCAGATGGGTTTCTGCAGCAAAGGGCAGAACTTGCTTCTTGCTCATTTTGTCGATCTGCCTATCATCTTTCTTTGATGATGTTTTGGGTATTGGGCATCTTGATTCTGGCAAGCTAGATTTATGTGCAGATTTGAAGAACACTGGCTAAGGCTTGAGTGATTGGTAGCTGCTCCATTTAGAAGCCTGAAAATTGTCTTTCACAGTCAGAGCCCCTGAGCCTTGCAGTGGGAAAGTGGAGGAGAGCGAGATATGGACAGCCTCGGGCAAGTTGCATCTTCCTTAGAGAAGGTGAGCTGGAGACACGGGGCGAGCCGGCTCCAGGGCTTGTGCCCACATGGACCCTGACATTTTCTCATCCAAAGCAAACATATTGTTCCTTTTTGAGGATTTTTTAAAATATTAAATCTACCTGAAGTAGGTATTGTTACCCCAGTTTACAGTTGGGAAAACTGAGCCACAAAGAGGTTATGCAATTTGCTGGAAGTCACACAGTCCCATGGGTGACTCTAAGTCCTGAGAGATCATAGGGATATGTACTGTACAAAAATTACTGGAAAGCCCATCTGAAAGGCCTTCTTTCGAGAAAAAGTCTGGGCATCAACACAAAGCATTTAAACTTCAGTGAATCAACAGCACTGTCGTTCAACTCAGGTGAGGCATCTAAGCCCAGCTTCTTAGGTGATCTCAGTTTTTTTTTTTTAAATTTGTACAGAGTTTTGTTGTTCACAGACACGTATGTTACCAGATCAGTCATATGCATGTCCCTGGCCCCCTCTCAGTACCCCCATCCCACCCTTCCAGGCCGTCGCACCACGTGCAGGATCCTCTATTCCTGCAGCGCAATGACAATAGCTATCTTTCTCACATATGATAGTATACGTTTCCATGTTACTCCCACCCACCATTTGTTCCCCACACTGTCCATATGTCTGTTCTCTTTGTCTGTTTTTCCATCACTTCACTGAGTGTGTTATCATTACCCTCTTACTAGATTCCATATATTGTTAGTATACTGTACTTGTCTTTCTCATGCACCTTGTTATGGACTTCCCAATGTTATGGTTTCTGTTGCAGCAATTGTTCTTCCCATTGTCAGATGTTTCTCACAACATGCTTCTTGCTCATTTTGTCGATCTGCCTATCATCTTTCTTTGATGATGTTTTGGGTATTGGGCATCTTGATTCTGGCAAGCTAGATTTATGTGCAGATTTGAAGAACACTGGCTAAGGCTTGAGTGATTGGTAGCTGCTCCATTTAGAAGCCTGAAAATTGTCTTTCACAGTCAGAGCCCCTGAGCCTTGCAGTGGGAAAGTGGAGGAGAGCGAGATATGGACAGCCTCGGGCAAGTTGCATCTTCCTTAGAGAAGGTGAGCTGGAGACACGGGGCGAGCCGGCTCCAGGGCTTGTGCCCACATGGACCCTGACATTTTCTCATCCAAAGCAAACATATTTTTCCCTTTTTTGAGGATTTTTTAAAATATTAAATCTACCTGAAGTAGGTATTGTTACCCCAGTTTACAGTTGGGAAAACTGAGCCACAAAGAGGTTATGCAATTTGCTGGAAGTCACACAGTCCCATGGGTGACTCTAAGTCCTGAGAGATCATAGGGATATGTACTGTACAAAAATTACTGGAAAGCCCATCTGAAAGGCCTTCTTTCGAGAAAAAGTCTGGGCATCAACACAAAGCATTTAAACTTCAGTGAATCAACAGCACTGTCGTTCAACTCAGGTGAGGCATCTAAGCCCAGCTTCTTAGGTGATCTCAGTTTTTTTTTTTTAAATTTGTACAGAGTTTTGTTGTTCACAGACACGTATGTTACCAGATCAGTCATATGCATGTCCCTGGCCCCCTCTCAGTACCCCCATCCCACCCTTCCAGGCCGTCGCACCACGTGCAGGATCCTCTATTCCTGCAGCGCAATGACAATAGCTATCTTTCTCACATATGATAGTATACGTTTCCATGTTACTCCCACCCACCATTTGTTCCCCACACTGTCCATATGTCTGTTCTCTTTGTCTGTTTTTCCATCACTTCACTGAGTGTGTTATCATTACCCTCTTACTAGATTCCATATATATGTGTTAGTATACTGTACTTGTCTTTCTCTTTTTGACTTACTTCACTTTTTATAATAGGTTCTAGATCCTTCTGTCTCATTAGGACTGATTCTTCTGCATTTCTTTTTACTGCTGAGAAGTACTCCATTGTATATATGTACCAGAGTTTTTTCGTCCATTCATTTGTTGATGCACATCTAGGTTGCTTCTATGTTCTAGCTATTGTATAGAGAACTGCAATGAACATTGGGGTACAGGTGCTTCTTTCAGATTTAATTTCATCAGGGTATAAGCCTAATAGTGGGATTGCTGGATCATATAGTGCTTCTATTTTTAGTTTTTTAAGGTATCTCCATACTGTCTTCCATAGAAGCTATATCAATTTACATTCCCACCAGCAATGCAAGAGTGTTCCCTTTTCTCCACACCCTCTCCAGCATTTATTGTCCGTAGATTTCTTGATGATGGCCATTCTGACAGGTGTGAAGTGATATCACATTATAGTTTTGATTTGCATTTCTCTAATAATAAGCGATTTTGCCCTGTCTGCTACTTTGAATTTAAGTATTCTTTAGCTTACAAGACAATTGTGCTAAGAAGTAGATTTTTTAAATCTGCTTACTTGGAAACATAAAATTTGACCCATCTTTTTTTTTTTTTTTTTAAAGATTTATTTATTTATTTATTTTGGGCGGGGGTCAGGTTGGGGAGGGAAGGGAGCAGGCGGGCCACTTCTATTGGTCTTTCGTTTCTCTATGTTCATCCGTCTTTGTTCTTTGGCTCCGGTGGGCCTCCCATCGCGGTGGCGTCTGTCATTGCAGAGCTCCAGCTCTGGGCGCATGCGCTCCAGCGCTCTGGCTCGGTAATTGGACACATCAGTCCAGCCGCTCCACGGCACGTGGGATCTTCCCAGACCAGGGCTCGAACCGGCGCCCCTTGCACCGCAAGGTGGTGTCCTTACCCACTGGACCACCAGGGGAAGCCTTGGCCGATCTTTTGATCTACCAAATTAGAGAGCATTGGTCTCTAATTTTTTTAGATATATTAAATAATATATTTAGGTACATTAATAATTGTTTCACTTTGTAGAGAAGGGGAAAGTTTTCTTTTACCCTCTTAGGGTCCCTGACAGGGTCTGAAAATTAAACCAACAAAGATAGATTTAACAGGAGAAAAGCATGCACATTTAGTGGAATTTTCACATGTCCACTGGGGGTTTCATGAAAGAATGAAGACCTGAAAAAATGACCGGATCAGGAGGCTTTTATATCTTTTAGACAAAGAAACAATGTTGCTTAGCTGCTAAGTTGTGTCTGACTCTTTCTTTGCATGTACTCTGGCCTGCTAGGCTCTTCTGTCCATGGATTTCCCAGGCAAGAAAACTGGAACGGGTTGCCATTTCCTTCTCCAGGGGATCTTCCCAATCCAGGGATCAAACCCATGTGTCCTGCATTGGCAGATGAATTCTTTACTACTGAGCCACCAAGAATGTCCAAAAAAAATAATAAATCTGTGAAAAAAAGTGTCAAAATGACAGTGTTTGATCTTGAGACCTAGGAAGACAGGGGTAAATTTAAGCATGTTTATTTATACAGATTCCTCAAGTCCAAACTCCCCAATTCAAGGAATAAGCTGATACAGGGAAGAACCATCACATAAGAGTTTTATGACCTGCTTCAGGAAAGAAGGGCAAGGGGGTTAGGTCGGGGTGAACTTTATAATTCTGTTGTTTTCTGGAACCCTTTCACTCTCAGATATTCAGTATGCCCAGACACCATAGTTTGTAATTCGGGGTTTATCTTGAACCCATCAACATCCTGAATAGTAATTTCCACATAATTAAGAGTCTGTAAGTAGAACTCACCATGATTTCAGACCAGACAGCGTTGCCAGCCTTGACCAGCTTACTCTCTAACTTCCCACCATACAGAAGGAGAAGCTAGTAAATGGCAGGACCGATGAGCACAGTCAGCTTGGTCTTCAACCCCACATGGGATTGCCTCTGTGCATCTTAATCATGTTCTTGAAACACGGCAGGCCTGAGAATGTAGCCATGCAGTGAAGGTGTATATCGCCCAGAAAGTGAGGTAGGAAAGACAGTGTCTGTGTAGTCCTGTGGAAATCAGCTCAAGTCTCTGTGTTCACTCACCTTTAGGCTCTATGTGGTGAAGACCCTTGCAGCTCTAATCAAGCTTTTAGCCACGTTCTTAATTATCTACATGCATTCTCTTAATGGAATGTAACAGGAAAGAACAAAGGACACATAGGTAAGTGTAAAGTCTGGGACTTCTTTCCTCGTGTCTGTGTGTGTGTGTGTGTATGGTGTTTGGGAGAGTCCTTTTCTCTCCTGGAAATATGTAGCTAGTTCTAGGGACAAACCCTTTTGCTGGAGAAGAGAACAAATGCTAGGAGAGATAAAAGTCTGCTAGATTAGGGCAGAGGAGACAGACACGGCAATCAGTTGCTGTGTTCATGGTGGCTGCTGGAAAATGACCTGCCCATTAATCAGGCAGGACCATGAGGCATAAAGAAAGCCATCAGCCCAGCAGGAAATGGGTTATCTTGGTAAATGCCAGATCGCTTCTGCCTTCTTCCCCTCTATTTTAATTGACATATTCAGTACTTTCTGATCTATAGCAATTAAGAGGCAGCTTCTGCCAGTGGAAGCTGGTCAGGCCTTTGAATCTGACACCAGGACCAGAGGGAGAGCTGTCATGGGAGTCTGGGCTGTCAGGAGATGACAGGACCTATGGTAGAAGTAAGTGCTTCACCCAGAGGCAGCCCTGCTAGTGAGACGTGAGCGGGCTGCACCAACTTAGCAGACGCAGAGGAGTTAGTTGGCACAAAGAGTCACCTCACAGATATCTGCCGGAGACAGTGATCAGAAGCAGCAGGACTCAGGCAGCTGGCAGAAGGTGACCCTGGATACTCACTCGTCTGCTTCAAAAACACAGCTGGTCCTGCAGTTTGTGAGGAAGTAGATGAATGTGCCCAGGATAAGACAAGTTTTTTTCTTTTTGAAATATACATGTTCTCACTATTTACAAAAACAATTTATTTAATAATGTTATTGAAACATTTTTCATGTCATAATTTATTCAATTTATTTTATTTCTGGCTGTGCTGGGTTTTTGTTGCTGCACGGACTTTTTTTCTAGCTGCACTGAGCAAGGGGCTCTCCTCCAGCTTCTCATTTGTCCTGTGGGCTTCTCACTGCGGTGGCTTCTCTTGTTCCAGAGCCCAAGTTTTTTAGGATGCCTGCATTTCAGTGGTTTGGTGTGTGGACTCAGTAGTTGTGGCTCTCAGGCTCTAGAGCACAGGCTCAGTATGTGCAGAAAATGGGCTTAGTTGCCACTTGCGGGGTCTTCCATGATTAGGGATCAAACTGCTGACTCCTGTTTTGGCAGATGGACTCTTTACCACCAACACATCAGGGGAGTCCTTGACCAAGCAAACTGATCTTTGTCTTTGAGTTTAAAAGTCATGTCCTTGCTGTTTGTTCACTTGCTAATTATTATGAAATAATATTTTGTCTAATGCCTCTGCTTTTGGATTTTCAGTCTTCTGGTTTTATACCTTGGGGAGCTCTGTCAATACTCATCTGAACACTTCCTTAAGTAAGAGACTCGACGCTTGATTTTTCTTTACCTCCCATCAGTTCAGGGACAGATACTGAAATGAAAGTCTGCTTCATTCCAAATTCAAAGTGTATATTTTGCTAAAAGCCATGCCTCAGGCAGAAAAGTAGTGTATCCATTTCTTTACGAGAAAAGATATTTTAATCTTCTGGATCATGGTTTTTTGGCTACGTTCTTTGTTTACTGTTTCATTCACTTTGTGACCTCATAAAAAGAAAGGGCCACTTTCTCATGGAGGTAATTTAGTGACAGTGAAAGTCAGAGACCCTGGGCAGGGGGCACACTTAGCAGACGCAGAGGAGTTAGTTGGCACAAAGAGTCACCTCACAGATATCTGCCGGAGACAGTGATCAGAAGCAGCAGGACTCAGGCAGCTGGCAGAAGGTGACCCTGGATACTCACTCGTCTGCTTCAAAAACACAGCTGGTCCTGCAGTTTGTGAGGAAGTAGATGAATGTGCCCAGGATAAGACAAGTTTTTTTCTTTTTGAAATATACATGTTCTCACTATTTACAAAAACAATTTATTTAATAATGTTATTGAAACATTTTTCATGTCATAATTTATTCAATTTATTTTATTTCTGGCTGTGCTGGGTTTTTGTTGCTGCACGGACTTTTTTTCTAGCTGCACTGAGCAAGGGGCTCTCCTCCAGCTTCTCATTTGTCCTGTGGGCTTCTCACTGCGGTGGCTTCTCTTGTTCCAGAGCCCAAGTTTTTTAGGATGCCTGCATTTCAGTGGTTTGGTGTGTGGACTCAGTAGTTGTGGCTCTCAGGCTCTAGAGCACAGGCTCAGTATGTGCAGAAAATGGGCTTAGTTGCCACTTGCGGGGTCTTCCATGATTAGGGATCAAACTGCTGACTCCTGTTTTGGCAGATGGACTCTTTACCACCAACACATCAGGGAGTCCTTGACCAAGCAAACTGATCTTTGTCTTTGAGTTTAAAAGTCATGTCCTTGCTGTTTGTTCACTTGCTAATTATTATGAAATAATATTTTGTCTAATGCCTCTGCTTTTGGATTTTCAGTCTTCTGGTTTTATACCTTGGGGAGCTCTGTCAATACTCATCTGAACACTTCCTTAAGTAAGAGACTCGACGCTTGATTTTTCTTTACCTCCCATCAGTTCAGGGACAGATACTGAAATGAAAGTCTGCTTCATTCCAAATTCAAAGTGTATATTTTGCTAAAAGCCATGCCTCAGGCAGAAAAGTAGTGTATCCATTTCTTTACGAGAAAAGATATTTTAATCTTCTGGATCATGGTTTTTTGGCTACGTTCTTTGTTTACTGTTTCATTCACTTTGTGACCTCATAAAAAGAAAGGGCCACTTTCTCATGGAGGTAATTTAGTTTTTCATTTTCTTTATAATCACATGGTAACTATTTGGGGTGGCACTCTCAACCTGAAAATATTTATCATTTTAAATAAATATGTTCACTATAATTAAACCAACTATAGCTTATTCATCCTGAAGTATTCAATTTTCTTAAATTTTTATTGAAAACGTGCTTTATGTCCTAGAAAACAATTCACTCTTCTCTCGCAGATTTTTTACATTGTGGAAACTGGAGCTCAGAGTGATTAAAGGGTCTGCCCCCTGTTACCCAGTTCATGGATGGCAGACAGCTCTTGGATTTCTTATCCTAAACCCACTCTTGTTCTCTTTCCAACCTGCTGTTCCACCTCCATTTTCAAGGAAAATTTTAATATTTAGGGTGAGCACTTGAGCTCTACATTCATATTCAAAATGTGGTCTGGGAGCCAGTGCCATGCCCCACCCCCATCCCCAACAGATTTGATCCTAACCCGAACCCGTGAAATCAGAATCTTCATTTCATCTCTATTCTTGGAAGAGCCGTGTACACGTTGAAATCTGTGATACACGAAGTTCTCAGATTGGACTTTTAGTGGATGAATGTATTTGTTTAAGGTTTTCAGGCTTTACAAGACTGAGAAACAACATATGTGCATATGTTTTCATATCAACTCATAAGGCTGTTGATTATTCTTTAGCTTAGTGTGTTACATGACAGAAGTTCCACATTATAGATAACTCAAGAGATGATTACTTGTTAAAAGCAAGTACAAATCTAGGGATGATCTCTAACTTTGCACCGACAAAGGGATAAACTAAACCCTTTAGAGCCTGTTTTCAAAGTTTGTTTTTTATTTTGTTTGAAAGCTCTGTCAATACTCATCTGCACTTCCTTAATGAGACTCGCTTGATTTTTCTTTACCTCCCATCAGTTCAGGGACAGATACTGAAATGAAAGTATGCTTCATTCCAAATTCAAAGTGTATATTTTGCTAAAAGCCATGCCTCAGGCAGAAAAGTAGTGTATCCATTTCTTTACGAGAAAAGATATTTTAATCTTCTGGATCATGGTTTTTTGGCTACGTTCTTTGTTTACTGTTTCATTCACTTTGTGACCTCATAAAAAGAAAGGGCCACTTTCTCATGGAGGTAATTTAGTTTTTCATTTTCTTTATAATCACATGGTAACTATTTGGGGTGGCACTCTCAACCTGAAAATATTTATCATTTTAAATAAATATGTTCACTATAATTAAACCAACTATAGCTTATTCATCCTGAAGTATTCAATTTTCTTAAATTTTTATTGAAAACGTGCTTTATGTCCTAGAAAACAATTCACTCTTCTCTCGCAGATTTTTTACATTGTGGAAACTGGAGCTCAGAGTGATTAAAGGGTCTGCCCCCTGTTACCCAGTTCATGGATGGCAGACAGCTCTTGGATTTCTTATCCTAAACCCACTCTTGTTCTCTTTCCAACCTGCTGTTCCACCTCCATTTTCAAGGAAAATTTTAATATTTAGGGTGAGCACTTGAGCTCTACATTCATATTCAAAATGTGGTCTGGGAGCCAGTGCCATGCCCCACCCCCATCCCCAACAGATTTGATCCTAACCCGAACCCGTGAAATCAGAATCTTCATTTCATCTCTATTCTTGGAAGAGCCGTGTACACGTTGAAATCTGTGATACACGAAGTTCTCAGATTGGACTTTTAGTGGATGAATGTATTTGTTTAAGGTTTTCAGGCTTTACAAGACTGAGAAACAACATATGTGCATATGTTTTCATATCAACTCATAAGGCTGTTGATTATTCTTTAGCTTAGTGTGTTACATGACAGAAGTTCCACATTATAGATAACTCAAGAGATGATTACTTGTTAAAAGCAAGTACAAATCTAGGGATGATCTCTAACTTTGCACCGACAAAGGGATAAACTAAACCCTTTAGAGCCTGTTTTAATTTGAGGTATAATAATAGGGACTATGATGGTATAAAAGGACGTGTAGAAATGAAGTGGGAAGACGTGAAACTGGGCTCTCCCCTTCCACTGAGAAATAGGCAACCCATTACAGACTCAATCGTAAAACATCCTTTGTAAGCGTAGGTAAAAAGCAGGGGATATTTCTTGTCCTCTTTTAGGTGGGAATATTCTTTCTTTTTTTTTTTTTATTTTTGGGGGGGTGGGGTGGGGAGGGAGGCGGCAGGCGGGCCACTTCTATTGGTCTTTCATTTATCTATTTTCATCCGTCTTCGTTCTTTGGCCCGTGTGGGCCTCCCATCGCAGTGGCCTCTGTTGTCGCAGAGCACTGGCTCTGGGCGCATGCGCGCCAGAGCTCCGGCTCAGTAATTGGACACATCAGTCCAGCCGCTCCGCGGCACGTGGGATCTTCCCAGGCCAGGGATCGAACCGGCACCCCTTGCACTGCAAGGCGCTGTCCTTACCTACTGGACCACCAGGGAAGCCCAGGTGTGAATTTTCATATCAGTGATATGAGCAGGTCTGGCATCACAGACTTAAACTGTCTTATTCCTATTGTGGAATGTCAGACCAGGGTCACCTTTGCACACTGGATCCTGGGCCATTTCTGATTTTCCCTCCTGTCCTTCCATACAGTCTCCACCTTGTCCTCCTTCCTCTCGTGATTCCAGAAACTTATTAAAGTGCCTTCTTCTGTAAAATAATTTTCCTTATAACAACATAAATACCTTTTTAAAAAAACAAAACAATCTCAAAACCTTCCCTCCTGCTCAAAATCCCCAATGTCTTCTATTTTTATAAGATTAAGTAAAAAATTTTTCAGTTCAGTCGCTCAGTTGTGTCTGACTTTGCGACCCCATGAACTGTGGCATGCCAGGCTTCCCTGTCCTAAACCATCTCCCAGAGCTTGCTCAAACTCACATCCATTGAATCAGTGATGTCATCCAAGTATCTCATCCTCTGTTATCGTCTTCTCCTTCTGCTTTCTCTTTTCCCAGAGGGCTTTTCAAATCACTCTTTGATCAGGTGCCAAAGATAACTCAAGAGATGGTTACTTGTTAAAAGCAAGTACAAATCTAGGGATGATCTCTAACTTTGCACCGACAAAGGGATAAACTAAACCCTTTAGAGCCTGTTTTAATTTGAGGTATAATAATAGGGACTATGATGGTATAAAAGGACGTGTAGAAATGAAGTGGGAAGACGTGAAACTGGGCTCTCCCCTTCCACTGAGAAATAGGCAACCCATTACAGACTCAATCGTAAAACATCCTTTGTAAGCGTAGGTAAAAAGCAGGGGATATTTCTTGTCCTCTTTTAGGTGGGAATATTCTTTCTTTTTTTTTTTTTATTTTTGGGAGGGTGGGTTGGGGAGGGAGGCGGCAGGCGGGCCACTTCTATTGGTCTTTCATTTATCTATTTTCATCCGTCTTCGTTCTTTGGCCCGTGTGGGCCTCCCATCGCAGTGGCCTCTGTTGTCGCAGAGCACTGGCTCTGGGCGCATGCGCGCCAGAGCTCCGGCTCAGTAATTGGACACATCAGTCCAGCCGCTCCGCGGCACGTGGGATCTTCCCAGGCCAGGGATCGAACCGGCACCCCTTGCACTGCAAGGCGCTGTCCTTACCTACTGGACCACCAGGGAAGCCCAGGTGTGAATTTTCATATCAGTGATATGAGCAGGTCTGGCATCACAGACTTAAACTGTCTTATTCCTATTGTGGAATGTCAGACCAGGGTCACCTTTGCACACTGGATCCTGGGCCATTTCTGATTTTCCCTCCTGTCCTTCCATACAGTCTCCACCTTGTCCTCCTTCCTCTCGTGATTCCAGAAACTTATTAAAGTGCCTTCTTCTGTAAAATAATTTTCCTTATAACAACATAAATACCTTTTTAAAAAAACAAAACAATCTCAAAACCTTCCCTCCTGCTCAAAATCCCCAATGTCTTCTATTTTTATAAGATTAAGTAAAAAATTTTTCAGTTCAGTCGCTCAGTTGTGTCTGACTTTGCGACCCCATGAACTGTGGCATGCCAGGCTTCCCTGTCCTAAACCATCTCCCAGAGCTTGCTCAAACTCACATCCATTGAATCAGTGATGTCATCCAAGTATCTCATCCTCTGTTATCGTCTTCTCCTTCTGCTTTCTGTTTTTCCCAGCATCAGGGTCTTTTCCAATGAGTCATCTCTTTGCATCAGGTAGCCAAAGTATGGGAACTTCAGCTTCCGCATCAGTCCTTCCAGTGAATACTCAGGGTTGATTTTCTTTAGCATTGACTGGTTTGATCTCCTTGCAGTCCAAGGGACTCTGGAGAGTCTACTCCAATCTTTATAGACCTATTTTTTTCTTTTTTTGATTTTGAGTGTCTCAGGTATACAGAAAAGTGATTCAGTCATACACATACACGCATATATGTATGTGCATGTTGTTACTCAGTTGCTAAGTTGTATCTGACTCATTATGACCCCATGGACTGCAGCACGCCAGGCTTCCCTGTCCTTCATTATCTCTCTGAGTTGGCTCAAATGCATATCCATTGAGTCAGTGATGCCATCCAACCATCTCATCCTCTGCTGCCCCCTTCTCCTCTTGCCTTCAGTCTTTCCCAGCATCAGGATTTTCCAGTGAGTTGTGTCAGGCAAACCCTGAAAAAAGGCACATACATATATACACATAGATACAGGTTTATGCATACACACATGCACACACACACATATAGGTGCTTGTGCTTAGCAGTGTCTGACTCTTTGCAACCTTTTGAACTGTGGCCTTCCAGGCTCCACTTTTCTGGGGAATTTTCAGGCAAGAATGCTGGAGTTGGTTGTCATTTTTGTCTCCAGGGGATCTTCCCAATCCAGGAGTTGAAACCACATCTCCTGAAGCTCCTGCATTACAGGCAGATTCTTTACCCACTGAGCCATTAGGGAAGCCCCTCACATGTATGTGTGTGTATATGCATGTGTTTCTTTTTCAATTTCGTTTCCATTACAGGTTATTGTAAGATACTGAATATAGTTCCCTGTGCTATATAGCACATCCTTGTTGTTTACCTATTTTTCTATATAGTAGTATGTATATGTTAAACCTAAATTCCCAATTTATCCCTTCTCTTACCCTTACCACTTTAATAACCATGTGTTTGTTTTCTGTGTCTATGAGTCTATTTCTGTTTTGTGAGTAAGTTCATTTGTGTCATTTTTTTTTTTTTTTAGATTCCATGTATGAGTGATATCATAGACTATTTGTCTTTCTCTGAACAGACCTACGTCTTAATGTTCACCCTGATTTGACTCTTACCCAACTCTCTTGATAGAGTATAGTCCTTGATTATTCCCAGATAAGAAGAAGAAAATTCTGATTCTACAAAGGAGATTAATGGGACAATTAGAGAAATTTGAATAAATTCTATCAGAATGTGTATCAGAAATATCATATCAATGTTGATTTCCTGGTTTTAGTCATGGTCATGTGTTTATTTAAGATAATATCCTTCAGTTGAGAAAGTTACATGGTACTGTTTAGAGGTAAACAGGTATCATCCTGTCTGCAGCTTACTCTTAAATGGTTCACGCAAAAAGTATTATACACACATACACAGAGGAAGAGTGACAGAGACATACACCCAGATAAGCAAATGCAGTAGAATAATATTCAGAGAATTTAGGTGAAAGGATTTTAGGATTTCTTTGTGTAGTACTATTATTGCAGCTATTCTGTAAGTCCAAAATTTCAGAATAAAAACAAGAAAAAAAATGGACCTCTGGTCATATAGATCATTCTGTCGTCATTACATTTACATTATGAAATCTTAATCTGTAAAATGTATTCATGATTTATTTTTGAATGAAATGAAGACATATAAAACAACAGGCATACTATGATACAAGTTATATAAATTGTTTCTACATATGTATTTTAAAATAGAAAATAGACTGAAACAATCAGTTTATAAATGTTAAGGATAGTCATTCCTTAGCAGTGAGATTTATGGGTAATTTTAATATATTTTTCTTTTGCTTGTCTATTTTTTCTTAATTTATTCAGATGGCTGTATTATTTGTTAAAATGAGAAAACAATAGAATTATTATACTTGCAAATTCTTCATTAGATTTTATTCCATCTTGCTTAGAAATTAAAATTACAAATAATAAATTTATATTGCATCTTAATTTGCAAAACCTTAGTGCCTTTTTTAACCTTGCTGAAATCAGAAATACAATGGTTTCTCTTGTATTTGATTTTTTCTACTTGCTGACATGGAAAAAACTTGAAAAGAACTCTCTTGTTTTTTTCTAAATTTAACCAATAGTTCTCACCTATTTTAACCCTTGAATTTTTTTTTTAATATTATTATTTTTTTAAATGTTGGCCTCTTGGGGTTTTTCCATTAATCCATTTTCATCCACCTTTATTCTTGGGCCTGGGTGGGACTCTCTTGGGCTGGGCATTCTGATTCTACAAAGGAGATTAATGGGACAATTAGAGAAATTTGAATAAATTCTATCAGAATGTGTATCAGAAATATCATATCAATGTTGATTTCCTGGTTTTAGTCATGGTCATGTGTTTATTTAAGATAATATCCTTCAGTTGAGAAAGTTACATGGTACTGTTTAGAGGTAAACAGGTATCATCCTGTCTGCAGCTTACTCTTAAATGGTTCACGCAAAAAGTATTATACACACATACACAGAGGAAGAGTGACAGAGACATACACCCAGATAAGCAAATGCAGTAGAATAATATTCAGAGAATTTAGGTGAAAGGATTTTAGGATTTCTTTGTGTAGTACTATTATTGCAGCTATTCTGTAAGTCCAAAATTTCAGAATAAAAACAAGAAAAAAAATGGACCTCTGGTCATATAGATCATTCTGTCGTCATTACATTTACATTATGAAATCTTAATCTGTAAAATGTATTCATGATTTATTTTTGAATGAAATGAAGACATATAAAACAACAGGCATACTATGATACAAGTTATATAAATTGTTTCTACATATGTATTTTAAAATAGAAAATAGACTGAAACAATCAGTTTATAAATGTTAAGGATAGTCATTCCTTAGCAGTGAGATTTATGGGTAATTTTAATATATTTTTCTTTTGCTTGTCTATTTTTTCTTAATTTATTCAGATGGCTGTATTATTTGTTAAAATGAGAAAACAATAGAATTATTATACTTGCAAATTCTTCATTAGATTTTATTCCATCTTGCTTAGAAATTAAAATTACAAATAATAAATTTATATTGCATCTTAATTTGCAAAACCTTAGTGCCTTTTTTAACCTTGCTGAAATCAGAAATACAATGGTTTCTCTTGTATTTGATTTTTTCTACTTGCTGACATGGAAAAAACTTGAAAAGAACTCTCTTGTTTTTTTCTAAATTTAACCAATAGTTCTCACCTATTTTAACCCTTGAATTTTTTTTTTAATATTATTATTTTTTTAAATGTTGGCCTCTTGGGGTTTTTCCATTAATCCATTTTCATCCACCTTTATTCTTGGGCCTGGGTGGGCCTCTCATTGCTGTGGCCTCTCTCATCGCAGAGCACCAGCTCTGGGCACAAGCGCTCCAGAGTGCTGGCTTGTAATTGGACACACCAGTCCAGCCACTCTGCAACATGTAGGATTCTCCTGGGCCAGGGGTCGAACCAGTGCCCCTGGCACTGAAAGGCAGATTCTTTACCCACTAGACCACCCGGGAAGCCCAATATTTGAATTATAACCGAAGCCGCTAAAAAAGGACAAAGTGTGTCACTTGGATAAGTATACCTGCTGTTGTCTTGAACCCATTTGGCAAAGGTGCTAAAAAGTGCCATGTCAGGTACAGAGAAAATCTAAGGAAACAAAGGCCCTAGATACTGTGTCTATT
The DNA here is from genome assembly GCA_022376925.1 of Tragulus kanchil. Lineage (NCBI taxonomy): Eukaryota > Metazoa > Chordata > Mammalia > Artiodactyla > Tragulidae > Tragulus > Tragulus kanchil. Next base: position 201,384,727 of record JAIOJX010000028.1, on the reverse strand, counting down.
GAAGGGATATGTGTAGTTAGTTTTTATTTAATGAATAATCAGCCCCCAGGTAATTGAGTTTGGCCCCAGCAAGACAGTATTGTGTGTAAAAAGGCAATCTGGAGATTTCATCAAAAACAACAAAAGATAAGACCTTGAAAAAGGCCAGGAGAACTTTTCCTGAAAATTTTTTTAGAATTATTTTTATTTTACTTTGTACTTTTACAGGTTTTTGTTGTTTACAGGTATGTAAACATATGTATATCCCTACCTCTTTCTCAGCCTTGGGAGGAAGACTGTACTTTTTGAAAGTTAACTGTGTTTTTCTTATTTTTTCTTGTTAAAAGTCATAAATATTGTACATAAATTAGAAAACATAGGAAAGAAAAAAGAATGGGGGCACACATTGTAATTCTAGAGCAAGAGATGACAAGTTCCTTACATTCTCCTCAAGCCAAATACACATGCAAATACACATACTTATTTTACCAGCATGGAATCATATTGTTTTGTAACACATTCTTTATAATTAATATATTGTGAACGTCTTTCTAGGTAAATGTTCTACTGTATGATTTTACCATAAGCAACTGAAACTAGTTCACATTTATTTCATATTTATGTCATTTCAAATATCTTTTTCTCTCTCTCCTAAAAGGGACACCATTTTGAGGACTATCTCTGTAGCCTTCTCTCTGTGCATTTAAATATTTTCTTTGGACAGAATCCTAAAAATGATTACTGTGATTTTTTTCTAAAGAATTTTGATACATGTTTCTTCCTTCAGAATGAAACAATGTTTTATACTCCCACTTCGAGAAGAATCTTTATCCTGCATAAGCCTACCCATTATTTTTAATCCTTGTAAAGGTGATAGCTGAAACATACTATGTACTCTAAATCACATTTCCTTGAGTAAAGAGTAAACTTTTTTCCTATCCTTATTGGCTATTTACATTTATTTATTTTATAAATTATCTTTTATTTTCTAACTTGTAGTAAAATACTAAAATCTGAGAATGCCAGGGATGAGTGAGTTTTCTTCCTCCACCCCCCTCTTTTTTTTTTCTTTAAATGAAGAACTCATTATCAAATAAAATCCTGGGAGGAAACTTGTGTGGCTAGAGTGTAGTCACACAAGTTGAAGCCGGGCTGTGGAGAGACAAGAGGAGAACACGAGTCAGTGAAAGATCACTGAACAAGGGAGGAGAAATTTGCAGAAAGAATAGAAGGGAGAATGGACTAGAGGTCAGAAGACCAGGTTGTTGTTTTTGTTTAGTCACTAAGTTGTGTCTGACTCTTTTGTGATCCCATGGACTCGAGCCTGCCAGGCTCTTCTGTCCATGGAATTTTCCAAGCAAGAATACTGAGGTTGCCATTTCCTTCTCCAGGGGATCTTCCCAACCCAGGGATTGAACCTGAGTCCCCCACATTGGCAGGCAAATTCTTTACCACTGTGCCACCAGGGAAGCCCAAGAGAGGGCATGTAATCAAGCCAATAACCAGGACAGCACTGTATGTATTTACCATGAATCAGGAAAATTCCAGGTAAATCTGATTACTGCTTTCTCCTCTCGTCTTACTGACTCATTAGAAAAGTTCTTAAAACTTGAAACATATTCCCAGACTTAATTCAACCTGACATGTAGGAAAAATTAGGGAAACCAGGATTATAACTTAATTATTGACTTCTATAAAGCTAGAGTTTCAAAGACAGGAGAGAACACTTAGTTCAGTGCTTCCCAGACTCAAATATGCAAACTCGCCCTGAGACTTTGATTAAAAACAAGTGTGAGGTAGGGGGATATGTTCTGCCTTTTTAGTATTCTACCAAGGGATGCCCAGGTCGCTGCTCTAGGGAATACACTAAGGAGGAAAATCTGGTTGAACATCCTATTTCAGAGACAAACTCATTCAGACTTAAAGATATGAAGACATCTATTATATCTATCTGTGTGACAGGACTGCCTACACCACAATACACACACAGTCAGCTACCTGAGGTGCAGAATGAAAGGTAACCGAGTATGGTTGATTCACTTTGCTGTACAGCAGAAATTAACAGAGCATGGTAAATCTTCCAGGCTCCAGTAAACAAATAAAAAATAAAATAAGATATGCGAGTAAAGAGTAAACTTTTTCCTATCCTTATTGGCAGTAAAAAAGAATCATTTCTTCCTCCACCCCTCTTTTTTCTTTAAATGAAGAACTCATTATCAAATAAAATCCTGGGAGGAAACTTGTGTGGCTAGAGTGTAGTCACACAAGTTGAAGCCGGGCTGTGGAGAGACAAGAGGAGAACACGAGTCAGTGAAAGATCACTGAACAAGGGAGGAGAAATTTGCAGAAAGAATAGAAGGGAGAATGGACTAGAGGTCAGAAGACCAGGTTGTTGTTTTGTTTAGTCACTAAGTTGTGTCTGACTCTTTTGTGATCCCATGGACTCGAGCCTGCCAGGCTCTTCTGTCCATGGAATTTTCCAAGCAAGAATACTGAGGTTGCCATTTCCTTCTCCAGGGGATCTTCCCAACCCAGGGATTGAACCTGAGTCCCCCACATTGGCAGGCAAATTCTTTACCACTGTGCCACCAGGGAAGCCCAAGAGAGGGCATGTAATCAAGCCAATAACCAGGACAGCACTGTATGTATTTACCATGAATCAGGAAAATTCCAGGTAAATCTGATTACTGCTTTCTCCTCTCGTCTTACTGACTCATTAGAAAAGTTCTTAAAACTTGAAACATATTCCCAGACTTAATTCAACCTGACATGTAGGAAAAATTAGGGAAACCAGGATTATAACTTAATTATTGACTTCTATAAAGCTAGAGTTTCAAAGACAGGAGAGAACACTTAGTTCAGTGCTTCCCAGACTCAAATATGCAAACTCGCCCTGAGACTTTGATTAAAAACAAGTGTGAGGTAGGGGGATATGTTCTGCCTTTTTAGTATTCTACCAAGGGATGCCCAGGTCGCTGCTCTAGGGAATACACTAAGGAGGAAAATCTGGTTGAACATCCTATTTCAGAGACAAACTCATTCAGACTTAAAGATATGAAGACATCTATTATATCTATCTGTGTGACAGGACTGCCTACACCACAATACACACACAGTCAGCTACCTGAGGTGCAGAATGAAAGGTAACCGAGTATGGTTGATTCACTTTGCTGTACAGCAGAAATTAACAGAGCATGGTAAATCTTCCAGGCTCCAGTAAACAAATAAAAAATAAAATAATTGACACACTAAAGAAGATAGGCCATTGATATCCAACTGAAAGCACACAGCTGAACTTGAAGTAAGAAATCTCCAGGAACACTAAGAAGAACTGAAAGGTAGAGGATAAATACATGAGCTGCCATGGCATACATTGAGAACTAATCACCTAATTTTCTAAATGACTTCTAGAAAGGGAATGCGAGTTGATCAAAAGTACATTTTTGTAAACCCAGTGTAAGCACTTTAACTTTAGCGAATAGAAACTGAAGAAGATACTTTTGTATTACTTTTCAATTTAAAAATTATACATTTTTAAAAGGTTACACTCTGTTTACAGTTATTATAAAATATTGACTATATTTCCCATGTTGTAACATATATCCCTGTAGTCTATCTTGTACTCAACAGAAACTGATGATTTGGACAAATAATAATGGAAGGAGACCTACTTATCAGATTTAAAACACCTTAATGCTACTATGATTAAAATAAAAAACAACATTAGACAAATACATCAGTAGATCAGCATAGAGAATGGAAACAGAACATAAGTGTAAATATATATTTTATCAGTACCTGCATAGCCTACATTTCAATTCAGGGAGAAAAGGTTGATCATTTAATAAATGGTAATGGGACAGCTTACCTTTCTTTTAAGGAAATCAAGATTGCTATGCAGTATATGACATTGTACACTGCAGTTCCAATGAAAAAAGGATCAAATAAATTCTGTAATAAATCTAAAACAAAACTGTGAGAAGAAAATAAAGGATACTCTTTGTATAAATCATAGGAATCCAAAAGCCCCAAATAGCAAGAGGACAAATTTAACCACATAAAATAAAAACTTCTGCACAGTCAAAGGTACTCTTTAAAACAAACTCACAAAACGAGTAATAATATAGGAGAAACATTCTAATGCTCATTGATAGAGGATTTACTAATTCTTTATCACCTAGTATAGGAAAGGCTTTCCAGGCGGTACAATTCAGACTTAAAGATATGAAGACATCTATTATATCTATCTGTGTGACAGGACTGCCTACACCACAATACACACACAGTCAGCTACCTGAGGTGCAGAATGAAAGGTAACCGAGTATGGTTGATTCACTTTGCTGTACAGCAGAAATTAACAGAGCATGGTAAATCTTCCAGGCTCCAGTAAACAAATAAAAAATAAAATAATTGACACACTAAAGAAGATAGGCCATTGATATCCAACTGAAAGCACACAGCTGAACTTGAAGTAAGAAATCTCCAGGAACACTAAGAAGAACTGAAAGGTAGAGGATAAATACATGAGCTGCCATGGCATACATTGAGAACTAATCACCTAATTTTCTAAATGACTTCTAGAAAGGGAATGCGAGTTGATCAAAAGTACATTTTTGTAAACCCAGTGTAAGCACTTTAACTTTAGCGAATAGAAACTGAAGAAGATACTTTTGTATTACTTTTAAATTTTAAAAAATTATACATTTTTAAAAGGTTACACTCTGTTTACAGTTATTATAAAATATTGACTATATTTCCCATGTTGTAACATATATCCCTGTAGTCTATCTTGTACTCAACAGAAACTGATGATTTGGACAAATAATAATGGAAGGAGACCTACTTATCAGATTTAAAACACCTTAATGCTACTATGATTAAAATAAAAAACAACATTAGACAAATACATCAGTAGATCAGCATAGAGAATGGAAACAGAACATAAGTGTAAATATATATTTTATCAGTACCTGCATAGCCTACATTTCAATTCAGGGAGAAAAGGTTGATCATTTAATAAATGGTAATGGGACAGCTTACCTTTCTTTTAAGGAAATCAAGATTGCTATGCAGTATATGACATTGTACACTGCAGTTCCAATGAAAAAAGGATCAAATAAATTCTGTAATAAATCTAAAACAAAACTGTGAGAAGAAAATAAAGGATACTCTTTGTATAAATCATAGGAATCCAAAAGCCCCAAATAGCAAGAGGACAAATTTAACCACATAAAATAAAAACTTCTGCACAGTCAAAGGTACTCTTTAAAACAAACTCACAAAACGAGTAATAATATAGGAGAAACATTCTAATGCTCATTGATAGAGGATTTACTAATTCTTTATCACCTAGTATAGGAAAGGCTTTCCAGGCGGTACAATGGTACAGAACCTGTCTGCCAATATGATAGGGACAGAGTAGAATAGTTAGGTAGTTGTGGAGTCCTAGTAGGGGATTGTAGGTGGAAAGGTAAAACCTGGAATAAGTTGGGAGGCCAGTAAGTTAACGATAACTCAAGAATGCTGCTCTTTATTCAATAAAGCAGGAAGAGCTGGGGAAGGAGGAGGTAATGATGTATGCCTTGTGTCTGCATCTGCATCTACTTGAGGAAGGCGGTCTTAACCTGGAATAAGTTGGGAGGCCAGTAAGTTAACGATAACTCAAGAATGCTGCTCTTTATTCAATAAAGCAGGAAGAGCTGGGGAAGGAGGAGGTAATGATGTATGCCTTGTGTCTGCATCTGCATCTACTTGAGGAAGGCGGTCTTAACCTGGAATAAGTTGGGAGGCTAGTAAGTTAACGATAACTCAAGAATGCTGCTCTTTATTCAATAAAGCAGGAAGAGCTGGGGAAGGAGGAGGTAATGATGTATGCCTTGTGTCTGCATCTGCATCTACTTGAGGAAGGCGGTCTTAACCTGGAATAAGTTGGGAGGCTAGTAAGTTAACGATAACTCAAGAATGCTGCTCTTTATTCAATAAAGCAGGAAGAGCTGGGGAAGGAGGAGGTAATGATGTATGCCTTGTGTCTGCATCTGCATCTACTTGAGGAAGGCGGTCTTCTACCCTCCTATATATATGTTGCTGCCCACCCAAAGAGGAGGAGCAGAGCTTTCCTGCCTGACCACTGGCACCACTTACAAGTGCCATATCCTAATAAATCCTCTTCTTGCCAATCACTCTGCCTCTTGCTGAATTCCTTCTGCATTGAGGCACGAAGAACCTAAGCCTCGTTGGGTCCAGATGTTGGGTGAGTGCTGGATTAAGTCCCGGCCATGTGAATTCAAGTCCCAGACAGGGTTTTTGGCTGGGATTGAGTCCTGACTATGTGGGTTCAAATCCCAAGCAGAGTTTTGGCTGGGTTTAAGCCTTAGCCATGTGGGTTCAAGTCCCAAGCAGGGTTTTGGCTGGGGTTAAGCCTTAGCCTTGTGGGTTCAAGTCCCAAGCAGGGTTTTGGCTGGGTTTAAGCCTTAGCCACGTGAGTTCAAATCCCAAGCAGAGTTTCGGCTGGGTTTAAGCCTTAACCATGTGGGTTCAAATCCCAAGCAGAGTTTTGGCTGGGTTTAAGCCTTAGCCATGTGGGTTCAAGTCCCAAGCAGGGTTTTGGCTGGGGTTAAGCCTCAGCCACATGGGTTCAAGTCCCAAACAGGGTTTTGGCTGGAATTCAAGCTCCAGCCATGTGGGTTCAAGTCCCAAGCAGGGTTTGATCAGGTCAGGGCCCTGGGTTTAAGTCTCAAATCAAGGTAGAACCCTTCCAAATGCAGGAGATGGAAGAGACACGGGTTTGATCCCTGAGTCAGGAAGACCCCCTGAAGAAGGGAATGGCCCCTCACTCCAGTATTCTTGCCTGGCGAATTCCAAGGATAGAGGAGCCTGGTGGGCTACAGTCCATGGGGTCACAAAGAGTCAAACACAACTGAGTGACAACACACACCCCTAATAGAAGAAAGTTTCTGAACAAATGAATTAGAAAAACACAACCCATAAAAAAAAATTTAAAAATAGAAACAGATGGTTTGGAGAAGAAATGCAGATGGGAGCTTAATGGTAATCAGAGAGATATGAATTAAGACTGCAATGTCCACTCCTGACCAGTGATGTTGGTCTTAGTTTTGAATTGATATGCTCATGAGAGAAGCAGTAGGCTTTACTCAGAACCATATTTGTTTCAATCTCTGACAGGATAAATGAAAGGCAACAATAAACCATGCATGGCATCAACACTGTAGGGTCTTCTGACTTTTAGGCAGAATTTGCAGTATTCTTCAATCACTACATGCTCAGGACATGTGTGGTCACAGGTATAGAGCTGACCCCTTGGAAGCCTTTAGCCCTGGATTTGAATACCCTACTAATTGTACAAATGCTGGCCTAGCAGCAACTGATCAATATCATTTATTATTTTACTTGAAAATGCATCTTGATGATAATGTGCAGATGCTTGGCCCAGTACGTAGACCTCAGGCTGCTCATCATTTATCTTGGATATGCAATAGGTATAATTCTAGTTGTTAGCATTGTAAGAAAGATTTAACCAATGGTCAAATATATGTGTGCATATAGTACATATATATATATATATATGAAAAAGTGCAACTGATAGATGCCCAGTCATGTTTGAATCTTTGCGACACCATGCACTGTAGCCCGCCCAGCTCCTCTGTCCATGGAATTCTCCAGGCAAGAGTATGGGAGTGGGTAGCCATTCTCTTCTCCAGAGGATCTTCCCAACCCAGAGATCAAACCCGGGTCTCCTGCATTGCAGGAGGATTCTTTACCGTCTGAGCCACCAGGGAAGCCTGATATATATACTTATACATATATAAATGAAAAGAATATGAATAGATATTTACCAGATTGTTCCAGAAAGGAAGAAACCTAATATTAGTCTAGAAAGAACTATATTTTCTTTTAAATTACTCTAGCAAATATATATGACTTATGAGTTTTATTTAAGAAATCATTGGCTTCAGGGGTCTTCGTTAAGGAAATAACAGTATCAGCTAAGGCTAAATCTGATCCCAACATAATAACCTATGAAATGGACTATAGAATGGCTTCCTAGAGTCCCTGGTTCTTTGAGGGCTTGTGGGTCTTACTAAGTGAAGGCCCCTGCTTCTATTAGGGAGCTTCTGTGACTTGCAAAGGTGTTTCTTCTATGCATGTTGCATTGAAGGCAGAAGGAGATTTTTTTAGTAACTCTGACTTCCCTGGCAGTTGGGCCCCTACACATCTGGGTTCACCTGTGTTTATTTTGTTGTTGTGATTTTGGTTTGTTTTTGGTAGTAAAATCCTCTAACATTTGGCTCCTGAGGCTTAGGCATTCAGTCATATTGCATCTCTTCACAGAAAGATAGCATTCCCCAAGAATCTGGTTCAGGTTCACGTGGAACCTTCTCTAGTCCAATAATGTTCACTGTCCAAGCCTAGCATAATCTTCCAGAGGTCTTAGAGTTGAGGTTCTCTGGATATGATCTGAACGCTGTCTCTAATCGCCGGTTTAAGGCAAGTTCTTGATGGCATGAGCCTCATCAGAGTTGACTTGTGACTCTTGATGTGGCTTTGAGATCTTCACAGTCAGCTCTGATAGATTTTCAGTAAGTTGCATCTAGATTCTCCGTAGGAATACTGGTGAATGCCTGCTGGCATTTGCTCTAAGCTGAGAACTCAAGTGACAGTTCTGCTTACTTCAGAAGATGTGGGTGAGTCTTCAAGCTCTTCATCTTGGATTCCGATACTCTCAGTGGTATTTAGAGTTGTGTTGTCCCTGTGAAGGGAGTTGTGGGGACTGCCTCATTAGAGTATCCGGTGAAACATTCCTGGGGGTTCCCAGGACACAATCAGCTGAACCCTGGGTAATCAGAAATTGTGTGCATGAAGCTCCAGAAAGTTATATTTCTGAATCCAGATTCTAGCTAGATTTGAACTGTTCTGGAAACAATTAGAAAAACTCGTAATGAGGTTCTGAGGCCCTCCATACTCAGTGGAAAGAGTCTAAGAACTATATTTTCTTTTAAATAAAACTTCCAAAAAAAGCAAATATATATGACTTATGAGTTTTATTTAAGAAATCATTGGCTTCAGGGGTCTTCGTTAAGGAAATAACAGTATCAGCTAAGGCTAAATCTGATCCCAACATAATAACCTATGAAATGGACTATAGAATGGCTTCCTAGAGTCCCTGGTTCTTTGAGGGCTTGTGGGTCTTACTAAGTGAAGGCCCCTGCTTCTATTAGGGAGCTTCTGTGACTTGCAAAGGTGTTTCTTCTATGCATGTTGCATTGAAGGCAGAAGGAGATTTTTTTAGTAACTCTGACTTCCCTGGCAGTTGGGCCCCTACACATCTGGGTTCACCTGTGTTTATTTTGTTGTTGTGATTTTGGTTTGTTTTTGGTAGTAAAATCCTCTAACATTTGGCTCCTGAGGCTTAGGCATTCAGTCATATTGCATCTCTTCACAGAAAGATAGCATTCCCCAAGAATCTGGTTCAGGTTCACGTGGAACCTTCTCTAGTCCAATAATGTTCACTGTCCAAGCCTAGCATAATCTTCCAGAGGTCTTAGAGTTGAGGTTCTCTGGATATGATCTGAACGCTGTCTCTAATCGCCGGTTTAAGGCAAGTTCTTGATGGCATGAGCCTCATCAGAGTTGACTTGTGACTCTTGATGTGGCTTTGAGATCTTCACAGTCAGCTCTGATAGATTTTCAGTAAGTTGCATCTAGATTCTCCGTAGGAATACTGGTGAATGCCTGCTGGCATTTGCTCTAAGCTGAGAACTCAAGTGACAGTTCTGCTTACTTCAGAAGATGTGGGTGAGTCTTCAAGCTCTTCATCTTGGATTCCGATACTCTCAGTGGTATTTAGAGTTGTGTTGTCCCTGTGAAGGGAGTTGTGGGGACTGCCTCATTAGAGTATCCGGTGAAACATTCCTGGGGGTTCCCAGGACACAATCAGCTGAACCCTGGGTAATCAGAAATTGTGTGCATGAAGCTCCAGAAAGTTATATTTCTGAATCCAGATTCTAGCTAGATTTGAACTGTTCTGGAAACAATTAGAAAAACTCGTAATGAGGTTCTGAGGCCCTCCATACTCAGTGGAAAGAGAAAGAGAAAATCCCACATCTTCAGGGACTAGATTAGTCCTCGAAAGCCAACCATTCCATTACTGGCCCTGGTTCTCCCTAAAGAACCAATTTTGCTGCTGGACATAGCTGTCTCTGCAAATTTTCACAGATTTTGGCCTATTTAAAAGGACAGCCCTAATACTTAGAAGATTCGTGGCTATTTAGGTAAATTATTTATGGTCTGAAATCTTGTACTTCCACTCTTCAAAGGAGTAATGCAATATGGATGAGAACTGAGTTCTGCCTCAATGCATAAACCATGCTCAGCATTCTTGCAGCATGGCCTTCTCCGTGTGGAGTCTTTTGACAGCCTCTGTGGTTTTTAAACTTTTATGGCCCAAGCATTGCTCAAGGTGAAGCAGGTGTCCATGGAATTTTATTTTTAGTAGTAACTTCTTTGTGGAATGGTTATTTGCCTCTCTTCTTTATTAGGATATAGCTGAGCTGAGTTTTCAGCATGAGAGCAGTGGCTATTATGATTATTTCAAATTCTAAAATAATTCTGTAAAGAGATTTTTTTTTCATTTTGCTAGAGAATAGACTATGAAAAAATTGGATCATTTGCCCTAAATGACACAGTAGACACTTTTACAAACTCAAATTTGACCTTAAATTTAATTATTCCAGTAGGTCTAAAATTCTGAAACTGTAGTATGCATCAGTGTTCCTTGGAGGCATTTATAAAAGGCAGATTTCTGGGCTCCATTGCCCAAGAATTTGCTCTCCTCACAAATTCCCCATGTCTATGCTACTGGTCCAGAGACCACAAGGAACCATTGCTCTCAACTATGCTGAAAGTTTGGAAACACTAATCTGTTATAGTTTATTTCTTAGAAGCTTATATGCTTTCTAACTTGTAGCATGGCATCCAAATCTTTGATATTGTTATTTATGTGAGTCATACAAGGACAGTTCTAGATTGTGTTAGATCAAAGTGTTTATTCTTTTAGTTTACACTCTGATGCCTCTGTAACAGGTCTGAAATAAACCATTTTATTTTCTTTGAAAAAAAAGGAAGTTAAACCCTGAGTATATATCCTCTCTGTTTGGGAATATCAAGGACCATGCTCCCCAGCTTTCTGATGATTCTGACCCTTAGTCTTGACTCCCTACTTCATATCCCTGTGATCAAGCCCAAGACCCCACCTCAGGGAGAATCCATGTTTTTCATTTTTTCAAGTTAGAGTGATACTTCTGAATGAGTCAGATTATTTAAGAGGTATGAAAGAATTTATACATTCTTCTAGAATATGAAATGACACTATTTTTCAAGGTTTTAAAACTTTTTTGACCAAGCGGCATGTGGGATTTTAATTACCCATAATGGGTTGAACCCACACAACCCACATTGGAAGCAAAGAATCCTAACCACTGGATTTCTAGGGGAGTCCCAGCACTATTGTACTTTTTTAAACTTTTTTTTGGGGGGGCCCACTTTTATTGGTCTTTCATTTATTTCCATCTTTTGTTCTTTGGCCTGTGTGGGCCTCCCATTGCAGTGACTCTCTCCTTGCAGAGCACTGGCTCTGGGCGCATGCGCCCCAGAGCTCTGGCTTGGTAGTTGGACACATTGGTCCAGCCGCTCCACAGCACGTGGGATCTTTCCAGGCCAGAGATGGAACCGGAAACCCTTGCACAGCAAGGCGGTGTCTTTGCCCACTGGACCACCTGGGAAGCCCACTATTGTATTTTTAAAAGATGGAAATGATCAAGGACAAAATTATTTTGCCGGGATAGTCTATTTCTAGAAACACCAATATAATGAACTAATCGCCCTACCAGAATATTCACAGATGAGCAGGAAAGCTCAATTTGCTCTTAACACCTGTGGGTGATACATGTCTCTCTATTTCAGAGGTCTTGAAGATTCTTGGTTATTTTCTATAGGTTATGTGTTATTTCTGCTGGCAGCACTCAGTAGGGTTTCAATGTAGCTTTGCTTATTGAAAGTCATAGAACAAACTCTCCCATGATTCACACGTCAAAGATGTAAATTGGCTGTAGTCATACAATTACGTCTGGAGTATATCTTAATGGGTGGACTATTAGTGCTATTTATTGCCTTCATTCTAAAAGACATTTAAGAGTCATGCTGTTTTCTGAAACTAAAATATTTAACTTTTAAAATAGCATTACCTTTATCTCCAAGATTGCATTAAAATGATGGTTTCGGTTTTCACGTAATTCTTCACTAAATGAGAGTGTGATAGCTGAGAGACAGAAAAATTTCTAGGGTGCCTTTTGAGAGGAAGCAGAAATTAGTTGGTAATGGGAAATTCCCTGCCCTCAAAAATTCATTGTATATTCTGTATTGCTTTGCAGAAAATACCTAAATTACTCATAAAACTTTTATGAATGAGGCCATTTTCAAAGAAGAAAAGCATAAAATAATGTTGAAACTCTTGATGTGAAGATAAAAACATTCTTCAATCCTCCCCTCCCCCATTGACCCAGTTTCTAGTGGAAAACTCTCTTACAAAACTGTTCTTCTTTTACTTCCTCTTTTCTGAGTGATTGCTGTGTAGGGAATTTTGTTTGCCTTGGGTAACCTCAGAGAATACATTCTTTTGCTCACCAGATTCTGCTCATGTTTATTTCTGTACTATTTTCTGACATCAAAAGGTAGGATACTGTCATTGGCTTTTTTTCTTTTTCTTTTTTCTTTTTGCCAATCTTCTCATCCTATCCATCTATGGTCATTGTAGGAAACAGGAAAGGATTTACAGCCGGGCATTCAATTGGAAATCCTTTATAGCATCAGTTGGAATCCTGAGGGAGAAATGAAAACCACATTAGTCATTGAAAGTAAAATAGATTTGACTTGGGATATCACTACACAAAAAGCTGAAAGAGCAGAAAGGAAACCTGGTAGCCTAGAATAATAGCTACAGGAAGAGCCTGGGATAAAGAGGAAACAGTGAAGCTGAGGGACACAGTGTGGCTAGTTTGGGGAACTAAAAAGAAGTCGCAGGCTTGGACACCTGTTATTTCTGTAGCAGTTAGTGGAAGAGACCCAGGCTGACCAGAGTTCTTTGTCCCCTTCTCCTACCTTCCGGGGCTGCTCTAAGATTGCTGCCTGTTGGTGGGAGGTCACAGTCAACCGGTATAGGAATCTGGGAAACAGAGCTGGTCTAATTTGAGCCCCAGCATCTCAGAGTATACAATGAATGTGGAACTATGAGCAAACAGGTTAACTAATCAACAGTCACGATAATTTTTAACACAGAGTCATTTCCTCGTATCCCTTTTCCTCATGAATGTAGTAAGCTCTTGTAATTAAATATATAATGAAGTTTTATCAAATGACATTTTAGGCTACTAATTTTCAGCTCTTTATGTTTCTCATTCTGTAATTCATGGGTTTCTGCCTGTTTCTTGATTATCTTTTTTTTTTTTTTTTGCTTTGCATGAGAATGTCTTTATGTTCCCTTCATTCTTTTATTATTATTTTACAGAGTTTTGTTGTTTACTGCCACACATCAACCTGAATTCTTGGTATCTTTAATAAGCACTATTCTGTTTTAGTTTTTAGTAACTTTAAACTTTTTATTTTGTATTGGGGCATAGCTGATTAACAATGTTGTTGTAGTTTCATGTGAATAGCAGAGGGACTCAGCCATATATAGACATGTGTCCATTCTCCCTTCAAGTCCCCTCCCGCCTAGGCTGACACATAACATTGAGCAAAGCTCCATATGCTATACAATAGATTTTTGTTGGCAATCCATTTTAAGTATAGTAGTGTGTACATGACTTTCCCAAAGCCCCTAACTATCCCGTCCCCTCTTTAGCAACCATAAGTTTGTTTTCTAAGTCGGTGAGTGGTTTCTATTTTTGTTTTAATTTTTTATTTTATATTTGAGTGTAGCTGATTAGTAATGTTGAGATAGTTTCAGGTGGACTGAAGCTATCCAAATGGATTCAGCCACACATATATCATACATGCATCCATTCTCCCCGAAGCTCCCTTCCCACCATGACTGCCACATAACATTGAGCAGAGTTCGCTGTGATAACAACTATTTTAAATGATCATAATATGTTATACATGTGAATATTTAAATACATGTATACACACAGATAGGGTAACTTGAAATATGGGATTTTCACCTTCTGTGCTGATTTTTAGAACTTCATCCTTATATAAGGTGCCACTTCATGATGTCTAAGAACCTAGGACAATTTGAAACATGTTAAAGCAATTTAAAAATAGCTCAATTATATAAGAATGTATTTACTCTAGAGATAAAGAACTTGAAGACATAAAATAGCTAATGAACCTTAAGTTTCTGAAGTTATTGTGTTTCCACACAATTGTCAATTCTTTCCTTAAAGATTTTAGTGCTGGACTTAGATAGTAATGAAAAGATAAAATAAATTTACTCTCAACACATGTAAATTCAGTTAACCCAGTTTTCTTGAACTGCATGAATTGGAAATGTTTCAGGTAGATGGATGAGAAAAAGGAACACTAAAAGAAATGAGCATGGGCTAGATGTGGATGTTAGCTCATTCCAAAGAGTTATAACTAGAATCTTCACTATTCTTAAGGCAAATAGGCTTGAGGTCTGCTCTGTCTATATACATAGCGGACCATATTTGATTTCTTTGGCAGGTGGTGATTTAGTCGCTAAGTCCTGTTCAACTCTTGGTCGGTCAGGCTCCTCTGTCCATGAGATTTCCCAGGCAAGAATACTGGAGTGGGTTGCCATTTCCTTCTCCAGGGGATTTTTCCACCCAGGGATCACTGTAGGTGGTATCCTGTGTTGCAGGCTGATTCTTTTTACCAACTGAGCCACCAGATAAGCCCAGAGAAATCACCAAATCATTTATGAAAATGAGGTAGGAAACATACATAGTGTAAAAAGCACTAACTGAGACTTTCTCTAATGGAATATTAATAGAATCGAGGCTTGTCCTTTACATATAAGAACTAAGAGAAGGCACAGAGCTGGAAACAGAATTTAGTGCTCAACTTTCTCCTCTGTAAAATTAAAGAAAGGAAGAAAACAAACCATCTTTTTCAGGTCAGAGACTCTGGTGGTATTATTCTTACTGAAGCTAAGAAATAAGAAAATAAATGTGCTTCCCTTCCTGAAGCTAAGAAATCACCAAAAAGCATAATATGTTATACATGTGAATATTTAAATACATGTATACACACAGATAGGGTAACTTGAAATATGGGATTTTCACCTTCTGTGCTGATTTTTAGAACTTCATCCTTATATAAGGTGCCACTTCATGATGTCTAAGAACCTAGGACAATTTGAAACATGTTAAAGCAATTTAAAAATAGCTCAATTATATAAGAATGTATTTACTCTAGAGATAAAGAACTTGAAGACATAAAATAGCTAATGAACCTTAAGTTTCTGAAGTTATTGTGTTTCCACACAATTGTCAATTCTTTCCTTAAAGATTTTAGTGCTGGACTTAGATAGTAATGAAAAGATAAAATAAATTTACTCTCAACACATGTAAATTCAGTTAACCCAGTTTTCTTGAACTGCATGAATTGGAAATGTTTCAGGTAGATGGATGAGAAAAAGGAACACTAAAAGAAATGAGCATGGGCTAGATGTGGATGTTAGCTCATTCCAAAGAGTTATAACTAGAATCTTCACTATTCTTAAGGCAAATAGGCTTGAGGTCTGCTCTGTCTATATACATAGCGGACCATATTTGATTTCTTTGGCAGGTGGTGATTTAGTCGCTAAGTCCTGTTCAACTCTTGGTCGGTCAGGCTCCTCTGTCCATGAGATTTCCCAGGCAAGAATACTGGAGTGGGTTGCCATTTCCTTCTCCAGGGGATTTTTCCACCCAGGGATCACTGTAGGTGGTATCCTGTGTTGCAGGCTGATTCTTTTTACCAACTGAGCCACCAGATAAGCCCAGAGAAATCACCAAATCATTTATGAAAATGAGGTAGGAAACATACATAGTGTAAAAAGCACTAACTGAGACTTTCTCTAATGGAATATTAATAGAATCGAGGCTTGTCCTTTACATATAAGAACTAAGAGAAGGCACAGAGCTGGAAACAGAATTTAGTGCTCAACTTTCTCCTCTGTAAAATTAAAGAAAGGAAGAAAACAAACCATCTTTTTCAGGTCAGAGACTCTGGTGGTATTATTCTTACTGAAGCTAAGAAATAAGAAAATAAATGTGCTTCCCTTCCTGAAGCATTCCAGCCCACCTGATCCCCCCTGAACACAATCAAAGTTCTCGTTATGTTCCAACATTGGCATTTTCCTAAACATATATTTTTCTTCCATATCTTTGCATCTACTTTTCTCATAGCACGAAATGACCTTCCCTCACTTGCCCTTTCTGTTGAAATTCAACCTGTCTTTCAAGACCCATTTCAAATTGCATGAGTTTCATAATCCCTCCAAGATTCCCTTTGCTTTATTCAATTGCTTCTTCCTTACTCTTAAAACATTTTGCCTTATTATTTTCTCTCTCCTATATAAACAATTCCTTACTTTAGCAGATATACTTCTCTGATGAAGCTCCAGTAGACTTCTATGTATGAAAGCCTTCTACTGTTTTGTTTTCCCAGAATGTTATTCCTATTGATATATAAAGAATTATATGCAGAGTTTGCTAAAAGAGCTAGAGATTGGCACCTGTACCCCAATGTTCATTGCAGCTCTCTATACAATAGCCAGAACATGGCAGCAACCTAGATGTCCATTGACAAATGAATGGATACAGAAGCTCTGGTACATATATACAATGGAATACTACTCAGCTGTTAAAAGAAATGCAGAAGACTCAGTCCTAATGAGGTGGCTGGCTCTAGAACCTATCATCAAAAGTGAAGTAAGTCAAAAAGAGAAAGACAAGTATAGTATACTAACTCATATATATGGGATCTAGTAAGATGGTCATGATAACACACGCAGTGAACTCATGAAAAAACAGAGAATAGACATAAAGACATTGTGGAGACCGAACAGTGGAAGGGAGGTTTCACCAGAATAAGCCCAGAGAAATCACCAAATCATTTATGAAAATGAGGTAGGAAACATACATAGTGTAAAAAGCACTAACTGAGACTTTCTCTAATGGAATATTAATAGAATCGAGGCTTGTCCTTTACATATAAGAACTAAGAGAAGGCACAGAGCTGGAAACAGAATTTAGTGCTCAACTTTCTCCTCTGTAAAATTAAAGAAAGGAAGAAAACAAACCATCTTTTTCAGGTCAGAGACTCTGGTGGTATTATTCTTACTGAAGCTAAGAAATAAGAAAATAAATGTGCTTCCCTTCCTGAAGCATTCCAGCCCACCTGATCCCCCCTGAACACAATCAAAGTTCTCGTTATGTTCCAACATTGGCATTTTCCTAAACATATATTTTTCTTCCATATCTTTGCATCTACTTTTCTCATAGCACGAAATGACCTTCCCTCACTTGCCCTTTCTGTTGAAATTCAACCTGTCTTTCAAGACCCATTTCAAATTGCATGAGTTTCATAATCCCTCCAAGATTCCCTTTGCTTTATTCAATTGCTTCTTCCTTACTCTTAAAACATTTTGCCTTATTATTTTCTCTCTCCTATATAAACAATTCCTTACTTTAGCAGATATACTTCTCTGATGAAGCTCCAGTAGACTTCTATGTATGAAAGCCTTCTACTGTTTTGTTTTCCCAGAATGTTATTCCTATTGATATATAAAGAATTATATGCAGAGTTTGCTAAAAGAGCTAGAGATTGGCACCTGTACCCCAATGTTCATTGCAGCTCTCTATACAATAGCCAGAACATGGCAGCAACCTAGATGTCCATTGACAAATGAATGGATACAGAAGCTCTGGTACATATATACAATGGAATACTACTCAGCTGTTAAAAGAAATGCAGAAGACTCAGTCCTAATGAGGTGGCTGGCTCTAGAACCTATCATCAAAAGTGAAGTAAGTCAAAAAGAGAAAGACAAGTATAGTATACTAACTCATATATATGGGATCTAGTAAGATGGTCATGATAACACACGCAGTGAACTCATGAAAAAACAGAGAATAGACATAAAGACATTGTGGAGACCGAACAGTGGAAGGGAGGCATGGAGGGAGTAACATGGAAACCTATACTGTCATGTGTGGAAAAGGTAGCTATTGTCATTGTGCTAGGGGAATAGGAGTACCTACAACCACTTGGGGCGAAGGTCTGGAGGGATGGGAGGCGGGGAGCTGGGTGGGGGGAGGGTCCAGGGATATGCATATGAATGATCTGGGAACATACATGTTGGTGAACAACAAAACTCTGTAAAATCTTTAAAATAAAGGAAAAAAAATAAAATTAAAGAAAAAAGAGCTAGAGATTTAGAAAGTGGACTCTTTTAGATACCTAATACAACATTTTCTGCTTTAAAATGAAGTATCTGATGTTTATTTTCCTTCTTTTTTCTTTCCATTACCTACCTTTTCCTGTATGTTTCTTTCTTTCTTCCTTCCTTTCTTTCTCTTTTCAGATTATTTATCCTTTAATGGTGGTTTCTACTTTTTACTTAGAGACTAAAAAGTTTGGGTACTTTTTTTTTTTTCCTTTGAGTGGAAGTGTATCTCAACAAAGCAAAAATAATCAAAACCCTATATACTGATAACCCAATATACTGATCCTGAATAACTTTGTTGAAGAAAAAAAAGAATATTACACTCTAATATTATGTCTCTAAGGGTA
Organism: Tragulus kanchil; assembly: GCA_022376925.1. Classification (NCBI taxonomy): domain Eukaryota; kingdom Metazoa; phylum Chordata; class Mammalia; order Artiodactyla; family Tragulidae; genus Tragulus; species Tragulus kanchil. Next base: position 201,365,932 of record JAIOJX010000028.1, on the reverse strand, counting down.
TTATAGAATTAAGTAGTACTACAACTCTATAAAGTAAAAAAATAAAAATACTTACATGACTGTATAGATCAGATGAAATAGTAAAACATTTTGTGAACTGTAGGTTGCACTAGCTAAGTTGTAAAATTTATTTTTCTTGTGGTGAATGGATAAGAATCCTTATAATGTAAAATCACATTTAAACATAAGCAACAAGTTACTCTTAGCACATGAAACATTTCAGGGAAATAAAATCACAACTTTATCTAAAATGCCTCTTGTATTGCTCATTGTATAGTCTCATTAAAAAGAAAAAAAGTGTGAGATCTAAAACTCATTTGCATCACATGCCCTGAATTGATACCAGTAAAGGGAACTATTACATAGTGGGAGGAGCAGTAGTCTTACCTCAGACACATCTGTGCCTCCTCTTCCCATCTCCCACCCTCACCTCTGTGCAGCAGGTGTGTTATAATCAGGTTGGTAGGGTGTAGTCTCTTTACTGGTAGCACGAGATAGGAAAGAGGAGGCTTTTTACTTTAACCTGATTGTCTTCTTGTCTAAAAATGTCTGGCATTGTCTAACTTTAGGTTTCTCCTTTTATCTCAGACTTTGATGATTTAATGACACATAAATTGTATTCCATGATATTCTACTTCTCAGGAGTTTAAAGATGGAAGCAGATGCTCCTATGGTCGATTACGCTCACATAAAAGAGTCTCCTCATGAGCAGGTACCACATAGAATCACTATTCTCTTCATTTTTGTTTTGAGTCTAAATGAGACTTTAAAATTACAGAAAAGACCCTAGAGGCTATGATATTTTAAATTAAACCAATTATTTCCAATAAAGGAATGAGATATACTTAATTTTTAAAATTCCAACATCTCATGGCTTTTTCATTTTCAGGCTCTATGCTTTCATGCAAGATATTTTCTCTGAGTCTTAATGTTATTTTTAATAGTCTTTGAAGCCTCATAAATGCATTTGATTATTTAAAATAATGTTTTACAGATAGTTAAATGCAATATTTCTCTTTAGAAGAGTATTATTCAAAAGAGAAAATTTCAAATATGCCAATGGAAAGAGCTTTACTTTCATAAGAGTTTTTCACCTGTATGTTATAGTTATAGTACATATTTCCCATTCACAGAAGCATTTTTAATAATTTTCTTCACCAGTGATTCCTAAAATAAGAGTTTGTATTTCTTCAGAGTGAGAAGATTTTGTTCAGATATGTTTGGGTATGGGCACACATGTAAAATTACTGACAAGAATATCAATGTGTATAGTAGGAAAGATTATTTTATAAATTCCTGATTTATTTTTGTTTTGTATATTTCTCTGTGTATCCATGTAAAATAAGACATTTGTAAATTTAAATGAGACCATGTATTTTGACTACAAAAGAGTATAGGTAAATAACACTTGTAGTCATTCATCTTACATCAATGGAGTATGTAGTTTGTGCCAGAAATAGAGAAAAACAATGGGGATTGGAAGAAGATACAATCCATACCCTCAAAGAACACTGAATCTGCAGCCTAGAGAATGCATATGTGAATACATAAAACAACATAGTCTTATAGCTGAGGTTAGTTAAGCGAGCTATGAGAATACACAGCTGCAAAATTTCCCCAGTCTTTTAGGAGAGAGCAAATGATGCCTCCTGGATGATGCGCCACCTGAGTCAAGAAAGAACAATGAGCAGAGGTATGAATGCCTGAAAGAGAATATTCTATCAGGGATTCATTCAAAGCATTATTTCAGTATGATTGAAATAATGGTATTTGGTATATATGAATACATTTCAGTATGACTGAAGTTAGGCTGCAAGGCAAATGTCATTAAAGATGAGGCTGCAGAGGGTGGGCATGCTGAACCATGGAGGGCCATCCTCAGGCAGTGATATTTTATTTTGAAGGCTGAAGGAATACAATCAACTGCTTTAAGCAATATTGGAAATGAGAGAAGAGCATAGTTTTAAATCTTTCATGGCTTTTTTCAATTTTTCAGGCTCTATGCTTTCATGCAAGATATTTTCTCTGAGTCTTAATGTTATTTTTAATAGTCTTTGAAGCCTCATAAATGCATTTGATTATTTAAAATAATGTTTTACAGATAGTTAAATGCAATATTTCTCTTTAGAAGAGTATTATTCAAAAGAGAAAATTTCAAATATGCCAATGGAAAGAGCTTTACTTTCATAAGAGTTTTTCACCTGTATGTTATAGTTATAGTACATATTTCCCATTCACAGAAGCATTTTTAATAATTTTCTTCACCAGTGATTCCTAAAATAAGAGTTTGTATTTCTTCAGAGTGAGAAGATTTTGTTCGTATATGTTTGGGTATGGGCACACATGTAAAATTACTGACAAGAATATCAATGTGTATAGTAGGAAAGATTATTTTATAAATTCCTGATTTATTTTTGTTTTGTATATTTCTCTGTGTATCCATGTAAAATAAGACATTTGTAAATTTAAATGAGACCATGTATTTTGACTACAAAAGAGTATAGGTAAATAACACTTGTAGTCATTCATCTTACATCAATGGAGTATGTAGTTTGTGCCAGAAATAGAGAAAAACAATGGGGATTGGAAGAAGATACAATCCATACCCTCAAAGAACACTGAATCTGCAGCCTAGAGAATGCATATGTGAATACATAAAACAACATAGTCTTATAGCTGAGGTTAGTTAAGCGAGCTATGAGAATACACAGCTGCAAAATTTCCCCAGTCTTTTAGGAGAGAGCAAATGATGCCTCCTGGATGATGCGCCACCTGAGTCAAGAAAGAACAATGAGCAGAGGTATGAATGCCTGAAAGAGAATATTCTATCAGGGATTCATTCAAAGCATTATTTCAGTATGATTGAAATAATGGTATTTGGTATATATGAATACATTTCAGTATGACTGAAGTTAGGCTGCAAGGCAAATGTCATTAAAGATGAGGCTGCAGAGGGTGGGCATGCTGAACCATGGAGGGCCATCCTCAGGCAGTGATATTTTATTTTGAAGGCTGAAGGAATACAATCAACTGCTTTAAGCAATATTGGAAATGAGAGAAGAGCATGATCAGCTCTGCACTTTACAAAGACTGTTCTGGTCTTTGTGGCAGAAACACTGAAGATGAATAAACTGGGTGTGGGGAGAAAAAGTAGGCAGGTGATGTAAATGGCAAGGTTCTAAGCATCAGGAACTGTGCAGGGGAAGAGCGTTTGATAGAACTGCAAGACATTTTGTGGGAAGACTCAGTAAGCCTGATGGCCAACTATATGTTAGGAATAAGGGAAAGAGAAGAAGCAAACATGGTCCTTGGACTCTGAATTAGGCAAGATGGTGGTTCCATTGACTGAAAAGAGAAGTGGTTTGGAGAGATGATGGAATGTATTGCCTGATCCTGTGGGGACTAAGATGACCCTTGGAAACATAGATAGAGGAGGCATTGTTGGGGCCAGGTATTTTGGAGAAGCACCTAGGCTGGAAGAATTGGTCTGGGCTTTAACATCTCAAGGTCAGTTGAAATACAAAGAGTAAATGGAGCCACCAAGGGAGGTCAATATTTTATATATAGCAAGAGGAAAATAAGAGCAAAGATGTAGTTCTGAGAAACACTGCCTCTAAAGAGGTACCTGAAACAAAATGAATTCAGGCAGGAGATTGATATATGGAGGCAGATGTGGATGGAAAACTAGTAAGAATTATATCACAAACCCTTCCAGGAGATAATTTCAAGAGAAGTTTGCTCCAGACTTCTAGATATTTCAGAGGAGTTCTGAAAGTGGTAAAGAATCTCTCTGCCAACACAGGAGACCGGAGACCCAAGAGATGCTAGTTTTATCCTTGGGTCAGGAAGACCCCTGGAGGTGGAAGTGGCAACCCACTCTATCATTCCTGCCTGGAAAATCCAATGGAGAGAGCAAGCAGCCTGGCAGGCTACAGTCCATGGGGTCACAAAGAGTCAAGCATGACTGAACATGCACGCAGCAGTGACACAAGTAAGCTTATGGCTGAAATGTGTTTATTTTATTAGGAAGAATGGGGTAACTGATTACCTTTGTGAGAAAAATTTCCTTGGAGAGATAGGGATAGAAGTCACATAATGGTAAGGTGAGGGAAGAATGGAAAGGAGAACTTATACACTGCTTTTTTTTAAGGTTTTGTTTTGTTTTGTTTTTTAATGTGGACTATTTGTAACATTTGTACTGAATTTGTTACAACATTGAATTTGTTACAGTGTTTTATGTTTGGGTTTTTTGGCTATGAGGTAGGCAGGATCTTAGCTCTCCAACCAAGGATCAAACCCTTGCATAGGAAGGGGGATCCTTAGTCACTGGAACACCAGGGAAGTCTCTAGACTTATTCTAAAGAAGTTGGTTACAGAGGAAATCAGGGAGATTAAATGATGGATAGAAGACTTTGAAAATTAGACTGAACATTTAATTTTTTATAATGGGAGGGAGATTTGTGTGTATTTATGTGTGAATAGAAAGGAAGCAGCAGAGAGGCTTGTTGAGGATGCAGAAAAGAAGGAAGATACTGTGAGATTCCTAAGGAAGAAAATACGATTTAGGGCACAGTTTGAAGGATTATGTTTGACTGGGTATAAGATCAACTTACTTGTGAAACTGGAGAGAGATGATAAGAGCCAATGTAGAAAAAGCTATTTATTGATGGACAGGAAGGGGATAAAGGCAGGAAATTGAATGGTGACCTATATCTTGGAAAGTAAGAGAAATTTCCCCTGTGATAATAAAATAAAATAAAATGGCAATATTTCTGTGGATTTTCAAACATACTTTTGCAGGAATTCTGATGGTTTCCATGAAATTGAAGTGGTATACTAAAAATATAAAATGATTTGTCCTGACAAAAGTTGTGTGGAATGAGATTGTGATAAATTATTTTCAATCACTTCTTTTATAGCTGTGGATTTCAGTGCTTAGTCCTTTACTATGGCACATGTATATACACAAATATGACAAATAAAGCTACAGTGACCAAGTGAAAATAGTTTATAGGAGTTAGACAAGAGGAGAATAAAAACTTTATGCACTTCTGAAGGAGGACAGGAACAGGCTACCCTGACTAAACTGACTCCTTCTTGAGGAGGAGGACTCCATCTTGCACTTTCAGTGAACTCTGAACTGTGTTTGGATTGTGTAGCCATGGAGATAAAAAAATTAACAGTCAACTAGGTCTCCTGAGCTGATGAGAACCTGACCAGGGAGAGCTCATACCCAAGCCTCCCTTAGGCCAAGAAGAATGAAATGTCCACCATATGATAAATCACCATTTGTAATCTTATTTAATTAATCCATGTTGAGACAAGCTAAGTGATATGCTTAGGTGATTTTTGATTGTACCTTTGCGATTGATACCACATCATATTTTTCTTTTTACTGTTTCCTAGGCAACCTCAGGGGTTTGGGATGTGGGTTTTCATGTGGCTCTAGACTTATTCTAAAGAAGTTGGTTACAGAGGAAATCAGGGAGATTAAATGATGGATAGAAGACTTTGAAAATTAGACTGAACATTTAATTTTTTATAATGGGAGGGAGATTTGTGTGTATTTATGTGTGAATAGAAAGGAAGCAGCAGAGAGGCTTGTTGAGGATGCAGAAAAGAAGGAAGATACTGTGAGATTCCTAAGGAAGAAAATACGATTTAGGGCACAGTTTGAAGGATTATGTTTGACTGGGTATAAGATCAACTTACTTGTGAAACTGGAGAGAGATGATAAGAGCCAATGTAGAAAAAGCTATTTATTGATGGACAGGAAGGGGATAAAGGCAGGAAATTGAATGGTGACCTATATCTTGGAAAGTAAGAGAAATTTCCCCTGTGATAATAAAATAAAATAAAATGGCAATATTTCTGTGGATTTTCAAACATACTTTTGCAGGAATTCTGATGGTTTCCATGAAATTGAAGTGGTATACTAAAAATATAAAATGATTTGTCCTGACAAAAGTTGTGTGGAATGAGATTGTGATAAATTATTTTCAATCACTTCTTTTATAGCTGTGGATTTCAGTGCTTAGTCCTTTACTATGGCACATGTATATACACAAATATGACAAATAAAGCTACAGTGACCAAGTGAAAATAGTTTATAGGAGTTAGACAAGAGGAGAATAAAAACTTTATGCACTTCTGAAGGAGGACAGGAACAGGCTACCCTGACTAAACTGACTCCTTCTTGAGGAGGAGGACTCCATCTTGCACTTTCAGTGAACTCTGAACTGTGTTTGGATTGTGTAGCCATGGAGATAAAAAAATTAACAGTCAACTAGGTCTCCTGAGCTGATGAGAACCTGACCAGGGAGAGCTCATACCCAAGCCTCCCTTAGGCCAAGAAGAATGAAATGTCCACCATATGATAAATCACCATTTGTAATCTTATTTAATTAATCCATGTTGAGACAAGCTAAGTGATATGCTTAGGTGATTTTTGATTGTACCTTTGCGATTGATACCACATCATATTTTTCTTTTTACTGTTTCCTAGGCAACCTCAGGGGTTTGGGATGTGGGTTTGTGCATGTAGGCTTTAGGTATAAATGTTAGCCACAAGTTCTGCTCGGGGTCCTTGACTAAAGTGAGGTCTTGGACTCACCAGTGCAATAAATGCCCTCCACTGTTTACTTTCACTCTGTGTGAGTTTTTTTCCTAAAGTCTGGTTATAACACTTCAGAAAGTGAATGTGTGATTGGTGGGACTTTAGAGAGACCGGAAGTTGCAGAGTGACTGCGGAGTTCAGGGTCTCTCATCATAGGGAGGCTTAAAATATTGTTTGGATGTTATCTCTAAGATGTCACATATACATTGACTGGATTTTCTAGAGTACAAGCATAATGATTTCTTAAATGTGAACCTTTAATGTACATCAGTTTGGTAGCCATATTTCTTTTCTACAACTGGAAACCTGGAAAAATAGAAATGGCTTAGACTTTACTCACCCACTGAGTTGTCCTGGTGTTCAGGGTGTAATGATAGCTTTTAGAGGCATAAATGAGGAAACTTCCATCTCAAGATCCTGTATTTGGATATTTTTAAACTTACCATTCTGGGAGGATAATAGAAACAGAAGCAAATGGAGTCTGTTCATTTGCTTACTAATGTATCAGTTGATTGGAAATTAAGATCAATCCATTGAGAAACTGGTTAGCATAGGAAACCTATGTAATAATTTAATAATGGTTATACTAAACCAATGGTTAGACATCAATGTATAGTGCACATTTCTGGGTTTGCTTTTTTGCTATCATCTGAAGCTGGAATAATTTGTATAAGCAAAAAAACTCTGCCCATACAGAATTCTGCTCTCTCAAGGTCTTACTTATGGAAAATCTTATTGAAAGGTGGAAGTGGATAAAATATTCATTCTGAACAACTTAAAATAGGTATATACAACATACTTTCAGCACTAGGGTTGCCAGACAATTTCAATGAAATATTCTAGCATGCTTGATAGAAAACCATTTAATCAAAAATAAATAAGATGGTAAATTCAATAATCTTTGTTGTACTCTATGTTGAGTATTGTGTGGCTTTCAATATCGAATTTTTTCCAAAAATCTAATTTTTTTTGCTTCAACATAAATGAAAAGCATGATAAGAAATATGCAGCATTCCCTTCCTACTTTTTTGAACATCAATTTTTTTTGTTCTTTAATCCCTGCACTTCCTTAAACTCAGTATATTTCTTCCCCCTATATCAGTACTAAACCATTTTATACAATAATGGAACGGCAAGTTCTTTGTTGAAAAAGAATATTTTAATTCATCAAGGAGTGCTATTTTTTCTGAGATGTGAACCTCACATTCAAAGCACCAACTCCTCGCCAAAGGAAACATGAAAAGAGCTATAATTGATTGGAATATTCCATCAAAATAAGGACGTTGCTCACAATTAGCCAACCTCAAAACACTCAGGACATGACATTGAACTTTCACAAGGCAATGCTTCTCTAGATATGTAGAACTTCTGACATCCATATGTATTGCTCCAGAGAGCAATTCAGTTCTGCTGCAATTCAAAAGTTAAATTCAGAAACGACCCTCAATTTATTTTTAGCTCTGAAAGAGTAAAAACTCAGTAAAAAAAAAGAAAAAATTAATGTAAATTCCAAGTGGTCAAATCTTTTGATAAGGTTGCTAATTACTTCCTAATTTTAAAAAGTTCAAAAAAATATAAACAGTATGGAACAAAGTGAATGCCAGTGCCTTAAAAGAGAGCTAGGGGCAGGTTTAAAACAAAATAGATGTGTCCCTGCTGAGCAGTGGGTAATAATGGTTATACTAAACCAATGGTTAGACATCAATGTATAGTGCACATTTCTGGGTTTGCTTTTTTGCTATCATCTGAAGCTGGAATAATTTGTATAAGCAAAAAAACTCTGCCCATACAGAATTCTGCTCTCTCAAGGTCTTACTTATGGAAAATCTTATTGAAAGGTGGAAGTGGATAAAATATTCATTCTGAACAACTTAAAATAGGTATATACAACATACTTTCAGCACTAGGGTTGCCAGACAATTTCAATGAAATATTCTAGCATGCTTGATAGAAAACCATTTAATCAAAAATAAATAAGATGGTAAATTCAATAATCTTTGTTGTACTCTATGTTGAGTATTGTGTGGCTTTCAATATCGAATTTTTTCCAAAAATCTAATTTTTTTTGCTTCAACATAAATGAAAAGCATGATAAGAAATATGCAGCATTCCCTTCCTACTTTTTTGAACATCAATTTTTTTTGTTCTTTAATCCCTGCACTTCCTTAAACTCAGTATATTTCTTCCCCCTATATCAGTACTAAACCATTTTATACAATAATGGAACGGCAAGTTCTTTGTTGAAAAAGAATATTTTAATTCATCAAGGAGTGCTATTTTTTCTGAGATGTGAACCTCACATTCAAAGCACCAACTCCTCGCCAAAGGAAACATGAAAAGAGCTATAATTGATTGGAATATTCCATCAAAATAAGGACGTTGCTCACAATTAGCCAACCTCAAAACACTCAGGACATGACATTGAACTTTCACAAGGCAATGCTTCTCTAGATATGTAGAACTTCTGACATCCATATGTATTGCTCCAGAGAGCAATTCAGTTCTGCTGCAATTCAAAAGTTAAATTCAGAAACGACCCTCAATTTATTTTTAGCTCTGAAAGAGTAAAAACTCAGTAAAAAAAAAGAAAAAATTAATGTAAATTCCAAGTGGTCAAATCTTTTGATAAGGTTGCTAATTACTTCCTAATTTTAAAAAGTTCAAAAAAATATAAACAGTATGGAACAAAGTGAATGCCAGTGCCTTAAAAGAGAGCTAGGGGCAGGTTTAAAACAAAATAGATGTGTCCCTGCTGAGCAGTGGGTACACAGTGCTAATAACAGTAAACGTTTAGTCAAAGGCAATGCATGAAACTTGATCGAATACTGATTCAAAGAAAACTATCACAGTCATTTTTGAACAATTGGAGAATTTGATTATAGACTGGATAATTAGATGATATTATGAAATCATTCTCTATTTTCAGAGATATAATAATAGTACCACAATTTTATAAGAGAATGTCCTTATTTTTAAACAAGTATGCTGAAGTCTCCAGGGTAACAGAAGGAAAAAAAACAAACAAATAGACACTTACTATATTTCATTGTATCTGTTGATTGTGAGGTTTAACATTATGGTTCAATAACTAAGAGAAACAAATGCCGTCAATAAAAACTATACTACATGCTTTCATATCTCATTGTATTTTTTTTTTTTTAATTCTTTACTTTAAGGTTTTACAGAATTTTGTTGTTCACCAACATGTATGTTCCCAGATCATTCATATACATATCCCTGGACCCTCCCCCCACTCTGTTCCTCCCCTCCTACCCCTCCAGACCATCACCCCAAGTGATTGTAGGTACTCCTATTCCCTTAGCACAATGACAATAGCTATCTTTTCCACACATGACAGTATAGGTTTCCATGTTACTCCCTCCATGCCTCCCCCTCCCTATTTCTTCCCCACAATGTCCATATGTCTATGCTCTGTCTGTCCATGAGTTCACTGTGTGTGTTATCAAGACCGTCCTGCTAGATTCCATATATGTGTGTTAGTATGCTGTATTTGTCTTTCTCTTTTTGATTTACTTCACTTTTTATGATAGGTTCTAGAGCCAGTCACCTCATTAGGACTAAGTCTTCTGCATTTCTTTTAACAGCTGAGTAGTATTCCATTGTATATATGTACCAGAGCTTCTGTATCCATTCATTTGTCAATGGACATCTAGGTTGCTCCCATGTTCTGGCTATTGTGTAGAGAGCTGCAATGAACAATGGGGAACAGGTGCCTCTCAGTTTTGATTTCATCAGGATATAGGCCTAAGAGTGGGATTTCTGGGTCATAGGGTGCTTCTATTTTTAGTTTTTTGAGGAATCTCCATATTGTCTTCCATAGAGGCTATATCAGTTTACATTCCCACCAGCAATGCAAGAGGATTCCCTTTTCTCTGCACCCTCTCCAGCATTTATTGTCTGTCGATTTGTTGATGATGGCCATTCTGACGGGTGTGAGGTGGTATCTCATTGTGGTTTTAATTTGCATTTCTCTAATGATAAGTGAGGTTGAGTATCGTTTCATGTGCTTTTGGGCCATCTGTATGCCCTCTTTGGAGAGGCGTCTCTTTAGATCTTTTCCCCATTTTTCGATTGGGTTGTTCGTTTTTCCTGTGCTGAGTCTGTTGCTTGTAGATTTTAGACACTTACTATATTTCATTGTATCTGTTGATTGTGAGGTTTAACATTATGGTTCAATAACTAAGAGAAACAAATGCCGTCAATAAAAACTATACTACATGCTTTCATATCTCATTGTATTTTTTTTTTTTTAATTCTTTACTTTAAGGTTTTACAGAATTTTGTTGTTCACCAACATGTATGTTCCCAGATCATTCATATACATATCCCTGGACCCTCCCCCCACTCTGTTCCTCCCCTCCTACCCCTCCAGACCATCACCCCAAGTGATTGTAGGTACTCCTATTCCCTTAGCACAATGACAATAGCTATCTTTTCCACACATGACAGTATAGGTTTCCATGTTACTCCCTCCATGCCTCCCCCTCCCTATTTCTTCCCCACAATGTCCATATGTCTATGCTCTGTCTGTCCATGAGTTCACTGTGTGTGTTATCAAGACCGTCCTGCTAGATTCCATATATGTGTGTTAGTATGCTGTATTTGTCTTTCTCTTTTTGATTTACTTCACTTTTTATGATAGGTTCTAGAGCCAGTCACCTCATTAGGACTAAGTCTTCTGCATTTCTTTTAACAGCTGAGTAGTATTCCATTGTATATATGTACCAGAGCTTCTGTATCCATTCATTTGTCAATGGACATCTAGGTTGCTCCCATGTTCTGGCTATTGTGTAGAGAGCTGCAATGAACAATGGGGAACAGGTGCCTCTCAGTTTTGATTTCATCAGGATATAGGCCTAAGAGTGGGATTTCTGGGTCATAGGGTGCTTCTATTTTTAGTTTTTTGAGGAATCTCCATATTGTCTTCCATAGAGGCTATATCAGTTTACATTCCCACCAGCAATGCAAGAGGATTCCCTTTTCTCTGCACCCTCTCCAGCATTTATTGTCTGTCGATTTGTTGATGATGGCCATTCTGACGGGTGTGAGGTGGTATCTCATTGTGGTTTTAATTTGCATTTCTCTAATGATAAGTGAGGTTGAGTATCGTTTCATGTGCTTTTGGGCCATCTGTATGCCCTCTTTGGAGAGGCGTCTCTTTAGATCTTTTCCCCATTTTTCGATTGGGTTGTTCGTTTTTCCTGTGCTGAGTTGTCTGAGTTGCTTGTAGATTTTGGAGATTAATTCTTTGTCTGTTGTTTCATTTGCTATGATATTTTCCCACTCTGTGGGCTGTCTGCTCAGCTTTTTTGTAATTTCTTTTGCTGTACAAAAGCTTTTAAGTTTCATGAGGTCCCACGTGTTCACTTTTCTTTTCAGTTCCACTATTCTAGCAGGTGAGTCAGAGAAGATCTTGCTTTGATTGATGTCCTTGAGGGTTTTGCCTATATTCTCCTCTAAGAGTTTGATGGTTTCTGGTCTTACATTTAGGCCTTTAATCCATTTTGAGTTGATCTTTGTATATGGTGTCAGGGAATGTTCCAACTTCATTTTTTTGCATGTAGTTGTCCAATTTTCCCAGCACCATTTGTTGAAGAGGCTGTCTTTGTCCCATTTTATAGTTTCGCCTCCTTTGTCAAAATAAGGTAGCCATAGGTGTGTGGGTTTATCTCTGGGTTCTCGATCTTGTTCCATTGGTCTATAGTTCTGTTTTTGTGCCAGTACCATACTGTCTTGATGACTGTTGCTTTGTAGTAGAGTCTGAAGTTAGGGAGGCTGATCCCTCCAACTCGGTTTTTCTTTCTCAGGATTGCTTTGGCTATTCGAGGTCTTTTGTGCTTCCATATGAACTTTGTTATACTTTGGTCTAGTTCTGTGAAAAATGTCAATGGTAGTTGGATAGGTATTGCATTGAATCTGTGGATGACATTTGGTAGTATGGTCATTTTCACAATATTGATTCTTCCGATCCAGGAACATGGAATATCTTTCCATCTGTTTAAGTCTTCTTTAATTTCTCTCATGAGTGTCTTGTAATTTTCTGTGTACAATTCTTTTGTTTCTTTGGGTAGGTTTATTCCTAGATATTTGATTCTTTTGGTTGCAATGGTGAAGGGGATTGCCTCTTTGATTTCATTTTTCTGATGTTTCATTGTTTGTGTATAGGAATGCCAGTGATTTCTGTGTGTTGACTTTGTATCCTGTGACTTTGTTGAATTCGTCGGTTAGCTCTAGTAGCTTTGTAATAGTGTCTTTGGGATTTTCTATGTATAATATCATATCGTCTGAAAAAAGAGAGAGCTTGACTTCTTCCTTTCCAATCTGGATTCCTTTTATTTCTTTCTCTTCTCTTATTGCTGTTGCTAGAACTTCCAGGACTATGTTGAATAGTAGTGGTGAAAGTGGACACCCCTGTCTTGTTCCTGATCTTAGAGGGAATGCTTTCAGTTTTTCACCATTAAGGATAATGTTCGCTGTAGGCTTCTCATAGATGGCTTTTATTATGTTGAGATAGGTTCCTTCTATACCCATTTTCTGAAGAGTTTTTATCATAAATGGGTGTTGTACTTTGTCAAAGGCTTTTTCTGCATCTATTGAGATGATCATGTGATTTTTGTCTTTCAGTTTGTTGATACAGTGTATCACATTGATTGATTTGCAGATGTTGAAGAATCCTTGCATGCCTGGGATGAACCCGACTTGATCGTGACCTATGAGTTTTTTGATGTATCGTTGAATTCTGTTTGCTAGGAGTTTGTTGAGGATCTTGGCATCTATGTTCATCAGTGAAATTGACCTGTAGTTTTCCTTTTTTGTGTTGTCTTTGCCTGGTTTGGGTATCAGGGTGATGGTGGCCTCGTAGAATGTGTTTGGAAGTTTTCCTTCCTGTGCAATTTTTTCGAAGAGTTTTAGAAGGACAGGCATTAGTTATTCTTTAAATGTTTGGTAGAATTTGGCTGTGAAGCCATCTGGCCCTGGGCTTTTATTTTTGGGTGGATTTTTAATCACAAAGTTGATTTCTGAGCTTGTGATTGGGTTGTTCAAAGTTTCTGTTTCTTCCTGGCTCAGTCCTGGGAGATTAATTTTCCCCAAGTAACTGTCCATTTCTTCCAGGTTGTCCAGTTTGTTGCCGTAGAGTTGTTCATAATAGTCTCTTAGAATCCTTTGGATTTCTGCATTATCTGTTGTAATCTCTCCTTTTTCGTTTTTGATTTTGTTGATCTGGTTCTTCTCTCTCTTTTTCTTAATGAGTCTGGCCAGTGGCTTATCAATTTTGTTTACCTTTTCAAAGAACCAGCTTTTTGTTTTATTTATCTTACTATCATTTCTTTCGTTTCTTTCTCATTTATTTCTGCTCTGATCCTTATGATTTCTCTTCTTCTGCTGGCTTTGGGTGTTTTTGTTCTTCTTTCTCCAGCTTTTTGTTTTATTTATCTTAGCTATCAGTTTTCAATTTGCTAGGACTTCCAGGACTATGTTGAATAGTAGTGGTGAAAGTGGACACCCCTGTCTTGTTCCTGATCTTAGAGGGAATGCTTTCAGTTTTTCACCATTAAGGATAATGTTCGCTGTAGGCTTCTCATAGATGGCTTTTATTATGTTGAGATAGGTTCCTTCTATACCCATTTTCTGAAGAGTTTTTATCATAAATGGGTGTTGTACTTTGTCAAAGGCTTTTTCTGCATCTATTGAGATGATCATGTGATTTTTGTCTTTCAGTTTGTTGATACAGTGTATCACATTGATTGATTTGCAGATGTTGAAGAATCCTTGCATGCCTGGGATGAACCCGACTTGATCGTGACCTATGAGTTTTTTGATGTATCGTTGAATTCTGTTTGCTAGGAGTTTGTTGAGGATCTTGGCATCTATGTTCATCAGTGAAATTGACCTGTAGTTTTCCTTTTTTGTGTTGTCTTTGCCTGGTTTGGGTATCAGGGTGATGGTGGCCTCGTAGAATGTGTTTGGAAGTTTTCCTTCCTGTGCAATTTTTTCGAAGAGTTTTAGAAGGACAGGCATTAGTTATTCTTTAAATGTTTGGTAGAATTTGGCTGTGAAGCCATCTGGCCCTGGGCTTTTATTTTTGGGTGGATTTTTAATCACAAAGTTGATTTCTGAGCTTGTGATTGGGTTGTTCAAAGTTTCTGTTTCTTCCTGGCTCAGTCCTGGGAGATTAATTTTCCCCAAGTAACTGTCCATTTCTTCCAGGTTGTCCAGTTTGTTGCCGTAGAGTTGTTCATAATAGTCTCTTAGAATCCTTTGGATTTCTGCATTATCTGTTGTAATCTCTCCTTTTTCGTTTTTGATTTTGTTGATCTGGTTCTTCTCTCTCTTTTTCTTAATGAGTCTGGCCAGTGGCTTATCAATTTTGTTTACCTTTTCAAAGAACCAGCTTTTTGTTTTATTTATCTTACTATCATTTCTTTCGTTTCTTTCTCATTTATTTCTGCTCTGATCCTTATGATTTCTCTTCTTCTGCTGGCTTTGGGTGTTTTTGTTCTTCTTTCTCCAATTGTTTTAAGTGGAGGGTTAGGTCATCTGCTTCATATTTTCCTAGTTTCTTGAGGTGAGATTGTATTGCTATAAATTTCCTTCTTAGAACTGCTTTTGCAGTATCCCACAGGTTTTGCACTGTCATGTGTTCATTGTCATTTTCTTCTAGGAATTGTTTAATATCTTCTTTGATTTCCTCAGCGATCAGTTGTTTTTTTAGATATGTATTGTTTAATCTCCATGTGTTTGTGTTTTTAGCGGTTTTTTTCCTGTAGTTGATCTTTAGTCTCATTGCATTGTGGTCTGAGAAGATGGTTGATATAATTTTGGTTTTCTTGAACTGACTGAGGTTAGATTTGTGGCCCAAGATGTGGTCTATCCTGGAGAATGTTCCGTGAGCACTAGAGAAGAAAGCGTATTCTTCTGCTTTTGGATGGAATGTCCTAAAGATACCGATGAGGTCCATCTTTTCTAGTGTGGCATTTAAAGCTTGTGTTTCTTTATTAATTTTCTGTTGGGATGATCTGTCCATTGGAGTGAGAGGAGTGTTAAAGTCTCCTACTATTACTGTGTTATTGTTGATTTCTTCTTTTATGTCTGAAAGTATCTGTCTTATGTATTGAGGTGCCCCTGTGTTGGGTGCGTAGATATTCATGACTGTTATGTCTTCCTCTTGTATAGATCCCTTAATCATGATGTAGTGACCTGCCTTGTCTCTTAGAATCTTCTTTATTTTAAAGTCTATTTTGTCTGATATGAGGATTGCTACTCCAGCTTTCTTTTGATTTCCATTTGCATGGAATATCTTTTTCCAGCCTTTCACTTTCAGTCTATGAGTGTCTCTAGGTCTGAAGTGGGTCTCTTGTAAACAGCATATATATGGGTCTTGCTTCTTGATCCATTCAGCCAGCCTGTGTCGTTTGGTTGGATCATTTAGTCCATTTACATTCAAAGCAATTATTGATACGAATGTTCCAATTGTCATCTTCTTAGAAATTAGGGGTTTGATTTGTAAGGCTTCTCCTACTCTATTTATTGGCTATATCAGGCCCTTTAACACTTGCTGTAGGGCTGGTTTTGTGGTACAGAATTCTTTTAGTTTTTGCTTGTCTGTGAAGCTTTTGACTTCACCATCATTTCTGAATGAGTTTCTTGCTGGGTAGAGAAATCTTAGTTGGAGGTTATTCTCTTTTAGCCGTTTAAATATGCCTTGCCATTCTCTTCTGGCCTAAAGGGTTTCTGTTGAGAGATCCGCAGTTAGACGTATGGGGTTTCCTTTATATGTTATTTGTTGTTTGCTCCTAGTTGCTTTTAGTAATCTGTCTTTATATTTAGTTTGCGTTAGTTTGATTAGAATGTGCCTTGGTGTGTTTCTTCTGGGGCTTTTCCTGTATGGAGCTCTTTGTGCTTCTTGGACTTGGTTGACTATTTCCTTTCCCATATTTGGGAAGTTTTCAACTATAACCTCTTCAAGAATTTTTTCATAGCCTTTCTTCCCCTCTTCTTCTTCTGGAACTCCTATAATTCTAATTTTGGTGCGTTTGATATTGTCCCATAACTCTTTGATGCTATCCTTAGTTCTTTTAATTCTTTGGGCTTTGTTCTGTTTTTTTTCAGCCCCCTTATTTCCACCATTTAAAGCTTGTGTTTCTTTATTAATTTTCTGTTGGGATGATCTGTCCATTGGAGTGAGAGGAGTGTTAAAGTCTCCTACTATTACTGTGTTATTGTTGATTTCTTCTTTTATGTCTGAAAGTATCTGTCTTATGTATTGAGGTGCCCCTGTGTTGGGTGCGTAGATATTCATGACTGTTATGTCTTCCTCTTGTATAGATCCCTTAATCATGATGTAGTGACCTGCCTTGTCTCTTAGAATCTTCTTTATTTTAAAGTCTATTTTGTCTGATATGAGGATTGCTACTCCAGCTTTCTTTTGATTTCCATTTGCATGGAATATCTTTTTCCAGCCTTTCACTTTCAGTCTATGAGTGTCTCTAGGTCTGAAGTGGGTCTCTTGTAAACAGCATATATATGGGTCTTGCTTCTTGATCCATTCAGCCAGCCTGTGTCGTTTGGTTGGATCATTTAGTCCATTTACATTCAAAGCAATTATTGATACGAATGTTCCAATTGTCATCTTCTTAGAAATTAGGGGTTTGATTTGTAAGGCTTCTCCTACTCTATTTATTGGCTATATCAGGCCCTTTAACACTTGCTGTAGGGCTGGTTTTGTGGTACAGAATTCTTTTAGTTTTTGCTTGTCTGTGAAGCTTTTGACTTCACCATCATTTCTGAATGAGTTTCTTGCTGGGTAGAGAAATCTTAGTTGGAGGTTATTCTCTTTTAGCCGTTTAAATATGCCTTGCCATTCTCTTCTGGCCTAAAGGGTTTCTGTTGAGAGATCCGCAGTTAGACGTATGGGGTTTCCTTTATATGTTATTTGTTGTTTGCTCCTAGTTGCTTTTAGTAATCTGTCTTTATATTTAGTTTGCGTTAGTTTGATTAGAATGTGCCTTGGTGTGTTTCTTCTGGGGCTTTTCCTGTATGGAGCTCTTTGTGCTTCTTGGACTTGGTTGACTATTTCCTTTCCCATATTTGGGAAGTTTTCAACTATAACCTCTTCAAGAATTTTTTCATAGCCTTTCTTCCCCTCTTCTTCTTCTGGAACTCCTATAATTCTAATTTTGGTGCGTTTGATATTGTCCCATAACTCTTTGATGCTATCCTTAGTTCTTTTAATTCTTTGGGCTTTGTTCTGTTCTTCAGCACTTATTTCCACCATTCTGTCTTCCAGCTCACTTATCCATTCTTCAGCCTCTGATACTCTACTGTTGAGACCTTCTATAGTATTTTTGAGTTCAGCAATTGAGTTGGTTGTCTCCATCTGCTTACTTTTCATTTCCTGCATATCTCTTCTCAATGCACTAATTTCCTTTAATATTCTGTTTTTGGTGTTTTGCATCCTCATTAGTATAGCTTTTCTGAATTCTCTTTCAGATATTTTGTCTATCTCCTTCCCTGTCATTTGAAGTGGTGTTTCTCTAGCTTGGTCCTTCATTTGTGCGGTGTTTCTCTGACATTTCATTATTAGGTTAATTTTTGTTTCTTTGTGTGTGTCTGTGTTTGTGGAGTTCTTTTTCCCCCACCAGTCTTCTTGGTTGAATTCTCCCTTACTTTGGGTTTCTGTCCTTCTAGAAGGGTTCAGTGGTTTGTGTCTTGGATGGTGTTAGATCTTGTTTACAGATGAATAATCTCTAGTGTTGTATGTTCTTTGGTAGTGTGGGGTCTTGGAATCAGGGCTTCTGCTCTGAGGATCCTTGGTTTGATGATTGTTCAGGGGGTGTAGGCTCTATGTCTGGTTTGCTATAGTGTTCCATCGTATTAGTTCACATACTAGCATCTGAGGAACAAGAGGTGCATCCCTGATAGATGACAGTCATAAAAGCATGCAGATGTTCCCTAACATAATCGTAAGATATACATACATACACAGCAATCTCCACAACTGACCAGTTTTACAGAGATAAGTCACAGGAAATCTTTCTGGCAAATCACACAATCATAGATGATACTTGCCCGTTAAGCTTTGAATTAACTAAAATACTGCCTGAATAAATAGATCTAGCGCAAGGTCCTGGCTTGGATAATTACAATGAGAGCATTTTTTTAACTAGGACATGTGTTGGGGGTGACAAGGAGGAGAGTGTATAGGTAATGAGAAGGAATAGATTTGTCTTGGAAGGATTTTATAGGGTTAGGTAGCAAAGATTAGTGTGTGTATTGTTTAGTGTATTTGGAAGAGAATAGTGAAGACAGGAAGATAGGAAATAATTTATCTAGAAGATATTGGTAGATAGGAAAATGTTTTACATTTAGAACATAGAGGGAGAAAGCAGTGGGAAAGAGCAAAGAGAATTAGAGGTTTCCAAGAATTAAAATTAAAAATTTAAAAAAATACAATAAAATAAAAGTCAAAAAAAGAAATTAATATTAAAAAGGGCAGAAAGAATTAATAAGAGACCAAAAAACAAACAAAAAACACAAAAAACAAAACAAACGAAAACCAAAAAAAACAAACAAAAAAAAATAGAATAAACAAACTAATAAACCCCAAAGCAGACAAATCAATTGAATAAGCAAAATAGTCCACCACAAATAAACAAGCCAAAAAAAAAAAAAAGCTAAATACTGTCCCTGGTTTTTATCTTCTCATCTGCCTGTTGGAAACCAATCTGCTCTTGATGGTGGTGTCTTGATGGCCGTAGTCTTTCCCTTATAGTGCCGGTTGCTGTGGTTTCTGTTTTTGTATTCAGCAAAATGAGGGTTTTGCTGCCATACTGGATGCTGGCCGAGACGGTGGGCTGATCCCTGTCAGTCGGGCGGAGGCCACGGTGCACGCAGCCCCGTGTTGGAGGGGGGCGCCCTGGCTCTACCGCGCACCCGCCAGTAGTCTCCAGTTCCTGCTCTTTCCCCGGCTTCCTCCGCTGCTGCTGCAGCTCTAGGGGTGCGCGGGCTCCTCCGCCGCTGGCACACGTGCACAGCCGGTTACATGTCTAAGTCCCAAAGGCGGGCGCGAGCTTTCCCGTCCAACTCGTGCCCGGTCCCTGGTCAGCAACCCGTGGGTGACTTCCCCTCTCCGTTCAGCAAGCCCTCCAGTTGGAGTGGCTGAACTTACCCGCGACGCGGCGCTTCTGTGGCTTCTGGGCGCCGTGGCTTCTCGCTCCGGGTTCCAGCGGCTTCTCTCATTGTATTTTATATTGTATTGATAGAGTGTTTTTGTTGTTGTTGTTGACGTCATTTGTGACAGTTTCTAAAATTATACAGCACTTTGTACATACCTAAAGTATGAAAACATAAAAAACTGGTTAAATTTTACTGGAACTTCTCCAGTAAAAGAGTCTGACTCTTCCAGGTCTTGTTTGGATTCACTGCCACCCACATCTGTGTCATTTTTCCCAATATCATCCTCTGTACCACTAGGAAAACAGATGTTTCAGCATTTCTTCAAAGAGTGCTTCATCTTTTATTCTGGGACTTTCTTCCAAGCTACCTTGCAAGGGTTGACGGTGGTACCTTTGATAATTGCTCTTGAGCAGATAATGATCACATCCCCAATGCCATCTGGTAGCAGCAGTTACAAGACAGCATTGGTTTAGGATACATACCAATTTTAGAAATGATGAAAGTGTGGAATTATATGTGTGTTTTGTATATGTATGCACATGAAACTTGGTATCTTCAGTTCAGACTCCTGGCAACACTTGAAGATAATTTACTTGATTTCTTTTATACTTAGTAGTTTTATCTCTTTTTTAAGGCTGTAGCTTATTATTAAAGGGAGCAAACTTAGAACTGAGTAGAATAAATTGTGCATTGTTGTTGTTGCTGTTCAGTTGCTAAGTTGTGTCTTACACTTTTCAACCCCATGGACTGCAGAATACCAAGCTCCTCTGTCCTCCATTATCTCCAGGAGTTTGATCAAATTCATGTCCATTGAGTTAGTGATGCTATCTATCACATCCTCTGACACCCTCCTTTTGCCTTCAGTCTTCCCAAGCATCAGAGTCTTTTCCACTGAGTCAGCTCTTCACATCAGGTGGCCGGAGTATTGGGGTTTCAGCTTTAGCATCAGTCCTTCTAATGAATATTCAAGGTTGATTTCCTTTAGGATCGACTAATTTAATCTTCTTGCTGTCCAAAGGATTCTCAAGAGTCTTCTCCAGCACCACGATTTGAAAACATCAATTCTTTGCTGCTCAGCTTTCTCTTTGGTTCATCTCTCACATCCATACATGACTACAACCGGAAAAACCATAATTTTGACTTTGTCAGCAAAGTGATGTCTCTGCTTTTTAATACATCATATATGTTTGTCATAGCTTTCCTTATAAGGAGAAAATATCTTTTAATTCATGACTTCAGTCACTGTCCACAGTGATTTAGGAGCCCAATAAAACCATAAATCATTTGCATATTGCTTTAAAATTTGAAAGCTGACCCAACTAGTTTAATTTTTCAACAAAAGAAATGCTTGTTGAGTACTATTATTGTTGGGTACTACTGGATACTATTTGGGTCTTTCAGTACTATTATTTATCCACATGCCCATTTTGCAAATGAATAATGGTTAGATCATAACATTATTAAATGCTCGAATGTGAATGCCACCAAGCTGCATGGTGCCAAAATGCACACTCTTTCCATCAGATCTACCAGTGGGGAGAGAGTGAGGGCAAGAGAAAGCAATTCTGGCTTTAGCTGGCAGAGACCACAGCTCCACAGGCCCAGGGAAATGCAGGCCAGAGGACAATATGTAAATGAAGAAGCTCAGAAATATAGTAGTCTAGAGAGGTTAAGGTTTATTCATTTATTTATTTATTTTGAATGGGAGGATAGTTACTTTACAATATTGTGTTGATTTCTGCCATACATCAACATGTGTCAGCCATAGCTATATGTATGTCCCCTCCTTCTTGAACCTCTCTCCCACTTCCTGCCCTATCCTACCTATAGAGACATTGAGTTTTGCAGTAAAAAATGTTAGGGTGGGTGTCCATGAAGTTGATATGAGGCCCTGAGAAAAAATTAACTAGTTCTTTCTAGGCTTTCTATTTCTTTCTAGATAAGGAAGCAGTCCAATTTAGAAAGTTAAACTCCCAAAGAGCTAATTACAAATTGTTTCATTTTGAAAATGAGTTTCTGGGGATAACATATATTCAAAACATTAATAAATTATTCTGTATTTTACATTGTACTCAAGTAATCATGACTTCAACATCCTAAGCTGAGCCCTTGCTATTACTCTTCTGATTATTAATGCAATATGTATGTTTTACAGATGACTTTGCCCAGTCAGGAAGTGAGAAAATATAAAGAAAGCGAATGTAAAAGCTGAATTAACAACATCCCATGAAATCCAAACACTGAAAAGCAATCATTGTTAAAATTTGGCATATCTTTGCAGAGTTTATTCCTGTGCATTTGGAATTGTAACTGATATATCAAATATATTTAGTACTCTGCATTTCTGCACACACATAATTGTAATAATTACATTGTATTCCATTTAAAATAATAATCGCTAATATTCCTTTTAAACTGAGTGAATTTCAAAAAAAAAATACTCTCATGTAAATGATGTATGTTAGACATTCAGAGAACAAGGGGATAGTGTATTTTCCTACTGCCTTTTTAAAATTCCACATATAAAAAGGTTAAATGTACTAGGAGCTGGCTGGGTGAACAGTCCCCCTGGAAGTTTCTTTGGGAAGGCACAGACTGGAATGTTAGAGAGGATGGCTCAGGGATTGTGTCCTGTGACCTGGTGTCCCTCACGGTGCCCAGGGGGATGTTATAATCATGAATCCTGCCTTTTCTTTGATAGAGTCTGACCTGTTTCTCTCATGCTCTGCTAGTCATTCTTTAAAACAAGGATGAAAGATTTGTTTAGAATGAACCTCCTGTTAGCTCAGGGCTAATATAAATCAGCACTTTGTGGATCACTTCAAAAAGTTGAATGTGAATTGCTTTGCTTGACTCATCATTAGACTTTGAGATGTTAATCTTCCATTTGGGAGGCTTGTTTTATTCATTTGACAAATGAGTTTAGTGTACCTAGATTCAGTTTAGAGTTTGACATCTATGAGTTTGATGTTTGTGACTATAGGGGGGCAATTTACATTTTAGTATTATTATCTCTGTAAAAGCACCTTGAAAGCTTCTAAAACCATCTTTAGTGCACATCACTTTATCTGGGATATCCAAGGAGTGAAAAGCAAAGCCTTTTGTCAAGAGAGTAGAATATTCAGGGTTCTGAGTCCACCTTTGCTGCCTGAGCTCTATTTCAACTGCAATCTTTCTCGAAGTCACTACCTTCCAAGTCTGTCTGCCACATCTTCCATCAGAAGGTGTAAAATTTCCTGCTAAAAGCTGCCCTTTTTATTTCCTTTAATATGTCTTGTAGACATGTATATGCTTAGAAAATGTCAAGAGCCCTTTAATAGCCTTTCCATGTTTGAGAAGCTTCCCTCAATTAAGTGTGTCCCTATTCTCAGATCAGAATTCAGGTATTTGTCCTCCTTGTCTTCCTTGTACCAGAGGCACAGACATGTGACCTAGACCCTCTCAACCAGAAACATACGCAGAGAGAAACCTGAGGGAGCAGTCACCCCATGGGAGCCATCATCAAGAAGCCTGGTGACCAAGGTGCCTGGCTTCTGAAGATAGCAGTGTTAGGCTCCCATTTAAAATAATAATCGCTAATATTCCTTTTAAACTGATGTTAAATTTGAATGTATGTTAGACATTCAGAGAACAAGGGATAGTGTATTTTCATACTGCCTTTTTAAAATTCCACATATAAAAAGGTTAAATGTACTAGGAGCTGGCTGGGTGAACAGTCCCCCTGGAAGTTTCTTTGGGAAGGCACAGACTGGAATGTTAGAGAGGATGGCTCAGGGATTGTGTCCTGTGACCTGGTGTCCCTCACGGTGCCCAGGGGGATGTTATAATCATGAATCCTGCCTTTTCTTTGATAGAGTCTGACCTGTTTCTCTCATGCTCTGCTAGTCATTCTTTAAAACAAGGATGAAAGATTTGTTTAGAATGAACCTCCTGTTAGCTCAGGGCTAATATAAATCAGCACTTTGTGGATCACTTCAAAAAGTTGAATGTGAATTGCTTTGCTTGACTCATCATTAGACTTTGAGATGTTAATCTTCCATTTGGGAGGCTTGTTTTATTCATTTGACAAATGAGTTTAGTGTACCTAGATTCAGTTTAGAGTTTGACATCTATGAGTTTGATGTTTGTGACTATAGGGGGGCAATTTACATTTTAGTATTATTATCTCTGTAAAAGCACCTTGAAAGCTTCTAAAACCATCTTTAGTGCACATCACTTTATCTGGGATATCCAAGGAGTGAAAAGCAAAGCCTTTTGTCAAGAGAGTAGAATATTCAGGGTTCTGAGTCCACCTTTGCTGCCTGAGCTCTATTTCAACTGCAATCTTTCTCGAAGTCACTACCTTCCAAGTCTGTCTGCCACATCTTCCATCAGAAGGTGTAAAATTTCCTGCTAAAAGCTGCCCTTTTTATTTCCTTTAATATGTCTTGTAGACATGTATATGCTTAGAAAATGTCAAGAGCCCTTTAATAGCCTTTCCATGTTTGAGAAGCTTCCCTCAATTAAGTGTGTCCCTATTCTCAGATCAGAATTCAGGTATTTGTCCTCCTTGTCTTCCTTGTACCAGAGGCACAGACATGTGACCTAGACCCTCTCAACCAGAAACATACGCAGAGAGAAACCTGAGGGAGCAGTCACCCCATGGGAGCCATCATCAAGAAGCCTGGTGACCAAGGTGCCTGGCTTCTGAAGATAGCAGTGTTCCAGGCTCTGTTGTCTGGTGTCCAGGACAATTGCCATATGTGTCCCTGTCAGTAGGAGCAGTGAGGTTGGCAGAAGTGGTTTCTGGACTTCGTTTTTGCTCACACACATCCAACTCTGACTTTATCTCCACCTCAGACATATTTTGACCACCTAATCTGCAAACTGGGCTTATTGAGTGGTGCTAGTGGCAAAGAGTCCACCTGCCAATGCAAGAGACACTGGTTTGATCCCTGGGCTGGGCAGATCCCCTGGAGGAGAGCATGGCAACCTACTTCAGTATTCTTGCCTGGAGAATCCCATGGACAGAGGAGCCTAGGAAGCTACAGTCCATAGGGTTGCAAAGAGTCAGACATGATGAAGTGACTTGGCATGCACACACACAACTTGCAAACCAGACTCTTTTCCCCTTTAAGACAGAACGAATTCTGTGGTTTGCAATTCTAAATTCTGAAGAACTACACTCTATTCTCTTAGGCACTGCTACACCCATTGTTTTCCAGCACAAGACCTGTGTCTCATTCCTCTTGCTCATTTTCCTCATTTTTATCCACCATCATAACTAGCACCATTTCATAGAGTTTACAAATGCATCAACTCTGTGTATGGTTTTTGAGTCAAACTAGCTTATCTTAAAGTAGCCCCAGGCAGCTCTGTAAAAAGTGTTTACTTTCCTGTTATGAAGGAAAGAGGTTTTCCCCTACACTCTTAATAAATAATACTTTAAAAATATCATACATGTACAAAAATAAATAAATAAATAAATAAATATATATTTCTTAGGGCTTCCTTGGTGGTCCAGTGGGTAAAGAGTCCGCCTTGCAGTGCAAGGGGCGCCGGTTTGATCCCTGGCCCGGGAAGATCCCACGTGCCGCGGAACGGCTGGACTGGTTTGTTCAATTAGGAGACAGCGCTCTGGAGCGCATGCGCCCAGAGCCGGTGCTCTGTGAGGAGAGAGGCCGCTGAGATGAGAGGCCCACACAGGCCAGAGAACAAAGATGGATGAAAATAAATGGATGAAGAACCAATAAAAGAGGCCATCAAAATTTACAAAAAAAAAAAAGAAAGAAAGAAAGAAAAAATATTTCTTTGGTGAGCCATCTCTCTGTATACTGTGAACACAGATTTTCTAAACAGCACTGATGGAGGAAAAATGGCCCAGAAATATTTACTGATTTGCAAACATGAAAGAAGGAATCCATAAGATGTCCAAAACTCTAATGAAAATGAACAGTTGCAATTGAGATTAAATTCTTTAATTGAGCAATCATATTTTGTCTCTCCTGATCTAAGTTAAGGGATGGAATGGACATATGAAGGATAAATTTGAATACTTGTGTTCAACTCTTGCTGCCTTCCTGACATATGTGATTTGGATAAGTTACATAGGACTTTTGAAACTTGGCTTTGTTTATTTTCAAAATAAGATTGGTATCACACTGTCCACCTTAAAAGCTTCTTATGGGGATTGTTTTTGTCCAGCCACTAAGTCATATCTGACTCTTTGCAGCGCTATGGATCGTAGCACGCCAGGCTCCTGTCCTCCACTGTCTCCCATGGTTTGATCAAGATAATGAAATTGTTAGCACATGACAGTGCTTTATAACTTGTAAGAAGGATCATAAAAATTATCTGTAGTGTCTTTTCTTTAGAATATTGTTTTTCTATTGAAAATCATCTAAGTGCTCCAGAGAATTTGATATTAAAGTAAGAAATATATATATTTAATATACATATTAAATATCTTTTTCCTTAAGGATAATCTTTCCATTTTCATGGAGACGTTATTGGAAAAAATAAATATACTTTGGAGAGCATTGAAACTTTAAAAAAATGTATCCATACCTTATAATTAAATAAGAAAAGCTTTGATTTCTTATAACTAAATAAGAAAAGGAATCATTTTTCCCTTTCAATAGAACTGGAAAGTTCAAGGAAAAAATATTAAGACACAGCTAGATTCATGTACTTAAGTACTGTCATCAGGAGTCTCAGATTTTGATTTCTCTATGTTGGGTTGCTTCTGGATTCTTTTTGTGCGAAAGCAAAGCTGAGTACTGGAATCTGTAGACTTACATTCTTTCAGTTTAACAACTCCAAGAGAAAGGGGAGGCTTTTCTGAACATGGTCAGCAAAGTTCCATGTGTTCTCATTGGCCCAGGCTGAGTCATGTGCCCGGATGCGTGCTAAGTTGCTTCAGTCATGTCCAACTCTGGAGCCCAGCAGGCTCCTCTTTTCAAGGGATTCTCTAGGCAAAAATACTGGAGTAGGTTGCCATTTCATCACCTAGGGGATCTTCCCAACCCAGGGCTCGAACCTATGTCTCTGAGGTCTCCTGTATTGGCAGGCAGGTTCTTTACCACTAGTGCCACCTGGGAAGCCCAAGTTATGTGTCTCTGGCTACCCCTGGATCACACGCTTAATCTTGTAGCTGGTCTTCATCAACGATCTTTGAACTTCAGGAATTGAGTGTGGGCAGGAGAAAATATTCACAGGGAGAGACTATGCAGAGAAAAATGATATGTGCTTCAAACATTCTGAGAAGCAGCCAGGCTGAATGTATTAAGAAATGTCTGTAGAAAGTGCTTAAATTCATTTTCTCAATCAAGTCTTGTTCTCTGTAGCTTTTACCTCTGGTTTGATAATTAGTAACTTAGACACTCTCCCTCTGTTCTCTAGACAGGTTGTTTTGTAGCATTACCATGAATGTGAATGATATTAGGGCGCCCATGCTATCATCAAGATGCCTAAGATGACATTTCTAAGATGGCCAAAAGGAGAAAACATTTATGGTTTGTGAGAAGAAAATGCTGCAGAATGTGACCATTTGGAGCCTGCTTTTGTGAATTTTTTTTTTTTTTTTGCCACATTGATTGGTCTTTCATTTATTTATCTTCATTCTTTGGCCTGAGTGGGCCTCCCATCACAGTGGCCTCTCTTGTTGCAGAGCACCGGCTCTGGGCATATGCGCTCCAGAGCTCCAGCTCGGTAGTTGGACACATTGGTCCAGCCACTCCATGGCACGTGGGATCTTCCCAGGCCAGGGATCAAACTGGCGCCCCTTGCACTGCCAGGCGATGTCCTTACCCACTGGACCACCAGGGAAGCCCTGTGAATTTTTAATAAAAGGCTTCTGGCACATAGAGCTGTCATACCTTCAGTAGGGGTGATGTGGAGGCTGCTATTAGGCAGGCCACACATTCCAGGTGGACAGAGGGCAGAAAGGGATTAGAGTATATTCGTTTTCAGTATGATGCTTCCTTTCCTTAACACATAATAAAAGGTAAACAAAGGATTCTTTAATACTAAAAGCAGATATACAGAAGTGGGCAAAGACCTGATTTAGATTAAGAACATCTAAGTACTAATCCCAATTCTACCAAGATCTTGGCGTGTATCCTAGGGCAGTCCTTTTTCCTATCCTGACCTTCATTTCTTCATCTGTTAATTCAAGGAATTGAATATGATATCAAAGGTCACTGTCTGTCTGCTAATATTATCCTACTTGAAATTCTGTTTTGATTCTTTTATAAATTTACTTTTTTAGTACAGATAATACATTTGCATGGTTCAAAATGCATAACAGTATCAACAGAACACTGAGGAAACCTCCTTTTTACCCTTCCATACCTGCTATGTTCTGTACCACTTTGCACTTTTATTGATTTCTTTTATATCTTTCCAGTTTAGTTCAGTTCAGTCAGTCGTGTCTGACACTTTGAGACTCCATGGACTGTAGCACACCAGGCTTCCCTGTGCTTCACCATCTCTGGGAACTTGCTAAAACTCATGTCCATTGACTCAGTGATGCCATCCAGCCATCTTATCCTCTGTTGTCCCATTCTTCTTCTGTTTTTCCCAGCATCAGAATCTTTTCCAATGAGTCGTCCTTTCACATCATGTGGCCAATGTATTGGAGCTGCAGCTGCAGCATCAGTCTTTTCAGTGAATATTTAGGGCTGATTTCCTTAGGATCTTTCCAGAGTTTCCTTTTATTAATATTAATTTTTAATTGAATTATAGCTGATTTACAATATCATATTGGTCTCAGATGTACAACACAGTGACTCAATAGTTTGACATATAGCATTCCATATAAAGTTATTAAAAAATGACTGTATTTATTCATGCTATATGGTATACCTTGGTCACTTATTTTGTGCATAGCAATTTGTATTACTAATCCCATACTTACATTCAGAATTTCTTTCTGAAAATTTAAGTAAATATATATTTGTCCCTCCTCTCTAATTTCTCACCCAAGAAGCTAGTATACAGCTTTTTTTCTCCCATTGAATATAGTCTGGAGTTCTTTTCATATCACTATATAATTTACTTCCTCACTCTTTATTAAGCCCCCTTCAGTATTTTTGGTACTTTGTTCTTAGAAATAATGCTATGCATGCAGATATAACTATAGGATAAGAACCAGAAGTAGAACTGTCAGGTCACAGGGTAAATGCTTTTGGAACTTGTTTTTCAGGATTGCCCTTTCTAGGGATTTTATACATTTATACCCAACCTGAATAGTGTGTATGAGGGTTTATTCAGTGTCAGCAGCAGAGTGTGCTGAAACATACTTAGATTTTATTAATCTGATTGATTAAAAATCTTGGCACACTTTTCTGTTTTAATTTCCTCATTACAAATAAAAGTTGAGCAGATTGACTCCTGGCATAGCAGCGTGAGGAGCTCTGTTGATCTGTTTTCCAGAGAAACTGAAAATTATAAAAAGCCTTTGGAAATGGTCCTAAGGGCAAGAAGCGGAAAAAAAAAAAAAATCCATTTAAGAAAATCTATAAAAATTGGGAGAGGCCAGAATCTGTGGTGTTTGAGTTCCCTCTCGACACCCAGCTCAGTAAGGTGAAGAATTCTCTTCAAAATGTCACAGCCAAAAACACAGGGCTCCCTCCCCAACAGCTCCCAGTAAGAGAACTTTCTTCCTGGCAGGAGCAAGCCTGCAGCAGTCCTCATTCTGTCTTGATATCTACCGCGGAAGTTCAGTCCTAGGTAAATTTGGTTCAGAAATGAAGATTTTCATTTCCTGTTCGATCCCTACATGTAAAAAGAGCGCTCTACTTGGCTGCAATATGCTGAGAGTACTAGCCCCTCAGTGCCCTTGCCCAGCCATGTAAGGCAGATATGTGGTTAGATGTCAGAGGAGGCAAGCTAAGAGGTGATTTCAAGCTGCGGACTGCACCCTCACCCACCTACGAGGGTGTTGTGGGGTTTTCACTGAAAGAGAAGCTTGCCATTGCACTGCCAACAGCTCTAGAGTTCTGGCATAGAGATTGTGCCTGGAAGAAGAAGCAGCTCATAGAACATGTAAATATCATGTTATACTATAAATAAACTCAGAAGAATTGACATCCTTCTGATGTTGATTCTTCCTATTTAAGAAGAAAAAGTGTTTTTAACTTGTTCAGTTTTTTTTTAAGATTTTCAGTAGTGTTCTAAGGTTTTCCTTTATGTAATATACGAACATTTAAGTTTCTCCTAATAATTTTCTTTTGCCTTTTTACTGCTGTTATAAATGTAATTTTTTCTTCTATTTAATCTTCTAGCTTCTTTTCTGTCTACATGGATTCTTTGTATTTCTGATTTATACTTTGGAACCCTGCTACATGACTGAATTGTCTAACTAGACTAGGTTTTTAGTTAGCTACATGGATCAAGTAATGCAATCATTTTATTTGCAAGTATTATCAGTGTTGTTGGGGGGGTCACAACAAGAAGTTGATCTTTGTACTGGATCTTGGTGATTGGAAGTGCCTCACCCCCTCCACTATTCTTGAAATGGACATTCTGCACACCATTTCCATACTGGTACATGACTCTTTCTTTTCATATTTAAATTGAGGTCTTTCTTATGGCAGAATAATTTCCTTCAGTTATATTTGAAAATATTTGTTCTGTCTTATTCTCTCTTTTTTTCTTCAGAAACCATTTTGTATTTATATTTGCCCGTATTCGACAATCTTCTTTATCTGTCACTTTCATTCTAGTTCATTCTTTGCTTTATTCTATTTTCATCCCATTTCATATCTATCATTTTCACTGATTATATATTTTAATTCCATTTCTTTATTTAATGTGTTTATTCCATTCTCTCTTTTTTTTTTTTTAATTTTTAGTGTATTTTCTGCAGTGCCTGCTCTGTCTTGTCCTGCTTTCAATTTGGCCACTTAAATTTCACTTCCTCCTCATATCATCCCTCTTTCCTCAATTCCTATGTTTTCAGTTTGCTGTCTTCCTTTGAGGCCATGATTGCTTTGTTAAACTTTTGAGTTTAATGATAGATTTTTGGTTATAATTTTCACATAACATTAATACATGGCAATATACTTTCTGTGTATATTCTTTTTTCCTGACAGTAAGTTTTGTTTCTTTCATTTTCCTTATAGTATTATTTTTTATCAAGACTATATTAGATCATCTCTTTATGATACACGGTTGAATAAGTCAAATTTATCTGGTGTAGCTCTTCAAAGGTTTGAGAAGGGGAAAAATGAGATCAAGAAATGCTATGGTCTTCCAAATTTGTCCTCTGTTGCAAATGATACCAACTGTTTTCTTCAAATAAGTTCATATTTATTTGTGAGTCTTCCCTGTCAGGATGTATTGCCTCCACAGGCCTCAACCAAATGGCATAGAAAGTTCCTTCTTGTCCTGGCCTCCCCAGTGCCCTTGTTGGTTAATATAATCAAGGAGCACAGCTCTTGCCCAAAAAACATGGCTGAGTCTCTTACTGCCGGAAGCAGTGTTTTTCTGGATTCTTCTGAATTTATAAAGGCTTAACTCTTATTCTTTGACTTTGGTTGTATTTAATCACCCTGTTTTAACCGATATACTGGCTCACTCTGATCTTAGTCTGTTTCATCTCATTCCTCCTCAAAATATTTCCCCAAATTCCTTTTTCACAGGCTCCTGTCCTCTAAGAAATATGTTTTTCCCTCTGGTTCTTTCTGCTACTTTTCAGCCCTCCTGGAAATTTTGTTTTTATACCATGTACCTATGCCACTGCATTCCATGGGGCTAAGGACAAATTTTAGCTGTTTTAGACTGTTGTGTTTTTTTGAATTTGTGGATTTTTTTTTCTGTACTTTAAACTGAAAATGGAATTTTCTTGTTTTCTTTCTCTCTTCCTTTCTTCTCCTTCATTCATTTTTTCCCCCTTCTCTCCCTTCCCCTTCCTTCCTACTTTCCTTTTTTCTTTCCTCTGTTTTTACAGGGGTTCAGAACGAGAAAGGAAGAATATTCAGACTAAAGCTAGATCCATATTCATACTGTGATACCCAGGGATTCAGTATAAACAGCAAACTAAATCTTGAAGTTTTACATGTCTTTTCACTATTCTGTGCATGAAAATGTAGCCTTGACATCAACTCTAGAAATTTATTACTAATTTTAATGTGGTTTCATGACCTCGTAAGTAGTGCAATTGCATGGGGCCCTCCACTCAGTGTTTAATGTTCTGTGGCCATCTTAGATTTTTTTTTTTTCTTTTTTCTTTTTTTTTGCAATTTTTTGATACACGGTTGAATAAGTCAAATTTATCTGGTGTAGCTCTTCAAAGGTTTGAGAAGGGGAAAAATGAGATCAAGAAATGCTATGGTCTTCCAAATTTGTCCTCTGTTGCAAATGATACCAACTGTTTTCTTCAAATAAGTTCATATTTATTTGTGAGTCTTCCCTGTCAGGATGTATTGCCTCCACAGGCCTCAACCAAATGGCATAGAAAGTTCCTTCTTGTCCTGGCCTCCCCAGTGCCCTTGTTGGTTAATATAATCAAGGAGCACAGCTCTTGCCCAAAAAACATGGCTGAGTCTCTTACTGCCGGAAGCAGTGTTTTTCTGGATTCTTCTGAATTTATAAAGGCTTAACTCTTATTCTTTGACTTTGGTTGTATTTAATCACCCTGTTTTAACCGATATACTGGCTCACTCTGATCTTAGTCTGTTTCATCTCATTCCTCCTCAAAATATTTCCCCAAATTCCTTTTTCACAGGCTCCTGTCCTCTAAGAAATATGTTTTTCCCTCTGGTTCTTTCTGCTACTTTTCAGCCCTCCTGGAAATTTTGTTTTTATACCATGTACCTATGCCACTGCATTCCATGGGGCTAAGGACAAATTTTAGCTGTTTTAGACTGTTGTGTTTTTTTGAATTTGTGGATTTTTTTTTCTGTACTTTAAACTGAAAATGGAATTTTCTTGTTTTCTTTCTCTCTTCCTTTCTTCTCCTTCATTCATTTTTTCCCCCTTCTCTCCCTTCCCCTTCCTTCCTACTTTCCTTTTTTCTTTCCTCTGTTTTTACAGGGGTTCAGAACGAGAAAGGAAGAATATTCAGACTAAAGCTAGATCCATATTCATACTGTGATACCCAGGGATTCAGTATAAACAGCAAACTAAATCTTGAAGTTTTACATGTCTTTTCACTATTCTGTGCATGAAAATGTAGCCTTGACATCAACTCTAGAAATTTATTACTAATTTTAATGTGGTTTCATGACCTCGTAAGTAGTGCAATTGCATGGGGCCCTCCACTCAGTGTTTAATGTTCTGTGGTTGGTTACCATCTTGAAATTTTTAATAATTTTATATTTGAATTTATGTCTCATAAACTAAGTTTGATTTGACAATGGAGCACATGCAGTGGGACAGGGACCTGGACACATGCAGTGTCCTGCTTCCCACCATCTCTCCACCTCCCACTTCCTTCTTCCCTGTGCCAAACTGCTGCCCTTTGCCCTTTGCCCAAGGAAGTGACCAGGGTGCTTGGAGGGCTGTGTTCCAGCACCACTCTCTAAGCATAGGGCACTAGGCAGGCTATTTGACAAAGACCTCTCACCTATCTTCAATCCAGGTATTAAACTCATTCCAATGTGAACCTTTTAGTCCTTTTAGAGGTGACCAATTCACTATGGGTTGGGAAGCACCCCCTCACTCCTAGGGGCTCTGCATTTGCACTTGTGCCAGTCGTCCAGATTATGTACAGAGCTGTTATTTACATTTTCAGCTTGGAATACTGAGGCATAGATACAGCCACAATTCTAGTAAGGTCTTGGGTTAGGATTCTGAAGCTCTTGGACTTTGTACTCTATTCCATCTAGTGCTATGGGACTGTTTGCACAATTGTGATAGAGTAGTTGGAAGGTAAATGTTAAAATTCCACTGAATTTGTCCTCTGTAATTTACATACTTTAGGTTTATCAATATTTACTGACCCACAAATATGTACTTGGTAATGAAACAGGTATGTGAAAACTACAGAGATGAAACAGACTTGGTCTTTGACCTCAGAGAAACTAGGAATTATGTGTGTGGAGAGCTGAAGGAGACAGAGGTGTAGCAGAGAGAAAGAGAGGTCATAGTAGTAAGTGTGAAAGTGTTAGCCGCTCAATTGTGTCTGACTCTTTATGACCTCATGGAGTGTAGCCACTTAGACTCCTTTGTCCAAGGAATTCTCCAGGCAAGAATCCTGATGGAGTGGGTAGCCATCCCCTTCTCCAGGGGACTTTCCCAACCCAGCGATTGAACCTGGGTCTCCCTCTCTGCAGGCAAATTCTTTGTCTTATGAGCCACCAGGGAAGCCCCAGTAGAGATAAGGTTAACTCTATTTCTAGGGGAAGTAAGTTCATACAAAGTGCTAATTAAGTTTCAAAGAAAGAGTCAAATCCCCTTTTGGTTTGCTTTTTTTTTTAAAAGCAGGAATTGTACCTTGAGAGACACTTGATCTAGCATTTTAAGGATACATAATATTTGCACATGCAAAGAAGTCATGACAATCAGAGAAAGAGTGTGCATAAATACACTGGCATGGGGACTTCCCTGAAAGTTACCAAGCAAAACATGAGCAGACTTGAGTGACTCTCAGAAGTATTGACGTGAAAAGCACTGTGCAAGAGATTGAATTCCCTGTAGGTATTGAAGACTCAGAAATAATAAGATTTAATTATTTGTGTAGTGAGACTTAGTTTCACTAGTAGCCTGGTGAAAACTAAGATAATTCATAGCATTTAAATTTAATAACCTACACCCATTCATATGAGCTTCCCGTTTGCCAGTGCAGGAGACTTAAGAGATGCAGGTTCCATCCCTAGATTGGGAAGACCCCCTTGAAGAGGGCGTGTCGACCCACTTCAGTATTCTTGCCTAGAAAATTCCATGGACAGACGGGCTACAGTCCATAGAGTTGCAGAGTCGGACACAACTGAAGCAAAGCATGCAGAGGAACCCATTCATTTAGCACACACTGATGTTATGTGCCAAGTCCTTTGGGAGAAATGCTGTAATGACCATATCTTGCCCCGAAGGCGTGCATGCTTATTCAGTCAGTCGTGTCTGACTCTGTGCGACCACACAGACTGTAGCATGCCAGGCTCCTCTGTCAATGGAATTTTTCAGACAAGAATACTGGACTGGGTTACCATGTCCTCCTCCAGGGGATCTTCCCCACCCAGGGATCAAATCCATGTCACTTATGTTTCCTACATTGATTGATAGGCTGGTTCTTTACCACTAGCACTACCCCCAAGGCAGTTGGATTTAAATCGGGGAAGAGAGAGCTGTGAGCATGCGTCAGCAACTGGCCTTTCAGAGTGCGGGGTCAAGGGTCAGCCTGGAAGGTGGTGGCAGCAGGTGAAGTTGTTTTGGCTGCTCTGACAGGCAGTGCACGCAGTGGAGCCTGCCCTGAGGCACCAGGTGCTTCAGAGTGTGAACCTTACCTACCCGGAAGAAGGTCACGCACACTCGGCCAGGTTTAGGACAATAAAGAGGACAGGCAAGTTAGATTTGTAGGTGGTCAGGAAAAGGTGAATGAAGCATCACAACTGATCTGGTAGCAGAGCAGCCTGTGAAAGTTGAGTGACTCTGTGTGGAGGAAGTGGCAGGGCCCGTTGTCATGCAGAAGTGTACAGTAACTTGGACAAAGAACAAAGACTTGGGCATGTGGCCTTGGGAGACTCCAGTTCAGACAGAACCATCTCTAGAGGGGCACGCAGGTGAGCATGTCTGTTTTGGAATGAATGAAGAAGCCATAGTGATGCACTTAATGCATTACTGGTGCCAGTAAAGGATGTTTCTCTCTCTCTTTTTTTTAAAGGACAGACAGGAGAGGTAGCTAAGCAACAGAAGTAAAAGCGTTGAGTACCTTCTAAGATGTGGCTAAAAAGCTGTAGATGCCAGAGGATGGAGGAGACATTCAGACCTTCAGGGTCATCATAGAAGTTTTTCTTTTTTAATCGAACTTAAAAAAAAAGAAGCTTTTTATTTTATACTGGGGTATGGCCAATTAACAATGCTGTGATAGTTTCAGGCGGACACCAAAGGGAATTAGCCATACATATACATGTATCCATTCTCCCCCCAAACTCCTCTCCCATCCAGTCTGCCACAAAACATTGAATAGAGTTCCCTGCGCTATACAGTCGTTTTTTGTTGGGTATCCATTTTAAATATACCAGTGTGTAGATGTCAAGGATTATCATACAAATCTTCACCCAGTGGTTGGATTTCAAATGGACTTTGAAAGATGGAGATTTCACCGTGAAACCGCTGAGGGAGAGAAGCCCAAGTGAAGAAAAACCATGGACAGAGCTAGGAAAATAAGGGGCAATATACAGAGAATAGTGTATATTGTTTGATTGTACTGTTGTATTACAGTTTGATTATAATATAATATGTAATAGTGTATTACAGTTTGATTAGGGTAGCAGTAAAAACTGGAGGGAAGGGTTTTGAATGGCTAAAGATATGTCAAGAGAGGTGTTTTCACAAAGACTGTTCATCATAGATATTCTTCCAGGTGATGCCAAATTTACAACAACACAGAATGGCAGAGGGATGGAACAGTGAAGAACCCCATATAAGAAAGAATGAAGGTGCTTCAGAATGGCTGTGAGCTTTCTTTCCTCTTAAGGGAAAATAGCACTGCCTTTCTCAAATGACACTAGTGTGACACTGTTTTAAAAAAAAAATAAAAAATAAGGCAAGTGCTGATCCTGATGACTACAACTGCATCTTGCTACTTTCCCTTTGTTTCAGTGGCCATGCTGCTGGTTTTGATAGAAACTTAGAGGATGACTGGTCCAAATGCTCAGCTATTCATATTCTTGTCCAGAAAGGAAATTCCATATCTATTTTTAAGTGATAGCATGTCACTATAGCATATGAATTAAGAAATTAGAAATAGCCAATCAATTCAAACAAATTAGTTACATCCATACCATTCAACATTAATGCTTAAAAAGGAATTTAGACAAATAGAGGCAATAGGTTTTTAAAAATATACTATTACTTCACAGCTTTATCAATTAGTAAAACAAATTTTGATTTTCATAGTGGATTCACATCCATGTTCTCAACTACATTCTTTATCAAAACCTGAAATTTTAAGCTCTAGTTTTCAGATGACGAGCCTGAGGACGAGCTATAAAATGAGAAATGAGAAAGCAAAGACTTTTGAATGGATCAAAGAACTACTACTACTACTGAACAGTAGTTCCATCCAGGCTGTTGTGGATGTATAAGCAGAGACTAGGGAGATGACTGAATCCAAAGACTTCGAGCTGAAGCTAGGACTCAAATCCTGCATTCTGACCAGGAAACTTCTCTAAGCACCCTACTGCTTCTGAAGATAAAGAACCTTCATTTGATCATTGGCCTCCATATGATTCAACAAACACTCAAAATCTATTTCACAAGAATGTTATCAATTCTGTTAAACTTTTTATAGCCAGTATGCATCAGCATGGCTTATTTCTTCCTGCACTCTCTGAAATGAGTAAACTCTTCACCTACAGAGGAGTGACATTTCAAATAAAGCCAAATAATTTTCCATTTGGGAAAATGTTGATGATGATCAGGGATCACTTTCAGGTGTGGAGCTATAGTATTAATTGTTTTCTTGAATGACTGCAATTTAAACAAAAATGGGTGGATATAATCTCTGGGCCTCTTCTGGTGAGTTGCAGTTTTGAAATTCACTTAATCCTTTGCTATTTTAGAATCAGTGTCAGGCACTAGATGGGCCATCCAAACTTTAGTGTTTATGATTGTATATACATTAAAAAAATCATTGCAGGCTGCAAATCAGTGATGTACCCAAATGCTTTCTAACTGTTGGGAGAATTATTCCACAGGATGAAAGAAACAAGAAAAAAGGTAGTTCACTGTTTTATAAGCTTTAGAAGGTTTTTTGATAATTTCGAGAATTCCTCCAACAGGCAGTTACAGATTGACAAAAAAGCTTATGATTATTTATTGTATATAGAATGTCCTGTCTCCTAGTAGGTATCACATGTGGGTTATAATTTGTATGTAGAAACAGTATTTTATTTATTCCATTTAAAAAGAATGGTAGGATTCTGATGGCAATTGGATTCATGGCTTCTTTTCCACTGTCATTTTGTGTGGACCTAGGAAAAAGCCTTTATGGTAAAACAGATTTCCATTTTAATGGTGTATTTATAATTTCTACTTTTGACAAATGTTTTTTTAGGGCCTGCTAGATGTTATGATATAAAAATTTTACAGCTACTGTTGGTTACCAAACATTTGGTTTATGATTCTGGAACAGAACAAGTTTTTGTTGTTGTTGTTGTTTTACAGTTTTTATTAACACGTGCATGACTCTTCCAAAAAGCTGGTCTGATGCACATTATTCTTCTAAATGACAAGCAGGTCATAAGCAGGCATCTGGCAATGCAGGAAGCCAGTTACCAGAAAATGGCTGATGGCAGCACTCTTTGTTCACATGATATTGTATATCGGTTATGGCTATTGTATATTTACTTATTTGAATTACAGACTTTTCTTTTGTGGATAGCTTGGAATTTGTCCTTCATTTCATGATAGCATGTTTATAAAAAGTAGAGAAGTTACAAAAGACTTTGTTCACGTTTTGGGCTTTGTCCTACAGCATGGCTCAAAGAGGCAGAAGACTGTAGTGGTGGAGAAGTCAGGGTCAGATAAAGAGTTGTTTCCCTCATCTTTAGTACCTGTTGTGGTGGCAAGTGACTGGTCTTTCTTGCCTAGAAGAGAGGACGAGAACACTGGGGATACCTACTCTGTGTTATAATAGGCTGGAGTTCTTCAATCATGGATTCATGTATATTACCTAGGATAGATGAATTCCATTTGCACACTGAGAAGAAACTGATAACCCTTACACCAGTTCTGCTCATGTAGGGTTTCCTTAAAGAGGCAATCTCTTCTACTTTTCTTTGACTCCATTTTTTTCTGGTAGATATCTGGTATCCCTACTGTACCATCCCTAAGTTGAATAAATGAACATAGCAACTCCACTTCTTTTTTGGGGGAGGTGTTGGGGAGGGAGAGGGGTGGGCAGGCCACTTCTATTGGTCTTTCATTTATCTGTTTTTCATCCTTCTTTGTTCTTTGGCCTGTGTAGGCCTCCCATCGCAGTGGCCTCTGTTGTTGCAGAGCACTGGCTCTGGGCGCATGTGCTCCAGAGCTCTGGCTCGGTAGTTGGACACATCGGTCCAGCCACTCCACGGCACGTGGGATCCTCCCAGGCCAGGGATCGAACTGGTTCCCCTTGCACTGCAAGGTGGTGTCCTTACCCACTGGACCACCAGGGAAGCCCGCAACTCCACTTCTTGATTAATCAACTTGTAGCAGTAGCAGTTTGTTCCTGAAACAAAAAATGCAGTTTTCTTAGGTATAAATTCTTCCTCTCTCTCTTTTTTCCCTCCTCCTGTCTCCCAGTTTCTAAGAGCCATAGGATAAGTTTAACATTTCCATGATTTATAGACTTAGAATTCTACACTTTGTTTACAAAACTATGAAAAACCAAACCCAACAGTGTTTATATTATTAAGATTATGAGAATATCATTCACTGCAGAACCAAGTTGTATAATTGGATATGCAAAGAAAAGGAAATGTAATTTTAAAACATTAATTGAGTCTCTCTAAAGAGAAAATTTTGCAAGTTAAAGCCAAATGAATTCTCTTTTCTTACAATCCATTGATTGGTCAAAGTAATACTGTATTATGAATCAATTCATGCCTGGACCATAATACAATGAACCTTTTAAAAATCTTCCTGGGAAGCTGAGGAGCCTTTTGGAGAGAATATAAAGGAAGAGAGAGTATGTCAAGACTGTGTGAGAAAGATTTTAATTGTTAGGGTGAAGAGGGCATCCATAGACTTTGTGTCTGGCTCTTAAAAAGGACATGTATAAGTTTAAGATAATTATTAATTTCTCTAAGGCAGTGAAGTTCAGAGAATCATTGCTTTGATAATTTTTCATGCTGATAATTGAATAAAATACAGAAATAATAATAGAAATATTATAGAACTTTGCCCCATAATATCTCCAGGACTTTAATAACCTTTAATGCTATTGGTAATAGGATCTAATGGGCTTCCCCAGTGGCTCAGTGGTAAAGAATCCACCTACCATTTGCAGGAGATGCAGTACATGTGCATTTGACCCCTGAGTCAGGGAGACCCCCTGGAGAAATAAATAGTAACCCACCCCAATATTCCTGCCTGGAAAATCTCATGGAAGCCTGAGAAGCTTGGTGCGCTACAGTCCATGGGTCACAGAGAGCTGGATACAGCTTAGCAGCTAAGCAATAATTGTGTCTAATGAAGTTGTGGGGTTTGATGGACATAACAGCATCATGGCAGAATCTAGTAGAAGCAGATACTATATGCAGCGGACATGGAGGTATCAAGAAGAAGGAGATGTGGACCCAGAAAAGGTGGTGGTTTCCAGAAAGAGCTTGTAAGCATTTCACATCTTGGAG
The DNA here is from genome assembly GCA_022376925.1 of Tragulus kanchil. NCBI lineage: Eukaryota > Metazoa > Chordata > Mammalia > Artiodactyla > Tragulidae > Tragulus > Tragulus kanchil. The sequence goes on along the minus strand of JAIOJX010000028.1, from coordinate 201,325,642 downwards.
AAGTGGCAGCACTCACTGGCGATGTTTGTACCCAGCAGATACAAGAGTCCCCAGCAAAGGAAAATTAGTTTTGAAGGTGGAAGAAATGGAGGACTTCATATGGAAGATGAACAGTTTGTACATGAGAGCTCCCTGAGGACATAATTAGGAACGAAGAGGTAAAGGAAAAGGCCAGTCAAAAATCAGTATACTCATGTTATTTTTTATTTAGACTGACACCTGTGAACATTTTAATTTATAGTTAAATGAAGACATTCCTCTATAGGAACATGACATCATGAAAAAACGCTGGTCAGAAAAGCTATGTTTGAGATAATCCTGGACAAATCCCTTTAGGGCAATCAGAGGCTAAATTTCCAATGTGTAAACTGGGGATAAGAAAAACCCCTTCCTCACAAAGTATTGTAAGAATTAACTGGAGAGATGCAGAAGTCATATGTATAAACTGTAATAGGTTATAGGACTCTTAGCTTTCATTCTGTAGAATAATTTCAGAAATACTTTCCTCTGAATGCTTCACACTTCTCAAACACCTGGGCTCAGACAAGCCTTCTTATCCCTTGCTTACCAGAGCACTGATGGCGATTAGAATACTCATTCCCCTCATCAGTACAGTGGCTGTCTTGACCTGTCTGAGGCTAAAGCATCTTCAGTATTTTGATTTTTCCCAAGGGCACTCAAAGAAGATACACTTTACGGTTCTTAGAAAGAAATGTATTACCTATTGTACAGACTGTCATGAGAGGAATTTTCTCCTGAGGTAACCCAATTTCTCTGCTAATTACAACCCCCAAAGGAGTTTAAACAACTTAGATTATTAGCCAAACCTGGAAAATCTCATGGAAGCCTGAGAAGCTTGGTGCGCTACAGTCCATGGGTCACAGAGAGCTGGATACAGCTTAGCAGCTAAGCAATAATTGTGTCTAATGAAGTTGTGGGGTTTGATGGACATAACAGCATCATGGCAGAATCTAGTAGAAGCAGATACTATATGCAGCGGACATGGAGGTATCAAGAAGAAGGAGATGTGGACCCAGAAAAGGTGGTGGTTTCCAGAAAGAGCTTGTAAGCATTTCACATCTTGGAGAAGTGGCAGCACTCACTGGCGATGTTTGTACCCAGCAGATACAAGAGTCCCCAGCAAAGGAAAATTAGTTTTGAAGGTGGAAGAAATGGAGGACTTCATATGGAAGATGAACAGTTTGTACATGAGAGCTCCCTGAGGACATAATTAGGAACGAAGAGGTAAAGGAAAAGGCCAGTCAAAAATCAGTATACTCATGTTATTTTTTATTTAGACTGACACCTGTGAACATTTTAATTTATAGTTAAATGAAGACATTCCTCTATAGGAACATGACATCATGAAAAAACGCTGGTCAGAAAAGCTATGTTTGAGATAATCCTGGACAAATCCCTTTAGGGCAATCAGAGGCTAAATTTCCAATGTGTAAACTGGGGATAAGAAAAACCTTCCTCACAAAGTATTGTAAGAATTAACTGGAGAGATGCAGAAGTCATATGTATAAACTGTAATAGGTTATAGGACTCTTAGCTTTCATTCTGTAGAATAATTTCAGAAATACTTTCCTCTGAATGCTTCACACTTCTCAAACACCTGGGCTCAGACAAGCCTTCTTATCCCTTGCTTACCAGAGCACTGATGGCGATTAGAATACTCATTCCCCTCATCAGTACAGTGGCTGTCTTGACCTGTCTGAGGCTAAAGCATCTTCAGTATTTTGATTTTTCCCAAGGGCACTCAAAGAAGATACACTTTACGGTTCTTAGAAAGAAATGTATTACCTATTGTACAGACTGTCATGAGAGGAATTTTCTCCTGAGGTAACCCAATTTCTCTGCTAATTACAACCCCCAAAGGAGTTTAAACAACTTAGATTATTAGCAAACCTTTTGTTAGTGTTGAGAATATGAAAAATAAATTAACCTTTTTTTTTTTTTAAAGATCTATTCATTTATTTATTTTGGGCGGGGGTCGGGTTGGGGAGGGAGGGGAGTGGGCGGGCCACTTCTATTGGTCTTTCATTTCTCTATTTTCATCCGTCTTTGTTCTTTGGCTCCTGTGGGCCTCCCATCGCGGAGGCGTCTGTCGTTGCAGAGCGCCGGCTCTGGGCGCATGCGTCCCAGAGCTCCGGCTCGGTGATTGGACACATGGGTCCAGCTGCTCGCGCAAGTGGGATCTTCCCAGGCCGGGGATCAAACCAGCGCCCCTTGCACTGCAAGGCAGCGTCCTTACCCACGGGACCACCAGGGGAAGCCCTAAATTAATCTTTGTTATGGCAAGTTGTTATTGAATTTTTTTCAATATTTGCTTATTGGACTTTACTTGGGGATGGTGACCAGAGTGGTCTACAAGGGAGAACACTAGAGAATTCATAAAGACGGGGAACTCAAGCCTGGTTCTTTCTCTTTCCATTTGTTTAATTTTGAGCAATATCTTTATGTCTTTGAACCTTATACATCTTCTCAAGTAAATTATTTTCTGTTTCAAATAAGGAGCAGTGATCGGGGAACAGATATAGTTAAGTGGGAAGATTTTTTCCCGTGAGTCAAGATTTTAGATTTCCGCTTATTCTATTGGGGGTTTGGAGCAGATTTATCCCTTCTGAATGTTTTCTTAGCTATTTAAGGAGAGGATACTCCCGATCATTTTTTAATACTTCTCGGCTCCATTTTATTTTAACTCTACTGAGAGCATCTGTGATAGTGCAACATAATTGTGTCACAAAGACATTAAAGTCTTAATCACTGAACCTGTGAGTCCGTGCCTTTCCTAGCAAAAGTAACTTTACAGATATGGTTAAAGGTGTTGAGATAAGGATATTTGGGATTATCTAGATGGATTCTAATCCCATGAGTCCTTAAAACTGGATCCGTTTTTCCAGCTGAGTCGGTAAATTTGAAATAAATGGATAAAGGTAACCCAATTTCTCTGCTAATTACAACCCCCAAAGGAGTTTAAACAACTTAGATTATTAGCAAACCTTTTGTTAGTGTTGAGAATATGAAAAATAAATTAACCTTTTTTTTTTTTTAAAGATCTATTCATTTATTTATTTTGGGCGGGGGTCGGGTTGGGGAGGGAGGGGAGTGGGCGGGCCACTTCTATTGGTCTTTCATTTCTCTATTTTCATCCGTCTTTGTTCTTTGGCTCCTGTGGGCCTCCCATCGCGGAGGCGTCTGTCGTTGCAGAGCGCCGGCTCTGGGCGCATGCGTCCCAGAGCTCCGGCTCGGTGATTGGACACATGGGTCCAGCTGCTCCGCGGCAAGTGGGATCTTCCCAGGCCGGGGATCAAACCAGCGCCCCTTGCACTGCAAGGCAGCGTCCTTACCCACGGGACCACCAGGGGAAGCCCTAAATTAATCTTTGTTATGGCAAGTTGTTATTGAATTTTTTTCAATATTTGCTTATTGGACTTTACTTGGGGATGGTGACCAGAGTGGTCTACAAGGGAGAACACTAGAGAATTCATAAAGACGGGGAACTCAAGCCTGGTTCTTTCTCTTTCCATTTGTTTAATTTTGAGCAATATCTTTATGTCTTTGAACCTTATACATCTTCTCAAGTAAATTATTTTCTGTTTCAAATAAGGAGCAGTGATCGGGGAACAGATATAGTTAAGTGGGAAGATTTTTGCCCGGTGAGTCAAGATTTTAGATTTCCGCTTATTCTATTGGGGGTTTGGAGCAGATTTATCCCTTCTGAATGTTTTCTTAGCTATTTAAGGAGAGGATACTCCCGATCATTTTTTAATACTTCTCGGCTCCATTTTATTTTAACTCTACTGAGAGCATCTGTGATAGTGCAACATAATTGTGTCACAAAGACATTAAAGTCTTAATCACTGAACCTGTGAGTCCGTGCCTTTCCTAGCAAAAGTAACTTTACAGATATGGTTAAAGGTGTTGAGATAAGGATATTTGGGATTATCTAGATGGATTCTAATCCCATGAGTCCTTAAAACTGGATCCGTTTTTCCAGCTGAGTCAGGGTGAGAATTTGAAAAATGAAAAAATGGCCCAGGCAAGGAAACATATCCTCACCTAGAAAATCATATAGAAAGGAAGATAGATCTGCTGATACCTTGATTTTAGCCCAGTGTGTACTGTGCTCAGTTGTATCTGACTCTTTGTTACCCCATGCACTGTAGCCCAGCAGGCTCCTCTGACCATGGGACTTCCTAGGCAATAATACTGGAGTGGGTTGTCATTCCTTTCTCCAGGGGATCTTCCTGACCCAGGGATCAAACCTGTGTCTCTTGCGTCTCCAGCACTGCAGTCAGATACTTTACTATTAGCACCACCTGGGCAATCTACACAACTATTAATAGCAAGATGAAATTTTTTTGGTTTTATACTACCGAATTCTCAGTAATTTTATAAGACAGCTATAGAAAATAAGTCCAGCTTGTATATCACTCATTTCATTAGCTTTCATCTGTCACCAGGATAAAACTGGTTGCTCTAGAAAACACAGTGAAAGGTTGGACATGGGTTTTCTCCCCAAGGATCTTGTAGTTAAGCAGAAGAGGGCATCTTGTACTCAATCTGCGATTCAAGGGGGGAAAGATCCAAGACAGCAAATGAAAGCTAACTGGAAATTCAGAGAAAGGGGAGATGAATCATCTTTGGGGAGAGTAGATGAAGAGGTGATCAGGAAAACATTCACTGAAATCATACTCTTAGAACTCAACTTTTAAGAATGCATAGAATGTGAACATGCACAATTGGGCCTACATTTTAAGCCATGGGAATAGTTGGTGCAAAGATTGTGAGGTCCAAAATCATGGCCTGGGTATAAGAAATGGTGGATAAGTACCATTTAGCTTAGTTTGAGCATGAGAAATTGAATGTTAAGAAGCCATTTTACATTATAATGACTATGAGGCAGAATGAGAAATGTTTCCTATTATGCAGTATAAAAAAGCCAAATGTAAATTATGTCTGCACATGGGCAAAGGCTGGAAGGAAATACCAACCACAACAACATTTATAGATTGGTGATATTAGGGTGGAAGCATTCCAGTTAATTCTTCTTTTGATTATTATTATGTGTGCAATATTTAGAAATGCATGAAAGTAATTTGCAGCTGGTTATATTTTGCAAATGAGAAGATTTGTAATGCATATACCCACTTTAAAATACAAGTGACAGGCATATTTAACTCAGTGGTCATTGTGTATACTCTAACTTCCAGGAACTCTACAAAACCAAGAGAGTCACAAATTCTCTCTTTTTTTTTCTCATAATTATTAGTGTTAGACAGGACGCATAAAATATATGTGCAAGGTGTCCCTGCCCACAGCAGAAGACTCATCAAATAGGCACCTATCAGATGGGAAGGGCTGATTTTTCAGCACAACATTGTGATGATAAAGCTTGGCTATCTGTAATAAAGTAAAATATGGGGTATTATTTAAATTAAAGTGATGAAATGCAAAGATTAAATAACATTCATAGAAGCCAGCTTGTGCTCCAGGGACTCACTTATTAGGCAGTCTTCTGACAGAAAGTAAAATATATCCATCTATACAAAAAGCAATTTATTGGCCACCTCACTGTCTTGCTAACCTCAGCATCCTCTCGAAGTAGTTGGAAGCAGAATTAGTTTCAATAGTATTCATAGGTCTATCCACCTCTGTCTTATTGGCAAGATGAACTAGATCTGTTTGGCATAAAAAAAAGAAAAGTTGTCAATTGGCATGACTTATAAAGCTGCAAACTCATTTGATGCTTTTACTAAATTACTTTTATCAACCATCAAAATATATAAGTGTATTTTTTTCTATGTTTTCTACAATGGAAAAACTTTCCACAACCCTTTTAAGAATGCATAGAATGTGAACATGCACAATTGGGCCTACATTTTAAGCCATGGGAATAGTTGGTGCAAAGATTGTGAGGTCCAAAATCATGGCCTGGGTATAAGAAATGGTGGATAAGTACCATTTAGCTTAGTTTGAGCATGAGAAATTGAATGTTAAGAAGCCATTTTACATTATAATGACTATGAGGCAGAATGAGAAATGTTTCCTATTATGCAGTATAAAAAAGCCAAATGTAAATTATGTCTGCACATGGGCAAAGGCTGGAAGGAAATACCAACCACAACAACATTTATAGATTGGTGATATTAGGGTGGAAGCATTCCAGTTAATTCTTCTTTTTTGATTATTATTATGTGTGCAATATTTAGAAATGCATGAAAGTAATTTGCAGCTGGTTATATTTTGCAAATGAGAAGATTTGTAATGCATATACCCACTTTAAAATACAAGTGACAGGCATATTTAACTCAGTGGTCATTGTGTATACTCTAACTTCCAGGAACTCTACAAAACCAAGAGAGTCACAAATTCTCTCTTTTTTTTTCTCATAATTATTAGTGTTAGACAGGACGCATAAAATATATGTGCAAGGTGTCCCTGCCCACAGCAGAAGACTCATCAAATAGGCACCTATCAGATGGGAAGGGCTGATTTTTCAGCACAACATTGTGATGATAAAGCTTGGCTATCTGTAATAAAGTAAAATATGGGGTATTATTTAAATTAAAGTGATGAAATGCAAAGATTAAATAACATTCATAGAAGCCAGCTTGTGCTCCAGGGACTCACTTATTAGGCAGTCTTCTGACAGAAAGTAAAATATATCCATCTATACAAAAAGCAATTTATTGGCCACCTCACTGTCTTGCTAACCTCAGCATCCTCTCGAAGTAGTTGGAAGCAGAATTAGTTTCAATAGTATTCATAGGTCTATCCACCTCTGTCTTATTGGCAAGATGAACTAGATCTGTTTGGCATAAAAAAAAGAAAAGTTGTCAATTGGCATGACTTATAAAGCTGCAAACTCATTTGATGCTTTTACTAAATTACTTTTATCAACCATCAAAATATATACGTGTATATTTCTATGTTCTACAATGGATAAGACTTTACAAATACTGCAGTCAAATATCAAGTAGAATTACTTAGTTGACTAAATCACTAAATCCTATGTCAAAATTAGAAGAGCACCTAGAAATCATTTATCAAACTACCTTAGCTTATTAGAGTGGGAAACTGACAATCAGAGAGGGCAACACTTTTATGAAATTTCATAGTAAAAGCTTGTGGTGATGTAAGAATGAAAATAAATCTTTCTTTTCCTAGCGTATTATATTTTTGTTACAAACAGATTGGGTTCAAAGAAAACAATTTTAGGTGTATCTTAGAATGTGTTAGTGGGAAAATGCTTGATTTTTAGAAGAAAAATGAAGCCAGACTTACCTCTGTTTGAGATAGGTAGTAATTAGCTTGCTTCTAGACAGTATAGAGAGGGAGTGCCGTTGGAGAGTGATGGTGAGCTAATATTGCCCTGAACATGTGTGGCATCTTTATTTTTTTCTGGTTGTGCCTAGAACAAAGCAGGGCACACGAGGAAAATACTCATTAATGTTTACTGAAATGTTGCTCTCCTAAAATAATATATGAAACCAATCAGCAGTTATTGATGAAATACCTGTTGACTTTCTAACTACACTGAGCCCAGTTAAAGGCTCTGGAGGGCTACTACAGCATGACAGGTTTTTATCCTTCAGGAAATAGAAATCTGGTTGGAAGAAGAAAAATAGAATTTACAAAACACAGCAGCAAGTACTGCTGAAAAGAACCCACTTAACTGCAAGTTTCTTTGGCATAGTCACTAAAAAAAGAAATCAGAAGAATGATAGTAATGAGCGAAGAGTTGGTAATAGCTTCAATGAAAATAGGAAAGTCAAACTCAGCCTTACAGGACAGGGAAGCTCAGAGTGAGTTGAGAAGGGAAGACAATGAATATCTTGGTCTTTTTAATGTCATTATTTTACTGGTTTCTTTTTACATTATTGCCTGTTCTTTCATTTCTTTCATGAACACATTATTCTGGTTCCTTAAATGCTGGTGTTAACAGGATCTCATGTCTAGAAATCCAATAAATTTCCTTATTTCTTTAATTTGACTTAAATAACTATAATTTATAACAGAAGGTGTTCTAACTTCTCCAATGACTTTGGCTTCTTTATTTTTACTTTCGACATGCTTCTGCAGAATGTCCACCATTATTTAAGATTTAACAATGATCTAAAAGATAATTTTCAAATCTAGTTCTTGACTCCAGACTTTATATTTCCACATTGTAAACCTATGGTTCTCAACTGAGAGCAAATGTGTCCTCCAGGGGAAAATTGGCCATGTCTAGAGACATTTTTGATAGACAGGGGAGGAGTGTGTCATTGCAGTGGGTTCAGGTCAGGTGATGCTGATAAGCATCCTTCAAGGCACAGGATACTCCTTTTCCTCTCAACTCCCAACAAAAAATGATCCAGTCATCCTGTCCAAGCAGCCAGTGGAGCTGAAATTGAAAAATGCTGCTGCAGGACCATATGTAAAACTGCCAATTGGCCTTCATTTGAATGTCTCATAAATGCCTCAAATTCTGTTATTAAAAATGAAATACATCACTTTTTCACTTCCGAGACTTCAAAGAATGTCTGACTCTTCAGTTAGTTAAGCCTTGATAATATTTATTAGCTCTGTTAGCTTCTATAATGAAGAATAGGTCATCCAAGTCTGAGAGTTGTCAGCATTTTCCCACCAAATCACAGCCACAAATTAAGGAGAAAGGACTTATAAGCAGCTGACCTGTGAGCCTTTCTTTTCATTGATCAGGTTCATATGTCCTTGGAGTTCTGTTCCCTCTATTTTGTTCTTCCCTTGGCTCCTCAGTGCTTCCTAGGAGTCCCTCAATGCTCCTCTCCAGGTTAGGCTCACCAACGTTTGGCTAAGCTTACTAATCACCATATCCAGATAAGATTACTATAAAAATATCTCTGCTTTCATACAATAGCATGTGTGCATGCTCAGTTGTTTCTGTCACGTGCAAGTGTTTGTGACCCCATAGACAGGAGTCCACTAGACCCCTCTGTCAATAGAATTCTCCAGGCAAGAATACTGGAGGGGGTTGCCATGTCCTCCTGCAGGGGATCTTCCCACCCAACAGTTCGAACCTGTGTCTCTTACATCTCCTGCATTGACAGGTGGATTCTTCACCACCAGTGCCACCTGGAAAGCCCAAAATAGCTATACCGATTTCTAGTTCAGTGAGAAATGAATACGAGAGAACAAACTGAAATTGAAATCCTCAGTTCTCTGTACTGTAGATTGACATTATCCATCACAGTTATACAAATTTCACATATGCTCAAGTGTAACTATTTATAAATATGGAATGCTATTTCTAAGCCTTTCCTGCATAGATAGAATATACCATTACTTAGAAATGCTAAGTATGGCCTTAAGATATCAACATTCTTAGTCCTTAGTATCAAGTTTATTTTTTATGAAACCAACTATTGTCTAATTGTGACTTGAGGACTAAAGCCAGTAGTGTATTGTTTAACCAACTCCGTGAAAGAAAAGAAAAAAAAGCCACCACTTCAGCATTTGCTCACTTCCATGATGGATGTAAATCTCCCCATCATCCTCAATTTCAGGTTGCCAATTGTTTAATCCCTGGCTCACGACATTCCTGAATATTCCTGCCTAGTTCTTTCTTTTTCTGTGGGTAAAGCAACACTGAAGTAGGACTCTCATGACGTAAAATTTTTGTTATGCCTCTGGTATAAATTTACCATGTGACTCTAGGTTAGTTATTTTATGTCTCTCAAGTTTCAGGCTTTTCAGTTAGAAAATATGACAGTTGAATTGATATTCTCTAAGATCTGTTGTGGCTGTAACACTCAAGGTTGCAAAGCAGTTCCTTCAACAATCACAATGACTCTCAATGTACACACATCAAATATCGGTACTATCAGGTAGGAGAAATAAAAATGTAAGATTAAATTGCTATAAATGAATTCTCTTTTTCTATTGGTTTGTCTATTATAAATGAAATTCTGAATAGGAATTCTACTGTGTAAAACAACTGCAAATTAGACTGAAACAATTCTTTATTTCTGGTAGTTTGTTCATTCTCTCATCAATTTCTCCAGTAAAAAAACAAGCCTATAACCATTAATTTTTATATCATTTGTCTGTTTCTAAAAATGGATATTTTTTCTCTATCTTATTTTTTTCTCTGTTAAAATGTTGGCAATGCAACATGAGTTTGATAATGTGACATCTAAGAGATTTCACGAAATGGCAATTTGTATAAGAAGTGGAGACTGTACTTTGTAATGCTACTTTAATTAAATAGACCTATGCTTCTATTCTTTTGTGACATAAATAATATTCTCCTTTCTGTGGCATACAGATACTACTCTATGAATCTATTTCTGTGAAGTGTAATCAAACTAAAGGAATAAGCCAACTATATGTCCCCCCTTACTGATCAAGTGCAAATTGTCTGTTTAAAAATAACGTTATTTATTACCACCAAAAGACAAATGTGAAATTGAATTTCACTTGACTCCTTATTTAAGTAGGAAATCTTGTGTCCTATGAGAACATGCAATAGGCCTTTTCCCTTGATTATGAAATTGACACAAAATTTAAAGTGAATTTAACCAAACTTCTGCTTCTTTTTAAGTTCACTTGTCATTTACCCCATGGTAGAACAATACTTGTGGCATCATAGAAAGACCCAGCTGAATGACTCTTTAAATGCTTTAATCCAGCTCCTTGCATGGAAAAACTGAGGCCGAAGCTAGGAAATGACTTGACCTAAATAATATAGGAAGGGTAGCAAGCTGCTGTTTCTGCCCTTTCCAAAAACATCCTTGAACAATCCTCATGGAACATAAACATTGTGTTATCTGACTGACTTTTCTATTACAGGGATGTAAAGTTAGAATGTATACTCATCCACATAGCTAATCTGTTTACATTCAAGAGCTACGAATTCTCTCTTCTCTTTTCTGAAAACTTCATACCAGAATTTGATCTCACACCTTTCTGCTTACTAAGACGTAAGTGAGTAGTAACAGATAAAAGAATAAATCCCAGGAAGCATTTGTGTGGTCACAGATATCAAAAAGATCCTCACTTTTTGTCTAGCAAACTTCTTGTTTTGCTAGAGTGGGTAGCCATTGCCTTCTTCAGAGGACATTTCTGACCCAGGGATCGAACCCATGTCTCCCACACTGCAGACAGTTTCTTTGCCCTCTGAGCCACCAGCAGAGCCCACGGAAAAGGGTTATAGATTCACGGAAGCATTGTGAAGATAGCAGAGAGTTTCCGTACACTCCACATCCACTACTCCATTGTTAAGATATGACACTGCCATAGTGCATTTGTCACAGAAATCAATTTAAATCAATTTTGATATCTTCTCAACTAAAGTCTATATTTTATTCACATTTACACAGTTTTTCACCTAGTTCCCTTTTTCTGATCCAAAAATTTCATCTAGGATGAAATACTACAGATATTTTTCGTGTCTTCTTAGGTTCCTTTGGCTAAGATACTCCCATTGAAAGAGTGTGGTTATCTCCTTTTAGGCTGAATATCTACATAGATTATTTGGAGTTCTCTCACACGGAAGTGGATTTGTTTATTGTTATTACATGGGGGGTGTAATTCAACTTTATTTTGTTGTTCAAACTGTTTCAGCGTTGGTCACTGGAAGTTCTTGACTTGGCTCTGGTATCCATTTGACATGATCCCATTATTGTGTATTTTGAGCACATTGTTATTTTCTGGCAATACCATATGCTCCAAGCTCATCTTGTGTGTTTCTGTCCACAGCTCTAGAATCAACCATTTCTTGAAGGAGCCCTGGTATCTTTAACTGAAAATTGGCTTGTAAAAATACTGTTTAAAATCACTGTTTAAATAGTATTTAAATACTATTAACCTATTTAAAATGTGGTGTTTAAAACCAAGATCTGAGTGCTAGTTGTGCTCCCTGATACTACTCATGTCACCTGACAAAGTAAAGAAATATATGTTTGTGCTGTGTATATTCACTTACTGATAATAATCATCTCTGTCAAAACTGACCTTAAATATGACCTCACACTCTTGTCTCTAGCTCTAAACTTTTATCACATGGCTCATTCTAGCCTTCTAATCTTGGTTATCTAAAGATCACCACTCTGACGATGACATGCTTGGCTCCCACTATCTGTCATTCATTTATTTGATGTCTAAATTGTAGTATATATGCATAGTGCTTTTAAAATTCCTAAACCAATCTGTGTGGGAAATGACTTTAAAGTAGAACACAGAGCTCCTTTTGACCTCTGTGTTAAACAATGAACAATCATAGCCACATATTCACACTCATTTCCAAAACTGCTCAGATGAGCACATTTACCCCTCTGCTTCCTTGAAGTTATTTTATAAACTGTGGTTCAGTTAGATTTTAGTCACAGTCTGCACTCTATCTTGGGACTCGCCAATCTCGTAAATGATTTTTCTTAAGTTTCATACATGAAGGTCCACTCTTTGTATTGTAAATTTCTATGAATTTTGACAAATGTATAATGTCATATAACCACCATGACAATATAATGCAGAATATTTTCATCACCACCTTAAAAAATTCCTTCTGATTCACCTGTGCAGTCTTCACCTAGGTACTCTCCAAACCCCTGTCAACCAATGATGTTTTGACTATTTCCATAACCTTGCTTCTTCCAGAATGTCATGTGATTAGAATCATATAGAATATAGATTTGTCAGACTGTCTTCTCCACTTAGAAATATGGGTTTAAAATTCATCTTATGGTTTTACATGGTTTGACAAGTCATTTCTTTTTATCACATGTAGTATTTCAAAATTTTACCACAGCTTGGTTACAATACCATATGCTCCAAGCTCATCTGGTGAGAATCAACCATTTCTTGAAGGAGCCCTGGTATCTTTAACTGAAAATTGGCTTGTAAAAATACTGTTTAAAATCACTGTTTAAATAGTATTTAAATACTATTAACCTATTTAAAATGTGGTGTTTAAAACCAAGATCTGAGTGCTAGTTGTGCTCCCTGATACTACTCATGTCACCTGACAAAGTAAAGAAATATATGTTTGTGCTGTGTATATTCACTTACTGATAATAATCATCTCTGTCAAAACTGACCTTAAATATGACCTCACACTCTTGTCTCTAGCTCTAAACTTTTATCACATGGCTCATTCTAGCCTTCTAATCTTGGTTATCTAAAGATCACCACTCTGACGATGACATGCTTGGCTCCCACTATCTGTCATTCATTTATTTGATGTCTAAATTGTAGTATATATGCATAGTGCTTTTAAAATTCCTAAACCAATCTGTGTGGGAAATGACTTTAAAGTAGAACACAGAGCTCCTTTTGACCTCTGTGTTAAACAATGAACAATCATAGCCACATATTCACACTCATTTCCAAAACTGCTCAGATGAGCACATTTACCCCTCTGCTTCCTTGAAGTTATTTTATAAACTGTGGTTCAGTTAGATTTTAGTCACAGTCTGCACTCTATCTTGGGACTCGCCAATCTCGTAAATGATTTTTCTTAAGTTTCATACATGAAGGTCCACTCTTTGTATTGTAAATTTCTATGAATTTTGACAAATGTATAATGTCATATAACCACCATGACAATATAATGCAGAATATTTTCATCACCACCTTAAAAAATTCCTTCTGATTCACCTGTGCAGTCTTCACCTAGGTACTCTCCAAACCCCTGTCAACCAATGATGTTTTGACTATTTCCATAACCTTGCTTCTTCCAGAATGTCATGTGATTAGAATCATATAGAATATAGATTTGTCAGACTGTCTTCTCCACTTAGAAATATGGGTTTAAAATTCATCTTATGGTTTTACATGGTTTGACAAGTCATTTCTTTTTATCACTAAGTAGTATTTCATTGTATAAGTTGTACCACAGCTTGGTTACAAGTTCACCTTTTGAAATTTATCTTAGTGATTATGAGTAAAGCTACTATAAATATTTGCATGTAGATCTTTGTGTTGTGATAAGTTTACAAATCAATTGGGTTAATACTTCAATATGAATTTGCTGAATAATATGTTAAGACTATATTTAGCTTAGTAAGAAAATGCCAAATCATATTACAGAGTGGCTGTACAATTTTCCATTCCTATTAGCAATAAATAAGTATTTCTGTTGCTTTGCATCTGTACCAGCATTGGAATTGTCATTTTAAAAAGTCTTGGCTGTTTTAATAGGATTACAGTGGTTTCTTTTTGTTGTTTTAATTTGTATTTCCCTGATGACAGTTATCTGTGCAGCTCTTCATGTACCATGTGTTTATCTTCTTTGGTGAGTGATCTGGTCAAAATTTTGCCCATTAAATTTTTGTTTTTATTGTTGTTGAGTTTTAAGAGCTCTTTGTGTATTTTGGATAATAGTCCTTTATGAGAATTATCTTTTACAAATACTTTCCTCAGTCTCTGGCTTGTCTTCTCATTTACTAGGCATTGTCTTCACAGAGTAGAAGTTTTCATTTTAATGAGGTCCAGCTTACTGGGCTTTTTTCCCTCGATGGATTGTGTCTTTGGTGTTGGATTTAAAAAGGCACTGTCAGGGCTTCCATAGCAGTCCAGTGGTTAGGACTTTCTGCTTCCACTGTACAGGGTGTGGGTTAGATCACTGGTCAAAGAACTAAGATCTCACATGCCATATCATGGCCAAAAAATTTAAAAAGAAACAAATAAAAATAAAGCATGAGGGCTTCCCTGGTGGTCCAGTGGGTAAGGACACTGCCTTGCAATGCAAGGGGTGACGGTTTGATCCCTGACCTGGGAAGATCCCATGTGCTGCGGAGCGGCTGGACCCATGTGTCCAATTACTGAGCCGGAGCTCTGAAGCGCATGTGCCCAGAGCCGGTGCTCTGCGACAACAGAGGCCACTGCAATGGGAGGCCCACATAGGCCAAAGAACAAAGATGGATGAAAAACAGATAAATGAAAGACCAATAGAAGTGGCCTTCCCACCCACCTCCCTCCCCAACCCCTCCCCCCAAATAAATAAAGCATGACATTTAAATATTAACAGTGGAAGGACATTTTAAAAAATCTTAAAAAAAGAGTAATTGTCATACCCAAGATCATCTATGTTTTCCCCTTTGTTATTTTCTAGGAATTTTATAGTTTTTTGTTTTACATTTATGTGTGTGATCCAGTTTTGGTTAATTTTTTGTGAAGGGTGTAAGGTCTGGGTCTAGATTTCCTTTAACTGTGGAAGTCCAACTGTTGCCCTATTGTTTTATCACCTTTTGTGGAAAAGGCTATCTTTGCTCTTTGTATTGCCTTTGTTCCTTTCTTGAAGATCAGCTGACTGTATTTATGTGGGTCTATTGCTGAACTTTCTCTACTATTTCATTGGTTTATTTGTCTATTCTTTTACCAGTACTGTTTTTATTATTGCAGATTTATAGTAAGTCTTAAAGTTGGTTAGTATTAGTCCTACAGTTTTGTTCTTTTTCAAAATTGTGTTGAGTATTCTGGGTCTTTGCCTTGTCACGTAAGGTTTAGAGTCAGTTTGTCAATATCCATAAAGCAACTTACTGGTATTTTGACTGGGCTTCACAGATTTTAGAAGTTTAAAACAGCTTAGGTTTTCGATGGTGTCTTTGGTGTTGGATTTAAAAAGGCACTGTCAGGGCTTCCATAGCAGTCCAGTGGTTAGGACTTTCTGCTTCCACTGTACAGGGTGTGGGTTAGATCACTGGTCAAAGAACTAAGATCTCACATGCCATATCATGGCCAAAAAATTTAAAAAGAAACAAATAAAAATAAAGCATGAGGGCTTCCCTGGTGGTCCAGTGGGTAAGGACACTGCCTTGCAATGCAAGGGGTGACGGTTTGATCCCTGACCTGGGAAGATCCCATGTGCTGCGGAGCGGCTGGACCCATGTGTCCAATTACTGAGCCGGAGCTCTGAAGCGCATGTGCCCAGAGCCGGTGCTCTGCGACAACAGAGGCCACTGCAATGGGAGGCCCACATAGGCCAAAGAACAAAGATGGATGAAAAACAGATAAATGAAAGACCAATAGAAGTGGCCTTCCCACCCACCTCCCTCCCCAACCCCTCCCCCCAAATAAATAAAGCATGACATTTAAATATTAACAGTGGAAGGACATTTTAAAAAATCTTAAAAAAAGAGTAATTGTCATACCCAAGATCATCTATGTTTTCCCCTTTGTTATTTTCTAGGAATTTTATAGTTTTTTGTTTTACATTTATGTGTGTGATCCAGTTTTGGTTAATTTTTTGTGAAGGGTGTAAGGTCTGGGTCTAGATTTCCTTTAACTGTGGAAGTCCAACTGTTGCCCTATTGTTTTATCACCTTTTGTGGAAAAGGCTATCTTTGCTCTTTGTATTGCCTTTGTTCCTTTCTTGAAGATCAGCTGACTGTATTTATGTGGGTCTATTGCTGAACTTTCTCTACTATTTCATTGGTTTATTTGTCTATTCTTTTACCAGTACTGTTTTTATTATTGCAGATTTATAGTAAGTCTTAAAGTTGGTTAGTATTAGTCCTACAGTTTTGTTCTTTTTCAAAATTGTGTTGAGTATTCTGGGTCTTTGCCTTGTCACGTAAGGTTTAGAGTCAGTTTGTCAATATCCATAAAGCAACTTACTGGTATTTTGACTGGGCTTACATTGAATCAATGGGTCAAGTTGGGAGGTTTTTTTTTTTTTTTTTCCTTTAGTAGGTCTTGTAATTTTTGTGGTTCAAGTCAGGTATGTTGTATTTGGTGACAGGAAATGAGAGAAAAATGTCTCAGTCTGTGAGGATTAGCTCACAGATCAGTATAAGAATTTATTTTAAAGTGAATAGGAGTTGGGCTGTGTTCAGTGTTTGTTTTTAGTATCAGTGACTTCAAATGCCACATGTATCCCTATATTTGTCTCTCTACCGTCCTTACTTCATGACTTCTCCCATGTACTTCTGTCGTGGGCACCACATTGGAGCTTACTCTGATTACTATTCTCATAAGCTCTCACTAAAAGAAACTATATTGAATAGCTCAGAGACATTTTTGTGAACACGGCATGATCCCCTCAGGGTGTGAGCCTCGGACCTTGACAATAAAGTGTCATGGTCTCAAGTATTGTTAAACCAAGAGTGGGTTTATTAATCATTAAATAAAGGCAAGCACAAATAATCAGAATTAATCAGAACTCAATCAAAATGTGAAGGGAAAGATCTTACTCCAGAGCTGGAGACCTTCAACCTCACCTCAGGTGCAACTGCGTTCTGCGAGTGAGCTTCCGCCCAATTTACTCTCCCCCTTTTAAAGGAAAAACCTCAGACACAGCTGCATATACTTTACTTCTGCTTCTACTTACGATCCTAAGAAATTAAAGGAAAAACGCTGCTCCTGGCTTCTATGTGAACTTACAATCATGAGCTAGACTGGAGCAAGTCTAATTGTTGCCCTATTGTTTTATCACCTTTTGTGGAAAAGGCTATCTTTGCTCTTTGTATTGCCTTTGTTCCTTTCTTGAAGATCAGCTGACTGTATTTATGTGGGTCTATTGCTGAACTTTCTCTACTATTTCATTGGTTTATTTGTCTATTCTTTTACCAGTACTGTTTTTATTATTGCAGATTTATAGTAAGTCTTAAAGTTGGTTAGTATTAGTCCTACAGTTTTGTTCTTTTTCAAAATTGTGTTGAGTATTCTGGGTCTTTGCCTTGTCACGTAAGGTTTAGAGTCAGTTTGTCAATATCCATAAAGCAACTTACTGGTATTTTGACTGGGCTTACATTGAATCAATGGGTCAAGTTGGGAGGTTTTTTTTTTTTTTTTTCCTTTAGTAGGTCTTGTAATTTTTGTGGTTCAAGTCAGGTATGTTGTATTTGGTGACAGGAAATGAGAGAAAAATGTCTCAGTCTGTGAGGATTAGCTCACAGATCAGTATAAGAATTTATTTTAAAGTGAATAGGAGTTGGGCTGTGTTCAGTGTTTGTTTTTAGTATCAGTGACTTCAAATGCCACATGTATCCCTATATTTGTCTCTCTACCGTCCTTACTTCATGACTTCTCCCATGTACTTCTGTCGTGGGCACCACATTGGAGCTTACTCTGATTACTATTCTCATAAGCTCTCACTAAAAGAAACTATATTGAATAGCTCAGAGACATTTTTGTGAACACGGCATGATCCCCTCAGGGTGTGAGCCTCGGACCTTGACAATAAAGTGTCATGGTCTCAAGTATTGTTAAACCAAGAGTGGGTTTATTAATCATTAAATAAAGGCAAGCACAAATAATCAGAATTAATCAGAACTCAATCAAAATGTGAAGGGAAAGATCTTACTCCAGAGCTGGAGACCTTCAACCTCACCTCAGGTGCAACTGCGTTCTGCGAGTGAGCTTCCGCCCAATTTACTCTCCCCCTTTTAAAGGAAAAACCTCAGACACAGCTGCATATACTTTACTTCTGCTTCTACTTACGATCCTAAGAAATTAAAGGAAAAACGCTGCTCCTGGCTTCTATGTGAACTTACAATCATGAGCTAGACTGGAGCAAGTTACTCAGGTCAAGAATTAAGCTAACTTGTTCTTAGGAAAGTAAGCAGATAAGGTTGGAATGTTGCCATTAGGACGTTTCTTATTTACTAGCAGCTTTCAAGCTTCGCTTGCCAGTAGAACTCTGCCGAGGCGGCTGGTGGTGAGTTACAAATTCCTCATTGCTGGAGGAGGAGCTTTGGCTTACCTGGCTGTAATTTCTCTTAAAGACAAACTTCTTCCCTTTAGGGTTAGCATATACGCCCCCTTTAGGTATTATCATATTCACCCACTCTTCGGCCCCATCTGAGTTAGCATCACTTTCTAGAGGGCGGATTCTAGGTCTCAAGAGATTATCTGGGGTTTGAGGATCGTCTGAGTCATTCCCTTCATTACTAATTTCTCTATACCCTAAGGCCCAGTATATTCTTAAGAATTCTCCAGAGTCTGCCCAAGACACTTCTCCTTGGAGGGAACCCATTCATAGGTCTTTCTGCTCTAACCCGTGGTCACTGTACTCACTCTGTGTGGTTATAGTGGTCAGGTATGGGGGTAGAGGGGGAAAGTGTTCTATAATAATCCAATTTAGACTTAGTTTTTCAGTAGGCCCATGTACCTGGATGGGACCTAAAGTAATTTTTTCAATCACATATTTTTTTCCTCCCCTAACACCATTTCCTTTCCTGGTTATAATTTCCAAGTAATTCCTTAGAGTGCTATCCCTATTGGCTATGATTTTTTTTTTTTCCCCTTAGGTTAGACAAGATTTCTGGAGGGGACTGGAAGGGAGAGGAATTCCATTTCCCCAGCTTGGAGATGGTGTCAGAATTGTGTTCAGGTAATATATTTTTTTTCCTGGAGCCTTTGCCCTGGAGAAAACTCTAGGTGTAATTCATGATGTGCTTCTTCGTGTCCTGCCAGGAGCCATGATGAGATTTTTCTGTGTTTCTCACAGCTGGGGTTTCTGGAGGGAAAGCCCCCAGAAAACATGCAACCCCCTAAGATACAGTCATCCAGGATTTCCTCACTTTCATGCTACTGCACAATCAGCCTCTAGTAATTGATCAAAACAATCATTTAAATGTTCCTACGAGCTTAGGGTCTGATGATTTTGGCTTCAAATAAGTACATCTTGGTTGCTGTAACTCTCTGGATTTGCCTATTTCTCCAGATTTTGGGTGAAGCAAGTTTCCCTGTGATATCTCTTATCTGGTAAATTCAAGAAAAGTCATTGAGTTTAGTTTGTCCAGGTTTTGTTATTGTTGTTGACAACTTCTAAGCACTTTAGATGTATAAGTGAGAATTGATTCCAGAAGTTCTCACTTTTTTTAATCTTTCAATCATAGACTAATGGAGTTTCTGTTTGACATTAGGCATGGGCTTTTGGTTATACTGAATTACTTAGGTTACAATCCATTCATGCTTAACTTTTTATTAGAGGGAAAACCATGTCTCATTTCCCCCAAATGAAAATGAGTTGTGGTATACCATCATTCAGGGCCCTATGGCTTAAGCATTAAATCCCAAGTTTGATCATTCTCCTTCGAGAACTCAAGGTCATGTCAGTGTACCATTCTCTCTAGTGTCTGCATGCAGACCTTTCAGATCTACACAGAACCTGCTCTGTCTGGTCCCTCGCTAGATGTCCTGACAAATCCAGTCCATGCTCCAAGCTACAGCTGTCTTGTGCATTGAGTCAACTATAAAAAGTATCTCAATTTAGACTTAGTTTTCAGTAGGCCCATGTACCTGGATGGGACCTAAAGTAATTTTTCAATCACATATTTTTTCCTCCTAACACCATTTCCTTTCCTGGTTATAATTTCCAAGTAATTCCTTAGAGTGCTATCCCTATTGGCTATGATTTTTTTTCCCCTTAGGTTAGACAAGATTTCTGGAGGGGACTGGAAGGAGAGAATTCCATTTCCCCAGCTTGGAGATGGTGTCAGAATTGTGTTCAGGTAATATATTTTTTTTCCTGGAGCCTTTGCCCTGGAGAAAACTCTAGGTGTAATTCATGATGTGCTTCTTCGTGTCCTGCCAGGAGCCATGATGAGATTTTTCTGTGTTTCTCACAGCTGGGGTTTCTGGAGGGAAAGCCCCCAGAAAACATGCAACCCCCTAAGATACAGTCATCCAGGATTTCCTCACTTTCATGCTACTGCACAATCAGCCTCTAGTAATTGATCAAAACAATCATTTAAATGTTCCTACGAGCTTAGGGTCTGATGATTTTGGCTTCAAATAAGTACATCTTGGTTGCTGTAACTCTCTGGATTTGCCTATTTCTCCAGATTTTGGGTGAAGCAAGTTTCCC
Organism: Tragulus kanchil; assembly: GCA_022376925.1. Classification (NCBI taxonomy): domain Eukaryota; kingdom Metazoa; phylum Chordata; class Mammalia; order Artiodactyla; family Tragulidae; genus Tragulus; species Tragulus kanchil. The sequence continues at coordinate 201,304,860 of JAIOJX010000028.1, read as the reverse complement.
TGTGATATCTCTTATCTGGTAAATTCAAGAAAAGTCATTGAGTTTAGTTTGTCCAGGTTTTGTTATTGTTGTTGACAACTTCTAAGCACTTTAGATGTATAAGTGAGAATTGATTCCAGAAGTTCTCACTTTTTTTAATCTTTCAATCATAGACTAATGGAGTTTCTGTTTGACATTAGGCATGGGCTTTTGGTTATACTGAATTACTTAGGTTACAATCCATTCATGCTTAACTTTTTATTAGAGGGAAAACCATGTCTCATTTCCCCCAAATGAAAATGAGTTGTGGTATACCATCATTCAGGGCCCTATGGCTTAAGCATTAAATCCCAAGTTTGATCATTCTCCTTCGAGAACTCAAGGTCATGTCAGTGTACCATTCCTCTCTAGTGTCTGCATGCAGACCTTTCAGATCTACACAGAACCTGCTCTGTCTGGTCCCTCGCTAGATGTCCTGACACAGACTCCAGTCCATGCTCCAAGCTACAGCTGTCTTGTGCATTGGAGTCAAACTAATAGGCCTTATATCTGTCAAAGTTGGAGAAAGCCTCAATATTCTTCCAGTTCACATTCCTTTGGGAGAATTAAGAGCCCTCGCGGTTAGGGATACCGTTTGGAAAAGAGTCAGTTGCCTTTTTCCATCTGTACCTATTGTAACTATTTTAAATATGGCCTGATTTCTGCCACCATCACAAGCTATTAGCTTTTGAGCTCCTGTTCTGTACACACCAGTGTTACATGCCATTAAGGACATTATCTCATTCATTCTGCATATCAACCCTCTAAGCTAGATAAATATTTCTCCATTTTATTCCTGTTGCAGTTGTCATTCTGAGAGAATGACTGGCTTACCTTTCCACTGTTTGGATGTGAGTGATCTGGTGTTAAACTCAAATCTGTGTCATTACAAGGTTTGGACTCCTTCACATTACTAAGTCATACATGGTTTGAGTTTCTGGTTGGCTTAAATGTGTATGTTCAATTATTTGCCACCTTTGACCAGGGAATATCTTTTCATGCAATTTGTATTTCCATTTCGTAGCTCTACAGGTTTGTTAGATGTTCATGTTGTGTTTTGTAACTAAATAAATAGAATGTTATTCTGCCAGATATTGCTTGCTGGCATTGAACTAAAATGTCAGAGACATGAACAATGACCCAGGTCTTCTAAGATCTTCTACATGTGACCTGAAGCAAGCAAGTCACAGTTTTTTGTATTATACCACTCTGCAGATACATACGTATGTATGTATGTATACTTGTTCCTCCTATCTAAACAACTCTACAAGGCACGTATTTTTAGTAAGACAGTTTTACAGTTGAGAAAATTGGGGTATAGAGACGTTAAATAACTTGCCCAAGGCGCACAATTAGTTCGGGTTCCTTTGTAGGGAAACCCCTATGGCTTAAGCATTAAATCCCAAGTTTGATCATTCTCCTTCGAGAACTCAAGGTCATGTCAGTGCTTAGTGTCTGCATGCAGACCGTTCAGATCTACACAGAACCTGCTCTGTCTGGTCCCTCGCTAGATGTCCTGACACAGACTCCAGTCCATGCTCCAAGCTACAGCTGTCTTGTGCATTGGAGTCAAACTAATAGGCCTTATATCTGTCAAAGTTGGAGAAAGCCTCAATATTCTTCCAGTTCACATTCCTTTGGGAGAATTAAGAGCCCTCGCGGTTAGGGATACCGTTTGGAAAAGAGTCAGTTGCCTTTTTCCATCTGTACCTATTGTAACTATTTTAAATATGGCCTGATTTCTGCCACCATCACAAGCTATTAGCTTTTGAGCTCCTGTTCTGTACACACCAGTGTTACATGCCATTAAGGACATTATCTCATTCATTCTGCATATCAACCCTCTAAGCTAGATAAATATTTCTCCATTTTATTCCTGTTGCAGTTGTCATTCTGAGAGAATGACTGGCTTACCTTTCCACTGTTTGGATGTGAGTGATCTGGTGTTAAACTCAAATCTGTGTCATTACAAGGTTTGGACTCCTTCACATTACTAAGTCATACATGGTTTGAGTTTCTGGTTGGCTTAAATGTGTATGTTCAATTATTTGCCACCTTTGACCAGGGAATATCTTTTCATGCAATTTGTATTTCCATTTCGTAGCTCTACAGGTTTGTTAGATGTTCATGTTGTGTTTTGTAACTAAATAAATAGAATGTTATTCTGCCAGATATTGCTTGCTGGCATTGAACTAAAATGTCAGAGACATGAACAATGACCCAGGTCTTCTAAGATCTTCTACATGTGACCTGAAGCAAGCAAGTCACAGTTTTTTGTATTATACCACTCTGCAGATACATACGTATGTATGTATGTATACTTGTTTCCCTCCTATCTAAACAACTCTACAAGGCACGTATTTTTAGTAAGACAGTTTTACAGTTGAGAAAATTGGGGTATAGAGACGTTAAATAACTTGCCCAAGGCGCACAACTTGTGAGTGGTGCTGCTAGGATGTGAGCCTAGGTAGGACGACTCCAGAGTACAAATTTCTAATCAGAAGAGGCTGCCTTTTTAATGTATCAATTAACTGATGCTGTGTCAGGTACTGGAAACAGTGACAACAACAACAAAAATCTGTCTCTGTCCCACTGGAGCTCCTGGGTTGCCCCACCTGTGCTCCTGCAGAAGCATGCAGGAGCATGCAGAAGCAGCACTTGGGGACTTTACCGAAATGCACCGCCCCATCCCCACGCACCCCAAACTACTGCAAGCACATGAATATCTGAGAAGCTCGGATTTAGAACACTAAGACCCTAGAAGGTAGGTTCCAGTCCTTTGTTTCTTCCTCTGGACTTTGACCCAGGCGCTGGATGCCTGCAGAGCATTGCCCATATGTGGGTTCTGGGTGGGTGGATGATGGAGGGCTCTGCCTTCTGCAGGGGAGAGCAAGCACGGATCCTGGGCTTGCATCTTTCTCCTTGGTTCTGTAGGCGGTTGAGAAGATTAGATTGTGCCCAGCAAGCTAGATATCGCCTCCAGGCAATTTATATGGCTTTTATATTTATTTAGAGAGCAGGAGGCCTAGCCCAGCTCCTGCTGGACAAGGCAGTGACAGGAGAGTTTAAAACGGCTGTTTCATTAATTTTGGAGGAAATTTATTGCTGACAAAAGACCGCATTATTGATGGTGGGTAGACAGGGCTCGCCTCGCTGCCTCTCGCCTTTCCGGAGCTGCGCGGGAGAGCCGCCCTGCTCCTGCCCGCAGCCTCCTGGGTCGCCAAGGGAAGCCCTTCTCAGGAGGAGGGAGCCTGTTTGGCGCTTGGCCAGCTATGGGGCGCAGGGCTTCAGAGGCAGAGCCTCCGGCTGGCTGCACCGTCTTCTAAGATCTTCTACATGTGACCTGAAGCAAGCAAGTCACAGTTTTTTGTATTATACCACTCTGCAGATACATACGTATGTATGTATGTATACTTGTTTCCCTCCTATCTAAACAACTCTACAAGGCACGTATTTTTAGTAAGACAGTTTTACAGTTGAGAAAATTGGGGTATAGAGACGTTAAATAACTTGCCCAAGGCGCACAACTTGTGAGTGGTGCTGCTAGGATGTGAGCCTAGGTAGGACGACTCCAGAGTACAAATTTCTAATCAGAAGAGGCTGCCTTTTTAATGTATCAATTAACTGATGCTGTGTCAGGTACTGGAAACAGTGACAACAACAACAAAAATCTGTCTCTGTCCCACTGGAGCTCCTGGGTTGCCCCACCTGTGCTCCTGCAGAAGCATGCAGGAGCATGCAGAAGCAGCACTTGGGGACTTTACCGAAATGCACCGCCCCATCCCCACGCACCCCAAACTACTGCAAGCACATGAATATCTGAGAAGCTCGGATTTAGAACACTAAGACCCTAGAAGGTAGGTTCCAGTCCTTTGTTTCTTCCTCTGGACTTTGACCCAGGCGCTGGATGCCTGCAGAGCATTGCCCATATGTGGGTTCTGGGTGGGTGGATGATGGAGGGCTCTGCCTTCTGCAGGGGAGAGCAAGCACGGATCCTGGGCTTGCATCTTTCTCCTTGGTTCTGTAGGCGGTTGAGAAGATTAGATTGTGCCCAGCAAGCTAGATATCGCCTCCAGGCAATTTATATGGCTTTTATATTTATTTAGAGAGCAGGAGGCCTAGCCCAGCTCCTGCTGGACAAGGCAGTGACAGGAGAGTTTAAAACGGCTGTTTCATTAATTTTGGAGGAAATTTATTGCTGACAAAAGACCGCATTATTGATGGTGGGTAGACAGGGCTCGCCTCGCTGCCTCTCGCCTTTCCGGAGCTGCGCGGGAGAGCCGCCCTGCTCCTGCCCGCAGCCTCCTGGGTCGCCAAGGGAAGCCCTTCTCAGGGGAGGAGGGAGCCTGTTTGGCGCTTGGCCAGCTATGGGGCGCAGGGTTTCAGAGGCAGAGCCTCCGGCTGGCTGCACCGCTGCAGTCTCTGAACAGGAAGGACGATTAGAGGTCGTGCAGCTCTGTCCTCGCCCTGCACGGATGGGGTCCTGAACACGCTGAGAGGTCATGCTATTTAGCCACATATGAAGTCAGAAATTGGATAGAAATCAGGTACAGCGGCATAACTTCATCCTTTTGCATCATTTTGTGAAATCAAAACTGCTTCCTAAATGACAGTGGCAAGATGTGCGTGGGCAGCTTTCTGTGTTCTTTGCACAGTACTGAACTTTCTCAAAAAATGACAATAACATCTTTTTGCAGACTTCAAGTCGTGTAAAATGGGGTTTTTCTCTCACTCTTTGAAAGGTGAGGCATGGAAAGAGTTTTAGGGGCATTTTAACCGTTTCTAGCCACTTATGATGGGCTGTGCTCTGAGATAGATTCTTTGCACGTCATCATCTTTGATGACAACACTGATTTAGTGAGGTGGATGTTATAATCCTCATTTATAGAGGTGTGACACAATTATGGAGCTTGTTCAAGGTCTCAGAGATTGCAAGCAGAGATAGGATTCTTCATCCAGTTTTTTTTTTTTCTTTTTGGTCATCTCATGAACCCTGTCAAGTTCAGTTCTAGTATTAAAGAATAAACTTTTGTAAAAGGTTCCTAGTTGGTTATTGAAAGGGAAAGAACGAATCTTTCTGTTATAAACAGAGCGAGAGTAGTGACTGGGATGAGACCAACAGAGGAAACTAATGTCTGTGAGCTCGATGGACTTTGGAGACACACAAACAACCCTCAGTGATGGTCTAGCTCAGTCTGAGAATGAAGAGGTGCGGGGAGGAGGGACAGAATTATTAATAGCTAACAGACTAATGTCAAAAGCAATGGCTTTAGTTTCCACCTTTCCTTTACCAGATCAAGAACTGTCGATGTGAACTAGAAGTGGGCTGATGGTAGAATTATGGTCTAATCTTTCCTTATGTATGAATCATGTTCTAACTTCAAGACTGTACCCATTAGATCACTTAGAACCTTTCCCCTCTGTGACCTTAAGATTCCTACCAGACACTCTGTCTGGAAGGCATCTTAGGGCTTCAGAGGCAGAGCCTCCGGCTGGCTGCACCGCTGCAGTCTCTGAACAGGAAGGACGATTAGAGGTCGTGCAGCTCTGTCCTCGCCCTGCACGGATGGGGTCCTGAACACGCTGAGAGGTCATGCTATTTAGCCACATATGAAGTCAGAAATTGGATAGAAATCAGGTACAGCGGCATAACTTCATCCTTTTGCATCATTTTGTGAAATCAAAACTGCTTCCTAAATGACAGTGGCAAGATGTGCGTGGGCAGCTTTCTGTGTTCTTTGCACAGTACTGAACTTTCTCAAAAAATGACAATAACATCTTTTTGCAGACTTCAAGTCGTGTAAAATGGGGTTTTTCTCTCACTCTTTGAAAGGTGAGGCATGGAAAGAGTTTTAGGGCATTTTAACCGTTTCTAGCCACTTATGATGGGCTGTGCTCTGAGATAGATTCTTTGCACGTCATCATCTTTGATGACAACACTGATTTAGTGAGGTGGATGTTATAATCCTCATTTATAGAGGTGTGACACAATTATGGAGCTTGTTCAAGGTCTCAGAGATTGCAAGCAGAGATAGGATTCTTCATCCAGTTTTTTTTTTTTCTTTTTGGTCATCTCATGAACCCTGTCAAGTTCAGTTCTAGTATTAAAGAATAAACTTTTGTAAAAGGTTCCTAGTTGGTTATTGAAAGGGAAAGAACGAATCTTTCTGTTATAAACAGAGCGAGAGTAGTGACTGGGATGAGACCAACAGAGGAAACTAATGTCTGTGAGCTCGATGGACTTTGGAGACACACAAACAACCCTCAGTGATGGTCTAGCTCAGTCTGAGAATGAAGAGGTGCGGGGAGGAGTGGGACAGAATTATTAATAGCTAACAGACTAATGTCAAAAGCAATGGCTTTAGTTTCCACCTTTCCTTTACCAGATCAAGAACTGTCGATGTGAACTAGAAGTGGGCTGATGGTAGAATTATGGTCTAATCTTTCCTTATGTATGAATCATGTTCTAACTTCAAGACTGTACCCATTAGATCACTTAGAATCTGACTAGTTTGCCCACTCTGTGACCTTAAGATTCCTACCAGACACTCTGTCTGGAAGGCATCTTAGACCTCCCTAGACCACCAAATTCAAATCTCTGATTTAGAAGGTGGGAGTTGGGCCTGGAGAAGAAAGGAAATGTTGTAAGAGCTAGTGGCAGAACCAAAACTCAGATTCACGTTCCCCATTAACCACTAGAAAGTTCTCTCCAGCAGCCCAAATGACTTCCTTTTCGTTATTCATATGTGTGTTTTTATACACATTTATAATGTGTAAACAGTGTGTACACACATCATACATGTGTCCACACATTTGTTTCTCCCCATCCAATTCTTCTACAAACCAAGGAGACGAATGATGCCCTTTGAATGCGATGAAAACACAATTACTGCACAGAACTCTATAAATGCCCACCTATACGAACTTCAATCAGAAAAGTTAGAACGATGGTAGTAAATAGAGCTGTGCATAGAGTACAGCTGTGCTTGTTCATTTCTGGTTAAGGATTTTGCCCTGGCAGATTTTGAGGTTGGACATAATAAGATTTTGGAGGTTGAAGGTCAGAGAACCAGAGTGGAGAGATAGCAGTCCTCAGGAAGTCTAAGCAGTCTGGTTAAAACTGAACAGTATAATTAAAAAATTAAGGGAAAAAAGAATTTGAACATTATTTTTAAACAAAGACTAAATTGCCATAAGGCTATTTAGTGAGAAAGCATCTGCTATGGTAGTGGGGGTGGTGGACATATACTGGGAGTCCAGAGATTGGGTTGTGTTTGTGTAACTGGCTTGTTTAAAACACGTGCCCCAGGAGGGACTCCGTGTACTTCTGTGTATCTGTAAAATGAGGAAGTGGTATAGATCATTTTAAAAGTCAATATCATTGTGGGGAATGAACAGTGAGTGGGAGGCGAAAGGAAATAGCATGAAAATGTATACTATCATATGTGAAAACAATAGCTATTGTCATTGTGCTGTGAGAAAAGGGGATCCTGCAGAGGTGCTGTGCGATGGCCTGGAGGGATGGGATGGGGGGGATGTGCATATGACTAATCTGGGATCATACATATCTGTAAACAACAAAACTCTGTAAAAGTAAAAAGTAAAATAAGAATTTTTTTTTAAATCTGGGAAAAAAAAGATCAATGTCATAACTGACTACTTCTGTGGTAGTTATTTCGGGCGAATTTTTTTCAATCTGTGTTTATTCATTTGGTCATTATTTAGTAGCTAGTGACTGTCTATTAGTAGCAGGTATATGCTACGTCAGGGAAGCACTGCATTGAAAAGGACATATAGTTCCTCAAGAACTCAAAATCTTGTCTAGATATTCCTAATTTTCTGGACATAAACAGAATGTCCCCCTACTCCAAGTCAGACACTTAATAATCAACCTATTTTATACTGAGAAATTCAGAAGATAGAAAAATATAGGTATAGAAGAACAGCAGATCTAGGGCCAAGATAGTACATGGGAAGATATCACAGAAGAGGAAAATAAATGGGATTGACTGTGGGTGAGGAGAATCAACAGAGTCAAGTGGTAAAATGAAAAGGTACAGAATCAGCAAACCCGGAAACTGTGGGCTTGTTCATTTTTTTTGGTTAAGGATTTTGCCCTGGCAGATTTTGAGGTTGGACATAATAAGATTTTGGAGGTTGAAGGTCAGAGAACCAGAGTGGAGAGATAGCAGTCCTCAGGAAGTCTAAGCAGTCTGGTTAAAACTGAACAGTATAATTAAAAAATTAAGGGAAAAAAGAATTTGAACATTATTTTTAAACAAAGACTAAATTGCCATAAGGCTATTTAGTGAGAAAGCATCTGCTATGGTAGTGGGGGTGGTGGACATATACTGGGAGTCCAGAGATTGGGTTGTGTTTGTGTAACTGGCTTGTTTAAAACACGTGCCCCAGGAGGGACTCCGTGTACTTCTGTGTATCTGTAAAATGAGGAAGTGGTATAGATCATTTTAAAAGTCAATATCATTGTGGGGAATGAACAGTGAGTGGGAGGCGAAAGGAAATAGCATGAAAATGTATACTATCATATGTGAAAACAATAGCTATTGTCATTGTGCTGTGAGAAAAGGGGATCCTGCAGAGGTGCTGTGCGATGGCCTGGAGGGATGGGATGGGGGGGATGTGCATATGACTAATCTGGGATCATACATATCTGTAAACAACAAAACTCTGTAAAAGTAAAAAGTAAAATAAGAATTTTTTTTTAAATCTGGGAAAAAAAAGATCAATGTCATAACTGACTACTTCTGTGGTAGTTATTTCGGGCGATTTTTTTCAATCTGTGTTTATTCATTTGGTCATTATTTAGTAGCTAGTGACTGTCTATTAGTAGCAGGTATATGCTACGTCAGGGAAGCACTGCATTGAAAAGGACATATAGTTCCTCAAGAACTCAAAATCTTGTCTAGATATTCCTAATTTTCTGGACATAAACAGAATGTCCCCCTACTCCAAGTCAGACACTTAATAATCAACCTATTTTATACTGAGAAATTCAGAAGATAGAAAAATATAGGTATAGAAGAACAGCAGATCTAGGGCCAAGATAGTACATGGGAAGATATCACAGAAGAGGAAAATAAATGGGATTGACTGTGGGTGAGGAGAATCAACAGAGTCAAGTGGTAAAATGAAAAGGTACAGAATCAGCAAAGTGTTCCTCAGATAGTGGCCCATAGATCAGTCACCTTAGAATTACTGTGGGCTGGTTGAAATGCAGTGCATAGGGTTCCAGCTTCAGCTCCCTGGAATCAGTGCCTGGGAATAGGGACAAATATCTTGTTGGTAAAAAATAACAAATATTCTATATGTTTCTTATGTACAGTAACATCTGAAAACCACTGGACCAGATAATTGTATGCATCGCAAATAATTAGAAAAATAAGTGACATTTTACAAAATTTAATGAGTAAAGCATTAATGGTTCTTCTTCCTAAAATTCAGAAAACTGACTTCATAGTAAGCAACAGAACATTCATAAATTTTCTATATTTAATTTGTAGAACAAGTATCGATTGGAATACTAGATAATAGACCCACAATTTATGCTGCTCTGATTTATGCCCTGTGATGTAAAACTATTAGAAATGAATTCCTTGACCTCTATTTTTTCCATTCATTTTAAAACTGAGTGTCCTTGTACCTATGGAGGGATGAAAGATGAGAAGAGGGAGATACTACTGGAGGGAGGGAGGCAAAAAGGAGAAGGGAACACTGAGAAAAAAGGAAGATGACAAACATTTTGCTTCACTAAATATAAACTCATATTTGCTTAAGGACAGTACATGGAGTGTTAGTTCATGTGATTCCAATAATTAATATCAAAATGATTGAATTTGTCTCAGAGAAAAATATTGAAAATGAGTGGAAAATGAAAAATTTAATTAGCTTAGAAAGGCTTGCTTTTTGCTTGACTTTATAACTGACTACTCAGTTTTCATTTTCAATCTGTGTTTATTCATTTGGTCATTATTTAGTAGCTAGTGACTGTCTATTAGTAGCAGGTATATGCTACGTCAGGGAAGCACTGCATTGAAAAGGACATATAGTTCCTCAAGAACTCAAAATCTTGTCTAGATATTCCTAATTTTCTGGACATAAACAGAATGTCCCCCTACTCCAAGTCAGACACTTAATAATCAACCTATTTTATACTGAGAAATTCAGAAGATAGAAAAATATAGGTATAGAAGAACAGCAGATCTAGGGCCAAGATAGTACATGGGAAGATATCACAGAAGAGGAAAATAAATGGGATTGACTGTGGGTGAGGAGAATCAACAGAGTCAAGTGGTAAAATGAAAAGGTACAGAATCAGCAAAGTGTTCCTCAGATAGTGGCCCATAGATCAGTCACCTTAGAATTACTGTGGGCTGGTTGAAATGCAGTGCATAGGGTTCCAGCTTCAGCTCCCTGGAATCAGTGCCTGGGAATAGGGACAAATATCTTGTTGGTAAAAAATAACAAATATTCTATATGTTTCTTATGTACAGTAACATCTGAAAACCACTGGACCAGATAATTGTATGCATCGCAAATAATTAGAAAAATAAGTGACATTTTACAAAATTTAATGAGTAAAGCATTAATGGTTCTTCTTCCTAAAATTCAGAAAACTGACTTCATAGTAAGCAACAGAACATTCATAAATTTTCTATATTTAATTTGTAGAACAAGTATCGATTGGAATACTAGATAATAGACCCACAATTTATGCTGCTCTGATTTATGCCCTGTGATGTAAAACTATTAGAAATGAATTCCTTGACCTCTATTTTTTCCATTCATTTTAAAACTGAGTGTCCTTGTACCTATGGAGGGATGAAAGATGAGAAGAGGGAGATACTACTGGAGGGAGGGAGGCAAAAAGGAGAAGGGAACACTGAGAAAAAAGGAAGATGACAAACATTTTGCTTCACTAAATATAAACTCATATTTGCTTAAGGACAGTACATGGAGTGTTAGTTCATGTGATTCCAATAATTAATATCAAAATGATTGAATTTGTCTCAGAGAAAAATATTGAAAATGAGTGGAAAATGAAAAATAAGTTAATTTTTACAGTTTCCTTCAAGGAGCTTAGAAAGGCTTGCTTTTTGCTTGCTACTTTGGCAAGTCATTTCTTTATTTTTTCACAAGGTGGTGCTATAAATGTGACTTTCTTTTATGGACTGATACATAAGATGCCCTTGGTACAGCTGAGAATAATTACATGTTTAGCCATCAAACCCTGTTTTATGATTACTTCTGGTTAATAGTAAAGTGTTTTTTAGTGACTTTATGATCACTTGTTATTAGCCCTGAAAGAATGTACAGGAAATGATATGAAAAAAATACAACACCTACTTTGCTCTCAATGTGTGAAATCCTTACTCTAGTTGCCTATGTATCCCAAAGTGACAAATTTCTACTTGGAATTCCCATAAATACAGTAGTGTGACAAAAAAAAAGGAGAATGTAAAGTTCTCACTATGTTTGATTCATTAAGACTAAGGCCAGTTTTTTTTTTTTTTTCTTTTAATAATTAGGAATCTGACTTAATATTCTATTAGACTTATAAAAGTCTAGATTAATGTGATGCTTTGAGGATTTATTTGGATGACTAGTTAAATTGTTGTGAATAGTGTACCATTATTTGTATTTTTTGTTGTTGTTCCTAAATGTGTGTGTGTGTGTATAAATATATATATATATATATATATATTTTTTTTTTTTTTTAACATTTATTTATTTATTTTGGGGAGTGGGGTGGGGTCAGGAGGGAGAGGGGGCGGGTGGGCCGTTTCCATTGGTCTTTCACTTGTCTATTTTTTCATCTATCTTTGTTTTTTGGCCCGCGTGGGCCTCCCATCACGGTGGCCTCTGTTGTCGCAGAGCACCGGCTCTGGGTGCATGCGTTCCAGAGCTCCAGCTCGGTAATTGGACACATGGGTCGAGCTGCTCCGCGGCACGTGGGATCTTCCCAAGCCAGGGATCAAACCAGCGCCCCTTGCACTGCAAGGCGGTGTGTCCTTACCCACTGGACCACCAGGGAAGCCCGTGTGTGTATATTTGATTGCTTAATTTAATTATCTCAAATACACTTCAAGTAGTCCTCCCAGGAAATGTGTATTTTATTTGAATTGTCCATGGGAAAAACACATGCTATTATTAATTGTAGCTTAAAATACAGTTAAATTTATAGAGACATCAAAATTCATGGGATTGATTGCATTAACATGCTTTCTTCTCTCACTCTCTGAATTGTTATTTCTGTTCTATTTCTCTTTCTACCTAACCTTGGGAAATTTCATTAGTATTGAGAATCTTTTCTTTTTGTTTTAAGTAACAATTTCATTCCACTTTTGTGCTAAAATTCATATAGTCCACACATGTCTATACTCATATGGTTTTGTGGTCATTAGCACAGAACTTGACTTCAGAAACTGGAGTATACATAAAATAACAACAGAATGTTTAGAACCAGAAGAGAGCTTAGCAATAATCTAGTCGACTACTCTTTGTAGTAAAAACTTTAACTCTGGCACAGAGCCCCTAAAAACCCAGGAATTTCCTGAGTAATGTCTTCTTTTTTATAAGGAGCCTCTTGACCACACCTGAGTTTCTGATAATGAGATGACAGCCTTTGAGGGCACCTAGATAGCTTTAGAATGGGACTAGTCATGGTGAGGAAGACAGTCCACCTACTAATTAGAGGATTAGAAGCTTTCATCTCATCCCTCAACCCCCTGGAGGAGAGAGGAGCTAAGACTGACTCTAACCACCATTGTCGGTCATTTGGTCATTTGATCAGTCGTGTCTTATTGGGTCTTTAACTATGAAACTAGGCTCGGTGGACTTCTAGGAGAACACACTGATGCGCTGGGAGGGCTTGCCAGCTCTCTCTGCTCCCACTTCTCTAGTACTTTGCCCTATGCATTGCTTCCATTTGGCTATTCTTAAAGTTGCTAGGAGAACATCACTGATGCTGAGCTTGCCAGGTGGCCTCTGTTGTCGCAGAGCACCGGCTCTGGGTGCATGCGGTCCAGAGCTCCAGCTCGGTAATTGGACACATGGGTCGAGCTGCTCCGCGGCACGTGGGATCTTCCCAAGCCAGGGATCAAACCAGCGCCCCTTGCACTGCAAGGCGGTGTGTCCTTACCCACTGGACCACCAGGGAAGCCCGTGTGTGTATATTTGATTGCTTAATTTAATTATCTCAAATACACTTCAAGTAGTCCTCCCAGGAAATGTGTATTTTATTTGAATTGTCCATGGGAAAAACACATGCTATTATTAATTGTAGCTTAAAATACAGTTAAATTTATAGAGACATCAAAATTCATGGGATTGATTGCATTAACATGCTTTCTTCTCTCACTCTCTGAATTGTTATTTCTGTTCTATTTCTCTTTCTACCTAACCTTGGGAAATTTCATTAGTATTGAGAATCTTTTCTTTTTGTTTTAAGTAACAATTTCATTCCACTTTTGTGCTAAAATTCATATAGTCCACACATGTCTATACTCATATGGTTTTGTGGTCATTAGCACAGAACTTGACTTCAGAAACTGGAGTATACATAAAATAACAACAGAATGTTTAGAACCAGAAGAGAGCTTAGCAATAATCTAGTCGACTACTCTTTGTAGTAAAAACTTTAACTCTGGCACAGAGCCCCTAAAAACCCAGGAATTTCCTGAGTAATGTCTTCTTTTTTATAAGGAGCCTCTTGACCACACCTGAGTTTCTGATAATGAGATGACAGCCTTTGAGGGCACCTAGATAGCTTTAGAATGGGACTAGTCATGGTGAGGAAGACAGTCCACCTACTAATTAGAGGATTAGAAGCTTTCATCTCATCCCTCAACCCCCTGGAGGAGAGAGGAGCTAAGACTGACTCTAACCACCATTGTCGGTCATTTGGTCATTTGATCAGTCGTGTCTTATTGGGTCTTTAACTATGAAACTAGGCTCGGTGGACTTCTAGGAGAACACACTGATGCGCTGGGAGGGCTTGCCAGCTCTCTCTGCTCCCACTTCTCTAGTACTTTGCCCTATGCATTGCTTCCATTTGGCTATTCTTAAAGTTGTAGCTTTTATAGTAGAACTTTAAGTATAGCATTTTCCTGAGTTTCGTGAATCATCCTAGGAAATTTTTGGAAATGACAGGCACATTTTGGCAACCCTTCTGATATTATAGTTGGCTGAGCTGAAGTGAAAGTCGCTTGGGGACCCCATTGTGACTGGTATCTCAAATGGAGATGGTCTAATGGAACTGCCTTAACCTGTGGAGTTAACATTTCATCTGTGGAGTCAGCACTCATTCCAGGTAGTTAGTATCTGCATTGCATTGAATTGTGGGGTATTCAGTTGGTATTAGAGAACTGTTTCTTGTTGGAAAACCAGACATCCTTTTTATAGTCTTCTCAAAAATCATGGAAAGCACGGGAAGATCCCACATGCCGTGGAGAGGCTGGACGGATGTGTCCAATTATAAGCCAACACTCTGGAGCACATGCACCCAGAGCTGGTGCTCTGCTGAGGGACAAGCCACAGCAATGGGAGGCCCACACAGGCCAAAGAACAAGGATGGATGAAAATAAATGAATGAAAGACCAATAGAAGTGGCCAAAAAATAAAATTATAGAAAGTTGAAAACCAAGACATGGTAAACGATATATCTAAAATCATGCTGCAAGCTACACTGGAAACTGGGAAAACCAAGCAGGAGACTTCAGGTCTCCCACCTGAAAGTGCAGTGGTATATTCCCTACACCACACTTTCCTTCTACCACCTATTTGTTTTTGAATTACTTTTGATTTACTAATAGAACATAATATTCTACAGGGGATACAGCCTTTGAGGGCACCTAGATAGCTTTAGAATGGGACTAGTCATGGTGAGGAAGACAGTCCACCTACTAATTAGAGGATTAGAAGCTTTCATCTCATCCCTCAACCCCCTGGAGGAGAGAGGAGCTAAGACTGACTCTAACCACCATTGTCGGTCATTTGGTCATTTGATCAGTCGTGTCTTATTGGGTCTTTAACTATGAAACTAGGCTCGGTGGACTTCTAGGAGAACACACTGATGCGCTGGGAGGGCTTGCCAGCTCTCTCTGCTCCCACTTCTCTAGTACTTTGCCCTATGCATTGCTTCCATTTGGCTATTCTTAAAGTTGTAGCTTTTATAGTAGAACTTTAAGTATAGCATTTTCCTGAGTTTCGTGAATCATCCTAGGAAATTTTTGGAAATGACAGGCACATTTTGGCAACCCTTCTGATATTATAGTTGGCTGAGCTGAAGTGAAAGTCGCTTGGGGACCCCATTGTGACTGGTATCTCAAATGGAGATGGTCTAATGGAACTGCCTTAACCTGTGGAGTTAACATTTCATCTGTGGAGTCAGCACTCATTCCAGGTAGTTAGTATCTGCATTGCATTGAATTGTGGGGTATTCAGTTGGTATTAGAGAACTGTTTCTTGTTGGAAAACCAGACATCCTTTTTATAGTCTTCTCAAAAATCATGGAAAGCACGGGAAGATCCCACATGCCGTGGAGAGGCTGGACGGATGTGTCCAATTATAAGCCAACACTCTGGAGCACATGCACCCAGAGCTGGTGCTCTGCTGAGGGACAAGCCACAGCAATGGGAGGCCCACACAGGCCAAAGAACAAGGATGGATGAAAATAAATGAATGAAAGACCAATAGAAGTGGCCAAAAAATAAAATTATAGAAAGTTGAAAACCAAGACATGGTAAACGATATATCTAAAATCATGCTGCAAGCTACACTGGAAACTGGGAAAACCAAGCAGGAGACTTCAGGTCTCCCACCTGAAAGTGCAGTGGTATATTCCCTACACCACACTTTCCTTCTACCACCTATTTGTTTTTGAATTACTTTTGATTTACTAATAGAACATAATATTCTACAGGGGATAAGAGAATGATTGGGGAAGTTAGAAGAGGGCAGGAATTAACTGCACTTTCTTAAACTCTTTACTGAAACGGGAAGGTTGAAAGGATCAAATGCTTCTGAATTTCCAAATTATCAGTAGATATCTTAAAATTTCCAAAGAGAAGTCTAGTGGGTTATAATTTGGAGGAAAGATTTTTCTCTCACAAAAATAGCAAGTATTTAGGGCTTCCCTTGTGATCCAGTGGGTGGACAGTCTGCCTTGCAGTGCAAGGAGCACTGGTTCAATCCCTGGTCTGTGAAGATCCCATGTGCCGTGGAGTGGCTGGACTAGTGTGTCCAATTGTGAGCCAGTGTTCTGGAGCACATGTGCATGGAGCCAGTGCTCTGCGGTGAGAGAGGCCACTGCAATGGGAGACCCACAAAGGCCAAAGAATAGAGAAGGATGAAAATAAATAAATAAAAAACGAATAAAAGAGGCAATGTTTTTTTTTAAAAAAGCAAATACTTTTAAAAAAATAAGAGAGGAACCAACAATAAAGACTTAACTTTCAGTGGGACTTTTAAATATAATTTTATTGATACAATGCCCTATGCACCCATTATCTCTTTTATAGTTGATAATGCCATGAACTTAATTAAATTGTGACATACATTTTGACAGATGTAGAAACTGAGGCTTAGAGAGTATGGGGGTCAAATAATCTACCTAAGGTGAAGAACTAGGAGTCGTGGACCCAGAATGGAATCTTGGGCTTTTGACTTCTTTTATTACAATGCTGCCTCTCAGCAACACATGGAACCATAGTATTGTAATTCATGTCATAAACATATACTGAGAGTCAGTCATGCATTGTACGATGGGGACTAGGAAGGTGAATAAGATACAGTCTCATTCTTCAAATAGTGTATTGTCTAGTGTAGGTAACCAGCCATTCACAAGTGTTCAGTGGGATAATTCTGTGGTGGGGGGGTCATTCAGAGGACTGAGGAGCATCGTGAAGGCAGCGCTGCTTCTGTTCTGATGCAGGCCAGTGACAGCTCTCCCCTTAGTCAGCGTCCTAGCTTTCATTCTTCTTGTCATTCTTCCTCTGGTTCTTCACTATTCGTTTTCTGCACAGAAGTTGGGATCATCCTTTAAAATGAAAATTAGATCCTCTTGGTCCCCTATTCAGTATCCTCAAAAGGCTC
Organism: Tragulus kanchil; assembly: GCA_022376925.1. Taxonomy (NCBI): domain Eukaryota; kingdom Metazoa; phylum Chordata; class Mammalia; order Artiodactyla; family Tragulidae; genus Tragulus; species Tragulus kanchil. The sequence continues at coordinate 201,287,730 of JAIOJX010000028.1, read as the reverse complement.
CCATTCTAGGACCTATAATATCTGATCTGTACCTATGATTCAAAAAATCCATATTAGCATTTTCTACTCTATTCACTGGGCTTCCCTGGTGGCTCAGTGGTGAAGAATCCATCTACCCATGTGGGTTCCATCCCTAGATTGGGAAGATCCCCTGGAGAAGGGAATGGCAACCCACTCCAGTATTCTTGCCTGGGAATCCCATGGACACCGGAGCCTGGTGGGGTCCAGTCCATGAGGTCATGAAAGCGTTGACACAATTTAATGACTAAACAGTGACAAACCACTCTATTCATGGTGTCCCAGCCACATTGGCTTTATTTGAACATGCCAAATATAACAAACTTACCCTAACTAATTTCCATCTTAGGGCCTCTGTGCCAGAAATATTCTGGACCATTTACTAAAAGAGGCAATGTTTTTTAAAGCAAATACAAAAATAAGAGAGGAACCAACAATAAAGACTTAACTTTCAGTGGGACTTTTAAATATAATTTTATTGATACAATGCCCTATGCACCCATTATCTCTTTTATAGTTGATAATGCCATGAACTTAATTAAATTGTGACATACATTTTGACAGATGTAGAAACTGAGGCTTAGAGAGTATGGGGGTCAAATAATCTACCTAAGGTGAAGAACTAGGAGTCGTGGACCCAGAATGGAATCTTGGGCTTTTGACTTCTTTTATTACAATGCTGCCTCTCAGCAACACATGGAACCATAGTATTGTAATTCATGTCATAAACATATACTGAGAGTCAGTCATGCATTGTACGATGGGGACTAGGAAGGTGAATAAGATACAGTCTCATTCTTCAAATAGTGTATTGTCTAGTGTAGGTAACCAGCCATTCACAAGTGTTCAGTGGGATAATTCTGTGGTGGGGGGGTCATTCAGAGGACTGAGGAGCATCGTGAAGGCAGCGCTGCTTCTGTTCTGATGCAGGCCAGTGACAGCTCTCCCCTTAGTCAGCGTCCTAGCTTTCATTCTTCTTGTCATTCTTCCTCTGGTTCTTCACTATTCGTTTTCTGCACAGAAGTTGGGATCATCCTTTAAAATGAAAATTAGATCCTCTTGGTCCCCTATTCAGTATCCTCAAAAGGCTCCCATTCTAGGACCTATAATATCTGATCTGTACCTATGATTCAAAAAATCCATATTAGCATTTTCTACTCTATTCACTGGGCTTCCCTGGTGGCTCAGTGGTGAAGAATCCATCTACCCATGTGGGTTCCATCCCTAGATTGGGAAGATCCCCTGGAGAAGGGAATGGCAACCCACTCCAGTATTCTTGCCTGGGAATCCCATGGACACCGGAGCCTGGTGGGGTCCAGTCCATGAGGTCATGAAAGCGTTGACACAATTTAATGACTAAACAGTGACAAACCACTCTATTCATGGTGTCCCAGCCACATTGGCTTTATTTGAACATGCCAAATATAACAAACTTACCCTAACTAATTTCCATCTTAGGGCCTCTGTGCCAGAAATATTCTGGACCATTTACATGGAACTCTCTGGGTTCATTTTTTTTTTTTTGTCCAGTAGTTTTCCCTCTCTCAGTTGCTCTCTCATCTATGTATTTTTGTTATTCAGGTCACAACTCAAATATCCCCTTTTCAGCGAACTCTTCCCCAATGACCTCAATTACATATTCCCCAAACCTGACAGTCCTCTATTACATTACTTTATTTTATCTTTGCCAGATCACTTTACATACTCTAAAGTTATCTGGTTTATTTATGTTTATTCATCCCTCACCTCCCTGCATGATACCACTGGTTCCTTCTCCCTCTATTAAAATATAAGCTCCATAAGATCTGAGGACAATACATCTTGTATGACAATGCTATCCCCAGGGTTTAAAATACTGCCTGGTGCAAAGTAAGCACTTGATGTTTATTCTATAAATGCATATATTTTCCTGGGAGGGTTGGGTGAAAGTTTCAATTAGGAGGTGACATTTTAAAGAATGAAGCTCCAGCCAGGGAGGTTTCCAAGAAGAGAAAAGCTCAGTTTGTATATTGAACCTAGAATTACATATGCTTAGGGAATTATTCATCTAATTCCCCAATCTGGGACAAAACTCTCTTTTTCTGGTAAATATGCTACATAAATAGAAAATGCATTTTTCCACTTAGGTTTCTCATTGTCTTTCTTCTGTTTGAAATGTAGACTAGACAGTCTATTCAAGGAAGATATCAGCCGAATCGTTGAAGGCGTTTGTTAATGACTTCACAGATAAGACTTAGGTTTCTCATTGTCTTTCTTCTGTTTTAAATTAGACTAGACATCTATTCAAGTTCTCAGTGGTGAAGAATCCATCTACCCATGTGGGTTCCATCCCTAGATTGGGAAGATCCCCTGGAGAAGGGAATGGCAACCCACTCCAGTATTCTTGCCTGGGAATCCCATGGACACCGGAGCCTGGTGGGGTCCAGTCCATGAGGTCATGAAAGCGTTGACACAATTTAATGACTAAACAGTGACAAACCACTCTATTCATGGTGTCCCAGCCACATTGGCTTTATTTGAACATGCCAAATATAACAAACTTACCCTAACTAATTTCCATCTTAGGGCCTCTGTGCCAGAAATATTCTGGACCATTTACATGGAACTCTCTGGGTTCATTTTTTTTTTTTTTGTCCAGTAGTTTTCCCTCTCTCAGTTGCTCTCTCATCTATGTATTTTTGTTATTCAGGTCACAACTCAAATATCCCCTTTTCAGCGAACTCTTCCCCAATGACCTCAATTACATATTCCCCAAACCTGACAGTCCTCTATTACATTACTTTATTTTATCTTTGCCAGATCACTTTACATACTCTAAAGTTATCTGGTTTATTTATGTTTATTCATCCCTCACCTCCCTGCATGATACCACTGGTTCCTTCTCCCTCTATTAAAATATAAGCTCCATAAGATCTGAGGACAATACATCTTGTATGACAATGCTATCCCCAGGGTTTAAAATACTGCCTGGTGCAAAGTAAGCACTTGATGTTTATTCTATAAATGCATATATTTTCCTGGGAGGGTTGGGTGAAAGTTTCAATTAGGAGGTGACATTTTAAAGAATGAAGCTCCAGCCAGGGAGGTTTCCAAGAAGAGAAAAGCTCAGTTTGTATATTGAACCTAGAATTACATATGCTTAGGGAATTATTCATCTAATTCCCCAATCTGGGACAAAACTCTCTTTTTCTGGTAAATATGCTACATAAATAGAAAATGCATTTTTCCACTTAGGTTTCTCATTGTCTTTCTTCTGTTTGAAATGTAGACTAGACAGTCTATTCAAGGAAGATATCAGCCGAATCGTTGAAGGCGTTTGTTAATGACTTCACAGATAAGACTGTTTTGCAAAGAGTGGGATTGGATGCTCTATTCTACCACTGGCTTGCCTTCTCTCCTCTCGTCTTCCTGACTCCCCTTCCTCCTTTTGTTTCTCTATTTTTTAACTCCCTAGCTATGCTCAGGCTGACCAGCGACACCTAAAGGCTAATACTGCTGGCAGCTTTCTGAGAGGCTGCCTTTGTTGCTGTTATTGAAGGAGCCCACACATGGCAAATGTACCTGCCAGGTCACCTACATGAAAGCTAAACAGAGGGTAGAAGCTATTATTCAGGCAATTCAAGGGAAATAAAGTGCTTTATTGCCAGGCAATTTTGCTTCTTTCACTGCTTTGTTCTGGCTATGGGGACAGTTTGAACTGAGCTTCTGAGAAAGCCCAAGGTACCTTTATGGAACTACCAGCTGTTCTTCCATTTTCTCTCTTATGCCATCTGTGACTTGGTTTAAAAAAAAAAAAGTGTCCCTAGATGTATGGTGGGGTAGGAGTGAGGGTGATGTGAAAGTACTCATTGTTCCGAGCTGGCCTGTATTTCTGACCTTGCATTAATGAAGTCAGGCAGTTTTATTACTGTAGAAAAGCACTGCAGTGTTCACTTCTAAGCGTTTGGGTATGAATACACTGGGGCATCTTTTCAACATTTTGCAGAGGGTGCCTTAGGTTACTTTAATTTATTGCAGGCAGCACTTATTGATACTTATTTTTAAGACCCCATGCTATGAGGGATGTAAAGGTGAGCAACTGAATTTAGAAGGGAGATTCAGGGGTGTGTGTGCATGCATTATGTGTATTACATAAAATAATAACTGTATTTGAAATAGCCTTCTATGAGGAATTTAAAGGAGGTTAATATCTTGATGTGATTGTGGCTACAAAACAAAAATCAGCATCAAGATAGCAGATTCATTTGAGGTGAGTCTTGAATGAGCAACTGAAGTTAAATAGGATAACCCTAGGTTAAGAAAGTCATTTTAGTCTAAAGTAATGGCATGAAGATGAGAATCTGTGGTTCATGTTCAGAAAATTAAATAGAAGAGTTTGGCTGGAATGTATGGTATCCTTTCAGGGTGATGTGAAATGAGACTGGAAAGGTAGAAATGAGACGTATTATTATGGAGTTCTTTAAATGACAAGGAAATGATTATTTTATAGGTAATGGAGAATCTAAGGGCTATTGAATAAACAGTTGACAAGTTTGGAAGCAATTCTAAGAAGATTAATCTAGTAAACCAGGTAGGCTACCCTAGAAATGAAGCAACCAGAACAAAGACAGTGGAACTATTATAACCCAGTCTGGGAAACAGATTCACACAGAGTGACAGGGTGAATAGTAGAGGGCAGTTTATTACACCAGTGGGTTCCAGGTCTCACTTTAGCCAAGAATCCCAAGCAGAACGTGTGGCTAACATTTATACCTAAAGCCTACATGCATAAACCCACATCCTGAATCCCTGAGGTTGCCTAGGAAACATTAAAAAGAAAAATATGATTCAGTTGCAATCACAAAGGTATAATCAAAAATCACCTAAGCATATCACTTAGCTTGCCTCGACATGGATTAATTAGCTAAGATTACAAATGGTGATTTATCATATGGTGGACACTTCATTTTCCTTGGCCTAAGGAAGGCTTGAGTACGATGTGACCCTGGTCACGCTCTCATCAACCTGGGAGGCCTAGTCGACTGTTAATTTTTCATCTCTATGGTTATACAGTTCAAACACAGTCCAGAGTTCACTGAAAGGGTCAGAGGGAGTCCTCTTTCTCAAGGTGGAGTCAGTTTAGTCAGGGTAGCCTGTTCCTTTCCTCCTTCAAAACCACATGGGATATTTTACCTGCATAATACTGTAGTACTGGACAAGGCATGTGAAAGGGGAGGGAGTCAGGTGGACCCATCATTATTGGAAGGCCATATAGCCAGGTTGCTCAGTTTCTGGTATATTTAGAGAGATAGGGGATGAAGTCATCCATAGAAATGAAGAAACTATGAAAAGGTGTTAATTTGGGGGTAAAATGGCAGGTCCACAAAACACAAAGACCCCTGGTCACTTGCTGCTGTCCCATCCTGGTTTGAGATGCTCTCTGCTGAGGAATTTAGATAGAACTTGATGGATTTTTAGGATACATTCTATGACCCAAGTTGCAGAATTAGTTGATCCTGTAGCTCATATAGTAAATATGGTGAGAAAATTTCTTGGCTTGTGACATAGTTCATTGCTGTACCATTTAGGCAGGTCTCAGTGTTAATAAAGCTGGCATGGACAAACAATGCTGACTTCCATTATCAGGAAACAAAATATATTGCTATCATCAAGCCATCAGCCAATGCAGCCACCACCAACTGTGTACCCTGAGAGGATTCATATGGAGAAAAATATAGGATCCTGGCCATCAATTATTAAAGTCCTTATCAAAGGAATGCTTTCAGTGAACCCAGATTTTTGCATCTTTTCAGTCACAGAGAAGCATTAAATTCATTAGCTTGAGATGTCTGATTTTCTTTAATTGAGATTAATCTCTTAATGGTCCAACTACCTAGACTTTTGTCGTTGTTTGTTTCAAAAGCTCTTGTGCACCCTCGCTCCTCCCTTACCTCTTTGGAGCAGTCCCTCAGAGCCATCTGTAAAGCTGCCTCCCAGGCTTAAGTCCTCAGCATATCTGCCAAATAAAACATAATTATCAGCTTTTAGGCTGAGCTTTTTTTTCTCTCTCTCTTTTTCTTTCAGTTGAGACTAGGTATAATAAAAAAATCCATAAACTTTAATGTTATGGGCCTGAGTTTGAATCTTGAATCTGCTACTCAATTATGGTGTGATCATAAGAGAATTAAAAAAAGTATGTGTATGAACCAAAGCTTTTAAGAGGAGTTCACAAGAATGTGGAGTCTTTTCCTGTTTACTTCATTGCATATTTGACAATCCTCAATTGTAAGTACCGTACACTCTCAGTAGAATATTTTATTTTAGCCAGGCTCCTATGAATGTGAATTGTTTTTTACTGAATTTTGTCACGTGAGGATATATTCTTGAAATGCCAAGATCTTATGATCTTGCCATAAGGTTATCTTCCTTAGAGAAACCTTATAATTAGTCCTACCCAAAGTCAGCCAATTGGAAGGCATCACCTAATCCATACACCTATAAGAAACCAAAGTTAATCAGGCCGATAGTTTCATAGAACATTTACCAAAGGGCAAAAGCCTTCATCATAGTCCTTGTCAGAATTTGAAGAGTATGTGGCTTGGAAGATATGGAAATTGATGCAAAACTAACACTGAATTATAGTTTGCTCCTGCCATTTATGACACCTGGTTCTTAACTTAAGGAAGAAACTGATGTGTAGAACTGGGTTGATGTGCTTTTGAAAATCAAACTGAGAGCTTTGTGCAATTGTGCAATACTTGCCTATCATGCAGCCAATGCAGCCACCACCAACTGTGTACCCTGAGAGGATTCATATGGAGAAAAATATAGGATCCTGGCCATCAATTATTAAAGTCCTTATCAAAGGAATGCTTTCAGTGAACCCAGATTTTTGCATCTTTTCAGTCACAGAGAAGCATTAAATTCATTAGCTTGAGATGTCTGATTTTCTTTAATTGAGATTAATCTCTTAATGGTCCAACTACCTAGACTTTTGTCGTTGTTTGTTTCAAAAGCTCTTGTGCACCCTCGCTCCTCCCTTACCTCTTTGGAGCAGTCCCTCAGAGCCATCTGTAAAGCTGCCTCCCAGGCTTAAGTCCTCAGCATATCTGCCAAATAAAACATAATTATCAGCTTTTAGGCTGAGCTTTTTCTCTCTCTTTTTCTTTCAGTTGAGACTAGGTATAATAAAAAAATCCATAAACTTTAATGTTATGGGCCTGAGTTTGAATCTTGAATCTGCTACTCAATTATGGTGTGATCATAAGAGAATTAAAAAGTATGTGTATGAACCAAAGCTTTTAAGAGGAGTTCACAAGAATGTGGAGTCTTTTCCTGTTTACTTCATTGCATATTTGACAATCCTCAATTGTAAGTACCGTACACTCTCAGTAGAATATTTTATTTTAGCCAGGCTCCTATGAATGTGAATTGTTTTTTACTGAATTTTGTCACGTGAGGATATATTCTTGAAATGCCAAGATCTTATGATCTTGCCATAAGGTTATCTTCCTTAGAGAAACCTTATAATTAGTCCTACCCAAAGTCAGCCAATTGGAAGGCATCACCTAATCCATACACCTATAAGAAACCAAAGTTAATCAGGCCGATAGTTTCATAGAACATTTACCAAAGGGCAAAAGCCTTCATCATAGTCCTTGTCAGAATTTGAAGAGTATGTGGCTTGGAAGATATGGAAATTGATGCAAAACTAACACTGAATTATAGTTTGCTCCTGCCATTTATGACACCTGGTTCTTAACTTAAGGAAGAAACTGATGTGTAGAGTCAGCTGGGTTAGATAGCTGCTTGCTTATATGAGTATTATCCAAGTACCTGGGGCTGATGAGAGACCTGAGAGCTTTGTGCAATTGTGCAATACTTGGAGCTTTATCACATGAGCGCCCCAATTTATGCCTAATAGTAAGATTTATGTCCAACAAATTATGGCTTGATTGAGTGAAGACTCATATTTTGTCAAAGAGGGTAAGCATAACCATTTTTGGTTTGGCTACAAAAGAGTGTTTTGTATTTAATAGAAAAAGAACTCCTAGACTTCTAAGGACCTTTTCATGAGTTGCTTGGAGAAACTGGGTCAGTCGCAAGACTTTAGTAACAGGAAAGGGCCAGTCTCTGTATCATTTTTGTCTGTACTTAAATTTACCTTAAAATTTCAACTAGAAATTTTGTTTAGATATTAGATTTTAACAACTTCAGGAGTTAGTCAATGAAATTACCCACTGTTTGGTTAATAAACACCAATACATCTATTTAAGTTAATCAATTCACACCCAACATTCTCCTGTCTCATTAAATATAAATTAAATGCATAGTTGGGAAGCTAAACTGAAAACATTTCCCAGAATTTATACAAAGCATGAATACAAAATATGTTAATGGCAGCTGGAGGCAGAGCAACTTCAGCACTGTGATTTTGAACAAAAGGCATGTTGCTATGTTGGTGAGCAAAAATCAGAGTGAAAGAAATTAAACATCTTTATTAAATGCACATTTTGTTATTTTGTGAAAAAAAATCAAAGGCACGTGTGACACTGTCATGGCAACGATGGAATTTTTCTGTCTATAATCACTACATGCAAATTTAGTAACAGTGATTTCATTTCACCTATTTCTGGGGCTGTAGTTCAATGTATTTCTGCCTGGTTAATTCAAAGATTGTTAATGTAGGTTAAATTGAAGTTAATTGAAGATGCAATATAGAGAACTGAACTGTAGCTAAAAACGTGCTACAACTGAAAAAAATATGATGGCTAATGTTCAGAAAAGGAAGGACAGTCAACACATTTTACTCTATTCATTTCTAAACCTTGGTATTTAAGTGAGAGATTTTGTGTTGGACATAGCATTTTGTGACCATAAATAAGTGTGTTCTAATAGGAACTTGGGGCTTCTCAGGTGGTGCTAGTGGTAAGTAGCCCATGTGCCAATGCAAGACATGTGATAGACGCAGGTTCAATACCTGTGTCAGGAAAACCACCTGGAAGAGGGCATGACAGCCCACTCCAGTATTCTTGCCTGGAGAATCCCATAGAAAGAGGAGCCTGGTGGACTACAGCCCATAGGGTCACAAAGGGTCAGGTAACTGAAGCAACTTAGCACAGATGCACTCATTGGGAACTCATTAGGGTTCTAACTCATACTACAAATCCAGTGTCTGAATTCAGTCAGCCATTGATTTCTCTAACACATAGAAGGATTTTTTAAAAATAAACAGTTTTTGAAATGTTTCCCACTGCTAGTTCTGTAAGACTTAACTAGTGTATAGTCTTTGTGTTATCACTACTATGATTCTCTTTTCTTCATTTCTGGCCTTCTTGGATTCCCAGAAGAGTAGGGGGCAGGGTAACTGATAGCAGGTCTGTGCACCACTTTTTTTTGTCTCATTAAATATAAATTAAATGCATAGTTGGGAAGCTAAACTGAAAACATTTCCCAGAATTTATACAAAGCATGAATACAAAATATGTTAATGGCAGCTGGAGGCAGAGCAACTTCAGCACTGTGATTTTGAACAAAAGGCATGTTGCTATGTTGGTGAGCAAAAATCAGAGTGAAAGAAATTAAACATCTTTATTAAATGAACATTTTGTTATTGTGTGAAAAATAATCAAAGGCACGTGTGACACTGTCATGGCAACGATGGAATTTTTCTGTCTATAATCACTACATGCAAATTTAGTAACAGTGATTTCATTTCACCTATTTCTGGGGCTGTAGTTCAATGTATTTCTGCCTGGTTAATTCAAAGATTGTTAATGTAGGTTAAATTGAAGTTAATTGAAGATGCAATATAGAGAACTGAACTGTAGCTAAAAACGTGCTACAACTGAAAAAAATATGATGGCTAATGTTCAGAAAAGGGAAGGACAGTCAACACATTTTACTCTATTCATTTCTAAACCTTGGTATTTAAGTGAGAGATTTTGTGTTGGACATAGCATTTTGTGACCATAAATAAGTGTGTTCTAATAGGAACTTGGGGCTTCTCAGGTGGTGCTAGTGGTAAGTAGCCCATGTGCCAATGCAAGACATGTGATAGACGCAGGTTCAATACCTGTGTCAGGAAAACCACCTGGAAGAGGGCATGACAGCCCACTCCAGTATTCTTGCCTGGAGAATCCCATAGAAAGAGGAGCCTGGTGGACTACAGCCCATAGGGTCACAAAGGGTCAGGTAACTGAAGCAACTTAGCACAGATGCACTCATTGGGAACTCATTAGGGTTCTAACTCATACTACAAATCCAGTGTCTGAATTCAGTCAGCCATTGATTTCTCTAACACATAGAAGGATTTTTTAAAAATAAACAGTTTTTGAAATGTTTCCCACTGCTAGTTCTGTAAGACTTAACTAGTGTATAGTCTTTGTGTTATCACTACTATGATTCTCTTTTCTTCATTTCTGGCCTTCTTGGATTCCCAGAAGAGTAGGGGGGAGGGTAACTGATAGCAGGTCTGTGATTCCTCATAGACATGCCTATGAATTTATAGAAATAGAGTAAGAGAATTCTGAGAATTCTTGGTATAAAGAAAAATACAAAGGATTAGATTTGTTATCGTTCTTTCATGTTGAACTTATTATTTAGTAAGTTTCCAAAAAAATGTGTTGGGGTAGCAGGTAAGTGTAGTTTTTATATTAAAGGGATATAATTTCATTTGGAGTTCTTATCATATTAAGAATATTGTTGTGATGAGTAGGCTGGAGGGTCATCAAGAGTTAATAGAATCTTTGAGGTTAAAATGGATCCCCTGTCCATTTCCTTGAGTATTATAAATATTACAAGCAGTCTGTATTTTAAATCAACTGGAATTGTCAGCTGATGATGGCCATACCAGTTTTAGTGATGAGATGATATGCCCTTGGTCTTGTGGCATGAAAGAATTGTTGCTCATCTATTTTCTAAATTAAAGTTAAGATGTGAATGTCAAAAGGAAAACCAAATAAGGAGTCAGGATAGAATACTAATATAGTTCAGAGACTGAACTTTCCTTCTGAGGGTACAGTCATATCTTTGCAATTTTATTTTCCTATATATAGAATTACTGTGGATGCAGATGAATAATTTAAGGAGTAACCAGTAAGAAATGGCTGTAATTTGAAGCATTAAAACAACCTTGTTTTTTTATCCTTTTGTTTTCTTCATTCCGCTTTAGAAGTAATTTGAGAGTAGAAAGGAAGATGAACAATTCTTCAACAGCCCACTCCAGTATTCTTGCCTGGAGAATCTACAAGCCCATAGGGTCACAAAGGGTCAGGTAACTGAAGCAACTTAGCACAGATGCACTCATTGGGAACTCATTAGGGTTCTAACTCATACTACAAATCCAGTGTCTGAATTCAGTCAGCCATTGATTTCTCTAACACATAGAAGGATTTTTTAAAAATAAACAGTTTTTGAAATGTTTCCCACTGCTAGTTCTGTAAGACTTAACTAGTGTATAGTCTTTGTGTTATCACTACTATGATTCTCTTTTCTTCATTTCTGGCCTTCTTGGATTCCCAGAAGAGTAGGGGGCAGGGTAACTGATAGCAGGTCTGTGATTCCTCATAGACATGCCTATGAATTTATAGAAATAGAGTAAGAGAATTCTGAGAATTCTTGGTATAAAGAAAAATACAAAGGATTAGATTTGTTATCGTTCTTTCATGTTGAACTTATTATTTAGTAAGTTTCCAAAAAAATGTGTTGGGGTAGCAGGTAAGTGTAGTTTTTATATTAAAGGGATATAATTTCATTTGGAGTTCTTATCATATTAAGAATATTGTTGTGATGAGTAGGCTGGAGGGTCATCAAGAGTTAATAGAATCTTTGAGGTTAAAATGGATCCCCTGTCCATTTCCTTGAGTATTATAAATATTACAAGCAGTCTGTATTTTAAATCAACTGGAATTGTCAGCTGATGATGGCCATACCAGTTTTAGTGATGAGATGATATGCCCTTGGTCTTGTGGCATGAAAGAATTGTTGCTCATCTATTTTCTAAATTAAAGTTAAGATGTGAATGTCAAAAGGAAAACCAAATAAGGAGTCAGGATAGAATACTAATATAGTTCAGAGACTGAACTTTCCTTCTGAGGGTACAGTCATATCTTTGCAATTTTATTTTCCTATATATAGAATTACTGTGGATGCAGATGAATAATTTAAGGAGTAACCAGTAAGAAATGGCTGTAATTTGAAGCATTAAAACAACCTTGTTTTTTTATCCTTTTGTTTCCTTCATTCCGCTTTAGAAGTAATTTGAGAGTAGAAAGGAAGATGAACACTAACTAAGTGACTACAATGAAAGTTCAGATAGATAACTTGGAGGAAAAATATTTTGTTAATAAGTTGGGAAATTGATTTCATCCAAAGTAGAAAGTTTTCATAATAGGACACTCAGACAAGATTAAATGTTTAGCATCAACCTAAATGAAGATGTGCATACAGGATGAAGGCAGCTACATAAGAGGTATACTATTCATCTCTAAATCCCTTATGCAGAAGTGCGAACACCTGAGGTTTTGTTCCTATTCTCTTCAAGTTATATTATGTGACCTTGAGGAAAGTCCCTTTTTATTTTAAATTTTTTTAGGTCCTTTTGTATGAAATGACTTAAGTTGTAAAGGAAGATTTCAAGATTACCTGAATATTTGACACAGCCATTGAGTATGGAAACAAACTGTTTTATGATATGTCTTTGTTTTCCTTCCTTTTCTTTTATGGAAATTCATTTGTATTTTATTTTAGAAAAGTATCACTCTTTGATTCTGAAAAACTAAAAAATGTTAGTTTCACTATTTACCCACTGAGATGCACTCTTCCAGATGATAGCAATGAACCAAAGTCATTTTAAGTTCATATAAACTGAAGAAGTCATGTCTTCTTATTCGAGTCTTTCAGGCTTCCCAAAGCCTGGGATGTCATATGACCCTTTCTGTATTTGACTTTTGTGGTTTGCTCTTTGGTGTACTCACCTACCCCTCTTACTGGGCCCCTTTCCGTTTTTGGTTTCAAGGTTCGAGCTGAGACTTCTTTTTCTGAGGGTACAGTCCATATTTTTCCTTGGTCTTGTGGCATGAAAGAATTGTTGCTCATCTATTTTCTAAATTAAAGTTAAGATGTGAATGTCAAAAGGAAAACCAAATAAGGAGTCAGGATAGAATACTAATATAGTTCAGAGACTGAACTTTCCTTCTGAGGGTACAGTCATATCTTTGCAATTTTATTTTCCTATATATAGAATTACTGTGGATGCAGATGAATAATTTAAGGAGTAACCAGTAAGAAATGGCTGTAATTTGAAGCATTAAAACAACCTTGTTTTTTTATCCTTTTGTTTCCTTCATTCCGCTTTAGAAGTAATTTGAGAGTAGAAAGGAAGATGAACACTAACTAAGTGACTACAATGAAAGTTCAGATAGATAACTTGGAGGAAAAATATTTTGTTAATAAGTTGGGAAATTGATTTCATCCAAAGTAGAAAGTTTTCATAATAGGACACTCAGACAAGATTAAATGTTTAGCATCAACCTAAATGAAGATGTGCATACAGGATGAAGGCAGCTACATAAGAGGTATACTATTCATCTCTAAATCCCTTATGCAGAAGTGCGAACACCTGAGGTTTTGTTCCTATTCTCTTCAAGTTATATTATGTGACCTGGAGGAAAGCCCCTTTTTTATTTTAAATTTTTTTAGGTCCTTTTGTATGAAATGACTTAAGTTGTAAAGGAAGATTTCAAGATTACCTGAATATTTGACACAGCCATTGAGTATGGAAACAAACTGTTTTATGATATGTCTTTGTTTTCCTTCCTTTTCTTTTATGGAAATTCATTTGTATTTTATTTTAGAAAAGTATCACTCTTTGATTCTGAAAAACTAAAAAATGTTAGTTTCACTATTTACCCACTGAGATGCACTCTTCCAGATGATAGCAATGAACCAAAGTCATTTTAAGTTCATATAAACTGAAGAAGTCATGTCTTCTTATTCGAGTCTTTCAGGCTTCCCAAAGCCTGGGATGTCATATGACCCTTTCTGTATTTGACTTTTGTGGTTTGCTCTTTGGTGTACTCACCTACCCCTCTTACTGGGCTCTAGGTTTTTCAAGTGCAGGATTATCTCTGAATATCCCTCTTTTCCTAGTATGTATTTAATAATGAAAGATAACTAAGTTGGTGCAGGAATCTCTTTGGGTTGATTAGACATTCCCCTTACCTAGAAAAGAGAAATGGTGTAGAGTGGGAATAGATAGTGGTAGACTAAGGCAAAGACAATGAGTCATTTAAATTTCCTCATTGAGGGAAGACAACATACTTTCTTTTAAAAAAGAAAAAACTTTTATTTTACTTTTAACTTTTACAGAGTTTTGTTGTTTACAGATATGCAGACAACATACTTTCATATCCACTTAGCAGATGCTCAATTGCTGTCCTTTGTGCTTGACTTCGATGAGCATTACATGGTATCTGAATTTAAACTTCCAATGAATTGGTTACTAAACTTCTAAAGGTAGGGAGGAGGTATTACTCCTATCAAAGGGATGTATTGAGGATCTGCTTGTATAGTGCAAGACTCTAAAATATTTTGCATGGAAATAACTGATGTTTTGAAAATTCTACTGCTCTTGTTTATACAACTTTTTTCTGCTCTTTTATGGGTAGAGGAGCAGAGATGATGACTGGAAAAGAAATGGAATAGACAGTGCTACAGATAAAGAAGTTGAGAATGCCCAGAGACATCACCTACAGAATTAGTAACATTAGACGTTTAATGTTCTCTGATCCATGCTCCCCTATTCTCCTAAAGTAGTTTCAAACTTCTGTTTACTGTGCTGTGTCTAGTGCTTGCATTGCCCTTTCTTACAGAGAGGTCAATAATCTCAATAATGAGGATTACAGATGTGATTTGATCTCTTATCAAAATTTGAGAGGTTAGTTTTGGACATAGGGGCTAAAGATCACCCTATGGAAGACATTGCAAAGTCGTGCTGTGGAATCAGCGTGGAAGATATGTCATTTAAAAATAATTATAGCCTGCTATGAAGTGCCTACTTTATGCCAGCATTATTTTAATTTCTTTACATACTTCAATTTATTGAGTCCTCATTATAATCTTATGGTAATTATCATTATTGTCATTCCTGTGTTGGATATGAGAAAACTCTGGCCATGGAGGAAAATTTACTTGCTGGAGGTCATACATCTATCTGGTCAGAGCTTAAACTGGAGTTTGAACCATGTGGTCTGGCTCCACTGCCTGTTCTCCACCCCACTACACTATATTGTCTCTCAAAAGAGCTGTTTTATCTTTTTTGGCTGTAGAGCTTTTAAAAAATGAAAAATACACAAAAAGCAATATAGAGTTCCTCCTCATTCCTATCATCCAGAGATAATCACTGTTAACAATACTGAGTTGCATTATTGTTCAATAGCATATCAAATTGCTTGAAAATATTCTGCTATGCATTTCAACAGCTCTGCAATTCAGTGTTTAAAGTTCCTTTCATTGATCATTACCACGCATCCACGGATGGAGTTGCCTCAGAATATTTGTTGTTCTGTTGCTCAGTTTCATCAGGCTCTTTACAACCTCATGGACTGCAGCATGCCAGGCTTCCCTGTCTTTCACCATTTCCGAGACTGCTCAAACTCATATCTATTGACTCGGTGCTATAGTAAAAAGGTGTATTGAGGATCTGCTTGTATAGTGCAAGACTCTAAAATATTTTGCATGGAAATAACTGATGTTTTGAAAATTCTACTGCTCTTGTTTATACAACTTTTTTCTGCTCTTTTATGGGTAGAGGAGCAGAGATGATGACTGGAAAAGAAATGGAATAGACAGTGCTACAGATAAAGAAGTTGAGAATGCCCAGAGACATCACCTACAGAATTAGTAACATTAGACGTTTAATGTTCTCTGATCCATGCTCCCCTATTCTCCTAAAGTAGTTTCAAACTTCTGTTTACTGTGCTGTGTCTAGTGCTTGCATTGCCCTTTCTTACAGAGAGGTCAATAATCTCAATAATGAGGATTACAGATGTGATTTGATCTCTTATCAAAATTTGAGAGGTTAGTTTTGGACATAGGGGCTAAAGATCACCCTATGGAAGACATTGCAAAGTCGTGCTGTGGAATCAGCGTGGAAGATATGTCATTTAAAAATAATTATAGCCTGCTATGAAGTGCCTACTTTATGCCAGCATTATTTTAATTTCTTTACATACTTCAATTTATTGAGTCCTCATTATAATCTTATGGTAATTATCATTATTGTCATTCCTGTGTTGGATATGAGAAAACTCTGGCCATGGAGGAAAATTTACTTGCTGGAGGTCATACATCTATCTGGTCAGAGCTTAAACTGGAGTTTGAACCATGTGGTCTGGCTCCACTGCCTGTTCTCCACCCCACTACACTATATTGTCTCTCAAAAGAGCTGTTTTATCTTTTTTGGCTGTAGAGCTTTTAAAAAATGAAAAATACACAAAAAGCAATATAGAGTTCCTCCTCATTCCTATCATCCAGAGATAATCACTGTTAACAATACTGAGTTGCATTATTGTTCAATAGCATATCAAATTGCTTGAAAATATTCTGCTATGCATTTCAACAGCTCTGCAATTCAGTGTTTAAAGTTCCTTTCATTGATCATTACCACGCATCCACGGATGGAGTTGCCTCAGAATATTTGTTGTTCTGTTGCTCAGTTTCATCAGGCTCTTTACAACCTCATGGACTGCAGCATGCCAGGCTTCCCTGTCTTTCACCATTTCCGAGACTGCTCAAACTCATATCTATTGACTCGGTGATGCCATCCAACCATCTCATTCTCTGTCGCCTGCCTCTCCTCCTGCCCTCAATCTTTCCCACCATAGGGTCTTTTCCATTGAGTTGGCTCTTCACATCGGGTAGTCAAAGTATTGGAGCTTCAGCTTTAGCATCAGTCTTTCCAAAGAATGTTCAGGGTTGTTTTCCTTTAGGATTGAATGGTTTGATCTCCTTGCTATCCAAGGGCCTCTCAAGAGTCTTCTCTGGCACCGCAGTTCAAAAGCATCAATGCTTGGGCCCTGTAAAATTAAAGGCTGCTATTTGAAGACTTACTTCCTGTTACCTTAGCATGACAGTAGTGTATCTCTTACTCCCTTGGCCTATTGACAATATATAGATTGAAATGATCATTCTAGATGAAGTACCTACCTCTAGACAGTTGGAAGCTTCCTGTGTATCTGGCCTACCTTCAACCATTGCTCAGGAGAGAGGCAGATGGGGAGTTCATATATCAGAACTGGTGATGCTTCCTAAATTAATATCTTATATTTACAATCATAAAGTTCTTTAGAATTCCTGATGAATGTGGCTTCCTACTATGAGTGATTCTGTTGTTACCAGTAACATGACTGTAGTGAGAGTACATCCAAAAGGAGGCTTTTATTATTTTTTTTTTATTTTACTTTTACGGAGTTTAGTTGTTTACAGCTATACATAAATCCAAATCAGTCATAAGTGTACTCTTGACCCCGCCCACTTGAACCCCACCTCTCAGTCCCTCCTCCTTTTCTAAACAACATGATAAGCAGCTTTAAACACCTTGGGCTTACTCTTCTGACTTAGCTCAATAGGGAAACTGTTAAGAATCAAAGAATCTCAGGATAACATCAGTACTGAGTTGCATTATTGTTCAATAGCATATCAAATTGCTTGAAAATATTCTGCTATGCATTTCAACAGCTCTGCAATTCAGTGTTTAAAGTTCCTTTCATTGATCATTACCACGCATCCACGGATGGAGTTGCCTCAGAATATTTGTTGTTCTGTTGCTCAGTTTCATCAGGCTCTTTACAACCTCATGGACTGCAGCATGCCAGGCTTCCCTGTCTTTCACCATTTCCGAGACTGCTCAAACTCATATCTATTGACTCGGTGATGCCATCCAACCATCTCATTCTCTGTCGCCTGCCTCTCCTCCTGCCCTCAATCTTTCCCACCATAGGGTCTTTTCCATTGAGTTGGCTCTTCACATCGGGTAGTCAAAGTATTGGAGCTTCAGCTTTAGCATCAGTCTTTCCAAAGAATGTTCAGGGTTGTTTTCCTTTAGGATTGAATGGTTTGATCTCCTTGCTATCCAAGGGCCTCTCAAGAGTCTTCTCTGGCACCGCAGTTCAAAAGCATCAATGCTTGGGCCCTGTAAAATTAAAGGCTGCTATTTGAAGACTTACTTCCTGTTACCTTAGCATGACAGTAGTGTATCTCTTACTCCCTTGGCCTATTGACAATATATAGATTGAAATGATCATTCTAGATGAAGTACCTACCTCTAGACAGTTGGAAGCTTCCTGTGTATCTGGCCTACCTTCAACCATTGCTCAGGAGAGAGGCAGATGGGGAGTTCATATATCAGAACTGGTGATGCTTCCTAAATTAATATCTTATATTTACAATCATAAAGTTCTTTAGAATTCCTGATGAATGTGGCTTCCTACTATGAGTGATTCTGTTGTTACCAGTAACATGACTGTAGTGAGAGTACATCCAAAAGGAGGCTTTTATTATTTTTTTATTTTTATTTTACTTTTACGGAGTTTAGTTGTTTACAGCTATACATAAATCCAAATCAGTCATAAGTGTACTCTTGACCCCGCCCACTTGAACCCCACCTCTCAGTCCCTCCTCCTTTTCTAAACAACATGATAAGCAGCTTTAAACACCTTGGGCTTACTCTTCTGACTTAGCTCAATAGGGAAACTGTTAAGAATCAAAGAATCTCAGGATAACATCAGTACTTAGCTATGCAGGGTATGACCATTTTCTGGGATCTGACTTGAGTATCTGAGTGCTAAAAGTTGGCTCATCATTTATATTCAGTGGCACTCTGTCACTAGGAAGGAGGTTTTAGGATTTACAAATAAGAATTTATTGTGCTTTAATTGTCTACTTGTACCTTAGAAAATAATTTAATGAAAATGTACAAAATATCTTAAGGAAGTAGAAAAGAGAAAGAAATGGCTGGTTTCAAAATGCTAGAATCCTTTGGTATCCTATAAAATGCATGTGACTGAAACATTACAAATCAATTTGCTTTGCTGCACTTGTGGTCTTCACACATTGCTTTTTACTGGTTTATTATGCCATCTCCATTCAGGAGATATTATAAATAATTCTCAGAAGTAAATTGCTTGTGTGTGTCTGTATGTGTAGAATCATAGTATAATTCTTTTCATTTTAGCTACCAGTGAATTTCTAGGTAATCTTAGGGATAATATTTTTGCTGTTTCTTTTTTAATTATTTGCAGGTAGACAAAATTTCTGACATTTTTCTCTAATTAAATCATGATTCTTACAGCCAAGTGAATTACAGTCATGGTAAGTTACATAATAAAAAAGGAAAATCAAATAAAGCAACCACAAATTTAATAAAAGATTTCTAAATGGAAATTCTGGTAAGATTAAAATGCAAAAATTCCATTTATTTAAATGTTTGTGGAGGGGGGTCAGACCTTGTACTAGAAGCTGAGATAAAACAGACTTCCATAAGATATTGATTCCCTTTCATGGAACTTATATCCTAGTTGGGTAATGAAAAGAAGTAAGAGTAAGGACTAAACTCATAAACTGTGATCTACATAAAATAGTGGAATTTTATGTGTATAAGTTATATTTTATTGCTATATAGTTTCCACTTTTATTATTGTCTGAAGTTATGGAAAGGATCTCAAAGAATTTTATAATATAGAGTTAGTCTTTCCATTTTGGGGACTGGAAAATTCAGGCACTAGCAAATGGAGCAACTTGGCCCTAGTTTTAATGAATAGTAGGAAAGCTTTTGAGTTATAGGTCTCAAATTTTCATTCACTCTTCACATCTTCTGCCCCCCTTTTCCTTTTTAAATTTAAACACACTCGTCAAAATTATGACAAGAATTTATATTCAGTGGCCATCTGTCACTAGGAAGGAGGTTTTAGGATTTACAAATAAGAATTTATTGTGCTTTAATTGTCTACTTGTACCTTAGAAAATAATTTAATGAAAATGTACAAAATATCTTAAGGAAGTAGAAAAGAGAAAGAAATGGCTGGTTTCAAAATGCTAGAATCCTTTGGTATCCTATAAAATGCATGTGACTGAAACATTACAAATCAATTTGCTTTGCTGCACTTGTGGTCTTCACACATTGCTTTTTACTGGTTTATTATGCCATCTCCATTCAGGAGATATTATAAATAATTCTCAGAAGTAAATTGCTTGTGTGTGTCTGTATGTGTAGAATCATAGTATAATTCTTTTCATTTTAGCTACCAGTGAATTTCTAGGTAATCTTAGGGATAATATTTTTGCTGTTTCTTTTTTAATTATTTGCAGGTAGACAAAATTTCTGACATTTTTCTCTAATTAAATCATGATTCTTACAGCCAAGTGAATTACAGTCATGGTAAGTTACATAATAAAAAAGGAAAATCAAATAAAGCAACCACAAATTTAATAAAAGATTTCTAAATGGAAATTCTGGTAAGATTAAAATGCAAAAATTCCATTTATTTAAATGTTTGTGGAGGGGGGTCAGACCTTGTACTAGAAGCTGAGATAAAACAGACTTCCATAAGATATTGATTCCCTTTCATGGAACTTATATCCTAGTTGGGTAATGAAAAGAAGTAAGAGTAAGGACTAAACTCATAAACTGTGATCTACATAAAATAGTGGAATTTTATGTGTATAAGTTATATTTTATTGCTATATAGTTTCCACTTTTATTATTGTCTGAAGTTATGGAAAGGATCTCAAAGAATTTTATAATATAGAGTTAGTCTTTCCATTTTGGGGACTGGAAAATTCAGGCACTAGCAAATGGAGCAACTTGGCCCTAGTTTTAATGAATAGTAGGAAAGCTTTTGAGTTATAGGTCTCAAATTTTCATTCACTCTTCACATCTTCTGCCATCCTAAATAACACACTCTATTTGTCACAAAATTGTAAGTTTCCAATTCATCCTTCTTGACAACGTTGGTGTTACTTGACACTTCTTGGTAGACAGAAGCATTAATGCATGATTCTAAATGAGGGCAAAAGGACTATTTCCATTCTTGAAAATGAAGGAACATATGACCTAGAGATGCCTTAGAGACTTTTTTCTCTCCAGGGAGCTGTAAGAAAAGATTAGGCAGTCATTTGGTTTAGACACAGGAAAATCTCTGGAAGATGGGGAAATAAATCTGGCTAGGATATTTGAATCTTGAATCCTTTCAACCTTGAATGTCTATGATTTCTTGAGGAGACTTCCATTGCTATAATTCTGTAAGTCTAAGAACTAATAGAATACTAGCATGTGGGTAGAATCAGATACTTTTTCCTTTGCCAAATCTTCAGGAAAGAGGATCTTTCAAAAAGCCATATAATTTATTGACAACATTCTTTGCTAATGGTTGTGGCATAAAATATTTTCTTGGTCAACAAAGACCACATCCCAATCCTGGAGATGCTACTGTTAGAACAGAGCTTTAACTGACATTGTTTGATACTTGTACCTTAACAATAATGTCACCAATAAAACTCTGAGTTGGATGAAGAGAAGAAAAATAAAGAACTTCCTTCTTACTGTCCACTTTTATACAGACACCCTGTGCTTGAACTAAGCTGTGACTTACCCATCTTTCCTGCCCATGATTTATGTCCTCTTCTTTCTTCACCTCCATAATACTTTTTCATATCAAAATCTTATCAACTTCTCATCAAAATCTTATCTATCATCAAGACTTTTCTCAAATGCCATCTCCTTTTGAAGTCTTTTCTGATTGGGATCCAGTGTCTTTTCATCTGAGGCTCTAAAGCACTTGATGCTTTGTGTATACCTGCTAATCTCTCTTACTTGTATCAAGGTCACTTACGTTCAGCTTTATCCATTCTTTTTGACCTTGAAATCTATGTGCAGAAACTATTTTCTGCCTTTATCTGTATCTTCCTAATTGTCTAGCAGAGTGCCTGGCTTCTGGCAGGTACTCAAAATATTTTTTTCTATCATATCGTATGAAATTCTAATTAAATCTACCCCCATTTTCAGCTTAAATGATGGCTCATTTAACAGATTGAGCAATGTAAGTAAATATATGCTACTGGACATTAAATTGTTGCTACAAGCTCAGGTTTTGGAGTCAGGTAAAATAAAATAAAAACTTTGCCTCTGTCACTTAACTTACTTGAATAAATTATCCATCTTCTCTTTTTCTTAATTTTTTCATCTATAAAATTGAGATAGACAATTGTACTTCTCTCCAGAGATGGCCATTAAATCAACCTAATAATATTGAATATAGTATCTTAAAGAAGATAATTCATCTAAGCAGATGAGCCTCATGCCACATAGCTAATATTTTTATGGTTTCAGGTTGTATGGGTGTATTGATGTATAAATAGCAATTTCTGTCCTCAAGCATCTTGCAGTCTAGTTGAGAGGACAGAAAAGAAAACAGATGATTAGAATGCATTGTAATAAAGACGGTGCTTAAGTGGCTTGCTGACAACAGCATCTTTTAGTTGGCAAGCTGCAGGTATGCTTGCCAACATGAGCTGGTCATTAGGACCAAGAAAATGTCTGCTTTCCTGCCCAACAGCTTAACAACAGTTTAAACTTTCAAGCTAAGGAGCTATGTGGAGGTTCTGAATTTATATTAGCACCAAATAAGTGTAACATATAATCCCACAGTCAGAAGAAGCCATTCCTCCCAGCATTATAATGTACTTTATGGGCATGAAGAGTCATAAAAGTGTTTCAGTCAGCAGTTTGAGTCAAACTTCTGTTAAATTTTTCTTACATAATACAATCAGGGGAGGAAAGTGATAGTCATAGAATCCTGGGAATTTTAAAGCATAGAGATCATTTTATCTGTATCTCATCTTACTGATAAATGAAATTATGCCTATTAGGAGGAATGTTCAAAGTTATTAAGATTTTAGGTGGGAAAGGTAAGACTCTGAGGACACCCACTGAAGCTTTCTTAGGTCCTAATGCAGCCTCTCCTTGGAGTAGGAAATGGCAACCTGTTCCTGAAAAAGTTCAATGGATAGAGGAGCCTGGCAGGCTACAGTCCATACTGTCACAAAGGGTTGGACACGACCGAGGGCACACACACACACATAGTGGACCATCCTACACCTTTAGATCATTAAACTTAAGAATTTAAGGAGCCTCATCTAAATTATTACAGAAAAAGGAATTGTTTCAGGTACCTTTGGTAGATAGTTGTCTCTCATATTATTTATCACAAACAGTACAAGGAACTCACTACTTTTCCAGAGCAGTTTCCCTGTTAGACAACTTTAAATGGTATAAAGTTCTTGTCTCCTTATTCACCTCATTTCCATCTCTACATATTTAGAAACATTAAAAATAAAATATTATGCTTCTGTTCAAACTGACAATGTAAGCCAAAGAAGAAAGGGAAGTTTTCAGACGTCAACAATGAAAATTGAATATGTAGCCCTAAAGTGAATGAGAGTAGTAACCTCATTTCACATAGCAGACAGTGTCAGAGCTGTCAGGGCTCTGAGCATTTCAAAGTCCATGCAAGACCAGGATCATGCCAATTAGGGAGTTACATGCTGGGCTCCCTTCATAAATGAGAAATCTTCAAAATATGCCTATTGTTATTATTATTACCATCATCATCCTCATTATTTACTGATACTAGCAAAATTTAGCCACACAGGCTAAGGATGTAGATACTTGGCCTGTCTTTATATGTAAAAGTAATTATTTGAGGGACATTTGGAACCTCAAGCTTATACTGAATGATGGTACAGGGGAGGAATTCTACTAGCCATTCAATGCTGAGAACAGCATAAAAGTGAAAACTGATAAACTTAAAAAATACTGTGGAACCAGTGACCCCAGTAAGGATGGGTAAATAAAATGGCAAAACTACCCTTCAGGATGAAAGAGATTGCTGGGCAAAGGTATAGAGCTTTGAGTCAAACTTCTGTTAGGGAGGAAAGTGATAGTCATAGAATCCTGGGAATTTTAAAGCATAGAGATCATTTTATCTGTATCTCATCTTACTGATAAATGAAATTATGCCTATTAGGAGGAATGTTCAAAGTTATTAAGATTTTAGGTGGGAAAGGTAAGACTCTGAGGACACCCACTGAAGCTTTCTTAGGTCCTAATGCAGCCTCTCCTTGGAGTAGGAAATGGCAACCTGTTCCTGAAAAAGTTCAATGGATAGAGGAGCCTGGCAGGCTACAGTCCATACTGTCACAAAGGGTTGGACACGACCGAGGGCACACACACACACATAGTGGACCATCCTACACCTTTAGATCATTAAACTTAAGAATTTAAGGAGCCTCATCTAAATTATTACAGAAAAAGGAATTGTTTCAGGTACCTTTGGTAGATAGTTGTCTCTCATATTATTTATCACAAACAGTACAAGGAACTCACTACTTTTCCAGAGCAGTTTCCCTGTTAGACAACTTTAAATGGTATAAAGTTCTTGTCTCCTTATTCACCTCATTTCCATCTCTACATATTTAGAAACATTAAAAATAAAATATTATGCTTCTGTTCAAACTGACAATGTAAGCCAAAGAAGAAAGGGAAGTTTTCAGACGTCAACAATGAAAATTGAATATGTAGCCCTAAAGTGAATGAGAGTAGTAACCTCATTTCACATAGCAGACAGTGTCAGAGCTGTCAGGGCTCTGAGCATTTCAAAGTCCATGCAAGACCAGGATCATGCCAATTAGGGAGTTACATGCTGGGCTCCCTTCATAAATGAGAAATCTTCAAAATATGCCTATTGTTATTATTATTACCATCATCATCCTCATTATTTACTGATACTAGCAAAATTTAGCCACACAGGCTAAGGATGTAGATACTTGGCCTGTCTTTATATGTAAAAGTAATTATTTGAGGGACATTTGGAACCTCAAGCTTATACTGAATGATGGTACAGGGGAGGAATTCTACTAGCCATTCAATGCTGAGAACAGCATAAAAGTGAAAACTGATAAACTTAAAAAATACTGTGGAACCAGTGACCCCAGTAAGGATGGGTAAATAAAATGGCAAAACTACCCTTCAGGATGAAAGAGAATAACCACTAAAAACTGTATTGTAGGCAGGCATTTCACCCCATAGGAGACCATACACAGTGTTGAAAAAGAGTCAGTGAGTATAACAGATAGGTAAATTTGATACCGATGGACTGGAGAATATAGACCAATCTGACTGGATTTTTAATTAAATATGTTTAAATGTAGAAATATTAAAAAAGAAGGAAGAGAATTCATGAACCCAAACCAAGATTTTAAGGAGAGAATAGGCTTAAATAAATTTGTGAATAAACTCAATAGAAATACAAGGAGTGATTAAAGTAATTGTCAAAATAAAAACTAAATGGAGTAAAACAAAAGCAAATCCTTACCAGTAACTTTGGTAAGAAAGTAACCAAACTGAACAAACAAAAATATAATAAAAATATCTTCTAGTATCAGTCCTTGGGTCAACAGGTTTAGTATTAATAATTTATAGTTCAAACCCCCTTGGTTCCAAACATTTAGCAATTGAATTGTTTAAACCAAATATGTAGGTACAGATGAGAAAATATAATAGACAGAAAGACAAAACAAAGAAGGCATAGAGTAATAAAAACAAAAACTATCTCAGTGGATCCAAGACATAGAGATATGCAAAATGGTTATCAGTAGAAGAACCACGATGAATGTTATGGCTTGGGATAGTAAATAGTAGCTGAAACCTTGGCCCCTCCGTGTGCAGTCCGGATTATAATAGGTCCCTGATACTTTCAAACTCCAGTTTTCCGCCATGAAAATTATGTAGCCCTAAAGTGAATGAGAGTAGTAACCTCATTTCACATAGCAGACAGTGTCAGAGCTGTCAGGGCTCTGAGCATTTCAAAGTCCATGCAAGACCAGGATCATGCCAATTAGGGAGTTACATGCTGGGCTCCCTTCATAAATGAGAAATCTTCAAAATATGCCTATTGTTATTATTATTACCATCATCATCCTCATTATTTACTGATACTAGCAAAATTTAGCCACACAGGCTAAGGATGTAGATACTTGGCCTGTCTTTATATGTAAAAGTAATTATTTGAGGGACATTTGGAACCTCAAGCTTATACTGAATGATGGTACAGGGGAGGAATTCTACTAGCCATTCAATGCTGAGAACAGCATAAAAGTGAAAACTGATAAACTTAAAAAATACTGTGGAACCAGTGACCCCAGTAAGGATGGGTAAATAAAATGGCAAAACTACCCTTCAGGATGAAAGAGAATAACCACTAAAAACTGTATTGTAGGCAGGCATTTCACCCCATAGGAGACCATACACAGTGTTGAAAAAGAGTCAGTGAGTATAACAGATAGGTAAATTTGATACCGATGGACTGGAGAATATAGACCAATCTGACTGGATTTTTAATTAAATATGTTTAAATGTAGAAATATTAAAAAAGAAGGAAGAGAATTCATGAACCCAAACCAAGATTTTAAGGAGAGAATAGGCTTAAATAAATTTGTGAATAAACTCAATAGAAATACAAGGAGTGATTAAAGTAATTGTCAAAATAAAAACTAAATGGAGTAAAACAAAAGCAAATCCTTACCAGTAACTTTGGTAAGAAAGTAACCAAACTGAACAAACAAAAATATAATAAAAATATCTTCTAGTATCAGTCCTTGGGTCAACAGGTTTAGTATTAATAATTTATAGTTCAAACCCCCTTGGTTCCAAACATTTAGCAATTGAATTGTTTAAACCAAATATGTAGGTACAGATGAGAAAATATAATAGACAGAAAGACAAAACAAAGAAGGCATAGAGTAATAAAAACAAAAACTATCTCAGTGGATCCAAGACATAGAGATATGCAAAATGGTTATCAGTAGAAGAACCACGATGAATGTTATGGCTTGGGATAGTAAATAGTAGCTGAAACCTTGGCCCCTCCGTGTGCAGTCCGGATTATAATAGGTCCCCTGATACTTTCAAACTCCAGTATATATGGCCAAGCCATGAAAATTATGGATTTTACTCCAATGATTAGATTACATTATAAGGCACAGTTGATCATTTCTTGGTAGACCTGACCTAATCCCATGAGCCTCAAGCCCCATCAAGTTTTCCATAGCTGGTAGTTGAGAAAATTAGAGAATCTCGTTCTGGCTAGTCTACTGCTGCTGCATAGTTGCTTTGGTTGTATTCTACTCTGTGGGACCCCATGGACTGTAACCCACCAGGCTCCTCTGCCCATGGAATTCTCCAGGCAAGAGTACTGGGGAGGGTTGCCAGGCCCTCCTCCAGGGGATCTTCCCAACCCAGGACTCGAACCCTGGTCTCTTGTATTGCATGCACCTTCTTTACTGCTGAGCCACTGGGGAAGCCCTAGTCTGGAAGGCTGCAAAGACACATGTTGGGAACTATCTGAACTTCCCTAGTGGCTCGGACAGTAAAGAATCTGTCCAGATGTCCAGGTCTGATCCCTGGGTTGGATAGATCTCTGGAGGAGGGCATGGCAGCCCACTCCAGTATTCTTTCTTGGGAAATCCCATGGATAGAGGAACCTGGTGGAACTTTTGCCATTATTGTAGCACTGAAGCTTTATTTCCACAACTGAAAAACAGAGATACACGAATCTCTAAGAGCACTCTAATGTAGCATTTGAGGAGTTTTAAAGAGCACAAACAAACTGTGTTTGACTTTCCTCTAAACCCACCAAAGCAGTCTTCTTTTACTATGTAGACCTACAAAGCAGCATGTAGACTAGGTAGGGGACAAGAAGTGATGTCCAGAAGTAGACAAATAAGATTTGCATTCTGTAACCAGTTCCAGATGGACCTCTGGGCAACAGCTTGCAAGGACAGCCTTATGGAATCACACCACTGCAGCAGGAACAAGCGCTTGTTAATGGGACAGGCTTTATTTGCCCACATGCTCTGCATTTGCTTCTTGTCAGATGGGAGGCAACACTTCTGCCAGCCCAGCAGAACAAAGTTCTATCTCTGATTTTGTCTTAGTCCCCTAGGTAGGAGGTTAATTTGAGGGGTGGGGGGTGACAGATGAAATGCTTTGGTTTGTCATTTATACCACTGTGCCCAGATGGCTCTCAGGCATCTATAGGCTCTTTCTCAGTACTATTTACTGCTTCTCATCTCTGTCCCAGGAGACCAGGTGTGAAATCCAGAACTAAGCAGTTTTTGCTTAGCTGTGAATTGTGTTGAGCCAAAGAGCCATGGGGCTGGACTTTGGAATGTGAAATGACATTATTACTTATACCATGAAACTCAGTTGGGTGTTCTAAAGTCCTAAAGTACACCCCAGGGAGAGATTTTTCTCTTTTTTAGTGATGGTAGCACTAACTTGGTTTATGACTTAAGAAAAAATGATAATATTTTAATTTGCCTGGTATAAATGTGGAGATATGTAAAATATTTATTATTTTCTAATGTAATTATTGAGTACTATTTTTTAATTCAATTCACTAGATATTTATAGACATCTACTATGTATTAATATTGCCTGAAGAATTGCTAGGAATAAAATGGTATATAAATTACAGTTACTTTTGTCAAGCAGCCTATAGTCTATGAGAAAAATTATGATATAAATGGAAGAATTGCATAAGAAATGTATGAAGTGCTTTGTTGGAAGGTTAGAAGAAAGTGAAAGTGTTAGTTGCTCAGCCTTTTCTTACTCTTTGTGACCCCATGGACTAAAGCCTGCCAGGCTCCTTTGCCCATGGAATTCTCCAGGCAAGAATACTGGAGTAGGTAGTCATTTCCTTCTCCAGGGTATCTTCCTGACCCAGGGATTGAATCCAAGTCTCATGCATTACAGGTGGATTCTTTACCATCTGAGCCAGCAGGAAAGGGGTGATAGTAATTTGGGTGAGTTCAGGAATGGTTTTGAGGTGAGTTGATACTTTGTTTATCCTTAAGGGATAAGAAGAATTTTTTTTTTTTAATTTTTGGCCACTTTTTTTATTGGTCTTTCATTTATTTATTTTCATCCATCTTTGTTCTTTGGCCTGTATGGGCCTCCCATTGCAGCAGCCTCTCCTGTAGCAGAGCACTGGCTCTGGGCACATGTGCTCCAAAGCACTGGCTCGTAATTTGACACACCGGTCCAGCCACTCCATATAGAATCTTTCCATGCCAGGGATAGAACCGGTGCCCCTTTCAGTGCAAGGTGGACTCTACCCACTGGACCACCAGGGAAGCCCAATAGGAAGAATTTTAATGCATAAAATAGAAGAGAGAGAGTCATTTTACACTTTAACATGGGAAGCTAAAATTTGCATAATGTACAGAGCAAAAATGGCAAATTGCTGAAGCTGAGTTCTTTTGCTTAGCTTAATTTTACCCAAAATGGGGCTGGACTTTGGAATGTGAAATGACATTATTACTTATACCATGAAACTCAGTTGGGTGTTCTAAAGTCCTAAAGTACACCCCAGGGAGAGATTTTTCTCTTTTTTAGTGATGGTAGCACTAACTTGGTTTATGACTTAAGAAAAAATGATAATATTTTAATTTGCCTGGTATAAATGTGGAGATATGTAAAATATTTATTATTTTCTAATGTAATTATTGAGTACTATTTTTAATTCAATTCACTAGATATTTATAGACATCTACTATGTATTAATATTGCCTGAAGAATTGCTAGGAATAAAATGGTATATAAATTACAGTTACTTTTGTCAAGCAGCCTATAGTCTATGAGAAAAATTATGATATAAATGGAAGAATTGCATAAGAAATGTATGAAGTGCTTTGTTGGAAGGTTAGAAGAAAGTGAAAGTGTTAGTTGCTCAGCCTTTTCTTACTCTTTGTGACCCCATGGACTAAAGCCTGCCAGGCTCCTTTGCCCATGGAATTCTCCAGGCAAGAATACTGGAGTAGGTAGTCATTTCCTTCTCCAGGGTATCTTCCTGACCCAGGGATTGAATCCAAGTCTCATGCATTACAGGTGGATTCTTTACCATCTGAGCCAGCAGGAAAGGGGTGATAGTAATTTGGGTGAGTTCAGGAATGGTTTTGAGGTGAGTTGATACTTTGTTTATCCTTAAGGGATAAGAAGAATTTTTTTTTTTTAATTTTTGGCCACTTTTTTTATTGGTCTTTCATTTATTTATTTTCATCCATCTTTGTTCTTTGGCCTGTATGGGCCTCCCATTGCAGCAGCCTCTCCTGTAGCAGAGCACTGGCTCTGGGCACATGTGCTCCAAAGCACTGGCTCGTAAT
This sequence comes from Tragulus kanchil, assembly GCA_022376925.1. Classification (NCBI taxonomy): domain Eukaryota; kingdom Metazoa; phylum Chordata; class Mammalia; order Artiodactyla; family Tragulidae; genus Tragulus; species Tragulus kanchil. The sequence goes on along the minus strand of JAIOJX010000028.1, from coordinate 201,257,454 downwards.
TTGACACACCGGTCCAGCCACTCCATATAGAATCTTTCCATGCCAGGGATAGAACCGGTGCCCCTTTCAGTGCAAGGTGGACTCTACCCACTGGACCACCAGGGAAGCCCAATAGGAAGAATTTTAATGCATAAAATAGAAGAGAAGAGAGAGTCATTTTACACTTTAACATGGGAAGCTAAAATTTGCATAATGTACAGAGCAAAAAATGGCAAATTGCTGAAGCTGAGTTCTTTTGCCTTTACATTTGAACAGAAGTTTATTTATTTGTAAATGTTTGTTGCATATGAACCCTTCATCTTTTAAATAGAATGATATCCCCCATTTCAAAGAGAATGGAACCAAGGGGCAGGTGGTGGATGATAATAGTAGCAAACACTTACTGGGGCATCATGCGCCACCCATTCTAAGATGCATTCCAATGTTCCCTCATTTAATCTGTAAAACAACCCAATGAGAGTAGTACTGTGTCAACTTTACTTTCCTACTAGGGAACTGAGATGCAGAGGGATTAAAAACTTATTTAGAGTCACACAACTACTAATCATAAAATGAACACTGATTTTCACAGTCCATGTTCAGTGTTTTCTATTTACCACTTATGAGAAGAAAAGTGAAAAAAAGTTAGAAATTTGGAATTAATTTGACAATGAGATATCAAATTTTTTGAGGCCAGAGATGCTCAAAACTAATATTTAGGCCTGATTAGAAGAAAGGTGCTGTAAGGGAAGTGATCTAGAAAGCCATTGCTAAAGTCTAGATTTATGTTGGTGAGATCTATATTAGTTTTCAGAAGAACCATTGATATGGTTGGGCTATGGGTGGCTGACTCCTAAAAGAGCCTGAGCTACTCTCAAGATCTCTGTTCTTTATTCATAACATGCTTCCTCAAGCCCAAGTTGGCCACAAATCCAGGAAACTTCATGTGTTTGGTTTAGCTACGACACTTTCCAGGTATACTAACTTGCTATTGCTGTTGGTTTTAAAGAAGTTTATTACTCAAAACTTTGCTTCTGTAATGATCCATTGGGCTCATATCAACTTATTTTCCTATAGGTAACAATTAGAAAAATGTATAGAGCAAAAAATGGCAAATAGCTGAAACTGAGTTCTTTTGCCTTTACATTTGAACAGAGGTTTATTGGAAAAAACAATACAAAAAATTAACTACCAAAAGGATCTGGAGGATTGAGGGGCCGCCTGCAGAGGAGAAACGGTGGTGGGATTGCCTGTGGCCAAGTCATGGGAAGATCAGAGAAGAGTGAGCCTGCTGCCAGCCAACCCAGCCACCCCCCACTCGCCCCTGTCACCACCCCCACCCCTGCCGCCACCCCCAGCGCACACAGCGGTTCCATCAAAGCAGTTTCGTTTTATTAGTGCAGACTCACAGCTTTTATAGGCAAGTGACGGGGGTTTTGCACAGGACTTCCTATAGATTACACCAATCAAGCTAAAGGTCAAGCAATCATCCACTAGCGCGGAAACCAGGGGAACCAATCAGAAATTTTGACAATCACTTACAATTTAGATCATGCCCTCGTCTCTTCCTGTAGGTGCCATCTTAGCTCCAAACCGCAAACATGTGCTTAAGCTTCCTTATGCTTGCAACGATTTAGATCACGCCTTCGTCTCTTCCTGTAGGCGCCATCTTAGCTCCAAACTGAAACAATGTGCTTAAGCTTCTTTATGCTTGCAATGGTCCTCTTTCAATTCAGAGCCCCACAGAGGATGTACATGAGGAGAAGCAAAACCTGGAAGAAGGGCACGCATATGATGTGCTTCCTGCTGTCTTAGCCTGAGGGCAGGTCACCTTTATGTCATGCTTAAGGGATTAAACACCAATAATTTTCAGACTTTCTGGTGTGAAGGATTAGATGACAGAGTTTACGGTAATTACTGCTTCTGAATAGCAGGTATGGAACCCCAGGACAGATTAGAGGGCTCCGCAAAGTATTGTTCAGAGAACCATTGATATGGTTGGGCTATGGGTGGCTGACTCCTAAAAGAGCCTGAGCTACTCTCAAGATCTCTGTTCTTTATTCATAACATGCTTCCTCAAGCCCAAGTTGGCCACAAATCCAGGAAACTTCATGTGTTTGGTTTAGCTACGACACTTTCCAGGTATACTAACTTGCTATTGCTGTTGGTTTTAAAGAAGTTTATTACTCAAAACTTTGCTTCTGTAATGATCCATTGGGCTCATATCAACTTATTTTCCTATAGGTAACAATTAGAAAAATGTATAGAGCAAAAAATGGCAAATAGCTGAAACTGAGTTCTTTTGCCTTTACATTTGAACAGAGGTTTATTGGAAAAAACAATACAAAAAATTAACTACCAAAAGGATCTGGAGGATTGAGGGGCCGCCTGCAGAGGAGAAACGGTGGTGGGATTGCCTGTGGCCAAGTCATGGGAAGATCAGAGAAGAGTGAGCCTGCTGCCAGCCAACCCAGCCACCCCCCACTCGCCCCTGTCACCACCCCCACCCCCCCCGCCCCCCCCCCCGCCCACAGCGGTTCCATCAAAGCAGTTTCGTTTATTAGTGCAGACTCACAGCTTTTATAGGCAAGTGACGGGGGTTTTGCACAGGACTTCCTATAGATTACACCAATCAAGCTAAAGGTCAAGCAATCATCCACTAGCGGAAACCAGGGGAACCAATCAGAAATTCTGACAACCACTTAACAATTTAGATCACGCCCTCCTCGCTTCCTGTAGGTGCCATCTTAGCTCCAAACCGCAAGCATGTGTTTAGGCTTCCTTATGCTTGCAACGATTTAGATCACGCCTGCTCTTCCTGTAGGCGCCATCTTAGCTCCAAACTGAAACAATGTGCTTAAGCTTCTTTATGCTTGCAATGGTCCTCTTTCAATTCAGAGCCCCACAGAGGATGTACATGAGGAGAAGCAAAACCTGGAAGAAGGGGCACGCATATGATGTGCTTCCTGCTGTCTTAGCCTGAGGGCAGGTCACCTTTTATGTCATGCTTAAGGGATTAAACACCAATAATTTTCAGACTTTCTGGTGTGAAGGATTAGATGACAGAGTTTACGGTAATTACTGCTTCTGAATAGCAGGTATGGAACCCCAGGACAGATTGAAGCAGAGAGGAGGGCTCCAAATCTGTATATAAACTTTGCTTGGATCTCTGGTAGACCTCTGAAGCATGCATACATGGACAGACTCTAAGCAACACCACTGAGGGAGGACATAAAGCCAAAACAACAACCAAAAACACTGGACTGAGATCTGACCTATTGCCTAGGAGACAAAGATTACAGCTTATGTTTAACCAATAGTTGCCTGCTAAACAAAAATACCGTCATTCTTGGAAAGAATAAATGTGCCCCATGGAGGCCAAATCTGAGATGACACAAATGTTAAAATAAGCAGATAATAACTTCAAGTATTTAATAACCTATGCTTATTGAGATGGACTTATAATTAATGTAAAGATAGATATCTCATTGGAGAAATAAAATATACAGGAAAGAGCCAGTGGAAATTCTAGAACCAAATATATCCAATATGTATTTCTTCTTATAGTGGATGTAGACCCCCAAATATGGTGGGACCCAGAGCAAAGTAGATGTGAGACTCATGTTTTGAGTAATGCTTAGAAATTCTAGTGACAATAAAAAATTTTCTGACCCACTCCAGTCTGCTTGCCAGGGAACAAGGACAAGTTCAGTTCAGTCCCTCAGTCATGGCTGCCTTTTTGCTACCTACCCCATGGACAGCAGCATGCCAGACTTCCCTGTGCTTCACCATCTCCCAGAGCTTGCTCAAACTCATGTCCACTGACCCAGTGATGAACAAGGACAGTTTCAGCCTAATTTCAGTGATTGAAGAGAGTCCTCTTAAAAGTGTTTCCCCACAAAATATGCTATTGAAAATTTCATCATTACGAAAGTAACTCTTTACAAAGCTATTATCCTTTGCACTGTATTTTAAGAGCAAAACACATGCCATTAAAATCAAATGAGAGTAGGGGAGAACAGTGAGACACACCAACATCAGTGAGATAGAGTCTGCAGGGTGAAGAGAATGATGACTACCCTCTCCATCTCTGCCTGTCATCTCCTTTGTCCCTCACAGAAAACAAAACCCAAGTATGTGAACTTTAACATATGTTAATTTGCTTATCTCATTTAATTATATACATCACTCATATATACCTTAAGGAAGGATTTGGAAGTATTTAAAAAAGCACACACAAGTCATATAGAGTAGTAAAACAAATAATAAATATTCTCCCAACCTGGCATATTAAAGACGCTGAGGCTAGGAAAGACCAAGGGCAGGAGAAGAAGGGGGCGATAGAGGATGAGAAGGTTGGATGGCATCACCAACTCAATAGACATGAGTTTGAGCACGCTGTGGGAGATGGTGAAGGACAGGGAAGCCTGGTGTGCCGTGGTCCATGGGTTCACAAAGATTTGGACACACTGAGCAATAAAATCTGCTATAGGAAGGTTTTAAATTTTTAAATTATATTTATTTAAGCTAAAAGTGATCTTCATGTGTTATAATAATTCCTATTCATAAAAAATATCTCTAAGTCATTAAAATGTCAATTTTGAAGCCTGTGGAACAACTTGAAAAATACTTCTGCTATGATTGACCACAGCACGCTACAAAATAGTATTTATAGTTCAAATATAAATAAGCTAAAGCTTTCTTTATTAGGACAAGATACAGAATACAAAAAAGCCCAAATACACGAATTTTTAAACTGAGAAATAAAATTGTGATCAGTTTTGAATTTATCTAAGTATCAGGTTATATGATAAGCTTTAGATTTGTCCTTCTGGCAACTAAGACTCTAAGGAAAACAGAATTAAATTTGACTTCAATTATTAAATAAGTGACCATCTCTGTACCAAAAAAAAAAAAAAAAGCTATTAAAAATGTAAGATTTTTAGAATTGCTCCAGACTTGGAGATTCTAAGATTCAAGGTGAGAATCTGAAGTGACCCTGATGTGTTCTAATGAAGCATTTGGATAAGGAAGGTCCATCTGCCTCTTTTCCTCTAACAGAAAATGAGAATATGGCCTGAGGATGAGCAAGAAAACACAAAAACTCCCTTATTATTTGATAATGCTAATGAGACCTGGAAGGTTAGTCTTGTTTTTTTTGAAGTACAATGATTCTCACCTCACAATCCACCTTAGCACAAAGGCAATTTAAATTACATTTCAATCAATAATGCAAATACAGCATTCCCTCAAGCCCAAGAGTTAGAAAATAGTTCCTTATAAATTGTTTTCCTGGTTTCAGATAGAATCTGCAAAATTTTACAGTTCTTAGAAAAAATGAGAGGAGATTTTACTTCCCAAATTAAGTTCTTATCTTCTTAGTGATAGGTATAAGCCTGGAAGGCAGTGCCAGACTCATAATTCATTTGGTAATTAGGCTGGGATAAGAGAGAAGTCAATGGGATTGAGCAAAGCCCACTGAGATGCAGGGATATTTTTATGCTAGTTTGGTTCATATCCTTATATACTTTTCAAAAGGCTTTTGTATGATTCCATTTCAGAGAGGCCTCTCTCTCAATCCAGTAGTTCTTTATTTACCATTTCTTATAGCACATATGGGCCTCCTTATATACTGCCGTAGTCTAAATGTCCAATTTCTAAAAAATTGCTATAGGAAGGTTTTAAATTTTAAATTATATTTATTTAAGCTAAAAGTGATCTTCATGTGTTATAATAATTCCTATTCATAAAAAATATCTCTAAGTCATTAAAATGTCAATTTTGAAGCCTGTGGAACAACTTGAAAAATACTTCTGCTATGATTGACCACAGCACGCTACAAAATAGTATTTATAGTTCAAATATAAATAAGCTAAAGCTTTCTTTATTAGGACAAGATACAGAATACAAAAAAGCCCAAATACACGAATTTTTAAACTGAGAAATAAAATTGTGATCAGTTTTGAATTTATCTAAGTATCAGGTTATATGATAAGCTTTAGATTTGTCCTTCTGGCAACTAAGACTCTAAGGAAAACAGAATTAAATTTGACTTCAATTATTAAATAAGTGACCATCTCTGTACCAAAAAAAAAAAAAAAAGCTATTAAAAATGTAAGATTTTTAGAATTGCTCCAGACTTGGAGATTCTAAGATTCAAGGTGAGAATCTGAAGTGACCCTGATGTGTTCTAATGAAGCATTTGGATAAGGAAGGTCCATCTGCCTCTTTTCCTCTAACAGAAAATGAGAATATGGCCTGAGGATGAGCAAGAAAACACAAAAACTCCCTTATTATTTGATAATGCTAATGAGACCTGGAAGGTTAGTCTTGTTTTTTTTGAAGTACAATGATTCTCACCTCACAATCCACCTTAGCACAAAGGCAATTTAAATTACATTTCAATCAATAATGCAAATACAGCATTCCCTCAAGCCCAAGAGTTAGAAAATAGTTCCTTATAAATTGTTTTCCTGGTTTCAGATAGAATCTGCAAAATTTTACAGTTCTTAGAAAAAATGAGAGGAGATTTTACTTCCCAAATTAAGTTCTTATCTTCTTAGTGATAGGTATAAGCCTGGAAGGCAGTGCCAGACTCATAATTCATTTGGTAATTAGGCTGGGATAAGAGAGAAGTCAATGGGATTGAGCAAAGCCCACTGAGATGCAGGGATATTTTTATGCTAGTTTGGTTCATATCCTTATATACTTTTTCAAAAGGCTTTTGTATGATTCCATTTCAGAGAGGCCTCTCCTCTCTCAATCCAGTAGTTCTTTATTTACCATTTTTCTTATAGCACATATGGGCCTCCTTGGCGGCTCAGATGGTAGAGTCTGCCTGTAGTGCAGGAGACCTGGGTTTGTTCTCTGGGTTGGGAAAATGTCCTGGAGAAGGGACTGGTTGTCCATTCCAGTAGATTCTTGCCTGGAGAATTCCATGGACATAGGAGCCTGGCCAGATACAGTCCATGAGTCAGACACAGCTGAGCGACTAACACTACACCTTTATAGCACATATAGTTTTCTAACTTCATTATTGTTATAAGAGACAATACAGAGAACATCATCAAATTTGACAATAGATCTCACATGAAATCCCAATTCTCTAATCAATTTTCATGTGACATTAGGTAATCTTTCTTGAATTCTCAAATCTGAATTTTTTTCATAAAGACATTATGTTGGGCTCATATGTTTTCATGAGGGTTACATGAGAGAACGTATGTAATGCATTAAACACAGACCTGAAAATGTGTTAATGTCCAACAATCTGTAACTAGCATATGTTGGATACTATCCTTATCTCCCTTACCAAGTTTCAGTTCCTTGAGAGCTAACTCTTAAAGATTAATCTCTCTCTGCATTATAAAGTCAGAGAAACAGGAGAATACTAACTTGGTTTCTGTAGGAGAATGTTCCTGAACTAAAAGAGCTGTGAACAATATTATACTGAGCCCTTGTTAATTACTTTCTACTACACCTAATCACTCTGTCTCAGTGAGTATTGATCATGGAGGAGTTCTTGACCTCTGCTGGTTCATTGGCTTGTTTGCTTCCTGCATTTTGCTCTGGTACATCTGCTAGACAAGGCTGTGGAATTCAGAGGAAGCAACACTGAATTTGTCTCCCAGTCCAGATAACAAACAGAAGGGCAAGAAAGTATGACTGAAGTTATTAAAAGGAAGACTTTATATCAGTTCAATTTATATAAAAAGGGCACACCATTAAACACGACTCATTCTTTAGCTATTATTTTATCTATAATGTACTTTACAACTTATCAAAAATCAGGAACATGTGCCTTGGCTTAGTTCTTTTTTTTTTTTTAAGATTTATTTATTTATTTATTTATTTATTTATTTATTTTGGGCGGGGGTTGGGGAGGGAGGGGAGCGGGCAGGCCACTTCTATTGGTCTTTCATTTATCTGTTTTCATCCGTCTTTGTTCTTTGGCTCCTGTGGGACTCCCGTCGCGGTGGCCTCTGTCATCGCAGAGTGCTGGCTCTGGGCGCATGCGCTCCAGAGCTCCGGCTCGGTAATTGGACACATTGGTCCAGCTGCTCCGCAGCACGTGGGATCCTCCCAGGCCAGGGATCGAACCGGCGCCCCTTGCACTGCAAGGCGGTGTCCTTGCCCACTGGACCACCAGGGGAAGCCCGTGACTTAGTTCTTGAAAGAAGCTTTAATGACCTCTATTTTTCAGAGGTCAGCTTTTCTTTTTTAAGTGAGTGGTGATTTTCAGTTCTTCACTTCTCTCTATTATCCTTTTAGAACTTTCTAATAATTGCTTTGATTATCCAACAGCATCCTTTTCTTTCTAATTCTTATAATCATATTTGAGGATGTTTCCTGTATAGTTAACACTCTTGGGTTAATTCTGAGCTTTAAAAAGTACATATTAAAAGGCTTTTTCCCACAATTTTTACAAATGCTTTACAATTGCTTAAATCAGTGCACTCTAAATATGTATTCTACCTATCAGGAAAATCTATTTGGTTTATCAATGTTTCTCATATAATCTCTTACATAGTACCCTTTATTTTACAGCATTCAAAGTCAATATATGAAAGATTGCCATGGGAGGTAAGTCGACAGTGAGATCATTCCAGTAATTACTTTCTACTACACCTAATCACTCTGTCTCAGTGAGTATTGATCATGGAGGAGTTCTTGACCTCTGCTGGTTCATTGGCTTGTTTGCTTCCTGCATTTTGCTCTGGTACATCTGCTAGACAAGGCTGTGGAATTCAGAGGAAGCAACACTGAATTTGTCTCCCAGTCCAGATAACAAACAGAAGGGCAAGAAAGTATGACTGAAGTTATTAAAAGGAAGACTTTATATCAGTTCAATTTATATAAAAAGGGCACACCATTAAACACGACTCATTCTTTAGCTATTATTTTATCTATAATGTACTTTACAACTTATCAAAAATCAGGAACATGTGCCTTGGCTTAGTTCTTTTTTTTTTTTTAAGATTTATTTATTTATTTATTTATTTATTTATTTATTTTGGGCGGGGGTTGGGGGGGGTGGGGAGCGGGCAGGCCACTTCTATTGGTCTTTCATTTATCTGTTTTCATCCATCTTTGTTCTTTGGCTCCTGTGGGCCTCCCATCGCAGTGGCCTCTGTCATCGCAGAGTGCTGGCTCTGGGCGCATGCGCTCCAGAGCTCCGGCTCGGTAATTGGACACATTGGTCCAGCTGCTCCGCAGCACGTGGGATCCTCCCAGGCCAGGGATCGAACCGGCGCCCCTTGCACTGCAAGGCGGTGTCCTTGCCCACTGGACCACCAGGGGAAGCCCGTGACTTAGTTCTTGAAAGAAGCTTTAATGACCTCTATTTTTCAGAGGTCAGCTTTTCTTTTTTAAGTGAGTGGTGATTTTCAGTTCTTCACTTCTCTCTATTATCCTTTTAGAACTTTCTAATAATTGCTTTGATTATCCAACAGCATCCTTTTCTTTCTAATTCTTATAATCATATTTGAGGATGTTTCCTGTATAGTTAACACTCTTGGGTTAATTCTGAGCTTTAAAAAGTACATATTAAAAGGCTTTTTTTCCCACAATTTTTACAAATGCTTTACAATTGCTTAAATCAGTGCACTCTAAATATGTATTCTACCTATCAGGAAAATCTATTTGGTTTATCAATGTTTCTCATATAATCTCTTACATAGTACCCTTTATTTTACAGCATTCAAAGTCAATATATGAAAGATTGCCATGGGAGGTAAGTCGACAGTGAGATCATTCACTAGATCCATATCCAGTCATATGTTTTGTTTCTTGTACGTAACATAGCTGAAGTCTTCCTATTTTGTACAGAATATTGCTTAAAAATGCCAGAAAAATTCAGAAGTTCACAAATTGAAACTATTTCATCATTTTGTTAACTTCTCTAGCCCTTAAGTTGCCTGTTCTTGCTCATTCTTCTTTCAAGGACTGATCTGGTAACCTTCATCCCAAGGTGCTGGAGACATAGACTGATGCAAGAACCAAGCCAGAAAATAATGTCTCATTGTTTTCTCAGCATTCCTCTTCAGGTGTGACTAAACAGTCTATACCCCCAATAAAGGTGACTTTGAAATCCAACTCTGAAAAAACTACTATAACAGTGAGTGTACATAGAGACTGCAAAAACTACAGCATCACAAAACCAGGCCCTCATCTGTTGCCTCATAACCCTACCCAGGGAGAAATGCTGATAACCATGCAGAGGAATTAAATGATCCACACTCTGTATCTATCCATATTGTTCCTGAGCAATAGACTGTTTGCTGAGAGAGAAATTTACCCAGTTCAGATTATGAGAAAGCCTGTAGGGGGTATAATTAGCTTCCCAGATTTTCAAGGATTTTTAAGAGCTCTTTGCTTTTACAATACTTTAATCATTAGGTGTCTCAGAATTCAGTCTTTATAGAAGCAAAAAATAAATGTCAGTTCTAATCTCCCAATCAGTGATTTCTCAAAATGAATCTGGCAAACCATCTCACATCTATCTTCCAGCATGCCTGGGAGGAAGAAACTGAAGCAAATAAGGTGGAAACCCTGGCAGGGCAAACTGAGTAATGATGATTGCATCTCCTCAAAACAAGCAGCTGGAATTTGAGATTACCATGGAGCTGTTAGTCCTGGGAAATGGACGGTGATGTTTTGGAAAATGTATTCTGTACTGGGTTGTTGAACCATGTGAGGTCACTTGAAGTCTTTTTTCTTAAAAAAAAAATGACAGAGATTGGTAAGTTCTGGAGTCTTATGGCCAGTAAGCACTTAATGACCGCTTCTGCCTAGAGTCTCCAAGACAATTTCAAAGAACTTGAAAACCAAAATGGTAAACATAATAAGAATTAGAAGTTCTAGAAAATACTTTATTATTCAAAATGTACATTAAGCATATTTGTGAAATATAAATGTCGAAATATAAATATTAAATATTGACAGGGTCAAAAATAAAGTATGTGTGGCCTCAAAAAACTTTTAATTCATTAAGGAAGGCAGTGCAGGTAAGAATTCTGATGAAGCAAGAAGGAAGCAACTTATAAGACAGAAACAGAAACAGCACTGATTTAATAGCTAAGTTATTTTAAATTCTTCAGTGTCAACAATATGGTTACATATACAAACAACATATGTCTTATGTATGTATACACATAAGTATTATGTGTATAAACACATAAATGTAACTGTTGTTAAGAGAATCCCAGGTGCAGCTGGAATCCTACTCAGGGACACACACTCTGGACCTCAGTAAGCTTCTACTCAGTAAACCTATAGAGGCAGCTATGACATCTGTATTTCTGCAACTATAATCAAGGCTTTGCCTGTTTTCATCCTGAGTGCCAGAAGTGGATATTTAGAGGTGATCATGGTTTCTCATTAGTACAATAAATGGATGAATCCTAGAAATGGTTCTTTGTTACTGGGGATATTAAAGCTTTCCACAAAGTAGATTGTCAAAAATACGTGAAACAGTTCATATACTTGCGTGAACAGTGTCTAAGAATCCTCAAGGTCCCTGCCCTTCATCAGTGAAATCCCCTAAGATCTATATCTAGCCATAAGTTTGACTTCTGTTGGCCAGCAAAACTGTAAGGGGTACAATTACAAGGAAAACAGAATCCTCTCTCTGAAACTTGACTATCTTCAGTGAATTTTTCTTGCAAGGTGGTATTTTGTTATCTGAAAGAACAAGAAAGCTGGACAATCTTAAGGTTCAAAAGACAATTGTATAGTCTTTCACTAACTTGATAGTAGATATTTAGTTTAATAGTAGATGTTTAGTAGATAGTGGATGTTTAGTTAATAGATGTTTCTGTTTATGCAAAATGTTGTCTGAGACCTGCTGTCTTGATAAGTTAGTAGCAAGCTAATTGGGGCGGGTTTATTACCAAAAATTTTTCTGCAACTAGTACTCCCTGCCAAAGGACCTGGACTTGGGCATGACATATAGGCTTACAAAGTTCACAAAAAGCATCTTCAACAGCTTGAAAGTAGGGATAATTAAACATGGAGTGGAGAATACATGTTGGTACCAGTGATTACTATAGTTCATGTTTTGACTTTGGTATTGAACCTATGTATGAGCCTGTATATGAGGCTTAGTCGCAGAAGATGAGATGGCTATATGGCATTGCCAATGCAATGGACATGAATTTGAACAGACTTTGAGAGATGATGAGGGACAGGGAAGCCTGGCGTGCAATCCTTGAGGTCACAAAGAGTCAGACACAACTGGGTGACTGAACAGCAGCAACAACTATATGTGATTAATGTCTTTTCTCAGTTTAGGGACTGTTTTTCACTGACTGAGAGCTATTTCCAGGCAGATATAATTGTTCCTTATAAGGCCATCCACCTTGGATATTTTCCATCTGGCATATAATATTGCCAGTGTTTCACTGGAGAGAATGTAGAGTCCAGAAGGAGAAGGTGCGTGAATGTCACAGTGAACAAATCAATTTGGCACTAGTTTACACTTTTGCCTATTATTTTTTATTTATGAGACTTCTAAACAGCTTCTACAATTTGATATGTAAGTTCATATTGACATTGGTCATAATTTAGTATTTAAAATCTTTTATTATTATGTCTTCCATGGAAATAAAAGAAGGCAAAGAAGGAAATGTGAAGTCATTCTTAGTATGTTATTGGACAAGTAGTAGATCCAAAATTAATAGAGGGAAAAAGTGCTTTTAGACTTTATCCACAGCAGCTGGGAACAAAGAGCTCAAGAAGCAATGGAGGTAGACTCTTTAGATGTGGCAATTATTCACTTCTTTTCCTCCTGTTCCTGAAAACTTTAAAGCTGTTATTTATCAATGCCTGGTTACATAGGTCATCTGTGTTCAGATTTGGAGTGAAAAAGCTGGACAATCTTAAGGTTCAAAAGACAATTGTATAGTCTTTCACTAACTTGATAGTAGATATTTAGTTTAATAGTAGATGTTTAGTAGATAGTGGATGTTTAGTTAATAGATGTTTCTGTTTATGCAAAATGTTGTCTGAGACCTGCTGTCTTGATAAGTTAGTAGCAAGCTAATTGGGGCGGGTTTATTACCAAAAATTTTTCTGCAACTAGTACTCCTGCCAAAGGACCTGGACTTGGGCATGACATATAGGCTTACAAAGTTCACAAAAAGCATCTTCAACAGCTTGAAAGTAGGGATAATTAAACATGGAGTGGAGAATACATGTTGGTACCAGTGATTACTATAGTTCATGTTTTGACTTTGGTATTGAACCTATGTATGAGCCTGTATATGAGGCTTAGTCGCAGAAGATGAGATGGCTATATGGCATTGCCAATGCAATGGACATGAATTTGAACAGACTTTGAGAGATGATGAGGGACAGGGAAGCCTGGCGTGCAATCCTTGAGGTCACAAAGAGTCAGACACAACTGGGTGACTGAACAGCAGCAACAACTATATGTGATTAATGTCTTTTCTCAGTTTAGGGACTGTTTTTCACTGACTGAGAGCTATTTCCAGGCAGATATAATTGTTCCTTATAAGGCCATCCACCTTGGATATTTTCCATCTGGCATATAATATTGCCAGTGTTTCACTGGAGAGAATGTAGAGTCCAGAAGGAGAAGGTGCGTGAATGTCACAGTGAACAAATCAATTTGGCACTAGTTTACACTTTTGCCTATTATTTTTTATTTATGAGACTTCTAAACAGCTTCTACAATTTGATATGTAAGTTCATATTGACATTGGTCATAATTTAGTATTTAAAATCTTTTATTATTATGTCTTCCATGGAAATAAAAGAAGGCAAAGAAGGAAATGTGAAGTCATTCTTAGTATGTTATTGGACAAGTAGTAGATCCAAAATTAATAGAGGGAAAAAGTGCTTTTAGACTTTATCCACAGCAGCTGGGAACAAAGAGCTCAAGAAGCAATGGAGGTAGACTCTTTAGATGTGGCAATTATTCACTTCTTTTTCCTCCTGTTCCTGAAAACAAGCTTTTATAGGACATGTACTGTTATTTATCAATGCCTGGTTACATAGGTCATCTGTGTTCAGATTTGGAGTCAGATGCTCAGAAGAATTTCCTGACCTTTGAGAGAATCCAGTGAAAAATTTGAAATAGAATGGCCAAGTAGAGACTAGGACTCATACCCATTAGTACAATGAGAGTAAAAAAAGGATGTTGAAATTCACTGTTTAAATGTTTGGTCTAAATCATTATTTTTCAGCCTTGTTGTCATCTTTGAATACATGGGAAGATTAAAAAAAATACTGACTCCCCAGGCCACATACAAGAATACTTTTCTGTACATCCTGAAGGTATGGCCCAAACCTGAGTGTTTTTATAAGCACCCAGGTAATTTCAGTGTGAATCTAAGGTGAGGAGCCATGGGTCTAAATAATAGAAAAAATGTATTAAATTCTCTGGCAATTCAATTGGCCAAGATATTTATGAGCGATTGAAACAGTTTAAACATAAACAGTGGTGGTTGGGGAAAGCTGTGTGGTGGTGTGGGCTTTATTTTAAAACCATTTGAAAAGATGGAAAGTAATTCCATATGAAACATTTCTATACCAATACTCTTTTCATTTTAGTCCATGTGTTTCTGAAATCATCAGTAAAGACTCCAGAAATATCTTTTTATCCTTTTGTAGGATGTAAGGAACAAAGGATGTAGTCATTGGGATTGTCTGAAATTGGAGTCAACAGACATAAATATAGATATCAGACATAAAATAAATATATCTGACCTCTTTTTCTTAGCCTTTAGCTATAGGGACTCAGATATTTTCCCCTCTGATCTAGTTATCCCTCCATTCTAAAGTCATCTAATAGGAAATGGAAAGATGCTTTATCATTAGCACTAACAAGCAATTGTCATTATTGGAGAATAATAACTAAATAGCGTCTTCATCACTATGTCTTTTCTTTTGAATTTGTCAACATTAGTAAAATGCAGTGGAATAGTCCATTAAATTTATGAAAGTACTATAGAGCAACTTTTCAGAAATGTTTTTGCAAATAGCCAGTCAACTTTGACATAGTTCCCAATGCATTCTAATATACTAATTAGTACCATCTGTTACAAATAGTTTTGTGGCTTTCTTTGCTTTTATTTCTCAAAATCATAGAAGCTCCTAAGACTTTTGGAGAATATAAAAGTATTTTGTCTACTTCCTCCCTATTCTTGCTTTTATTTCATATTTCCAAAAGAGTAGAATACCTTAGATCTAAGACAACCAAAAGTTCAAGTTTTTCTTAAGATAGTTTGAACTCAATCTGTACACCCTTATTTCTCAGACATGAACTGTATTCTAAGTGTCTTTATTCAATCCACATGTAACACAAGAGTTTCCCTAGCAATAACATAGGGTTTTTGTTGTTATTTTCTCATTTTCTTCCTATGATGATGTCTTGTCCCAAATTTTCACACATTCGACCTGAAAATTGTGCTGTTGTATTGTTGCTTTTGGTCAGGACTCGCATATTCTCATTGACAAGGAGGAAATGTTGACAAAATATCTAGGTAAGCTCTGAGAGCCTGAATAGTCCTATATTTATCCAGGGTGACTTATCACTCAGTATTATTAAAAATATCATACAGTGTGTCATATAGTACCAATAATCCCTGTGGTAGCTTCCTTAAAAAAAAAAAAGGTGTTTTGAGGGAGTTCTCTGGTGGTACAGTGGTGAAAAATTTGCCTGCCAATGCAGGGGACACCAACAAGGACCTATGTATAGCACAGGGGACATTACTCAATATTATGTGGAAGCCTGGTTGGGAGGGAATTTGGGGGAAAATGGATATATGCATACATATGGTGGAGTCCCTTTTCTGTCCACCTGAAACTATCACAACATTGTCAACCAGCTATACTCCAATACAAAATAAAAATCTTACTATAAAAATGTGTTTTGATGAATAAAGTTTCTAAACTGACCCATATAGTATCTTCCTTAGAGACATATAATTCACATTCTGTAAAAGACCACAGTTTGTAAAATGCTGGCCTATTCAGGACAGAGTTGATGAGCAGAGAGATGAGTGCATTTTATCAAAAAGGAAAGGCAGATAATACTTTACTAAAAATCCTGGTTTAAACTGGCTAAGCATTAAACAGTTGTAAGAAGATAGACAAAAATTACCTACCATACATATGGCTCTGAGAAAGGGAGTGTTAATTTTATAGAAGTGAATTATGCATGGATCCTTTCCTAACAAAACTTATGATCTAATAGATGATATAAAAAAAAGTCTGGAAAACTGACTTGAGGGGTATAAAATGGGCCACCAGAGACGTACAGGTAGGCTGTTATGAATATTCTGTGCTTAGGAGAGATGATCCTGTTCCTAAGCAAACTGATATCAATCTGTACACCCTTATTTCTCAGACATGAACTGTATTCTAAGTGTCTTTATTCAATCCACATGTAACACAAGAGTTTCCCTAGCAATAACATAGGGTTTTTGTTGTTATTTTCTCATTTTCTTCCTATGATGATGTCTTGTCCCAAATTTTCACACATTCGACCTGAAAATTGTGCTGTTGTATTGTTGCTTTTGGTCAGGACTCGCATATTCTCATTGACAAGGAGGAAATGTTGACAAAATATCTAGGTAAGCTCTGAGAGCCTGAATAGTCCTATATTTATCCAGGGTGACTTATCACTCAGTATTATTAAAAATATCATACAGTGTGTCATATAGTACCAATAATCCCTGTGGTAGCTTCCTTAAAAAAAAAAAAAGGTGTTTTGAGGGAGTTCTCTGGTGGTACAGTGGTGAAAAATTTGCCTGCCAATGCAGGGGACACCAACAAGGACCTATGTATAGCACAGGGGACATTACTCAATATTATGTGGAAGCCTGGTTGGGAGGGAATTTGGGGGAAAATGGATATATGCATACATATGGTGGAGTCCCTTTTCTGTCCACCTGAAACTATCACAACATTGTCAACCAGCTATACTCCAATACAAAATAAAAATCTTACTATAAAAATGTGTTTTGATGAATAAAGTTTCTAAACTGACCCATATAGTATCTTCCTTAGAGACATATAATTCACATTCTGTAAAAGACCACAGTTTGTAAAATGCTGGCCTATTCAGGACAGAGTTGATGAGCAGAGAGATGAGTGCATTTTATCAAAAAGGAAAGGCAGATAATACTTTACTAAAAATCCTGGTTTAAACTGGCTAAGCATTAAACAGTTGTAAGAAGATAGACAAAAATTACCTACCATACATATGGCTCTGAGAAAGGGAGTGTTAATTTTATAGAAGTGAATTATGCATGGATCCTTTCCTAACAAAACTTATGATCTAATAGATGATATAAAAAAAAGTCTGGAAAACTGACTTGAGGGGTATAAAATGGGCCACCAGAGACGTACAGGTAGGCTGTTATGAATATTCTGTGCTTAGGAGAGATGATTACCATCTGGAAATGGGGCAGAATCAGAGAAATCTTCATGGAGCCATGGCCTTAACTGAGCTTTAAAAGATATATGTGAACATGGATGGAAGGAAAGCATATTAGGTAGAAATGGGTATGCAGGTAGAAAGCTTGAAGATGTGGATCATGCTTGGGAGAACATAGCAGTCTATATTTGGGTAGAAGGTAGGGTAGGAATAGATGGTGGAAAATTGACAAGGAAGTAATTAAGTAAGTTTAGATTATAAAGATCACTAAACTTCAAGCTTAGGAGTTAGTTTAGTAGAAAGCTCTGATGATAATAAGGTAAAAGTAACCATTTTTGTACCATATGGCAATTAGGCATACATGGAAGGCAATTCCCCTCAATGACCCTAGTCGATGCTACATGTTCTTGTGGAATTTGAGAAGGGAATCAAATGAGAACAAAGACAGAGAGCTGGGTAAAGCCAACACTGCCTTCAGGTCCTTAGAGAAGGAATTCAGAACAGAGCTGTTCACTCTTTAATGTGCTTGCTAATTATATGAGGTCTTGTTAAAATAGAGATTTTGATTTGGTATGTCCATGAAGCCTGAAATTCAGTTCTAGGAAGCTTTCAGGTGCTAGGGTTTGTTTTGTCTTGTCTCTGATTTTTAACTTTTTTTCACTTTTTGCTTATGTGTACACCACATACCAAAAACTAGGGATTTTAGAGCAATGATTTCCAAACTTGATAACGTCACCAGTAGAGCTTGAAAAACTACCAGTGCCTGGACTTTCTGATTTAAAACAGAGTTTCTGATTTAATTGGATCTTGGGGTCTCGGCAACCATATTTTTAAAAGTCTCCCAGGGCATTCTACTGTATGGCCGATATTGAGGAGAATTGCTCTAGGTTATGTCTTAAGTTAGTGTTTCTCAACCCCAGCTGACATTAGAATCACTTACGGAGTTTTAAAAATCCCTGTGCTCAGGCAGCATGCCAGACCAATTAAATATCACGCTCTGGGGGAAGGGCCTGGACATCAGTATATTTCAAAAGCTCCCTTGATTATTCTGATGTGCAGAAAAGTTAGAATCACTGAGCTGGAGGGATTTAGTAATTTTTCTCTCTTCCATCCTGGCCAGACACCTGGGCTTCTACATTGTTTATAGAACAAGGTGAACAGGATACTCCCTTGTCAAATGTACCAAAAATGAACAGCCTGTATGTAGTTCATTAATGTAGCAAATAAGGCCATTTGTCCAGGAGTTTTAGTGTGGAGCGTGAAAAAACAAATTTAAATTTTTCTGAAGTAAAAAATGTTTAGGAATAAATAGACTAATGAAGGGCTGATCTCATTATTATTTTTTTTTATTTTGACCTCTTTTATCAGTTATTTACTTATTTATTTCCATTCATCTTTATTCTTTGGCCCGTGTGGACCTCCCACTGCAGTGGCCTCTCTCATTGCAGAGCACTGGTTCTGGGCACACATGATCTAGAGCAATGACTCATAATTGGACACAGCGGTCCAGCTGCTCTGTGGCACATGGGATCTTCCGGCCAGGGATTGAACCAGTGTCCCTTGCATTGTAAGGCGGACTCTTCGGGGCCCCATTTGATTGGCTTAGTTCATTTTCTCATTGCAACCTGGCCTATCTTAGGGGAATTCAGAACAGAGCTGTTCACTCTTTAATGTGCTTGCTAATTATATGAGGTCTTGTTAAAATAGAGATTTTGATTTGGTATGTCCATGAAGCCTGAAATTCAGTTCTAGGAAGCTTTCAGGTGCTAGGGTTTGTTTTGTCTTGTCTCTGATTTTTAACTTTTTTTCACTTTTTGCTTATGTGTACACCACATACCAAAAACTAGGGATTTTAGAGCAATGATTTCCAAACTTGATAACGTCACCAGTAGAGCTTGAAAAACTACCAGTGCCTGGACTTTCTGATTTAAAACAGAGTTTCTGATTTAATTGGATCTTGGGGTCTCGGCAACCATATTTTTAAAAGTCTCCCAGGGCATTCTACTGTATGGCCGATATTGAGGAGAATTGCTCTAGGTTATGTCTTAAGTTAGTGTTTCTCAACCCCAGCTGACATTAGAATCACTTACGGAGTTTTAAAAATCCCTGTGCTCAGGCAGCATGCCAGACCAATTAAATATCACGCTCTGGGGGAAGGGCCTGGACATCAGTATATTTCAAAAGCTCCCTTGATTATTCTGATGTGCAGAAAAGTTAGAATCACTGAGCTGGAGGGATTTAGTAATTTTTCTCTCTTCCATCCTGGCCAGACACCTGGGCTTCTACATTGTTTATAGAACAAGGTGAACAGGATACTCCCTTGTCAAATGTACCAAAAATGAACAGCCTGTATGTAGTTCATTAATGTAGCAAATAAGGCCATTTGTCCAGGAGTTTTAGTGTGGAGCGTGAAAAAACAAATTTAAATTTTTCTGAAGTAAAAAATGTTTAGGAATAAATAGACTAATGAAGGGCTGATCTCATTATTATTTTTTTTTATTTTGACCTCTTTTATCAGTTATTTACTTATTTATTTCCATTCATCTTTATTCTTTGGCCCGTGTGGACCTCCCACTGCAGTGGCCTCTCTCATTGCAGAGCACTGGTTCTGGGCACACATGATCTAGAGCAATGACTCATAATTGGACACAGCGGTCCAGCTGCTCTGTGGCACATGGGATCTTCCCGGGCCAGGGATTGAACCAGTGTCCCTTGCATTGTAAGGCGGACTCTTCACCCACAGGACCACCAGAGAAGACCCCATTATTTTAAGAATCAATTGGCTTAGTTCACTTGTCTCTCACAGGTCTTCATTGCACACCTGAGTTCTAAGTTGCTTCAGTTGTGTCTGATTCTTTGTAACCCTATATGGACTGTATCCCACCAGGCTCTTCTGTCCATGGGGTTCTTTAGGCAAGAGTACTGGAGTGAGTTGCCATGCCCTCCAGGGGATCTTCCTGAACCAGGGATTGAACCTGTGTCTCTTATGCCTTTTGCATTGGGAGGCAGATTCTTTACCAATAGTGCCACCTGAGAAGTTCGCAGGTCTTCATTACAAGTCTGTAAAAACCTGGCAACAGAGAGCCTCACTGAAAACTGAGATGATACATTTAAAATTACCATAGAATATAGAAAAGAAAGTTCTGTTTGAATTAGGAGGATGGGCTGGGCAGGGAGGGAACACATACCAGGGGACACAGAAGGTTTGTCCCTGGCTCTATTATTTACTTGCTTTTGGGTCTCTCAGTTTCATGGTTTGTCAACTGGAAAAATATTGACTGCTATTTATAAGGTTGTTAAAAGGACATAATACACATGACTATTTTGCTGTAAGACAAAATGTACGTGTAAGTGTAAATAATTAAAGGCAAATTACACCCAGAACCCCAGGAGTTATTATAAATAACATTCATATTGTCCAGTTCCTCAAAAGCATACAGGTGCTAGATATTGGCACTAAGGTTTCTAAATATTTGTTTAAGATTTAATCATTTGGGAGAAAAACAAATTTAAATTTTTCTGAAGTAAAAAATGTTTAGGAATAAATAGACTAATGAAGGGCTGATCTCATTATTATTTTTTTTTATTTTGACCTCTTTTATCAGTTATTTACTTATTTATTTCCATTCATCTTTATTCTTTGGCCCGTGTGGACCTCCCACTGCAGTGGCCTCTCTCATTGCAGAGCACTGGTTCTGGGCACACATGATCTAGAGCAATGACTCATAATTGGACACAGCGGTCCAGCTGCTCTGTGGCACATGGGATCTTCCCGGGCCAGGGATTGAACCAGTGTCCCTTGCATTGTAAGGCGGACTCTTCACCCACAGGACCACCAGAGAAGACCCCATTATTTTAAGAATCAATTGGCTTAGTTCACTTGTCTCTCACAGGTCTTCATTGCACACCTGAGTTCTAAGTTGCTTCAGTTGTGTCTGATTCTTTGTAACCCTATATGGACTGTATCCCACCAGGCTCTTCTGTCCATGGGGTTCTTTAGGCAAGAGTACTGGAGTGAGTTGCCATGCCCTCCAGGGGATCTTCCTGAACCAGGGATTGAACCTGTGTCTCTTATGCCTTTTGCATTGGGAGGCAGATTCTTTACCAATAGTGCCACCTGAGAAGTTCGCAGGTCTTCATTACAAGTCTGTAAAAACCTGGCAACAGAGAGCCTCACTGAAAACTGAGATGATACATTTAAAATTACCATAGAATATAGAAAAGAAAGTTCTGTTTGAATTAGGAGGATGGGCTGGGCAGGGAGGGAACACATACCAGGGGACACAGAAGGTTTGTCCCTGGCTCTATTATTTACTTGCTTTTGGGTCTCTCAGTTTCATGGTTTGTCAACTGGAAAAATATTGACTGCTATTTATAAGGTTGTTAAAAGGACATAATACACATGACTATTTTGCTGTAAGACAAAATGTACGTGTAAGTGTAAATAATTAAAGGCAAATTACACCCAGAACCCCAGGAGTTATTATAAATAACATTCATATTGTCCAGTTCCTCAAAAGCATACAGGTGCTAGATATTGGCACTAAGGTTTCTAAATATTTGTTTAAGATTTAATCATTTGGGAGAAAATCAGGGAGAGGAGAAAAGTTGAAAAAAAGATAAAATCATGATCCAACATTATTTTTATGCTCCCCAGAAAGGTTTTATTTTAAGGTTTATAGGATGTCACTGTATTAATAATAAAAAGTTGTTTATACATGGATTAACAAGAGAAAATTTGTGTTATTTGTGCTGAACATAGAGGTAAAAACACAATTCCTAAGATTTTTATGAACTTGGACATAGACGGAATAGGAAAGACATCTGGACTCAGATTTAGCAGACATTAGAAAAAGGATCTGAGGATTCATCCTCAGAGCTAAGAGAAATAAAGTTATACACTCATATTATCCACACAAAAATGATTATGTAGATTTATCATTGCATCTATGTTAGTTGGATATAGGAAAGTCAGACATGATATTGAATCTACAGAAGAAAACATAAAAGTTTCCTTAATTTATTTTTGTGTCTTAATGGTTTTCCTTACTACTGACTGTAAAAAGTCAAGTAATCCTCAGAATTGGAGTGACACCCAGTATAACCCCATACATACAGTAGCTGACTAGAAGCCCCGAGATAACCAGATACAGAGATATGAAAAAGTCTTGAATGTTTGCCTCTGATCTGTGACCTTTTAATAGCTGGAATCAAATGATATAATCTAGATAAAAATGTCTAGCATTGTGCTTAACATTTGTTATGCCACTGATTTTGACCCTCTTCCCTATGGTAGTAAGTGAAACACTTTTTGGAACCTATATTTTGTGTCAGGCACAAATAGCCCTTCACCAATATTGGTTTGCATAATTATGAAAACCCTATGAAGAAGGTATAAACATTCCCATTTATCTTAGGAGGAAATTAAAGTACAGAGAATTTAAGCATTTGCTTAGGGTTACATGAGCTAACAGGTAACAGAGCCAGGACTCTACCCTAGGCCATCAGTCTTTGGAGTCCATGTACTTTTCACTTAAGAAACTATCATTCTTACCTGATTCAAAGCTCTTTTATAAGTCAATTTTCAAGTGTAAATAATTAAAGGCAAATTACACCCAGAACCCCAGGAGTTATTATAAATAACATTCATATTGTCCAGTTCCTCAAAAGCATACAGGTGCTAGATATTGGCACTAAGGTTTCTAAATATTTGTTTAAGATTTAATCATTTGGGAGAAAATCAGGGAGAGGAGAAAAGTTGAAAAAAAGATAAAATCATGATCCAACATTATTTTTATGCTCCCCAGAAAGGTTTTATTTTAAGGTTTATAGGATGTCACTGTATTAATAATAAAAAGTTGTTTATACATGGATTAACAAGAGAAAATTTGTGTTATTTGTGCTGAACATAGAGGTAAAAACACAATTCCTAAGATTTTTATGAACTTGGACATAGACGGAATAGGAAAGACATCTGGACTCAGATTTAGCAGACATTAGAAAAAGGATCTGAGGATTCATCCTCAGAGCTAAGAGAAATAAAGTTATACACTCATATTATCCACACAAAAATGATTATGTAGATTTATCATTGCATCTATGTTAGTTGGATATAGGAAAGTCAGACATGATATTGAATCTACAGAAGAAAACATAAAAGTTTCCTTAATTTATTTTTGTGTCTTAATGGTTTTCCTTACTACTGACTGTAAAAAGTCAAGTAATCCTCAGAATTGGAGTGACACCCAGTATAACCCCATACATACAGTAGCTGACTAGAAGCCCCGAGATAACCAGATACAGAGATATGAAAAAGTCTTGAATGTTTGCCTCTGATCTGTGACCTTTTAATAGCTGGAATCAAATGATATAATCTAGATAAAAATGTCTAGCATTGTGCTTAACATTTGTTATGCCACTGATTTTGACCCTCTTCCCTATGGTAGTAAGTGAAACACTTTTTGGAACCTATATTTTGTGTCAGGCACAAATAGCCCTTCACCAATATTGGTTTGCATAATTATGAAAACCCTATGAAGAAGGTATAAACATTCCCATTTATCTTAGGAGGAAATTAAAGTACAGAGAATTTAAGCATTTGCTTAGGGTTACATGAGCTAACAGGTAACAGAGCCAGGACTCTACCCTAGGCCATCAGTCTTTGGAGTCCATGTACTTTTCACTTAAGAAACTATCATTCTTACCTGATTCAAAGCTCTTTTATAAGTCAATTTTCAGTGAGAAAACAAAAGATGACAGTTGTGCTGGAAATTGCCTGAACAAAGATAAATATGATATGCTATCATATCACTATCCTCAACAATTCACATGTCACCATTAAAAAAAGTGAATTCCTTTGATAGCCCTCTATTGCCTCAACATGCTCAGGTATGCCAAGGAATCATAAACTCTTAAAATTATTGCTCATATGTATTTTAGCATATATTCATTTGTCACTTCTCCTATCCCAGGTCCACATTTTGCTAGTAAGAAAAATGAGGTCCAGACAAAGAACTCTTTGAAATCATGAATTAAAACTGAGCTCTAGGAGCTTCTATTAGCTACAAGAATGATTGCTGCTCCAGGGATCAAGAGTTGAGTCATTTGCTTTGGGATCAAATCTATATTCTATGTTCTAGTAAATTATATCTGAAATCCCAGCCCCTTTGCTCTTTGGTCCACTGAGGACCTCAGACTTCAGTATTTCAGTAGATTTTGGAACTCCTTCTTTTGATAGTGTCTTTTAAATTTCTCATTCATTTGACTTTTTCTATAGTCTTTGTATCCATGTATGTGGGAAACAACATAGCCTCTACATTTTTCTTGGTAAGTGTTTACCATCACTTGTCTGTTCCTGGTTTGTACTGTATTTTCAAAGCTTTGTTAACTATTCACTGGTTTCCTACTTGGCTAGGTTTATGGCTTGCTTTTGGGGATGGTGAACCAACTTAATGTCCCCTAGAGCTTACGGTCTAAAATAGGATACATAGACGTTTAAACAGGAGGATATAGCCGGGAGAGATATATCTGTGATGAAGGGTGTAGATCCAGGCAAAGTGGAGTCAGGATAATCTTCATAGTGGAGTCAATCTCTGAGCTGAGACATAAAGCAATTATTCAAGTTCTATAAGGTCAGGGACAGACCTGTCTTGTGGATCTCAATATCCTTAATATAGTGCCTGTCATATAGTTCAAACTAATAATGACTTTTAAATTAAAAGATGAATGGAAAGTGAAGAGATTGACAGAGACTCCCTCCTTAACAAAACTTTAGTTAGGAACCTCTGAGCTCTCTCTTTTTGACCTTTAGATTCATTGGAAAAGACCCTGATGCTGAGAAAGACTGAAGGCAGGAGGAGAAGGGGATGGCAGAGGATGAGATGGTTGGATGACATCACCAACTCAATGGACCTCAATTTGAGCAAACTCCAGGAGATATTGGAGGATAGGGGAGCCTGGCTTGCTGCAGTCCATGGGGTTGCAAAGAGTCAGACACAACTTAGCAACTGAATAACAGAAACCACCACCTAACCTCAGCCTCCTAAGTTCAGTTTTACCAAAGAATCAGCCGAAGCCCTCAGGTGTATTGAAAAAATTTACCTCTGATTAGTAAGAAAAATGAGGTCCAGACAAAGAACTCTTTGAAATCATGAATTAAAACTGAGCTCTAGGAGCTTCTATTAGCTACAAGAATGATTGCTGCTCCAGGGATCAAGAGTTGAGTCATTTGCTTTGGGATCAAATCTATATTCTATGTTCTAGTAAATTATATCTGAAATCCCAGCCCCTTTGCTCTTTGGTCCACTGAGGACCTCAGACTTCAGTATTTCAGTAGATTTTGGAACTCCTTCTTTTGATAGTGTCTTTTAAATTTCTCATTCATTTGACTTTTTCTATAGTCTTTGTATCCATGTATGTGGGAAACAACATAGCCTCTACATTTTTCTTGGTAAGTGTTTACCATCACTTGTCTGTTCCTGGTTTGTACTGTATTTTCAAAGCTTTGTTAACTATTCACTGGTTTCCTACTTGGCTAGGTTTATGGCTTGCTTTTGGGGATGGTGAACCAACTTAATGTCCCCTAGAGCTTACGGTCTAAAATAGGATACATAGACGTTTAAACAGGAGGATATAGCCGGGAGAGATATATCTGTGATGAAGGGTGTAGATCCAGGCAAAGTGGAGTCAGGATAATCTTCATAGTGGAGTCAATCTCTGAGCTGAGACATAAAGCAATTATTCAAGTTCTATAAGGTCAGGGACAGACCTGTCTTGTGGATCTCAATATCCTTAATATAGTGCCTGTCATATAGTTCAAACTAATAATGACTTTTAAATTAAAAGATGAATGGAAAGTGAAGAGATTGACAGAGACTCCCTCCTTAACAAAACTTTAGTTAGGAACCTCTGAGCTCTCTCTTTTTGACCTTTAGATTCATTGGAAAAGACCCTGATGCTGAGAAAGACTGAAGGCAGGAGGAGAAGGGGATGGCAGAGGATGAGATGGTTGGATGACATCACCAACTCAATGGACCTCAATTTGAGCAAACTCCAGGAGATATTGGAGGATAGGGGAGCCTGGCTTGCTGCAGTCCATGGGGTTGCAAAGAGTCAGACACAACTTAGCAACTGAATAACAGAAACCACCACCTAACCTCAGCCTCCTAAGTTCAGTTTTACCAAAGAATCAGCCAAGTCAGTGTATTGAGAATATCCCATCCTAGGCATCTGATCACTTTGGCCCACCTTTATCAAGAATCCTTCTACCTCTGATTATCTAACCAGCTAATTTTTAGTAATTTTTTATCCACTGGCCCCCTCTTCCTGCCCATTGGCTATAAATCCTCCACTGTCACTACAGTATTTGGAGTCTGAATACCGCCTGAAATTATGTGCTAACTCATGTATATTTTAGTATTATGAATATTAAACCTTATGAATTTTAGTATTATGAATATTAGACCTGGGGAAAATGTCTATATATTAATTACATTCACCAAACATTCATAACCTTAAAAATAGTACAAACCACACCATACTTATGTTTATGTAGAATATGTCTGTCTGTATGGTTTCAAGTTGATATCTTCCGAATATATTTCTCATATTCAAATTTTCTTCTATATATTTTTTTTTGGCCTGGCATATTAAGATTCAAACTCCACACCCCTAACCCTTTTATCTCTACTGTCCCAAGCCCAATCCTAATTTGGTTCTTCTTCATTTTTCCCCTTGGAATAAACTTTTGAAAGTCTTCTCTACCCTTTGCAGCAATTCTACAATTAATTAATAGAAGTGCTTTTTTTTTTTTTTTTCTGAAAATGCTATTTTTTCTAATCACATTTTGGACCACCTTCACACCGTAGTGAAGTTGCCATAAAAGCTTCCTAACTGGTCTCTGAGTCTCTGGCTTTTTTCCAGTTAGTCCATCCTTATGGCATTGCCATATTTTATCTTTAATGGATTGTTCCCATACTCCTAACTCCATAATATTTTTTGGCTGAAGCCCCTTCACCACTGTGAATAGTTTTATGACACTGCTTCATTTGTCCAGTGTGTTTGTTGCACTCTGCGATCAAGAGAAGCAACAATTGTATTGACAGTGCCTCTTCTTCCCAACAGATTACTCAGTCTGGGCTCCAAATAGTCTAAGCATATTCTCTTTCTATTTCTTGAGAATGTCCTTCCTTTCTCTTTCCTACCTATCAAAATCCTAGCCATTTTTCATGTTTTAGTTCATGTCCCACCTATTTCAAATGAGACTTCCCTAATAAAAATTATCTTTCACTGATAGTTCTCTATTATTGCAAAGATTGTTAGACTCACGCATTTTTATCTCTTCATAGCTATCTTGTGTGTGTGTGTGTGTGTGTGTGTGTGTGCACATATGTGGGCATGCAGTCGTACGCACTGCTTTGTCTCCCCAGCATACAAAAGAGACAGGACTTGCCCCCACCACCCACCACCAGACCATGTTAAAAAAGTAAAATGCATTTAAGAAATAATAAGCAATTTTAGCCATCCATTAGGTAGAATTTTAAGCCTAAATTTTTCATTACTTTTGAAAGTTTCTAAGCAAGATAGTCATGTACATTTTAGTTCTTTGGAGTTAACAGTGTGCTATTTTTGACAAGCTGTCAATTCCCCCATATATGGAACTAGATACATAAATCAATAAGGCCTTTGTTATTTTCTAACTACATCTTCCAGCAGGACATTGTTTGTGAACAAGTTCCATATTAAATCAGAAATCACACCACTCCCGCTGATTGTGTCCTAGGTTATTACTTGACTCCGTAGTCTTGGATACTGTTTTTTTCTACAAAGACCAGGGTCTGGGCTTGAGGCTGTGAAAGGGTCTTTGTTGTCCGGACATTTCTTTAAATAGTTCTACAGAGATATGGTTTCACACATGCACTGAAGGTTTTGAACATTATTTTTCTCTCCCTGAAACTTAATATGCAAAGTAAATGCATGACTAAATGAAACAAATAAATTGTATGTACTGTTTTTCCACTTTCTAATTCAAAAAATTGACTAAGCTTAATTTTAACCTTAACAACGTCTTACCTCACAGAAATAATTATAGAAGCATTTTAAGCACGTTTGATTTCAGAATGTCTGAGAGAAAGAAAACAATGAGACAAAGTAGAATAATAATAATAGGTATTTATTCATTGCTATGTTTCTGGCTCTGGTGGATACTTGCTATCAGCTTTTTGTTCTCCAGTTCTAAAGTGAAATACCTGGTGAGCTCATATGAATAAACTATTGGAACTTTATGGGACTGTAGAGATTATCTAGTCCAACCCCTTAATATTATAGAAAAGGACACTAATGTGAATAAAGGGGAGTTAAATTGTCTAAGGTCACAAAAGAATTTAAGTGTAGTTTAACTGGGATTAAATACACAGTTTTCCTGACCTTTCCCCAACTGGTAATTCCATTTTAACCCTTGCTAATGTGAAAGGATGAAATTTGCAAATTCATGCTGAGGTCTGATCTCGTATCAATAAGGACTATTTATATGACATTTGATAAAGTTCTAGAGATTAGTACGGTGGTGTTGCACCCAATGAGTTGTGAGGGATGGAGGGTCAAATGTTCACAGTATCCAAGGCTAACAGAGCTTATTCTCTATCACTATGACTGTCCTGGAGTTGGCTGACCATGTTGATGCCCTTGAATAAGGAGCGTTATATGAACTTCATGCTGATGTCTTCTTTTGGAAAGAGATTACTCAGCTAAGATAATTGTGTAATACTGTGTCACTGCAGACTGTATTTTATGTTTAATAATCCTACATAAAGGATGGCTGATTTGTAGGATATTATTTCTGAATTCCATTAGACAAAGATGTTCTAAGCCCCATCAGGGAATCATACTGCTAGTTTATTAATTTTGGTAAGCAAATAGATGTTGTTGGCAAGCACAGTCAGCTAACATTCACAGTGACAGTTTGGTAGGATTAAGTTATCGTATGTTATGTGCATACGTGCTGTGGTTTGTAGCTGTGACTAATAAGTTATGCCATCGTTTTCACATCAATTGCTATTTTTCTCTCCTGAAACTTAATATGCAAAGTAAATGAAATGAAACAAATAAATTGTATGTACTGTTTTTCCACTTTCTAATTCAAAAAATTGACTAAGCTTAATTTTAACCTTAACAACGTCTTACCTCACAGAAATAATTATAGAAGCATTTTAAGCACGTTTGATTTCAGAATGTCTGAGAGAAAGAAAACAATGAGACAAAGTAGAATAATAATAATAGGTATTTATTCATTGCTATGTTTCTGGCTCTGGTGGATACTTGCTATCAGCTTTTTGTTCTCCAGTTCTAAAGTGAAATACCTGGTGAGCTCATATGAATAAACTATTGGAACTTTATGGGACTGTAGA
Organism: Tragulus kanchil; assembly: GCA_022376925.1. Taxonomy (NCBI): domain Eukaryota; kingdom Metazoa; phylum Chordata; class Mammalia; order Artiodactyla; family Tragulidae; genus Tragulus; species Tragulus kanchil. The sequence continues at coordinate 201,227,667 of JAIOJX010000028.1, read as the reverse complement.
GATTATCTAGTCCAACCCCTTAATATTATAGAAAAGGACACTAATGTGAATAAAGGGGAGTTAAATTGTCTAAGGTCACAAAAGAATTTAAGTGTAGTTTAACTGGGATTAAATACACAGTTTTCCTGACCTTTCCCCAACTGGTAATTCCATTTTAACCCTTGCTAATGTGAAAGGATGAAATTTGCAAATTCATGCTGAGGTCTGATCTCGTATCAATAAGGACTATTTATATGACATTTGATAAAGTTCTAGAGATTAGTACGGTGGTGTTGCACCCAATGAGTTGTGAGGGATGGAGGGTCAAATGTTCACAGTATCCAAGGCTAACAGAGCTTATTCTCTATCACTATGACTGTCCTGGAGTTGGCTGACCATGTTGATGCCCTTGAATAAGGAGCGTTATATGAACTTCATGCTGATGTCTTCTTTTGGAAAGAGATTACTCAGCTAAGATAATTGTGTAATACTGTGTCACTGCAGACTGTATTTTATGTTTAATAATCCTACATAAAGGATGGCTGATTTGTAGGATATTATTTCTGAATTCCATTAGACAAAGATGTTCTAAGCCCCATCAGGGAATCATACTGCTAGTTTATTAATTTTGGTAAGCAAATAGATGTTGTTGGCAAGCACAGTCAGCTAACATTCACAGTGACAGTTTGGTAGGATTAAGTTATCGTATGTTATGTGCATACGTGCTGTGGTTTGTAGCTGTGACTAATAAGTTATGCCATCGCCAGTCAGACTTTCTTCTTTGTTTCAAGAGTAAATGGTCTGAAAAATGCAGCAGTGAATTTACCAAATGTTGACGACTGTTTAAAATATTATGGTACTAGACAAAACAGTCTTGCCTCCAATATAATTTGATCCTTATAGTAATCCTTCCAGGCAATAATAGGTATTATTGACCTGTTTGTCAAAAAGTACATTCAAGATTGAACAAATGAAGTAACTTGTCCAAGGTTTCATAGCTGTCAAGCATTCATTTTAACTCCATCCTAGGCATCCTAACTTCAAATTCAGTGCTTCAAACACATATACATATCCCCTTAGTAGATATATATATGTGTGTGTGTGTGTGTGTGTGTGTGTGTGCATATTCATACATGTATATATATATTTATATTAGTACTATATATTATTAATGCTATTTTCACACATAAATAATGACATATTGTCATATATATGTGTATATATATATAATCAGAATGTAAAATCTGCCCATTCTAAAAACAGCTGCTCTTCAAAACAAGCATCCTGAATTGAATTAATCTAGTGCATCCATGTGTAATAGAGATTGTTTTAGTTGCCAGTCAGTCCAAACATTGAAACATTTTTCAAGTGCTTTCTTAAGTTATCTTTATGTTTAATCTTGCACAACTTAGGTCATAGTCAGTTTGCCTTTATGTGGAGCATTGCAATTAGGTTACTTTCATACGGCTGTAATTCAGAAATCAAAAACATTCTCATAGGTAACCATCAAATGACCATGTTGATGCCCTTGAATAAGGAGCGTTATATGAACTTCATGCTGATGTCTTCTTTTGGAAAGAGATTACTCAGCTAAGATAATTGTGTAATACTGTGTCACTGCAGACTGTATTTTATGTTTAATAATCCTACATAAAGGATGGCTGATTTGTAGGATATTATTTCTGAATTCCATTAGACAAAGATGTTCTAAGCCCCATCAGGGAATCATACTGCTAGTTTATTAATTTTGGTAAGCAAATAGATGTTGTTGGCAAGCACAGTCAGCTAACATTCACAGTGACAGTTTGGTAGGATTAAGTTATCGTATGTTATGTGCATACGTGCTGTGGTTTGTAGCTGTGACTAATAAGTTATGCCATCGCCAGTCAGACTTTCTTCTTTGTTTCAAGAGTAAATGGTCTGAAAAATGCAGCAGTGAATTTACCAAATGTTGACGACTGTTTAAAATATTATGGTACTAGACAAAACAGTCTTGCCTCCAATATAATTTGATCCTTATAGTAATCCTTCCAGGCAATAATAGGTATTATTGACCTGTTTGTCAAAAAGTACATTCAAGATTGAACAAATGAAGTAACTTGTCCAAGGTTTCATAGCTGTCAAGCATTCATTTTAACTCCATCCTAGGCATCCTAACTTCAAATTCAGTGCTTCAAACACATATACATATCCCCTTAGTAGATATATATATGTGTGTGTGTGTGTGTGTGTGTGTGTGTGCATATTCATACATGTATATATATATTTATATTAGTACTATATATTATTAATGCTATTTTCACACATAAATAATGACATATTGTCATATATATGTGTATATATATATAATCAGAATGTAAAATCTGCCCATTCTAAAAACAGCTGCTCTTCAAAACAAGCATCCTGAATTGAATTAATCTAGTGCATCCATGTGTAATAGAGATTGTTTTAGTTGCCAGTCAGTCCAAACATTGAAACATTTTTCAAGTGCTTTCTTAAGTTATCTTTATGTTTAATCTTGCACAACTTAGGTCATAGTCAGTTTGCCTTTATGTGGAGCATTGCAATTAGGTTACTTTCATACGGCTGTAATTCAGAAATCAAAAACATTCTCATAGGTAACCATCAAATGCAGTTTGACTATCTAATAATTAAACTGATTTGAATTAAAGATCAGCTGTCAAAAAATCTGGAGTTCTTGAACACGTTTGTGTGGATATCCCGCAAAGATCCTGATTTGAATTTGTTTGGATACACATGCAAGAGTGGGACTGCTAGATCCTAAGGTAATTCTATTTTTAATTTTGGGGGGAACCTCTATAGTGTTTTTCCATAGTGGCTACTCCATTTTACATTCTCTCAGCAATGACAAGGGTTGCAATTTCTCCGCATTCTTCCTAGCACTTGCTATTTCATATTCATTGCAGCGTGTTTGTTGTTGTTGTTCCACAATAGCTAAGGAGTATGGAAACAAAGGTCTGTTGACAGTTGAATAAAGAGAACATGGTATATGCATACAATGAAACATCTGTTAGCCTTAAAAAGGAAGGAGAGCTTCCCTGGTGGTCCAGTGGGTAAGGACACCGCCTTGCAGTGCAAGGGGCGCCGGTTTGATCCCTGGCCTGGGAAGATCCCACGTGCCGCGGAGCGGCTGGACCGATGTGTCCAATTACCGAGCCAGAGCTCTGGAGCGCGTGCGCCCAGAGCCAGTGCGCCCAGAGCCAGTGCTCTGCGACAACAGAGGCCACGGGGATGGGAGGCCCACACGGGCCAAAGAACAAAGATGGATGAGAACAGATAAATGGAAGACCAATAGGAGTGGCCCACACGCCCCCTCTCTTCCCACCCCACCCCTGCCTCAACCCACCCTCCAAAATAAATAAATAAATAAATCTTTATTTGGAAAAAAAAAAGAAAAAAAGGAAGGAGATCTGGGCTTCCCTGGTAGTCCAGTGGGTGAAGAGTCTACTTTGCAGTGAAAGGGATACTGGTTCAATCCCTGGCCTGGAAACATCCCACGTGCCATGGAGCAGCTGGACTGGTGTGTCCAATTGCGAGCCAGTGCCCTGGAGTGCATGCGCCCAGAGGCTGTGCTCTGCATTGAGAGAGGCCACTGCAATCGGAGGTCCACACAGGCCAAGGAACAAATAAATAAATAAAATAAAAATTTTATGAAATTTATGAATTTATGGAATTTATGAAATTTATGAAATTTATGAATTTATGAAAATAAATAAAACAGTAAGAGAGGCCAAAATTGTTGCTCATTTTATACGTAGTAGTTTTTGTCTCTTAATTTCATATCCCTATCTCACCTTACCCCTTCCCTCTCCACACAGGTAACAACTAGTTTGTATCTGTGAGTCACTTTTTGTTTTGTTACATATGTTTATTTATATTTTTAGATTCCACATATAACTGATAACATAGTCTTTCTCTGTCAGCTTTATTTTACTAAGCATAATACTTACATCCACATTGCTGCAAATGGCAGAATTTCATTTTTAATAGCTGAGTAATACACCTTTGCATATTTTCTATCTGTATATGTTGTTGTTGTTTAGTCACTATGTGTCTGACTTTTTTGCAATCCCATGGACTGTAACCCACCAGACTCTTCTGTCCATGGGCTTTCCCAGGCAAGAAAACTGGAGTGGGTTACCGTTTCCTTCTCCAGGGGATCTTCCCAACCCAAAGATTGAACTCACATCTTCTGCTTGGCAAGCAGATTCTTTAAAGATGGGCTACTAGGAAAGCCCCCTGCCCCGCATACACACTTATAAAACTCTTTGTGACTTTATGAACTGCCACCTGTGAGACTTCTCTTTCCATGGAGCTCTCTAGGCAAGAATACTGAAGTGAGTAGCCAGTCCCTTCTCCAGGGGATCTTCCAGACCCACGAATCAACCCCAGATATCCTTCATTGCAGGCAGATTCTTTATCGTCTAAGTCACCAGGGAAGATACCCTCCCACCCCCCGCCCACTACAGATACACACACATCTTTGCATTTTTTTCTCCCATTCAGTAGTTTGTCTTTTCCTTTTGTCAGTGATTTCTTTTGCCATGAAAAAGCTTAAAGTGTAATTATGTCCCGTTTGTTTGTGTTTACTTTTATTTCTTATGCCTTAGAAGACGGGTCCAAAATATATTGCTATGATTTATGTTAAAGAGTGTTACACCTATGTTCTTTTCCAGGAGTTTTATTATTTCCCAATTTAAATTTAAGTCTTTAACCCCTTTTGAATATATTTTTGCAAATGGTGTGAAGAAATGTTCTTATCTCATTCTTTTTCATGAGACTGTCCACTTTCCCAGCACCATTGACTGAAGAGATTATCTTTTTTCCATTATATATTCTTGCCTCCTTTGCTGTAGATTAATTGGCCATAAGTGCATGGGTTTATTTCTGGGCATCCTCATCCATCTCATTGATCTATGCATCTGTCATTGTAGCAGTATCATACCATTTTGATTACTCTAGCTTTGTAATGCTGTCTGCAGTCAAGAAGCATGATATCTCCTGATCTATCTCTTCTCAAGATTGCTTTGGCAATTCAGGGTCTTTGTGGTTCCATACAAACATTAGGACTGTTTGTTCTAGTTCTGTGAAAAATGTCATAGGGATTGCATTAAATCTGTAGATTGCTTTGTGCAATATGGACATTTTGTCAGTGTTCATTCTCCCAGTCCAAGAACAGAGGATATCTTTCCATTTCTTGGTATGATTTTCACATTCCTTCATTAATGTACTATAGTTTTCCAAATATTAGCCTTTTACCTCCTTGATTAAGTTTATTCTAGGTAGTTCACTTTTTGATGTGACTGTAAATGAAAATGTTTCCTTAATTTCTCTTTCTGGTAGTTCATTATTAGTGTACAAAAAAACAACTGATTTCTGTATATTACTCTTGTATCTTGCAACTTTACTGAATTTATTTATTAGTTGTAATAAGTTTGTTGGTATAGGATTTAAGGTTTTCCATATATAATATCACATTATCTACAATGACAGTTTTATTTCTCTGACTTTGAACTGAACCATCATCACCTGAAGCTTTCAATGAAGTGTGTGCTCTTCAGTTCAGCTGGCCAATTAATCTCATGATTATGTGACCTTACCATGCCCAGGTGAACCTTGAATTTCTGACCCTTGTTCTAAAGTTTTTGTCTGTATGTACACAGATATTACAGTCCTATTTTATCTTTCCATTTCCCTTAATTTAAACGTTCAGTGTTTGTTCCTTGTACTGGTTAGGAAACTGGTGTTCTTGCCTCTTATAACACATGATAGCTAGTGTTCATAGTCTATAGCTTTCAAGGTCTACTTTTGCTTCCAGAAGTAGCTGCTTGTGTAGCTATAGAGGAGATAGGAATAATTGCTCATTTCCTATAAACATTTAGAATCACTTTTCAAGGTAGGATGGCACTGTAACTATTATTAAGTTGGTGAGGTAGAGGGAAAGTTCACAACTGCCTGTGCTATCCTGTGCCCACGATGGCCCCTGGCTTTCTTACCGCCCTGCACCTGAACTGTGCCTGCCAGAACCTTGCTTCTCTTCTCACTGTCCCCTGGAGTCAATAGGTCTTCAGCAAGGCTTTTCTCTCTGCCTCTAAATACCTTTCCCATTTCATCAAGCCCATCATTCTGTATTTTGAACCTAGAGAAGATCAGTAAAAAGATGTTTCAAGCTCTTATTTCTTCTTATCAATGAATTTGTCCTGAGTTTAACATTTCAATTTTACAAATGATCTAGGAGTGTCTCTCTATGGAAATGATCTCAGGCATTGAACTGAAAGTATAAACTATATGCTAATGGTGAAAGAAAGGGCAAAAGGGACATTACAGAAAGAAATATTTTATGGCCAATATAATAGCATATCAAATCACTTCAAGAATAACTAAGCATTTCTGTAAAAACAATAAAAGGTCATATATCATATCTCATAATGCAGGAAGAAACCCATTCAATTTTAAAGTTGTCCCTGCACTATCCAAAGTTACTTAGAGGACAAAATAACTGGGGTTAATAGACTTTAATATGTCACTTTCCTATGTGGAAAATCAAAATATAAATTTAAAGGAATAAGACAGACATTTGATAAAACATAGGATTTAAGGTTTTCCATATATAATATCACATTATCTACAATGACAGTTTTATTTCTCTGACTTTGAACTGAACCATCATCACCTGAAGCTTTCAATGAAGTGTGTGCTCTTCAGTTCAGCTGGCCAATTAATCTCATGATTATGTGACCTTACCATGCCCAGGTGAACCTTGAATTTCTGACCCTTGTTCTAAAGTTTTTGTCTGTATGTACACAGATATTACAGTCCTATTTTATCTTTCCATTTCCCTTAATTTAAACGTTCAGTGTTTGTTCCTTGTACTGGTTAGGAAACTGGTGTTCTTGCCTCTTATAACACATGATAGCTAGTGTTCATAGTCTATAGCTTTCAAGGTCTACTTTTGCTTCCAGAAGTAGCTGCTTGTGTAGCTATAGAGGAGATAGGAATAATTGCTCATTTCCTATAAACATTTAGAATCACTTTTCAAGGTAGGATGGCACTGTAACTATTATTAAGTTGGTGAGGTAGAGGGAAAGTTCACAACTGCCTGTGCTATCCTGTGCCCACGATGGCCCCTGGCTTTCTTACCGCCCTGCACCTGAACTGTGCCTGCCAGAACCTTGCTTCTCTTCTCACTGTCCCCTGGAGTCAATAGGTCTTCAGCAAGGCTTTTCTCTCTGCCTCTAAATACCTTTCCCATTTCATCAAGCCCATCATTCTGTATTTTGAACCTAGAGAAGATCAGTAAAAAGATGTTTCAAGCTCTTATTTCTTCTTATCAATGAATTTGTCCTGAGTTTAACATTTCAATTTTACAAATGATCTAGGAGTGTCTCTCTATGGAAATGATCTCAGGCATTGAACTGAAAGTATAAACTATATGCTAATGGTGAAAGAAAGGGCAAAAGGGACATTACAGAAAGAAATATTTTATGGCCAATATAATAGCATATCAAATCACTTCAAGAATAACTAAGCATTTCTGTAAAAACAATAAAAGGTCATATATCATATCTCATAATGCAGGAAGAAACCCATTCAATTTTAAAGTTGTCCCTGCACTATCCAAAGTTACTTAGAGGACAAAATAACTGGGGTTAATAGACTTTAATATGTCACTTTCCTATGTGGAAAATCAAAATATAAATTTAAAGGAATAAGACAGACATTTGATAACACATCATCAATCTCTGAAATGATTTTGTATCCAGTTTGTCCTAATACTGTGATGGTTTTGTTTGTTTCAATCCTGCACATTCTTCCATCCAAATAGCAACTTTCAGTTTCTCCGTTATCTTGATTTTGTAATTATCATCATCATCATAAATAATGAGACTCTCTTCAGCACTGACTCTTCTAAATCAGTATTTTAAAATGAGGCTTCCTGGCCTGACTTCTGCTAACAGTTTCACCTCTCCTTTAAGAAAACATTTGCTCAATTTAGGACTTTAAAATAACCAGAATTCTGAGCTAATATAATGATCTCATCATATTACATTCAGATCTTTTATACTTTGTCATTTCAATCTATCCTCACGTTTACTTTAGATTGTTATGTTGTCCAAGATGATGGCAACTAACCATAGGTGAGCAAGATCCCTCAAAAGAAGCATCTGCTATTTTCAAAGTTCTTATTAATGATACAGGATTACTGGTCTTAACAGTTACCTCACTGAGAACTTTCAGAACAACAGTAAAACTGCCAAAAACAGCAGAAGAGAAAAACAAGCAAACAAAAGCTAGTAAGAAGCAATGGCTTCTTCCAGAATCAAAACATTACGATTCTGACTAGAGTTGAAGATGCTGTCTCTGAGCACCAAGTCTTTTCTCAATTTTTAGCATTTAAGAGGGTTGAGATAGTGTGTAAAGAACCTATAGTAAAATAATACAGAAACCCTTGTGTGTGCTGTTGCCCTTGTCAGAAAGGCTCTTCCCTAACTATTCTCTGCTCTGCTCTTTTGTGAAGTCTCCAGAAAATTTTTTTCTTTTTTTGCCAGTTGTCTTAGCAGCACAACAGTTTCCTTGTAAAGCTTTATTTGTCATTATATCATTGTTACTGACAATGCATTATTCACTTATTTACAGATTATTTATTTCACTAGAATATGAATTTAAGAAGGACAGGGATTTCTTCTGTTCTGTTCACTGCTGTAGCCTCAGAGCCTCAGATGGGCCTGACACAAAGCAGGTTCTCAATAATTACTTGTCTAGTTAATTAACAGAATATGGGTCCCTTAAAAAACATTATTTAAAACTATGCATGATGCAATTATATCATCCTAACAAACATCCAATCTACCAGTCTTAAAAAGTCCCAATATACATTTGTATTGGTATACACTCTTTAGTTCATCAGATATATTTACACAAGGAACTAGTTGTTAAAAAATCAATACAACCTAGTTAAGCCAAGCAGTTAAAAACAAAACAGAAATCCAAACAACACCCTTTATCTGACTTTGATATTCTATTGATTTCAAATACACATGTATGTTTTTTAAAAAATTAAAATTTATTTCCCCTTTTCATGACAAGGGAATGGATTCATGAGATTAACAGAATACAAATAAGTGATTTTATGGCAGGAGGTAATCAGTTTATGTTAGCATAAAATGCCACTCATATTCAAACTTCCCCTGATGGTCCAGTGGTTAGGACTTTGCCTTCCAATGCAGGGGATACAAGTCCATTCCCTGGTCAGAAAGCTGGGATCCCACATGCCAGAACTGAAACAGAAAACAGAAAAACAAATTCAATAAAGTCTTTAAAAAATGTCACTCATGTTTTTACCCCTTTTTTTTCTACATGAAGAACTATAATACACTTATTATACAAAATATCTGAAGTTGGCATATTTGTTGCCACTGAGAACACTTGAAAAATCTTCTTATCTACAGAACCAGAACATTTAATTTGTATTTAAAAGCATGTGCATTTTCTTTCAACAAATGTATCATTTAAGATGTAAATGCTGTGCTTGCTTCTACAACACATGCACTAAGATGTAAATGCTAATTTATTTCAAAGTTTTCAAAGGTAGCTCTGAAAGAAAAGTTACAGTTGGATTTTTGAATCAAATTGATCGAACACTTCCCATATGCCATCTGTTCTGCTACTTCGGGGACATCAAAGGTTGCCAAAAGACAGTGGTTGCCGAAAGGATTGGACAGAACAGGAGGAAAGATGATTTCTTTGTTTATTCACACATTTATTCATATATATATATATATATATATATACATTTATATATCTTGCACCAAAAATGATTTAATATAACCTACAAAAGTTTATACACTATAAAGCATTCTGAGTTATAAGCAGGTAGAAAAAGATAAGGACAAACAAGGATAGGGCCATAAAATGTGGCTATTGAGATAGGTTATTGCATAAAATGCAGACTACGGAATACTTACAAATCCAACAAACATCCAATCACAGTCTTAAAAAGTCCCAATATACATTTGTATTGGTATACACTCTTTAGTTCATCAGATATATTTACACAAGGAACTAGTTGTTAAAAAATCAATACAACCTAGTTAAGCCAAGCAGTTAAAAACAAAACAGAAATCCAAACAACACCCTTTATCTGACTTTGATATTCTATTGATTTCAAATACACATGTATGTTTTTTAAAAAATTAAAATTTATTTCCCCTTTTCATGACAAGGGAATGGATTCATGAGATTAACAGAATACAAATAAGTGATTTTATGGCAGGAGGTAATCAGTTTATGTTAGCATAAAATGCCACTCATATTCAAACTTCCCCTGATGGTCCAGTGGTTAGGACTTTGCCTTCCAATGCAGGGGATACAAGTCCATTCCCTGGTCAGAAAGCTGGGATCCCACATGCCAGAACTGAAACAGAAAACAGAAAAACAAATTCAATAAAGTTTTTAAAAAAATGTCACTCATGTTTTTACCCCTTTTTTTTCTACATGAAGAACTATAATACACTTATTATACAAAATATCTGAAGTTGGCATATTTGTTGCCACTGAGAACACTTGAAAAATCTTCTTATCTACAGAACCAGAACATTTAATTTGTATTTAAAAGCATGTGCATTTTCTTTCAACAAATGTATCATTTAAGATGTAAATGCTGTGCTTGCTTCTACAACACATGCACTAAGATGTAAATGCTAATTTATTTCAAAGTTTTCAAAGGTAGCTCTGAAAGAAAAGTTACAGTTGGATTTTTGAATCAAATTGATCGAACACTTCCCATATGCCATCTGTTCTGCTACTTCGGGGACATCAAAGGTTGCCAAAAGACAGTGGTTGCCGAAAGGATTGGACAGAACAGGAGGAAAGATGATTTCTTTGTTTATTCACACATTTATTCATATATATATATATATATATATATATATACATTTATATATCTTGCACCAAAAATGATTTAATATAACCTACAAAAGTTTATACACTATAAAGCATTCTGAGTTATAAGCAGGTAGAAAAAGATAAGGACAAACAAGGATAGGGCCATAAAATGTGGCTATTGAGATAGGTTATTGCATAAAATGCAGACTACGGAATAGTATATACTTCCGAGGAGTTTCTAGGAATTGATAAGGACCATTCAGTGTGGTACTAAAGGTAGCACTGGAGGTATGCCCATAGTACAGTTTTAACACAGAAGGTCGTGGATAATACTGTAAATATTTCTCAGGAGATTTTGATTGCATCAGAGAAGTTGTCCTAGAATAAACGCTATTTACCCTGAGCTCCTGAAGAAGAAGAATAATTGTTCAGACAGACTGAGTTGGGGGTTTCAGTGCTCTGTGCAAAGAGGAAAGCCTGTGGTATGTGCAAAATTATGGAAGCATGCATAATTAAATCAGCGTGAGCTGTGTGGGAAATTACAAGGATAAAGATGAAACGGGAGAACACGCGATGATGGTAAGATGGGACACTGGCCTCTGGCCAGTTCCTGTGCAATACGAGATCAGTGTCAGACATGAAAACACAGGTGACACAGTGTGTGACAGTGAACACAGTTTTGGATGGTGGCTTAATTGTGTTTGGGGGAGAAAATATTGTGAATCTTTTAAATAGGCTGTAATGTTTACCCTCAGCCAGAGAGGTGAGCTATTAGTTCCTGTGTTTACCTGTGGATAATCTGGAGCCATTCTCAGAGCAGAAGTGCATTCTCTGATTGCCTCTGTATTGTGAAGTGATCCTCCAAATGGAGATTCTTCGGACCTAAAATGATAGGGACAAAGACGGTGGAGATTTACGGAATTCTGATTCTTTCAAGGTTGCTCTAAATATTTTTTTTTTTCAGCTGTAATATTTCAAAAAGATGCTGCTTCGTTGTATAACTATGACACCTTGCTTTTTTTCCCCAATGAAATATGTCTTATTTGAGACAGGAGCAGGTAATGATTTGAAAAGGACAGAAATCTGATATAACACAATGTTTTTAACTGTATCTCTTGTGGCCTGCTGCTCACATCTATTTCTTTTCTTAGACCACAATCTTCTCCCTCAGTGAGCTTTTCCTCCTATATAGGCCCCATTACTCGCCAAGTATGTCCCCATGTTTGTTGATCTCTCACGCCACCGCTACAAGCACATGCCTCTGAGCCCTACTCTGGTAGTATCCCTAGCCCTGATCACATGGCTCACTTTTGCTTGTTGGAGAGTTCTGGCCTAGTAGGTGGGCGTTGGCCATCCACCACTATCTGCAACACACACTGACCAGGAACTTAGGTTATCCCAGCGTATAGTCACCATGCTCATGAGGAGTTGTTCTTCCACACATAGTCTTTTCTCTCCCCTTTGTCGTGTTTCCAACACACACATATCTCATCTGTACACAATGAAGTTCTGAACATTCTTTGAGGTCCAGTTCAGTGGTTATCTTTCTTTGTTATGTCATTTGTCCTAACTGCTCTTGAACCCAAACCTCTATTCTTTTGACTCCATAGCAATCTATTTCTCTTATCTCATTGGTGGTATTGTCTACATTTTTTTCTTTACTAGACTCTTTTTTTTTTTTTTAAGATTTTTATTTATTTATTTATTTTGGGCGGGGGTCGGGTTGGGGAGGGAGGGGAGCGGGCGGGCCACTTCTATTGGTCTTTCATTTCTCTATTTTAATCCATCTTTGTTCTTTGGCTCCTGTGGGCCTCCCATCACGGTGGCGTCTGTTGTCGCAGAGTGCCAGCTCTGGGCGCATGCGCTCCAGAGCTCCGGCTCGGTGATTGGACACATCAGTCCAGCCGCTCCGCAGCACGTGGGATCTTCCCAGGCCAGGGCTTGAACCGGCGCCCCTTGCACTGCAAGGCAGTGTCCTTATCCACTGGACCACCAGGGAAAGCCCTAGACTCTTTTTTTATAGGCACAAAAATAGTTTTCCCTCTTTGTTTCTTCACATGTTAACCATCATTCTCACTCTAAATTTCACAGAGTGTGGCCTAGTACACTATATGCCATATGTGTTTCTGTGTATGTGTGTGTATGCATACACTTTTTAAAAAAGTTAAAAACTCACCTAGTCAATTAACACATCTGTCACATACTTTCACATAATTCATTGTGTTTTTTCCCCTTTAGTGAGAACATTTATGTTTTATTCTCTTAGTAAATCTCAATTATACAATACAGTATTATCAATTATAGTCACCATGTTATACACTAGATTCTCAGACCTTATTCATCTTATCACTGAAAGTGAATGTAAAAGTGTTAGGCACTCTGTCGGGGCTTCCTCTGGTGGTCCAGTGGGTAAGGACACCGCCTTGCAGTGCAAGGGGCGCCCGTTTGATCCCTGGCCTGGGAAGATCCCACGTGCCGCGGAGTGGCTGGACTGATGTGTCCAATTACCGAGCCAGAGCTCTGGAGCGCAGGTGCCCAGAGCCAGCGCTCTGCAACAACAGACGCCACCGTGATGGGAGGCCCACAGGAGCCAAAGAACAAAGACAGATGAACATAGAGAAATGAAAGACCAGTAGAAGTGGCCTGCCCGCTTCCCTCCCTACCCAACCCGACCCTCGCCCAAAAAATAAAATAAATAAATCTTAAAAACAACAACAACAAAAACAAAAAAAAATTAAAAAAAAAAAAAAGTGTTAGGCACTCTGTCCTCTCCAACTCTTTATGACGCCATGGAATGGAGTCCACCAGACTCCTCTGTCCATGGAATTCTCCAGGCAAGAATACTGGAGTGGGTGGCCTTTCCCTTCTCCAGGGCATCTTCCCAATCCAGGAATCAAACCTAGATTCTTTAGCCTGTGAATCACCAGGAAAACTGTGTACTTTTTACCAACCTCTCCCTATTTTGCTACATTCCCAGCCTATAGGGACCTATGTTTCTATTCTCTGCTTCTGAGATTGCTTTTTTTTTTTTTTTAGATTCCAAATATTAGTAACACAATGGAGTGTCTTTTTCTGTCCATCTTATTTCATTTTATATTTCCTTCTTTTTTATGTGTAAATAATATTATGTTATGTATATATAAAAATTAGGTATTGCATATGAAATATGTACATATTTCATATGTATACATCTTTACCCTCTTATCTGTTGACAGGCACTTGAGTTATTTCCATGTCTTGGCTATTGCAGATAATGCTACAATGAATGTGGAAATATAGATATCTCTTTAATATCCTGTTTTAATTTCCTTTGGATATATATCCAGAAGTGGAATTTCTTGATCTTATGGTAATTCTCTTTTTAATTGTTTGAGGAACATTCATAATATTTCTCATGATAGTTTCACTGATTTACATACCCACCAATAATGCACAAGATTCCCTTTTACCACATCATGGTCAGCCCTTGCTTATCTCTATTTTTTTGATGATAGCAGGTGGGAGGTGTTATCTCATTGTGACTTTGATTTGTATTTCCCTGATCTTTAGTGATGTTGGTTACTTTTTCATGTACCTGTTGGCTATTTGTATGCATTCTTTGTAAACATTTTTTTTCCTTCTGGTTCCTTTCTCCATTTTTTAATCAGACTTCTTTGGTGTTTAGTTGTGTATAGTTTTTATACATTTTGGATATTAACTCCTTATCAGATATATTACTTGCAAATATTTTCTTTCATTCCAAAGGTTGCATTTTCATTTTGCTGATAAATTTCTTTGCTTACAAAAGCCTTTTAATTTGATGTAATTCCACTTGTTTCTTTTTGCTTTTGTGCCTTTATTTTTGATGTCCGATGCAGAATATCATTGCCAAGACCAATGCAAAGGAGCTTACCTCCTAAATTTTCTTCTAGAATTTTATGTATATTGTGTGTTTTTCATTAAAGTGTGGAAAGATACTAATTCATAAAATAAAACCAAATAGCATCTTTAAAACAGCTGTTTTATGACAGGTAACATGTGAGAGTTGTACTCGTTGCACCAGGAGATCATTAGGAAGATACTGAAGGCCCAGCTAAATGACAGTTCAAACAAATTAACCACCTACATGGGGCTATAATGGATTTCATTTCCTGCTGCTGGCCACATGGAAAGAAAATCCCTCACAAGTAAATCAGGCAGCTTGTTGAAATGCTGGAAAAATGTCATAAGGCCCTGGATTGAGGCCACATACAATCAATTATAATCTTGGTAGTTCTGATGAAATATGTACATATTTCATATGTATACATCTTTACCCTCTTATCTGTTGACAGGCACTTGAGTTATTTCCATGTCTTGGCTATTGCAGATAATGCTACAATGAATGTGGAAATATAGATATCTCTTTAATATCCTGTTTTAATTTCCTTTGGATATATATCCAGAAGTGGAATTTCTTGATCTTATGGTAATTCTCTTTTTAATTGTTTGAGGAACATTCATAATATTTCTCATGATAGTTTCACTGATTTACATACCCACCAATAATGCACAAGATTCCCTTTTACCACATCATGGTCAGCCCTTGCTTATCTCTATTTTTTTGATGATAGCAGGTGGGAGGTGTTATCTCATTGTGACTTTGATTTGTATTTCCCTGATCTTTAGTGATGTTGGTTACTTTTTCATGTACCTGTTGGCTATTTGTATGCATTCTTTGTAAACATTTTTTTTTTCCTTCTGGTTCCTTTCTCCATTTTTTAATCAGACTTCTTTGGTGTTTAGTTGTGTATAGTTTTTATACATTTTGGATATTAACTCCTTATCAGATATATTACTTGCAAATATTTTCTTTCATTCCAAAGGTTGCATTTTCATTTTGCTGATAAATTTCTTTGCTTACAAAAGCCTTTTAATTTGATGTAATTCCACTTGTTTCTTTTTGCTTTTGTGCCTTTATTTTTGATGTCCGATGCAGAATATCATTGCCAAGACCAATGCAAAGGAGCTTACCTCCTAAATTTTCTTCTAGAATTTTATGTATATTGTGTGTTTTTCATTAAAGTGTGGAAAGATACTAATTCATAAAATAAAACCAAATAGCATCTTTAAAAACAGCTGTTTTTATGACAGGTAACATGTGAGAGTTGTACTGCGTTGCACCAGGGAGATCATTAGGAAGATACTGAAGGCCCAGCTAAATGACAGTTCAAACAAATTAACCACCTACATGGGGCTATAATGGATTTCATTTCCTGCTGCTGGCCACATGGAAAGAAAATCCCTCACAAGTAAATCAGGCAGCTTGTTGAAATGCTGGAAAAATGTCATAAGGCCCTGGATTGAGGCCACATACAATCAATTATAATCTTGGTAGTTCTGATGACATCATCTGTCTTTGCTGTTCACAATAATGAAAAACAGATTTAATAATTCTATTACTCATATGTACATTACTCTTTATTAGTTAGAGAATCCATTAACATCCATTATCTCATTTACTTATATCAACAAATCAGTGAATAAAGAGAGGCTACATTTACTTGTCCCAATTACAAGGCAGGTTAAGAGAACCTTATAATTGTTAGGTAAATTAATAAATACCACAGAGTTTCCAAGTTTCAAAACTAATTCTGGAATGCAGAATTTCTAGAAAAGCATTCTTCAACTTATCATAGGCAGTACATCTTGAATTTTGGAAGAAAAGAAATTAGGGATGAATTCTAACAGATTGGAAATCTCTTACAGTTTAATCCAAGGTGATGTTTTGGGGTTTTCTGGTTGTTTTTTGCCCATTTTGGAATGTGTGATGGGTTTGTATTGTACAGTTTAAGTGGGCGGTAAGTATGTTTTTCAGAATTCCTTACTATGCCTGGTTCTTAGTGTAGTTCATTTGGATCATCCTTTGGCTTCTTTGATTTTTAGATCAAGTACAAGTCTATGTCTAGATTGAAGGGCATCACCATGTCTTTCAGAATAACAGTAGCACTGAAGTTAGAGTCTTGGAGATGTTGAACGGCTGATATGAGATGGAGACCTTTATCCTCATGGGTTCCAGCTTGTGTCTAGAGACTCCAGCTTGTCCATATACTCATCAACTCCATACCCATCTTCCCTTCCTTGGTGCTTGCCCTGGGGAATTCCAGCTGAATCACAATCTTCTTTTTTTAATTAATTTATTATAATAGGAGAATAATTACTTTACAATATTGTGATGGTTTTTGCCATACATCAACATGAATTAGCCAGAGGTAGACAAGTATTTCCCCCCATCATAAATCTCCACCTTGCCCCATCTCTCTAGGTTGTCCCAGAGCACTGGCTTTGGGTGCCCTGCTTCATGAATTGGACTTGCACTGGTCATCTAGTTTATATATGGTCATGTGCATATTTCAGTGCTGTTCTTGCAAATCATTCCACTGCTACCTTCTCCCACTGAGTCCAAAAGTCTGTTCTTGATATCTGTGTCCCTTTTGCTGCCCTTCATATGGTATCATTGTTGTTATCTTTCTAAATTCCAATGTTTTAATTAATATATGGTAATTAATTTTA
The DNA here is from genome assembly GCA_022376925.1 of Tragulus kanchil. Classification (NCBI taxonomy): domain Eukaryota; kingdom Metazoa; phylum Chordata; class Mammalia; order Artiodactyla; family Tragulidae; genus Tragulus; species Tragulus kanchil. Next base: position 201,210,252 of record JAIOJX010000028.1, on the reverse strand, counting down.
ATGTCTGCTTTATTAGTTAGAGAATCCATTAACATCCATTATCTCATTTACTTATATCAACAAATCAGTGAATAAAGAGAGGCTACATTTACTTGTCCCAATTACAAGGCAGGTTAAGAGAACCTTATAATTGTTAGGTAAATTAATAAATACCACAGAGTTTCCAAGTTTCAAAACTAATTCTGGAATGCAGAATTTCTAGAAAAGCATTCTTCAACTTATCATAGGCAGTACATCTTGAATTTTGGAAGAAAAGAAATTAGGGATGAATTCTAACAGATTGGAAATCTCTTACAGTTTAATCCAAGGTGATGTTTTGGGGTTTTCTGGTTGTTTTTTGCCCATTTTGGAATGTGTGATGGGTTTGTATTGTACAGTTTAAGTGGGCGGTAAGTATGTTTTTCAGAATTCCTTACTATGCCTGGTTCTTAGTGTAGTTCATTTGGATCATCCTTTGGCTTCTTTGATTTTTAGATCAAGTACAAGTCTATGTCTAGATTGAAGGGCATCACCATGTCTTTCAGAATAACAGTAGCACTGAAGTTAGAGTCTTGGAGATGTTGAACGGCTGATATGAGATGGAGACCTTTATCCTCATGGGTTCCAGCTTGTGTCTAGAGACTCCAGCTTGTCCATATACTCATCAACTCCATACCCATCTTCCCTTCCTTGGTGCTTGCCCGGGGGAATTCCAGCTGAATCACAATCTTCTTTTTTAATTAATTTATTATAATAGGAGAATAATTACTTTACAATATTGTGAGGGTTTTTTGCCATACATCAACATGAATTAGCCAGAGGTAGACAAGTATTTCCCCCCATCATAAATCTCCACCTTGCCCCATCTCTCTAGGTTGTCCCAGAGCACTGGCTTTGGGTGCCCTGCTTCATGAATTGGACTTGCACTGGTCATCTAGTTTATATATGGTCATGTGCATATTTCAGTGCTGTTCTTGCAAATCATTCCACTGCTACCTTCTCCCACTGAGTCCAAAAGTCTGTTCTTGATATCTGTGTCCCTTTTGCTGCCCTTCATATGGTATCATTGTTGTTATCTTTCTAAATTCCAATGTTTTAATTAATATATGGTATTTGTCTGTCTCTTTCTGACTTACTTCACTCTGTATAATAGTCTCCAGACTCATCCACATCATTAGAACTGACACAAATGCATTCCTTTTTATGGCTAAGTAAGACTCCATTGTGCATATGTACCATGATTTCCTATCCATTCATCTGCTGATGGTCATCTAGGTTGCTTCTATGTCCTAACTATTGTAAATAGCACTGCAATGAACATTTGCAATGTACATGTGTCTGTTTCAATTCTGGTTTCCTCAGGGTATATGTCCAGCAGTGAGATTGCTGGGTCATATGGCAGTTCTATTCCCAGTTTTTAAGACATCTCCACATTGTTCTCCATAACTACTGTACCAGTTTACATTCTCATCAACAGCGTAAGAGGATTCCCTTTTCTCCACATTCTCTCCAGCATGTATCATTTATAGACTTTTTGATGATTGCCATCTGACCAGTATGAGATGATACATCATTGTGGTTTTGACTTGCATTTCTCTAATAATGAATGATGTTGAGTATCTTTTCAGTATTTATTAGCCATCTGTATGTCTGCTTTGGAGAAATGCCTGTTTAGTTCTTTTGCCCACTTTTTGACAGGGTTGTTCATTTTTCTGGTATTGAGCTGTATGAGTTGCTTTTGTATTTTGGAGATTAATTCTTTGTCAGTTGTTTCATTTGCTATTATTTTCTCCTACTCTGAGGGCTGTCTTTTTACTTTGCTATAGTTTCCTTTGTTGTGAATCACAACAATCTGATATTTACTAACTAACTTCCACAATGGCATTAGCAAATTCTACACTGAATTCTTTGTTTGGTTGTGTGTATGCATACATATTGAATTGACCAAAAAGTTTGTCTGGGTTTTTCCCTAACTTCCATGGAAAAGCTGAATGAGCTTTTTGGCCAACTCATTATATCATATATAATACAAAATTATGTACATAACCTTGTGTGTCTATAATTTTACATGTTGTGACTACATGAGATAGATGAAGAGTAATATGTATATGATTATCCAGGGACATCCCCTGAAATGTCTTCCTATAATTACATATCCTGTGATTAGAGTCAATGGAAAAACTCTAATGGCACAATATAGACAGGTTGGCTAATAGTCCAGACCCTTCAAGAATGAAAGTGTGAAACAACTAATTCAGAAAGCAACCATGACTAGATGAAGTGCTTGCTGAGGACAAAGGGAACATAGAACCGGTAGTAGAAAATGTAGCTATGATACCAGTTATGACTATGTTGCTAGTTGCAGAAATGTGAAGTATACTAGCCATGCATATTCATTCTTTATTTTGATATGAATAGATTTGTATATATAATAGTAGCAATTTTTCTCTTCACCCCTCTCATTACCCTACTGAGTGTGAATGATAGTCAATTAGTTGTGCCCAACTCTTGTGACCCCATGGACTATAGCCTGCCAGACTCCTTTGTCCATGAAATTCTCCAGGCAAGAATTCCTTTTACTGAAAAGTTTCAAGTCAGCAGAGGCCATAAGAGATGTCTTGCATGAGATTTGGAAGTCCTGGAGAACCAGTTAGAGATGGAAAGATGTACATACAATGATAAGAGTGAGGATAAGTCTGTGCTCAGTAACTGGATCCACTGGGCTGAGATCTGCATTGGTCTCTCACCACCAAGGAGAAGGTTGCCAATTCCTTCTTCGGGAACTCTTCCCAACCCAGGGATCGATCATGGGTCTCCTATGTTACAGGCAGATTCTTTAACATTTGAACCACCAGGAAAGACTACTATTAAGAGCTGTAACTTCAGTTGTTTCATTTGCTATTATTTTCTCCTACTCTGAGGGCTGTCTTTTAGTTTGCTATAGTTTCCTTTGTTGTGAATCACAACAATCTGATATTTACTAACTAACTTCCACAATGGCATTAGCAAATTCTACACTGAATTCTTTGTTTGGTTGTGTGTATGCATACATATTGAATTGACCAAAAAGTTTGTCTGGGTTTTCCCTAACTTCCATGGTAAAGCTGAATGAGCTTTTTGGCCAACTCATCATATCATATATAATACAAAATTATGTACATAACCTTGTGTGTCTATAATTTTACATGTTGTGACTACATGAGATAGATGAAGAGTAATATGTATATGATTATCCAGGGACATCCCCTGAAATGTCTTCCTATAATTACATATCCTGTGATTAGAGTCAATGGAAAAACTCTAATGGCACAATATAGACAGGTTGGCTAATAGTCCAGACCCTTCAAGAATGAAAGTGTGAAACAACTAATTCAGAAAGCAACCATGACTAGATGAAGTGCTTGCTGAGGACAAAGGGAACATAGAACCGGTAGTAGAAAATGTAGCTATGATACCAGTTATGACTATGTTGCTAGTTGCAGAAATGTGAAGTATACTAGCCATGCATATTCATTCTTTATTTTGATATGAATAGATTTGTATATATAATAGTAGCAATTTTTCTCTTCACCCTCTCATTACCCTACTGAGTGTGAATGATAGTCAATTAGTTGTGCCCAACTCTTGTGACCCCATGGACTATAGCCTGCCAGACTCCTTTGTCCATGAAATTCTCCAGGCAAGAATTCCTTTTACTGAAAAGTTTCAAGTCAGCAGAGGCCATAAGAGATGTCTTGCATGAGATTTGGAAGTCCTGGAGAACCAGTTAGAGATGGAAAGATGTACATACAATGATAAGAGTGAGGATAAGTCTGTGCTCAGTAACTGGATCCACTGGGCTGAGATCTGCATTGGTCTCTCACCACCAAGGAGAAGGTTGCCAATTCCTTCTTCGGGAACTCTTCCCAACCCAGGGATCGATCATGGGTCTCCTATGTTACAGGCAGATTCTTTAACATTTGAACCACCAGGAAAGACTACTATTAAGAGACAATTCTAAGTATAAAGGCAGGTCAGCTTAAAAAGTATTAACAGATACATGCTGATACATTTCCCTACTATCTATGGTAAAATATATTTATAGTAGTTACCTTTATATATAGTAAACCTTTATATCTCAGCATTTACATTTCAGAATATAAAAGGGGGAATATGACTCAGCTAGAAGAGGAACAAACATCACCTCAAAATAGATTAAGGAATTTGTATCCCCTTTGGTGAAGAGTATTCTTGTGTTTTTAGTTTTGTGAAGGATAGTTGTGTCAGGTGGAAACGTGTTTTTAGATAGAAACATGGCTTTTCTAGTGTCTGTATTTGGAAATTAAGTTCTTATGGCTAAGTGAGCTGTAAATAGTAGTTTGACAAGACTGTGGACTGTGATGGATTTGCATTCTCTCAGCTTAGCTGAACTGGGGCTCCATTTCCAAGAATTCCCTTTACTGCCAAGTTCCAAGTTAGCAGGGGCCACAAAAGATGTCTTGCATTAGATCTGGAATTCCTGGAGAATCAACAGGCAGTTAGAAATGGAAGATGGACATACAACGGTAAGAGTGAGTATACGTCCATGGAGTAACTGGATCCACAGTGGGCTGAGACCCACTTTGGTCCCTCACCGCTGTCAAACATCCACCCTGGGTTATGTGGTTGTAAGGACAGGTTGATGTTAATAAATAGCACCTGAGAGAGACGCCAGAGAAACTGAGGGACTGTACGGTAGGAACTGCAGTAATGATTGCCCCGTTGTCGCCCACACTAGCAAGGCGAGCCAATGCTAAGCAACAGCACAAGCGAGTTGCGTAGTGCCTGGTGCCCCCGGATCATCTTCCAAGTATAACAAATTTATGACTTGTTTTGCTTCCCTTCTCCACGTTAATCTCCAGCACAGGACACCAAGACAGCAGTCTTACTTATACCTTCAGCCGACTCCAACAGCTTCCTACTATGGAATACTCAGAAAGTTATTGTGTGTGTATGTGTGTGTGTGTGGATCCTGGTGGTGCATTTTCTTCTTTTGACCCTGAACTAATTCATAATTATAGTAATTACTACTAAGTAGTAATCTGAATTACTAATTCAAAAGTATCAGACTGGGCTTCCCTGGTGGTCCAGTGGGTAAGCACACTGCCTTGCAGTGCAAGGGGCGCCGGTTTGATTCCTGGCCTGGGAAGATCCCACGTGCCGCGGAGCGGCTGGACCGATGTGTCCAATTACCGAGCCGGAGCTCTGGAGCACATGAGCCCAGAGCCGGTGCTCTGCAACAACAGAGGCCATCGTGATGGGAGGCCCACATGGGCCAAACGGAAAAAGGGAATTTGTATCCCCTTTGGTGAAGAGTATTCTTGTGTTTTTAGTTTTGTGAAGGATAGTTGTGTCAGGTGGAAACGTGTTTTTAGATAGAAACATGGCTTTTCTAGTGTCTGTATTTGGAAATTAAGTTCTTATGGCTAAGTGAGCTGTAAATAGTAGTTTGACAAGACTGTGGACTGTGATGGATTTGCATTCTCTCAGCTTAGCTGAACTGGGGCTCCATTTCCAAGAATTCCCTTTACTGCCAAGTTCCAAGTTAGCAGGGGCCACAAAAGATGTCTTGCATTAGATCTGGAATTCCTGGAGAATCAACAGGCAGTTAGAAATGGAAGATGGACATACAACGGTAAGAGTGAGTATACGTCCATGGAGTAACTGGATCCACAGTGGGCTGAGACCCACTTTGGTCCCTCACCGCTGTCAAACATCCACCCTGGGTTATGTGGTTGTAAGGACAGGTTGATGTTAATAAATAGCACCTGAGAGAGACGCCAGAGAAACTGAGGGACTGTACGGTAGGAACTGCAGTAATGATTGCCCCGTTGTCGCCCACACTAGCAAGGCGAGCCAATGCTAAGCAACAGCACAAGCGAGTTGCGTAGTGCCTGGTGCCCCCGGATCATCTTCCAAGTATAACAAATTTATGACTTGTTTTGCTTCCCTTCTCCACGTTAATCTCCAGCACAGGACACCAAGACAGCAGTCTTACTTATACCTTCAGCCGACTCCAACAGCTTCCTACTATGGAATACTCAGAAAGTTATTGTGTGTGTATGTGTGTGTGTGTGGATCCTGGTGGTGCATTTTCTTCTTTTGACCCTGAACTAATTCATAATTATAGTAATTACTACTAAGTAGTAATCTGAATTACTAATTCAAAAGTATCAGACTGGGCTTCCCTGGTGGTCCAGTGGGTAAGCACACTGCCTTGCAGTGCAAGGGGCGCCGGTTTGATTCCTGGCCTGGGAAGATCCCACGTGCCGCGGAGCGGCTGGACCGATGTGTCCAATTACCGAGCCGGAGCTCTGGAGCACATGAGCCCAGAGCCGGTGCTCTGCAACAACAGAGGCCATCGTGATGGGAGGCCCACATGGGCCAAAGAACAAAGATTGATGAAAATGGACAAATGAAAGACCAATAGAAGTGACCCGCCTGCTCCCCTCCCTCCCCACCCCACCCTCACCAAAATAAATAAATAAATAAATCTTTAAAAAAAAAAAAGTATTAGACTTACCCTGAACCGAATGTAGTTCCTTAACAGGCAAAGTGCTTAGCTTTGAGGCTGTACTAACATTACAATAGCTAAAAGGTACCATGTGATGAAACTGTTCAGAGTGCTCTATATTAACCCTTATCCTTTTATAATATAGCAATAACCTTGAAAGGAGATCCTATTACTATTATCAGTCTCATTAAACACGTCAGGCCACTGAGTTATGTGAATTTAAGTCACATCTCCAATGTTATACAATTGGAGAGTCCATGTCAGTCTCTTACTAAGTACCATTGGAAGCCAAGGAGCAGAGAGCCCAGGCACCTGGACTAAGCACTGTGTTTTGTACGAGGCTTCCAGTCCAGTCCTCCTTCTGAGTAATTTGATCTGATTCCTTTTATGTCAGTTAATGGGATAGAGGGGAAGGAAATGGGATAATGGGTCTGTCTGTGAACTTAATCGAGTTTTAGGGAGTAGGGTGAATTGGTGATTAAAGGAAAGCCGAAGAAGTAAAAGAGGAGAAAATGGCAACAAACTTTTAGACCTTGAACATGCAGCCTCCAGGGAGTGAATAAGCCAACTTGTGCAGTCATCTGACCTTGTCTCAGTGGAAATCAAACATTTCCTACAGCACACATAATATTTTATCAAACAACAGTCTGGCTTAGTGTGCCAGACATCTGGCAAAAGACACTATGTTCTAACTTTTTCTGACCTTGATCTTGTCAGGGTTTTAGAATCATCAATTTTCATTTCATATGTAGTACATTAAAGTGATTATATCCTATATTTAAGTATACAATCAAATTATTCTCTGTTCTTATGGTAGAATTTAATTTAAGAGGATAATCGTTTCAGTGATCAAATTAACAAGATTTTCCTCATCTAATATCTTCCAATTTTTTATTGAAAAAATTTTTGTAATGTAATAAAATTGACAATCTTAAACAGAACAATTCAGTGGCATTGGCACATTTGCACTGTTGGGCTGCAACTGTCTCTATCCAATTCCAAAACATTTTATTTGCTCTAAAAGAAAACCGCATATCTATTATGCAGAGTATTTATTATCTCCAATTAAGAAAAAAATCTTATGTGGAAATTTCTAGTTGGTTTTTTAGGTCTCTGAAAATGACCTCCCCTTCTGCACTGGTTTTTTTGCCTTTTAATTACTGATACTAGTATAAACTCCCAATCTCTGAACTTTTTAATTTGTGAGCATGTATGTAATATTAATATTTATTTTCAATTAATCCATGTGTTATATTAGGTTATGAGTGTATGGGACTTTCATTCATACCTATGCATTTTAATATACTTTAATATATTCAAATTGATATTTCAATATATTCATATAGTTACTTATTTAATTTTAATGTAGTCTAGCCTGCTTTTTACATGTTTATACTTTCCAATTCCTGTTGTCAAAATCCCATCCTATAATGAGATAATAAAAATTTTTTGTAAGCACTGTGTTTTGTACGAGGCTTCCAGTCCAGTCCTCCTTCTGAGTAATTTGATCTGATTCCTTTTATGTCAGTTAATGGGATAGAGGGGAAGGAAATGGGATAATGGGTCTGTCTGTGAACTTAATCGAGTTTTAGGGAGTAGGGTGAATTGGTGATTAAAGGAAAGCCGAAGAAGTAAAAGAGGAGAAAATGGCAACAAACTTTTAGACCTTGAACATGCAGCCTCCAGGGAGTGAATAAGCCAACTTGTGCAGTCATCTGACCTTGTCTCAGTGGAAATCAAACATTTCCTACAGCACACATAATATTTTATCAAACAACAGTCTGGCTTAGTGTGCCAGACATCTGGCAAAAGACACTATGTTCTAACTTTTTCTGACCTTGATCTTGTCAGGGTTTTAGAATCATCAATTTTCATTTCATATGTAGTACATTAAAGTGATTATATCCTATATTTAAGTATACAATCAAATTATTCTCTGTTCTTATGGTAGAATTTAATTTAAGAGGATAATCGTTTCAGTGATCAAATTAACAAGATTTTCCTCATCTAATATCTTCCAATTTTTTATTGAAAAATTTATGTAATGTAATAAAATTGACAATCTTAAACAGAACAATTCAGTGGCATTGGCACATTTGCACTGTTGGGCTGCAACTGTCTCTATCCAATTCCAAAACATTTTATTTGCTCTAAAAGAAAACCGCATATCTATTATGCAGAGTATTTATTATCTCCAATTAAGAAAAAAATCTTATGTGGAAATTTCTAGTTGGTTTTTTAGGTCTCTGAAAATGACCTCCCCTTCTGCACTGGTTTTTTTGCCTTTTAATTACTGATACTAGTATAAACTCCCAATCTCTGAACTTTTTAATTTGTGAGCATGTATGTAATATTAATATTTATTTTCAATTAATCCATGTGTTATATTAGGTTATGAGTGTATGGGACTTTCATTCATACCTATGCATTTTAATATACTTTAATATATTCAAATTGATATTTCAATATATTCATATAGTTACTTATTTAATTTTAATGTAGTCTAGCCTGCTTTTTACATGTTTATACTTTCCAATTCCTGTTGTCAAAAATCCCATCCTATAATGAGATAATAAAAAATTTTTTTTGTAAAATATTAATAGGTCTTACTTTTCAAGGCTTTACTCTGGGATGTATGTTGTGTACAGTGTAATACAGGTTCTACATATGTGGAACCATTTGATTGAGAATCAGTTTTTGGTTGCCAGTTTTTTCTGTCTGATTTGTTATACTATCTCTCTCTTTTACATGTTTCTGTCTGCATGTAGATTAAGGCAGAAACATAACTTATGTAGTCTAGCTCCCTTACTTCATAGGGTGAACTAACAAGATCCTGGCCAGAACACATAGTATAGAAATGGAAAAGATATTTTTGTCAACAGACAGAGATTAAGTAAATGCCTGGCCGCAGTCTTATTCTTGTTACCAAACTTGCTATATACATTTTGTACACAAAAATAATGCCTGTGTTCCTAAATGTCTTGATAAAAATAGATATATAAGATTTGAATGACACTGTAAATATTCTTAAGAAGTACATTAATTCAAAAGGAAACTTTAAAACATTGCCACCACTTTCTAGATTTACGGGTATTGGTCAGACAATTTTGTGATGCTCTATGTATTTTCTCTTACATTTCAAATAAATATGATGGAGAGTGAAATCTGGTCTTCTATTATATTCTGCCTTGAATACAACAGACTTAGGTTTGAAATCTAGTTTCCACCATTGTTAGCATCATGACTATTGAAGAAATTTCTGAATCACAATTTGCTCATCTGCATTGCCCTTGAATAAGATTGTTTTGAGTATTCATTGAGATGACAGCGCCAGGAGGCCAGAAGGGAAAGCTCTCATGCCCTACCCTGAGAGCAGAATCCTAAGAGGAGAAAAATGCTCCCTCTGGGAAGAGGTGACCAATGAGAGACAGGCCCAAGTCAGCAATTAAAAGCCATGGGGAGGGCTTCCCTAGTGATCCAGTGGGTAGAGAGTCCACTTCGCAGTGCAAGGGGCACAGGTTCGATCCCTGGCCTGGGAAGATCCCATATGCTGTGGAGCAGCTTGGCCAGTGTGTTCAACTACGAGCCAGCACTCTGGAGCACATGTGCCCAGAACTGGTGCTCTGCTACAGAAGAGGTCACTGCAATAGGAGGCCCACACAGGCCAAAGAATAAAGACGGATGAAGATGAATAAATTTAAAAAAATAAACAGAGGCCAAAATTAAAGAAAAAAAAAAGCCATAGGGACTTTGTTTTCTGTAGTCTTCCTCCCTTCCTTTGTAGAAGAGCTCTCCTCTCCATTTTGCACGTGGTTCACCATGGTTGCAGACCCTGAACTGCAATTCTTTGCTGATCCTGAATAAACTCATTTTTGAAGAAGAAACAATTAGCAGAATAATTCCAGAATCTTCCAAGTCTTATATATCTATTTTTATCAAAACTTTTAGGAACATAGGTATTAATTTTGTACACAAAAATAATGCCTGTGTTCCTAAATGTCTTGATAAAAATAGATATATAAGATTTGAATGACACTGTAAATATTCTTAAGAAGTACATTAATTCAAAAGGAAACTTTAAAACATTGCCACCACTTTCTAGATTTACGGGTATTGGTCAGACAATTTTGTGATGCTCTATGTATTTTCTCTTACATTTCAAATAAATATGATGGAGAGTGAAATCTGGTCTTCTATTATATTCTGCCTTGAATACAACAGACTTAGGTTTGAAATCTAGTTTCCACCATTGTTAGCATCATGACTATTGAAGAAATTTCTGAATCACAATTTGCTCATCTGCATTGCCCTTGAATAAGATTGTTTTGAGTATTCATTGAGATGACAGCGCCAGGAGGCCAGAAGGGAAAGCTCTCATGCCCTACCCTGAGAGCAGAATCCTAAGAGGAGAAAAATGCTCCCTCTGGGAAGAGGTGACCAATGAGAGACAGGCCCAAGTCAGCAATTAAAAGCCATGGGGGGGGCTTCCCTAGTGATCCAGTGGGTAGAGAGTCCACTTCGCAGTGCAAGGGGCACAGGTTCGATCCCTGGCCTGGGAAGATCCCATATGCTGTGGAGCAGCTTGGCCAGTGTGTTCAACTACGAGCCAGCACTCTGGAGCACATGTGCCCAGAACTGGTGCTCTGCTACAGAAGAGGTCACTGCAATAGGAGGCCCACACAGGCCAAAGAATAAAGACGGATGAAGATGAATAAATTTAAAAAAATAAACAGAGGCCAAAATTAAAGAAAAAAAAAAGCCATAGGGACTTTGTTTTCTGTAGTCTTCCTCCCTTCCTTTGTAGAAGAGCTCTCCTCTCCATTTTGCACGTGGTTCACCATGGTTGCAGACCCTGAACTGCAATTCTTTGCTGATCCTGAATAAACTCATTTTTGAAGAAGAAACAATTAGCAGAATAATTCCAGAATCTTCCAAGTCTTATATATCTATTTTTATCAAAACTTTTAGGAACATAGGTATTAATTTTGTATACAAAATATATATAGCAAGTATGGTAACAAGAATCAGGTCAAAAATAGTAAGCAATTGCTTTCTTGATTGAGTAGGGTATCTTTTCCCCAGTAATTTATAATGTTCCCATGTTATTTATTTAGCTTCTTTGTATGTGTGAATTTTTTTGGAGTGACTCTAATCTGGTCCATTTGTCATCCCCTGTACCTATGTCAAGTTGTCTTAATAACCACAACTTTAGGGCTTCCCTGGTGGTCCAGTGGGTAAGGACACCGCCTTGCAGTGCAAGGGGCGCTGGTTCAATCCCTGGCCTGGGAAGATCCCATGTGCCACGGAGCTGCTGGACTGATGTGTCCAATTACCAAGCCGGAGCTCTGGAGCGCATATGCCCAGAGCCAGTACTCTGCGACAACAGAGGCCACCGCTATGGGAGGCCCATACGGGCCAAAGAACAAAGATGGATGAAAAATAGACAAATGAAAGACCAATAGAAGTGGCCCACCCGCCCCCCTCCCTCCCCAACCCACCCCCCAAAATAAATCAATAAATACATGTTTAAAACAAAAATAATAACCACAGCTTTATGGTAACCTGGCTATCTCATAGGTACATTTCTTTGTCTTCTGCATTTTCCAAGAAACACAGCCTGCAATAAAAAGCTCAGGTAGTACAATTTATAGGGGAGTGCATTCCTGGGAGGAGAAATGAGGGACATGTGGAGTGAGGGAACACTAGGAGAATGAACTGTAAGTGTAACTAGTAGCTGGACTCTCCTCAAATAAGTCATATCCATTCAGTCTATGCAGAGGGGGAGAGAGAATTATTTACTCATGAGGCATTTATTCTCATGCCTTTTTATGGTATCTGCATTTTGAGACTGATGAGAGTTCGATGGCCTTATGCAAATGGGGGTGACAGAATCAAGAAGTACCAGGAGGATTCAATTCTACCTGCCATGTGAAAAATATTTTTTGATCTCTCTCCTCCCTTCCTTTGTAGAAGAGCTCTCCTCTCCATTTTGCACGTGGTTCACCATGGTTGCAGACCCTGAACTGCAATTCTTTGCTGATCCTGAATAAACTCATTTTTGAAGAAGAAACAATTAGCAGAATAATTCCAGAATCTTCCAAGTCTTATATATCTATTTTTATCAAAACTTTTAGGAACATAGGTATTAATTTTGTATACAAAATATATATAGCAAGTATGGTAACAAGAATCAGGTCAAAAATAGTAAGCAATTGCTTTCTTGATTGAGTAGGGTATCTTTTCCCCAGTAATTTATAATGTTCCCATGTTATTTATTTAGCTTCTTTGTATGTGTGAATTTTTTTGGAGTGACTCTAATCTGGTCCATTTGTCATCCCCTGTACCTATGTCAAGTTGTCTTAATAACCACAACTTTAGGGCTTCCCTGGTGGTCCAGTGGGTAAGGACACCGCCTTGCAGTGCAAGGGGCGCTGGTTCAATCCCTGGCCTGGGAAGATCCCATGTGCCACGGAGCTGCTGGACTGATGTGTCCAATTACCAAGCCGGAGCTCTGGAGCGCATATGCCCAGAGCCAGTACTCTGCGACAACAGAGGCCACCGCTATGGGAGGCCCATACGGGCCAAAGAACAAAGATGGATGAAAAATAGACAAATGAAAGACCAATAGAAGTGGCCCGCCTGCTCCCCTCCCCCCCCACCCCACCCCCCAAAATAAATCAATAAATACATGTTTAAAACAAAAATAATAACCACAGCTTTATGGTAACCTGGCTATCTCATAGGTACATTTCTTTGTCTTCTGCATTTTCCAAGAAACACAGCCTGCAATAAAAAGCTCAGGTAGTACAATTTATAGGGGAGTGCATTCCTGGGAGGAGAAATGAGGGACATGTGGAGTGAGGGAACACTAGGAGAATGAACTGTAAGTGTAACTAGTAGCTGGACTCTCCTCAAATAAGTCATATCCATTCAGTCTATGCAGAGGGGGAGAGAGAATTATTTACTCATGAGGCATTTATTCTCATGCCTTTTTATGGTATCTGCATTTTGAGACTGATGAGAGTTCGATGGCCTTATGCAAATGGGGGTGACAGAATCAAGAAGTACCAGGAGGATTCAATTCTACCTGCCATGTGAAAAATATTTTTTGATAACCTCCTGATGAAGTGGCTAAATTTCAGCATACAAAATGATGTCTGCACAGTTAGATGTTGAATGTTTTTTCATAGTTAAAATTCTTTGGGATCAGATCTCCTCAGGCTTGTAGGCACTCCCCCAAATTATTTAAGTTTTGAACTATTTTGTACAGTTTGTTCTGCAGTTGATTCTGATAGCTGCAGAACATGAGGAGGCCGTACTTTGGGTTAAACCTGAGACAGGTATAAACAACATCATTTTTAAATGCAGCTAGGTCCTCTGATTGCAGTCATTCAGAAAGATATCTATATCTGCCATTTCCAAATGGACTATCCTTTTCTATCTAATTAAGAGGACATTTTATTCTTCCTGACCTGCTTCACCTATAGATGGATGCTTGATTTGACATTCACATAATTAATTGACTACATCTGCTTGCTACTCCTTCTTCACAAAGCTGTGCAGCTTCTCAGCTCCATTCAAACATCCTGCTGGTAGACAAGAATCTAAATATTTTCCCAGTATAAGCTATTAAGAGCTTTAAATAACGTTTCTACATAAAATTTGCAGTTTAAACAAGACTATCTAAAACGATGCCTATAGAAATCCTATATTGAACATTTTCATTGAGTGAAATATTTTTGTTATGAGAATTATTTTTGTAAATATTAATGTAACCTGTAATTATATATTTCATTTTAAAATTTGTTTTTTTAAATCCAAGTGAATTTTAATTTATTTTTATCTTCATTATATTTTAAAAATTTGTTTTTCAACTCTATTTTAAAGAACACTTCAAGTATGATTGATGTGTAAAAAGATTCATTTATCTAATATTTGTAACTGAATGAGTTTGAGGTTAAGTATACACCCATAAAACCATCACCACCATCAAGGCCATGAGCATACGCAGCATCTTCCATAGGTTCCTCACTACTTCTTTATTATTTATATCTGGCAAAGGCACTTAACATAAGATCTACCCTCATGGCAAATTTTTAATATACAATACCGTATTGTTAGCTGTCTCAGGGCTATTTTGATGATAAATTCTTTTCAGAAAGAGAAACTATGTGTGTGACTAGTATCCTTTTTTTGCATATAATCATGTTGTGGGATGGTGAATAGTTCTAGGCTTAAGTTTCTATAAAGTAGTGTTTTCTACTTTAAACACTATTCAGCCCTTAGAAAAAAGCTATTTCTGTTGGGAACAAAGTGGTACCCATGAGCAATTTCAAGTGTGTTTGTTAAAAAGAGAAAAGGCTGCTCAGGTGGACAGAAACATTAGTAACAAGGGAACAACTCAGGTTGTCCATAGGGATCAGATGCAACAACTGACAGTTACATAAATAGAAAAATTTACCTAAATAATTATGGGGATGAGACAACGGGAATTAACATCTTCCATACTGAATAGCCTAAGAGTAAATACTGGATCCGTTTCCTTGGAAACTGGCAATACCCTTTATTTCCACTAACATCAGGAACTCACTGCTTCGTTTTGACCAGATCATTCCTACTTCTGTATTCAGAAGAGTTAATTACTAAAAAACACTTAACCGTCATTTTTGTTTTTCAGTTGACTGAAGAAATTGGGACTTTTAGTGTTCAGAATACCAAAACTATCCTTGTGCTTCCACCTGATCCATCTGTTCACCTGTTCCACTTAAACAGAGTTCCCTTTCCCAGAACGGCTGCTCAGTCAGGTGAGACAGGCTCTTGTTCATCCATCTTCGGCAGACTTGTGGGGGTGGGGGGATGGTGCAGAGGAAGGCGCAGGGTACTTCTCCATAACACGATGGGAGATTTGTAGCCATTCTCAGTACTTTCTACCACATTGTTGGATCTCGAGTGCAGAGGTCTGTCCTCTAGTATGGACATCATAGGCTGCATTCTGTCCGTGTCCATAGTGGAGCTAGTCCACACACGCAGTGGCTTTCTCCAATTGTGCTGTAGGCTTAATGGCTACCCAAGCCTATAAGTGCTAGGCGCTCCACCTTGACCTTGACCATGACCTAGCCACTTCCCTGAGGACTCTCTTTGGAGATGAGGCTCTGGCACATGACCAGTGAGTTCTCAAGGCCCAGCTGCCTCCAACTTTCTTTTCTAAGTGCAGTATAAAGTTCACAACAAATATGAGACAAAGGTACAGAGATTTCCTATATGCATGCTGCCCACACACATGCATAATTTCCCTCAATATCAATATTCCTTACCAAAGTTGTACATATATTAACAGTGGATGAGCCTACATTGATGTATCATCATCACGTTGCATCTGCAGTGTATAGTATGGCTCACTTGGTGTTGTATATTCTGTGATTGGATGCATGTATAATGACATGTATGTATCCATCATTATGGTACCATGCAGAGCATTTTCACTGCCCTGTAAATCGTTTATGCTTTGCCTATTCATTCCTCCCTGATCCAAACCTTGGAAATATTTTTTTTTCAAGGTATTTATTATCCTTGAAGAAACCTTTGACCAAGGGTTGGAATTTTGGTAATACTGTATAGTATTTGTCAAATGAAAGTGTTCTATAAATACTTAAAAGTCAGCAATCTGACGTGAACAGGAATATATATATGAAGTGGTCACAAAATTAAGGAATAATTACTTGTTGTCTGTTACCATTCAAGCTAGTCTAACATTTTATGCCAATCTGGAACATATACCTTAACTCATATATTCAGAATATACTTTATTCTTTCTTATTAGACAATATAAATAATACTTTAGAATACCAAGTATGTTATACATAAACATAACATCCACTTTAGTTACATGGGAAATGATCTTTTGAGTACAGAATTACACAGCACCGGAGAAACACAAGATGTATTTGAGAATGAAAGACCTTTGAGTCTTCATCATGCTTCAAACCTCCAGAGAGGGCAGATGAGTAAGTAAATCACCAAGATGTGCAACTTCTAAAATGAAGAATTTGATCTGAATATTTTAGGGTGTTTCCCAATTTAACAAATAGGAATCTATCGCATATGTGATTTTGACAGTTCTCCAGAATTTTACTCAGAATTTATTCCTTGTGACCCTGTACCACAACTAAAGCCTTTTTCTGACTACTTTAAAACCTTTTTCTTCCCTATAGTTGCTGCGTAATTTCTTAAACAGCTTTAGAAACTTTCAAGAAGAAGGAAGCTAAATGAATAGATTAATGAGGGGCTGTTTGTAGAATTCTTAAGAGTTCCTTTAATGGCAGGTGTGATAAATTACATACATTATCATTGTGATGATCATGCAGCAAACCATTATTAGAGCTTAATGTAGACTATCCCATTACATAAGTGCAACTTGAATTTGAACGTACTTAGCAGAAAATATAAACTGTTCACATAATTCCAGCTAAATAGGACTAATCACGTTGCATCTGCAGTGTATAGTATGGCTCACTTGGTGTTGTATATTCTGTGATTGGATGCATGTATAATGACATGTATGTATCCATCATTATGGTACCATGCAGAGCATTTTCACTGCCCTGTAAATCGTTTATGCTTTGCCTATTCATTCCTCCCTGATCCAAACCTTGGAAATATTTTTTTTTCAAGGTATTTATTATCCTTGAAGAAACCTTTGACCAAGGGTTGGAATTTTGGTAATACTGTATAGTATTTGTCAAATGAAAGTGTTCTATAAATACTTAAAAGTCAGCAATCTGACGTGAACAGGAATATATATATGAAGTGGTCACAAAATTAAGGAATAATTACTTGTTGTCTGTTACCATTCAAGCTAGTCTAACATTTTATGCCAATCTGGAACATATACCTTAACTCATATATTCAGAATATACTTTATTCTTTCTTATTAGACAATATAAATAATACTTTAGAATACCAAGTATGTTATACATAAACATAACATCCACTTTAGTTACATGGGAAATGATCTTTTGAGTACAGAATTACACAGCACCGGAGAAACACAAGATGTATTTGAGAATGAAAGACCTTTGAGTCTTCATCATGCTTCAAACCTCCAGAGAGGGCAGATGAGTAAGTAAATCACCAAGATGTGCAACTTCTAAAATGAAGAATTTGATCTGAATATTTTAGGGTGTTTCCCAATTTAACAAATAGGAATCTATCGCATATGTGATTTTGACAGTTCTCCAGAATTTTACTCAGAATTTATTCCTTGTGACCCTGTACCACAACTAAAGCCTTTTTCTGACTACTTTAAAACCTTTTTCTTCCCTATAGTTGCTGCGTAATTTCTTAAACAGCTTTAGAAACTTTCAAGAAGAAGGAAGCTAAATGAATAGATTAATGAGGGGCTGTTTGTAGAATTCTTAAGAGTTCCTTTAATGGCAGGTGTGATAAATTACATACATTATCATTGTGATGATCATGCAGCAAACCATTATTAGAGCTTAATGTAGACTATCCCATTACATAAGTGCAACTTGAATTTGAACGTACTTAGCAGAAAATATAAACTGTTCACATAATTCCAGCTAAATAGGCATTTCTCTAGATCACGAATAGGTGTTCATTTAAACACATTAGCCATGTTTACTATCAAATGGCTTAGTTATATTTTACCCATGCGTGGAGAAATCTATAAGTCTCATGTACATGGGAAATAACACTTAAACATTTCTGTATTTTAATGATCCAATTTTGTTGAAATTCATACATATGACACATTCCTTAAATAAAACCTCTTTGAAAATAACAGCAATTCAGTAAGTTAAAGGCAAATATAAGATAAGACAGAGAGAAGTTTTATAAGGAATAAATCACATAAATGGTAAATAAGCAATCATATTTGGTATAACTGTTATATCATCAATGTTCTTTTATGGGTAAAATGACTTTATTAATATCTATGGGAAAGTCTGATATGATAAACCATTGTGTATTGAATTCTAATTTTAAAACTAATATTGTAATACATCATTTCTTAAAACATCCCAGAATAGTTTTTGCTTCTTTAAAATAAAGGAAATTCTGTGCAACATAGACCAATTGAATATGAATTTAGGGCCATAAACTCCATGCTAATTTATTACTAGATATACTCATTCCTGATTCCCAGGTGGTTCAGATGGTAAAGAATCTGCCTGCAATGTAGGAGACCTGGGTTTGATCCCTGGGATGGGAAAATCTTCTGGAGAAGGGAATGGCAACCTACTCCAGTATGCTTGCCTGGAGAATTTCATAATAGAGGAAACTGGTGGGCTACTGTTCATGGGGTCACAAAGAGTGGGAGAAGACTAATCAACTAACACTTTCACTTTCATACATTCCTCCACTGCCTATCCCAAATATGAGCTCTGGATATCATCTCTATTGCTCTAGTCTAAGATTTCAATCATTTCCTACCTGGACTATTGCAAACGCCTTTTCACTGGTCACCTTGCTTCCACTCCTGCCCTCTTGCATTCATTACCCAGAGAGTCATCATAGTAAACTTTCAGAAACACAAGATAGGCTGGTTACTAACTAGAATAAAACACTTTAATGAATTTCCTCTATAAAGAGGAAAAAAAAAATTCCTCCACGGCCTCTGAGGCAAGCATAATCTTATTCTTGTTGACCTTTCCAACACCCCTTTCACTGCCTCTTTCACCTCATTCACACTAGATTTTTCTCTGTCCATTGAAAATTGCAGGCTTATTCTGGTTCCAGAATCTGTACCCTTATTGTTACCTTTTGGAAGGGTGTCTCTTTTGGTTTTTATATGGCTGTCTTTTTCACTTACTTCTTAGGTCCAACAGATCATCTTCTTAGCCAGCTATTTCCTGGCTAAGACTTGTGGTAGATTTCAACTGATTTAGAGCTACCAGAGTCTTGAAGCTCTAAAATAAAAGATATGAGAAGTTTTGACTATATTATGAAATAATGGAATACATTCTCTTTCTATAGATATAAATATATGTATATATAATTCAAATCTTAATAAATAATGACATAAAATATCCATATATTTATTGAAATATATGAACATTGTATGTGCACTAACTACATAATGAAATAAGAAAATACCAGGAATCCAAATTCATGCTTAGGCCTAATCAATAATGCACCATTTAGTTCTAAAAGCATATTATTTTTTTAAATTACCGTTTTTAAGCTTAGAAAAAAGTAAAAATAAAATAACAAAAAGTTTTTCTCTTCACCATGTTATTATTAGCTGGCCTTTTCATTTGTTGCACTTTCCATTATGCAAGAAAACAGATGTTTTAGAACAGGTGTAAGTGGGTGGATTTGGAAACCTGCAAACACTGAAAGCTTTTATGTCTCTTTTTTTAAGAAGGATAGAGCGGGAATGAAATTGCAGTGCCATTTATTTTAAAAGTCTTTTCTGGCACCTGCTTTTACATTCTACTGCTATTTTCATTTTTCTTTCCCTAAGCTAGTTGACCAAATAAATAAATAATAATGAAATGCAATTTACTTTTATTTCCTTCTTCAAAATTGAATTCCCCCAGAGGAATGAATACTTTATAGTTCCACTCCTGCCCTCTTGCATTCATTACCCAGAGAGTCATCATAGTAAACTTTCAGAAACACAAGATAGGCTGGTTACTAACTAGAATAAAACACTTTAATGAATTTCCTCTATAAAGAGGAAAAAAATTCCTCCACGGCCTCTGAGGCAAGCATAATCTTATTCTTGTTGACCTTTCCAACACCCCTTTCACTGCCTCTTTCACCTCATTCACACTAGATTTTTCTCTGTCCATTGAAAATTGCAGGCTTATTCTGGTTCCAGAATCTGTACCCTTATTGTTACCTTTTGGAAGGGTGTCTCTTTTGGTTTTTATATGGCTGTCTTTTTCACTTACTTCTTAGGTCCAACAGATCATCTTCTTAGCCAGCTATTTCCTGGCTAAGACTTGTGGTAGATTTCAACTGATTTAGAGCTACCAGAGTCTTGAAGCTCTAAAATAAAAGATATGAGAAGTTTTGACTATATTATGAAATAATGGAATACATTCTCTTTCTATAGATATAAATATATGTATATATAATTCAAATCTTAATAAATAATGACATAAAATATCCATATATTTATTGAAATATATGAACATTGTATGTGCACTAACTACATAATGAAATAAGAAAATACCAGGAATCCAAATTCATGCTTAGGCCTAATCAATAATGCACCATTTAGTTCTAAAAGCATATTATTTTTTTAAATTACCGTTTTTAAGCTTAGAAAAAAGTAAAAATAAAATAACAAAAAGTTTTTCTCTTCACCATGTTATTATTAGCTGGCCTTTTCATTTGTTGCACTTTCCATTATGCAAGAAAACAGATGTTTTAGAACAGGTGTAAGTGGGTGGATTTGGAAACCTGCAAACACTGAAAGCTTTTATGTCTCTTTTTTTAAGAAGGATAGAGCGGGAATGAAATTGCAGTGCCATTTATTTTAAAAGTCTTTTCTGGCACCTGCTTTTACATTCTACTGCTATTTTCATTTTTCTTTCCCTAAGCTAGTTGACCAAATAAATAAATAATAATGAAATGCAATTTACTTTTATTTCCTTCTTCAAAATTGAATTCCCCCAGAGGGAAAATACCCAATTGTCCAGTGGTCTGTGTAATAACCTCACACACGCTACCTATCCCATCTGTCTTTTCATTTCCATTCTCCTGTTTCTAGTTCAAGTTCTCAGTATTTCTTTCCTTTTTTTTTTTGAAGACACTTTCTAAATGAACTCCATAACTAGATTTTCTTTTTCTCACCATAATCTCCAAAGTAATGTTTTAAACTGGAGATCTGATCAGGATAAGTAGAATGGAACAAAGCCTGAACATCAAGATAGGCAACCTCTTTTAAAACGACTCCTTGAATTTACAAGCTGTTTTACCCTTTTAGGTTCTGTCGGATTATGTATCTTTTCTGATAATCTGTTTCCTAAATTTCACAGTCTTATTTATTCTCAGATTTACTGATAGGATTAAACAAGATTATGTTTATCTAATTTCTGAGAAAGTTGCCTAGTATTAAAAAAAAAAGATTACTCACTTGTTTAATGTTTCTCCACTAGGCAAAATCATCAGTGGCTTCCTATTACTGAGGAAATACATTCCAAATATCTATGACCAGCGTTCACATGCTGCCAAAGACTGACCCCAACATTTCACTTAAAGGATTTGCCTTCATATATTTAGTCCTTTAGAAACTTGGACAGTGTCTCTGAACATTTCTTGCATTTCCACCCCTTATATCATTTTTGGTTGTTAAACTATGTCATCAGTTTTCTCTATCTGGAATGTCTTTCTCCATCCTTCTCTACTGATTGAAATGTTTGTTTAACCTCTCCCAGAACTTTGTGTGGAAACCTTTCCAGATCTCCTTTCAAGATATCATAAGGCAATATGTTGTTTTTTGTTTTTTTTTTAAGATTTATTTATTTATTTATTTTGGGCGGTGGTCGGGTTGGGGAGGGAAGGGAGCAGGCGGGCCACTTCTTTTGGTCTTTCGTTTCTCTGTGTTCATCCGTCTTTGTTCTTTTGGCTCCTGTGGGCCTCCCATCGCGGTGGCGTCTGTAGTTGCAGAGCACCAGCTCTGGGCACATGCGCTCCAGAGCTCTGGCTCGGTAATTGGACACATCAGTCCAGCCGCTCCGCGGCACGTGGGATCTTCCCAGGCCAGGGCTCGAACCGGCGCCCCTTGCACTGCAAGGCGGTGTCCTTACCCAGTGGACCACCAGGGGAAGCCCAATATGTTGTTATCTGTAGTATAATAGTTTATATTTCTGTCCTCAAACACCATAGAATTAAATAGTCAACATTTAGAGAACTTTTTCTCCTTCAGTAAAACCAGCCAGTGGGTTCTCTGAAAAGTGAAATACATTGTTTTGAACCCATTTCCTTTCCTCAACCTGCTGTACCCAGTGAACAGAACATAGTGGAACTCTTGCTACTTAGTGTTTGCTGAATTTGATAAGGACAACATTCTTGTGTATGGTAGTGTGGGTGCTATGTGCTTCGAGACAGAGGCAGAGTACACTATTGTAAATAGTGACCTTTATGAGCTCCTCAAAAAACTTAAATGTGTATTACATCAACATACAATTACTGAAGGCATAAACTGTGCCAGGCACTGTTGTAAGCCATCAGGGATACAGTCCTGAGTAAGAAAGAGTCATGAACTTACCTTCTTAAGTGGGGAGATTGAAAACAAACAAGAAGACAAATAAATAGAAACTATGGTGTTAGGATTAGATAAGCATTTTAAAAAGGTAAAAGAAAATAATGGGACAGAAAAATAGCAAAAGAGCAGTGAGTGGTCCTGGAAGACCCACATTTGTCGGGCAGGGACACAAGGGATGAGGTGTTGAGCCATGTAAGTAGCTTTAAAAAAAATGCTATTTTTTGGAAAAGCAAGCAGCAACTACAAGGGTTTGAGAAATCATCCCCAAACCAGTGTAATTCAGAGTAACCTTTCCTTTTGAACTAGTTTAGCCTGTCCCTCTTATAAGTGAAATCACTGTTATTCTTTAACAAACATAGCGTTTTAATAGTTTCTGTAATACAGTAATGCTATTTCTCTCAAGATTTTTTCTTTACCTTTAAAGTGGGGTTCAATTAGAAGAACATTAATGCTGCTTCTCCAGATTGCTATTTTTATTATTGAAATGCTTCTCTGTTCCCTTAATTTTACATTTTTCATTTATATAATGAGTGTAATATTTTTATCTCATGATTTTTTTTTTGCATTTCTATGTATGGTTAGGATGGTATAAAGTAAAAACTGTGATTTTTGTGATTATTATTAGTAGTAGTAGTATTTTTTCTTTTATTTCTTGACTTCTGAAGCAGTGACTGCTTGGTTTTCTGCTTCAGTTGTAGCTGATTTTGAGGCAGCACTGCAAAACACCCAAATAACTGGTTAGGAATATGCAAAAGAGAGTCTTTCTTTCTTATTGACTCCAGCTGTCACCACACAGAGAGGCCAAACAATACTGAAATGTCAATAGTTTGAAGTAGAGCCTTCTGTAATTGAAGGGGACAAGCAAAGAGAGTGGAGGAAGCATGTGCCTTAAAGTCCCAAACTCCATGAAGGGTTTCAGCAAAGTGAAAAAGGCCAGATGGTTTAAAGGCCAGGTGAGGGAGGTGTGATCAGCTCCTACACATTTCTCTCATTTGTTGATTGAGGTAACAGAGCAGTTAACATTATCACTGATTAGGTGTCAGTGTGCCTGGGAGTTGAGAGCTCAGAATCATCAAGTAGTTAATTTCTTCCATTTGATGGCGGTTTTTAGCATCTGAAAAACTCAGAAAATATACATGAGATACTCTTGTCTGGCTATTTCAGAGGAATTAAACCAGAGGATATGGGGGAGGGACCTTGCGCAGTTAAGTCTGATAAGGTTTTGCTTCATTACACAGCAAGTCAGGAAAAGAGAATCTTCCTGGGAAGATGAAGAAGGTTTCATAAGGTGGATTCACACATTTGGTTTATTGTACATAGTATGAGATCTACAGCAGATCATGGGACTGTGTTGGAGGGAGTTGTAAAGAGGATGTAACCACCTGGGGGGTGGTCCAGAGACCCTTTACTCCCTCTTCTGTCCTTGGAATGTACATTCCACCTACAGTTCCTGCACTAGGAGCCACTTCACCTTGAGAGAGTAATGTGTTATTGAGACCACCTGGGCTGTAGACGAGATTGAAGCCTGTGAGGGCCCCTATATAAACACGTCAGATTCTAGCAGATGGATGCAGAGATCCATTCGTCTTTCAGTTGCTCAAGACCAGCTGCACGTGTAAGTTCCCTTGTTTATAAACCTGCCAACCTCCAGTTTGGTGTGTTCTGCCGTTCCTTCTGTGTCACTTTGCTGTCCTAGTACAGGGGGCTGTTTCAAGTTTTACTGCGCAGCTACCGAGGTTGTGAATCAACACACTATCTACAGTTTTAGAGGCTGGGAACAAGACAGTTGTTCAACCCAGGGCATAGCCCTGCTTTCAGCTTTTCCGGGAATGTAGAAGGCAGCACTGCAAAACACCCAAATAACTGGTTAGGAATATGCAAAAGAGAGTCTTTCTTTCTTATTGACTCCAGCTGTCACCACACAGAGAGGCCAAACAATACTGAAATGTCAATAGTTTGAAGTAGAGCCTTCTGTAATTGAAGGGGACAAGCAAAGAGAGTGGAGGAAGCATGTGCCTTAAAGTCCCAAACTCCATGAAGGGTTTCAGCAAAGTGAAAAAGGCCAGATGGTTTAAAGGCCAGGTGAGGGAGGTGTGATCAGCTCCTACACATTTCTCTCATTTGTTGATTGAGGTAACAGAGCAGTTAACATTATCACTGATTAGGTGTCAGTGTGCCTGGGAGTTGAGAGCTCAGAATCATCAAGTAGTTAATTTCTTCCATTTGATGGCGGTTTTTAGCATCTGAAAAACTCAGAAAATATACATGAGATACTCTTGTCTGGCTATTTCAGAGGAATTAAACCAGAGGATATGGGGGAGGGACCTTGCGCAGTTAAGTCTGATAAGGTTTTGCTTCATTACACAGCAAGTCAGGAAAAGAGAATCTTCCTGGGAAGATGAAGAAGGTTTCATAAGGTGGATTCACACATTTGGTTTATTGTACATAGTATGAGATCTACAGCAGATCATGGGACTGTGTTGGAGGGAGTTGTAAAGAGGATGTAACCACCTGGGGGGTGGTCCAGAGACCCTTTACTCCCTCTTCTGTCCTTGGAATGTACATTCCACCTACAGTTCCTGCACTAGGAGCCACTTCACCTTGAGAGAGTAATGTGTTATTGAGACCACCTGGGCTGTAGACGAGATTGAAGCCTGTGAGGGCCCCTATATAAACACGTCAGATTCTAGCAGATGGATGCAGAGATCCATTCGTCTTTCAGTTGCTCAAGACCAGCTGCACGTGTAAGTTCCCTTGTTTATAAACCTGCCAACCTCCAGTTTGGTGTGTTCTGCCGTTCCTTCTGTGTCACTTTGCTGTCCTAGTACAGGGGGCTGTTTCAAGTTTTACTGCGCAGCTACCGAGGTTGTGAATCAACACACTATCTACAGTTTTAGAGGCTGGGAACAAGACAGTTGTTCAACCCAGGGCAAGTAGCCTCCTTCGTTCACGTAAACGTTTTGCTGAAAGACTGGTTTGGGAAGATAGTGGCCTTGGTGGAATGTTAAGAAGGTGGTGGCCCAACTGGTTTTTAAGCCACCTTCTTAGTAGAAATTTCACCCACGTAGGCACAAAGCAGCATTTGTGAAAATTCCTACGAAATAGCTCCTGCTGTGTGTGTCCTCAGTCCTGTCTGACACTTTGCAATCCAATGGACTGCAGCCCACCAGGTTCCTCTGTCCATGGAATTTTCCAAGCAGCACTACTGGAGTGGGTTGCTATTTCCTACTCCAGGGGATCTTCCCAACCCAGGGATCGAACCTGCATCTCCTGCATTTTCAGGCGGATTGTTTACCACTAGCACCACCTGAGAAGATTGAAATGGCTATTAATATGGTCTAAAATGGCTTCAGAATGAGCCCAGTGCCCAGGGTTAGTTTTTTGGAAGGTGGACTTCACTATTTTTAAACTGGCTTCATAACCTTATAGAAATGTTGTTGATGTCAGATTCTGAAAAATATTCAAATAGATAAGGCAAAGACCAAACTAAAAGGGCTGTTTATTCTGTTACTGAACCCAGATTTGACTACTCACTGCCTGAGAGGTCAATTAAGTTGAATGACAATACTTGAGGCAAGGAAAACAACTCTATTCACAAGCCTGCTGACAAAGAAGATGGTGGACGAGTGCCATTTAAAAACCATCTTAATATCTAGGCTCAGGCAAAGGGCTTTTAAAGAAGAAGGCCGAACAAAGAAGGGAAAAGGGGGAAAGGGTGTCAGTGGTTAATATTCAGCTCTGGGTGTCCTGAAAGCCCCATCCCTACCTGGGAGATGCAGGAGATGTGGTTATGAACCTTGAGTGCTTACAGGCATTGGTCATTCTGAAGTATTTCTAGAAAACATCTAAGATTAGGTTAGTCAATTTCAAAGACAGCCTCTATGAGTTAAGGTAAAGGGGATGGGTTGGCTTCTGGAATTTGGACAAGGACCATGCCCATTTCCTGCCTAAAGAGGAAATGCCCTTTCTCAGGCAGTTGCTTTCTTTCTGGTAGTACAAAAGCTCAAGCAGAAGGAAAGAATAAAATTACAGTTTTAGAGGCTGGGAACAAGACAGTTGTTCAACCCAGGGCAAGTAGCCTCCTTCGTTCACGTAAACGTTTTGCTGAAAGACTGGTTTGGGAAGATAGTGGCCTTGGTGGAATGTTAAGAAGGTGGTGGCCCAACTGGTTTTTAAGCCACCTTCTTAGTAGAAATTTCACCCACGTAGGCACAAAGCAGCATTTGTGAAAATTCCTACGAAATAGCTCCTGCTGTGTGTGTCCTCAGTCCTGTCTGACACTTTGCAATCCAATGGACTGCAGCCCACCAGGTTCCTCTGTCCATGGGATTTCCCAGGCAAGAATACTGGAGTGGGTTGCTATTTCCTACTCCAGGGGATCTTCCTTACCCAGGGATAGAACCTGCATCTCCTGCATTTTCAGGCGGATTGTTTACCACTAGCACCACCTGAGAAGATTGAAATGGCTATTAATATGGTCTAAAATGGCTTCAGAATGAGCCCAGTGCCCAGGGTTAGTTTTTTGGAAGGTGGACTTCACTATTTTTAAACTGGCTTCATAACCTTATAGAAATGTTGTTGATGTCAGATTCTGAAAAATATTCAAATAGATAAGGCAAAGACCAAACTAAAAGGGCTGTTTATTCTGTTACTGAACCCAGATTTGACTACTCACTGCCTGAGAGGTCAATTAAGTTGAATGACAATACTTGAGGCAAGGAAAACAACTCTATTCACAAGCCTGCTGACAAAGAAGATGGTGGACGAGTGCCATTTAAAAACCATCTTAATATCTAGGCTCAGGCAAAGGGCTTTTAAAGAAGAAGGCCGAACAAAGAAGGGAAAAGGGGGAAAGGGTGTCAGTGGTTAATATTCAGCTCTGGGTGTCCTGAAAGCCCCATCCCTACCTGGGAGATGCAGGAGATGTGGTTATGAACCTTGAGTGCTTACAGGCATTGGTCATTCTGAAGTATTTCTAGAAAACATCTAAGATTAGGTTAGTCAATTTCAAAGACAGCCTCTATGAGTTAAGGTAAAGGGGATGGGTTGGCTTCTGGAATTTGGACAAGGACCATGCCCATTTCCTGCCTAAAGAGGGGAAACATTTTCTCTTTGCCCTTTCTCAGGCAGGTCCTGCAAAATGTGTTAGCTTAAATTGGGTCAGACTGGTAGTACAAAAGCTCAAGCAGAAAGGAAAAGTATAGAAATCCAGAAAGCCTTTGTACCTGACAGGATTTCACAGGGTCCTGTTTAGTTTCCCTTCTTTCCTCCCTTGACATACCTGCTGTATGCCTAGCACTATGCTGGGTGGTGTGGAATAAAACACAAAAAACTTAAAGGGTTTTGTATTGAAACTGCATCAAAAGTGTAGATCATTTTGTGGGAGAATTTACATTTTAACAATAACTCAGTCTTTCAATCCATTTTTAAAATGTTATTCTATTTATTTGAACCTTCTTTAATTTCTGTCAACAATATTATAAGTTTTAGTGCAGAGATTTTGGTTTGTCTTGCTATATTTTTCTATTGTGTGTGGACTTTTTAAAGGTTTTACTTTACATTTACTTACTGTTAGTATATGCACATGGAAAGCAGTTCTTTACGTTAACTCTCTATCCTGTAACCTTTTTAAATTCACTCACAGGTTTTAACAGTTGTTTTGTAGATATGTTGTGGGTTTTTTTTTTTTTTTTGAAAGAACAAAGTGACATTACCTAAAATGAACAGTTTTACTTTATTGGTGACCTTAATTTTATTGCTTATACTATATATATTTCAATTGGTAGGACCTCCAAGACAGCGCTGACTAGAAACCAAGAAAGTGAGCTTGCTTACTTTCTTCTTATCTTTACTGGCATCTATTTAGTCTTTCACCATGTAGTTCCGTGGTAAAGAACCTATTTGCAATGCAGGAAGGACATTTGCTCAATCCCTGGGTTGGGACAATGCCCTGGAGGAGAAAATAACAACCCACTGGCTCAACAAGAAAGGCCGAACAAAGAAGGGAAAAGGGGAAAGGGTGTCTTAATATTGGGGGAAAGCCCCATCCCTACCTGGGAGATGCAGGAGATGTGGTTATGAACCTTGAGTGCTTACAGGCATTGGTCATTCTGAAGTATTTCTAGAAAACATCTAAGATTAGGTTAGTCAATTTCAAAGACAGCCTCTATGAGTTAAGGTAAAGGGGATGGGTTGGCTTCTGGAATTTGGACAAGGACCATGCCCATTTCCTGCCTAAAGAGGGGAAACATTTTCTCTTTGCCCTTTCTCAGGCAGGTCCTGCAAAATGTGTTAGCTTAAATTGGGTCAGACTGGTAGTACAAAAGCTCAAGCAGAAAGGAAAAGTATAGAAATCCAGAAAGCCTTTGTACCTGACAGGATTTCACAGGGTCCTGTTTAGTTTCCCTTCTTTCCTCCCTTGACATACCTGCTGTATGCCTAGCACTATGCTGGGTGGTGTGGAATAAAACACAAAAAAACTTAAAGGGTTTTGTATTGAAACTGCATCAAAAGTGTAGATCATTTTGTGGGAGAATTTACATTTTAACAATAACTCAGTCTTTCAATCCATTTTTAAAATGTTATTCTATTTATTTGAACCTTCTTTAATTTCTGTCAACAATATTATAAGTTTTAGTGCAGAGATTTTGGTTTGTCTTGCTATATTTTTCTATTGTGTGTGGACTTTTTAAAGGTTTTACTTTACATTTACTTACTGTTAGTATATGCACATGGAAAGCAGTTCTTTACGTTAACTCTCTATCCTGTAACCTTTTTAAATTCACTCACAGGTTTTAACAGTTGTTTTGTAGATATGTTGTGGGTTTTTTTTTTTTTTTTGAAAGAACAAAGTGACATTACCTAAAATGAACAGTTTTACTTTATTGGTGACCTTAATTTTATTGCTTATACTATATATATTTCAATTGGTAGGACCTCCAAGACAGCGCTGACTAGAAACCAAGAAAGTGAGCTTGCTTACTTTCTTCTTATCTTTACTGGCATCTATTTAGTCTTTCACCATGTAGTTCCGTGGTAAAGAACCTATTTGCAATGCAGGAAGGACATTTGCTCAATCCCTGGGTTGGGACAATGCCCTGGAGGAGAAAATAACAACCCACTCCAGTATTCTTGCCTGGAGAATCCCATGGACTGAGGAGCCTGGCCAGCTACAGTCCATGGAATCCCAAAAGTCGGACATGACTTAATGACTATTATCCTTTTAATAGTAGCAAAAATCCCTCTTTTATTTTGAATTTTCTTTTATTGTTTTTTTTTTTAATTTTATTTTTATTTACATTTATTTTTCATACGTCTTTATTTTTTGGCCTGTGTGGGGCCTCCCATTGCAGTGGCCTTTCTCATTGTAGAGCAACTGCTCTGGGCACATGCCGCAAGAGCTCTGACTTGTAATTGGAAACACCTGTCCATGCGGCTCGTGGGAACCTCCTGGACCAGGGATCAAACCAGCACCCCTTGCACTGCAAGGCAGACTCTTTACCCACTGGACCACCAGGGAAGCTCCCCCACTCTTATTTATGATACTGACTTTCCTTCTCCCCTTCCTTGAGTTATTTAGGAGATTGGCAATTTTATTTATCCTTCCAAAAATTAAGTTGCAGTTTTGTTGATGTTTTATTATTTGTCTGTTTTCTGGTTTCATTGTATTTCTACACTTATCTTTATTATTTCTATTGTCTTCATTACTTCTATCCTTCTACCTACATCATGTCTCCTCTGATTACTCTTGGCTCTGACAGTTTCTGAAACTTTTCTTGTTTTTGGTGATCTTGACAGTTTTAAGGAATAACTGTCAGATGTTTTGAAGAATGTTCGTCAGTGATATTTGTCTGGTGTGTTTTCAGGATTAGATTAGGAGTATTGGATTTAGGGGAGGAATATCACAAAGTTAAAATTTAAAAATGGCATGGAATATCGTTCTCATCACATCATATTGGGTGCACTGACAGCCTAATTTGTCACTTTTTTAAAAAAAAGAATTTTATTTGATTTATCTTTTATTTTACTTATCTGTTTGAATGAACCAGGTCTTAGTGGTAACATGTGAACTGTTAATTGTGGCATGTGGGATCTAGTTCCCCAGCCAGTGATTGAACCTAGGCCTCTTGCATTGGGAGGCAGAGTCTTAGCCTCTGGAGCACCAGGGAAGTCCGTAATTTATCACTTATGATGTTAATCTTGGTCATTGGCTGAATTGTGAATGTCTAGTTAGTTCATTGAAAAATTACTCTATTTTTCTCTTTTTACACAATCCTTTCAAAGGAATTCAGTATGTTCAAGAGACACGTGAGTGTGGGTTATGGGGCGTTTGCTATAGAATAGAGTTTCAACATAAATTATTTAGAATTCTGCCCAGGAGATTTGTCTATTTTTCTGCCACCTGTATGTATGTATGCATATGTTACAGGGAAGAACTGACTCCATGTTGGATCTGTTCCTTTCACTTTAAACTTCTTATTACTTTGTTCACTAAAAGGATATTGTCCATCTATAATGAACTGTTTAAGGGAAACATGTCCCTCTGCCTGAATGTTAAACCAAAATGGCTTTATTCAAGACCCTGACTGCCTATGAATGACTCCAAGAAGGAAGCAATTAACACACCCCATCCCCTCCCCGCGACTGGCCATTCCAGGAGATACTTGCAAGATTTTTTTACTTTGCTTCCTCATCTCTCCCCATCTCTGTTCTATAAAAGAAACTGGTGTTCAGAAGCCATTAAGATGGTTATTTTGAGACATTAGTCTCTAGCCTTATTGGTCTCCTGGCTTTTAGAATAGTCGTATTCCTTGCCTGAGCACCTCGTCTCCAATTCATTGGCCTGTCCTATGGTGAGCAGAGCAAGCTTGATTCCATAACATATGTATTCATGGATATTTGTTTTATAATTTTGCTTATAACCCAGTGTTACTTCTTTTTATTTTTCCAGTTGTTCCAGTGTGGGCTATTGAAATATCTATGTTCCATTTGAAAAAAAAAAAACCTTTTGAGATTTGCCTTTTCTGTGTGTTTTTTTAAATGTTACATCACTTGTGTCATTTTCTTTATTATCAAATTTTCAATTTTCAGTAAGCACTTTTATTTATATGATTGTATGGTGATATATTCCAAATTTTGATCTTTTTCTGATCTCCAGACTCTTATAATCAGTTGACTATTAGCATATGTATAATATACTTCATGCTGCAGTGCCATAAAAAATTTTTTTCAATGGGATAGGATCATGCTTACTTGCCTTCAGCAATATTCCACCAAAATTAAATTTAATTGTAGATTACTCATCACTGTCTTTGAGACCTAAAACACAATGCTTCCTGCTTTTATCTCCATGCCCATATCATTTTCTATTCTTCATATTATGATCTAGCCACAGTTATCTCCTCTGTCCTTTTTATATTTGAGGGCTTAAAACTGTTACTTCCTTTCTTTGCAGTTCTCCTTACCCTTCAGGTTTTAGCTTTTAAAGAAAACTCTTGGCAGTGTCTTCCTTAAAACAAGCTGTTTCCTTCATCTTCTAAATCTTCTCTCTTATCTAAATCTGCAGTAATCCTTTTATTATTTTGTTTCTGACTTATTTTCTATTACTAGAGTAAAGAGATTTTCTTCTTTTCAGCTTATTGCTATATTCAGTGTTTATAATGATATGCAGTCCTTACGAGAATTTAACTGTTTGTTGAATGAATAAATTAAGAAATAAACATTCCTAAGCAAACAGTCTAAGTTTTTGTTAAAAATTTTAAAGGAAACTTACTCATAACTTCTGCTTCTAAAATATTAATAGCAGAGATTTATTCTGTATGAATAAACCCAATAGTGTTTATCAGAGAAGAGAATTAAAGTGAGAAAGCTAGCATACAGACAAAATACACTTATCTATATCAGTTGATTTTTATCAACTGATTAAATCTTAAAGAGATAACATGGAGAGTCTACTGGAAGTATCTCAGAAGTTCCCCTGAGGTGTGCATTTATTAGTTTCCTCAATTGCTTTAGCGTTGAAGCAGTGTAGTATTTATGGAGTTAAGATATTGCCTTGACTATGTGGAGGCTTTTGCAGTTCCAATTCAAATTTTAAGATGCTTTCTTCTATTTCCATAAAAGTGCCATTGGAAGTTTGATAGGGATTGCATTGACTCTATATGTTGCTTTAAGTAGAATAGACATCTTAACAATATTAATTCATGAATAGGAGAAAAAATTTTATTTTTTTTAAAACTTTTTTCAATTTTCAGACACTTTTATTTATATGATTGTATGGTGATATATTCCAAATTTTGATCTTTTTCTGATCTCCAGACTCTTATAATCAGTTGACTATTAGCATATGTATAATATACTTCATGCTGCAGTGCCATAAAAAATTTTTTTCAATGGGATAGGATCATGCTTACTTGCCTTCAGCAATATTCCACCAAAATTAAATTTAATTGTAGATTACTCATCACTGTCTTTGAGACCTAAAACACAATGCTTCCTGCTTTTATCTCCATGCCCATATCATTTTCTATTCTTCATATTATGATCTAGCCACAGTTATCTCCTCTGTCCTTTTTATATTTGAGGGCTTAAAACTGTTACTTCCTTTCTTTGCAGTTCTCCTTACCCTTCAGGTTTTAGCTTTTAAAGAAAACTCTTGGCAGTGTCTTCCTTAAAACAAGCTGTTTCCTTCATCTTCTAAATCTTCTCTCTTATCTAAATCTGCAGTAATCCTTTTATTATTTTGTTTCTGACTTATTTTCTATTACTAGAGTAAAGAGATTTTCTTCTTTTCAGCTTATTGCTATATTCAGTGTTTATAATGATATGCAGTCCTTACGAGAATTTAACTGTTTGTTGAATGAATAAATTAAGAAATAAACATTCCTAAGCAAACAGTCTAAGTTTTTGTTAAAAATTTTAAAGGAAACTTACTCATAACTTCTGCTTCTAAAATATTAATAGCAGAGATTTATTCTGTATGAATAAACCCAATAGTGTTTATCAGAGAAGAGAATTAAAGTGAGAAAGCTAGCATACAGACAAAATACACTTATCTATATCAGTTGATTTTTATCAACTGATTAAATCTTAAAGAGATAACATGGAGAGTCTACTGGAAGTATCTCAGAAGTTCCCCTGAGGTGTGCATTTATTAGTTTCCTCAATTGCTTTAGCGTTGAAGCAGTGTAGTATTTATGGAGTTAAGATATTGCCTTGACTATGTGGAGGCTTTTGCAGTTCCAATTCAAATTTTAAGATGCTTTTTTCTATTTCCATAAAAAGTGCCATTGGAAGTTTGATAGGGATTGCATTGACTCTATATGTTGCTTTAAGTAGAATAGACATCTTAACAATATTAATTCATGAATAGGAGAAATCTATTTTTTTATCTTCAATCATCTCATCGATGTCTTGTTGGGAAAACTGGATACCCAAGTGCATTATTTTGTGTAAAATAAGACTGGAGTCTTATTTTGCATCATACACAAAACTTGATTAAATACTTAAATGTATTTCAGTGGCTATCACGTGCTCTACTCAATTTTATTTTTGAAATGAATGACAACATTTCAGAAACTTTCCTAGTTTAGGAGTTTATACTGATAATGATCACAACCAATTCTGAAAAAACTAGGACAGAAAATCAGCAGTATAGGTTTATTTTCTCATTAAATACAGTATAAAATTAATGATATATATAAATTGGAATTAAGGCAACAGCTTAATTCTTTTTGAAGTTTCCTGGGATGTTTCTAGGTCTAATTTATTTTTCCTGGAACATGATGATATCTGAAGTAGAAACAATAGTTATATATGCTTGATGAAAACTTTTATGAGCTAAGATTACAAGTGCTTACCATGATATAGTCAAATTAAGAAGACACTCATCTGTTTCATTTGAAAGAGAATCACATGCATTATACTCAGCTGAAACATATGCACTTAGTCACATTTTTATCACCTCTCTTGGCGAATGTTATTACTTATTCTTACTAGTGTTTTTTGTTGTTGTTGTTGTTGTTGTTAATAATACATTCTCCTTTTTAGTAATCACTTACAGCACTGTAGCATACTGCTTCTCTCATGTTATCCCTCTAGTTTATCCCATGCAAGAACAGAAGAGAGAACCATAATATTCATTGGCTCCACAAGTGAAGGGCTTCCCTGGTGGCCTGGTAGATAATTCACCTGCAATGTGGGAGACCAGGGTTCAATTCCAGAGTTGGGAAAAACCCCTGGAGGAGGATATGGAAACCCACTCCAGTATTCTTACCTGGAGAATCTCCATGGGCAGAGGAACCTGGCAGGCTACAGTCCATGGGGTTGCAAAGAGTCAGACACGACTGAGTGACTAAGCACAGCCACAAGTGAAGAACTGGGTGAGAATGGGAGAGGTGAAGTGATTCACCTAAGGTCGTGCTGAGAATCACTGGTTGAACAACCATTCCTACAATTATATCACAGTTTCTAACTCTAACAGTTTAAATGGCCATGTTCTTCTGGGAGAGATTTATGAAGCCATCTTTCTGCCAATAGCAAGAGTTGGGAAACTTACAGAATGTCAAGGTCCTGTATCTATCTAAAAGATTAAAGTTAGGAATAAAAAAAAATAACTTGTGGCCTAAACAGAAGATGGTAGAAGGACATTTTCTCATAATTTTACCCGAGGTATCTGAATTTTTTTTGAGGTAATGCATCTCAAATGACAGTGTGATGTGATCAAAGTGCTAGGTTGGCTTCCCTGGCTTTGAACCTCCTTGCTTTATCAAAGGATGAATAACAACTTTCAGCATAGGGAAAGACAGGTAATTTGATTGTCGGAAGAAAAATATCCCTTTTGAAAGGGTAGAAAACTGTTAACAACCTAGAAATATGTGAAATATATATCAGAATGTACTTGAAATGATTAAGCTGTGTGGGGGTAGCTATTGAATTAAAATGCATCAGCTTTTGGCATTTTGGAAGAAAGCCGAAGGCAGCATCCAAATTGTTTTTCTTAGTTACAAATAAAAGCATCAGGATATATGACAATTGTGATCAAAGGAATTCAGACAAATTGAGATGAGGTGCAATGAACTGGATTACATCAGCTCAGCAAGACAAGTGTCAGATTTATTGAACCCAGCAAGGACAGTGTGTGTACATTACCTTCACAGTTGCGACAGTCAGGCAAACTGTTTCCTTTCTCTAAAACCAAACAATTGGGAAAGTATCATAAATATTTTGAGTTTTGAAAGTTTTATTTTATTTTGGGACATTGTGTATGTATTACTTTTGTGTTGCATTTTTTCTGTCAATGAGAAGTACTATACTTGAAAAGAATATTAATTGTAGCCTCCAACATTACTTTCTTTGGAAGTACAATAGAAGCTTTTTCCCTAATTTCTTTCCTTTTTGTTTCTCCTTCCTGATTAGTAGTTCTATAGCAGAAATAATTAACATTGAGAATTCAAAAGTCAGATATTTGTAAATTCTATGGGGGACTTGTAATTGAATCCAATCAACAGGAGAGTTTAGGAGAACTAGGAAACATTTAGTATTTCTATATTTCCTTGAAATTATGCTAAGTATCTTCTGAGGCTTGCATTCTAGAGAGGACATTGCTAACATTGAGCCCAGATTAGCAAGCTAATCACTGTGTACCTTCACTGCAGGTGTCTGGTTTTGCTGGTGGTTAGATTGATAGATAAGCAGGCAGAGATGTGGGTAATTAAAAACATATTGTCTCGATCATCCTTAAACTAGTCTAAGTAAAAAAGGATCTTAGTATCTTCTCCTTCAACTTATACCAATATTTAAACTTTTTTCCATGAAATAGTTGAAGATCGTATCTGCACATTTTTTTAAATTAATTAATTAATTTATTTTTGTACATGTATGTTCCCAGATCATTCATATGCATATCCCTGGACCCTCCCCACCCACTTCCCCCATCCCTCCAGATCATCGCTCCAAGTGGTTGTAGGTGCTCCTATTCCCCTAGCACAATGACAATAGCTATCTTTTCTACACATGACAGTATAGGTTTCCATGTTACTCCCTCCCACTGTTCGGTCTCCACAATGTCTTTATATCTATTCTCTGTTTTTTCATGAGTTCACTATTGTGTTTTTAGGCAAAATTAAGCTAAATTTTAAAAATGCTGTGTGAACTATAGGAGAGTATGATATTTTAGATATATTATCTATATGTCACTAAATATTACACACCCTACTCTTTTTTGGCCTTTTAGAAAACATATATGAATATAAAGTGAATAAGTCTCATATTATTTAAAGAAATGATGTTGTATCATATCTGACTACAAAATATGCAAAGTATGCATATTTTGAGAAAGATTTTTTATTGTGTATGTATTACTTTTGTGTTGCATTTTCTGTCAATGAGAAGTACTATACTTGAAAAGAATATTAATTGTAGCCTCCAACATTACTTTCTTTGGAAGTACAATAGAAGCTTTTTCCCTAATTTCTTTCCTTTTTGTTTCTCCTTCCTGATTAGTAGTTCTATAGCAGAAATAATTAACATTGAGAATTCAAAAGTCAGATATTTGTAAATTCTATGGGGGACTTGTAATTGAATCCAATCAACAGGAGAGTTTAGGAGAACTAGGAAACATTTAGTATTTCTATATTTCCTTGAAATTATGCTAAGTATCTTCTGAGGCTTGCATTCTAGAGAGGACATTGCTAACATTGAGCCCAGATTAGCAAGCTAATCACTGTGTACCTTCACTGCAGGTGTCTGGTTTTGCTGGTGGTTAGATTGATAGATAAGCAGGCAGAGATGTGGGTAATTAAAAACATATTGTCTCGATCATCCTTAAACTAGTCTAAGTAAAAAAGGATCTTAGTATCTTCTCCTTCAACTTATACCAATATTTAAACTTTTTTCCATGAAATAGTTGAAGATCGTATCTGCACATTTTTTTAAATTAATTAATTAATTTATTTTTGTACATGTATGTTCCCAGATCATTCATATGCATATCCCTGGACCCTCCCCACCCACTTCCCCCATCCCTCCAGATCATCGCTCCAAGTGGTTGTAGGTGCTCCTATTCCCCTAGCACAATGACAATAGCTATCTTTTCTACACATGACAGTATAGGTTTCCATGTTACTCCCTCCCACTGTTCGGTCTCCACAATGTCTTTATATCTATTCTCTGTTTTTTCATGAGTTCACTATTGTGTTTTTAGGCAAAATTAAGCTAAATTTTAAAAATGCTGTGTGAACTATAGGAGAGTATGATATTTTAGATATATTATCTATATGTCACTAAATATTACACACCCTACTCTTTTTTGGCCTTTTAGAAAACATATATGAATATAAAGTGAATAAGTCTCATATTATTTAAAGAAATGATGTTGTATCATATCTGACTACAAAATATGCAAAGTATGCATATTTTGAGACCTTAAGGATTCATTTTAACAAACTACATGTAATAGACTTCATGCTGTGCTGTGGTTGCCTGAGCTCACTCAAATATCTGACAGTTTCAGGTAATGAGAATGTATCTTTGTTTCTCAGACAGATTGTAAAACAAATATTAAAAATCAAATCTCTCAGAACAGAGGGAAAACTGAAAATTAAATTTCTTAAATTATTTATATCTGGATGTTAGGGAGAATTACTTAATCTGAGATTCTGAAATAAGTGATGAGTTGTTCTTTTATGGTATTTTTGGAGAAAGTCCACTGAAGACTTCTGAAGCTACTCTTCCATTTTGTGCCTGTAAGTATTAATTGTTGCTAGACAATGTGATAGAAGATGATTGTTCACTAGAAATGATTAGTTTGTTTTTATTTTCTTATGTCTATGTTTATTGTGGTATGCTTAATAACATTTGCTCATATTTAATGTATACATTTTGATGAATTTGGACATTCCCCTTCATCCATGATAGATCACCACAATAAAAATAATAACATATCTGTAACCTCTAAAAGATTCGTTTCTTGACTTTCTCTTGGCTTTATTTTTGTGGTAAGAACACTTATCATGATATCTATTCTTTTAAAAAGCTTTTAAGTGCACAATACTCTCTTGTTAATTATAGACATGATGTTATACAACAGATCTCTAAAAGTTGAGTTCTGTTCTTTGACCTTGACACACATGTCCTTTTGATGACAACCTACTGAAACCTGAGGTTTATTTGAATTTTGCACAAATCTCCTACCTCTCACTCCACATATTTTTTCCTAAACTTCTGAATTCCCATAGCTTCCTGTCCTAGGGCACCTTACTTTTACTACAAACTATATAGTATTTGTCATATAATAACTTAAATCTTTGCACTAATTGTTCATTTATACTGGAATATTTCCTCCATTTTTCTCTGGTTGACTCTTGTCATACAAGTCTTAAATTTTGCCACAGCAAAGATGTCTTCTCTAACTGTACAAAGTAAAGTCATTTCCTAGTCACTGGCTGTTCTATCATTGTATTTTACTCCCTGCACTACTGAAGGTATGTCTCCCTCATTAAAATGTACACACCCTGTCTACTGAAACCTTGCCTATATCATTCACTACTACATTCACAGCACTTTAGAATGGTGACTGGAGATAACAGATGTTTAATAAATAGGAATGACTGAATTAATTCTTCTGTCTGTATGTGTTTTTCCATTTTTTTGGACAGTGTATTAACCTGAGAATATGGTTTCCTCTATTTCATCCTCTTATCTTCAATGATATCTAATAAGGTCTTTCACCACAGAAATGCTCACAGATGCTTTTACTAATAGAATTGTATTAGTGTGTGGATGGAAATCTGGTAAATAATTGAAACTGTTACTTCCACTCTGATCACAAAAAGTGGTAGGGACCTAACAGAAGCAGAACAGATTAAGAAGAGGTGACAAGAATATACACAAGGAAGTGGAAACTACTTTACTCTAGGTTCTATCAGTATTAAAGAAGTTCTTGAATTGGCAAAGCCTGGGGCACTTGGCCACGACAGAGGAATCTTGCAGCAGCTTTATATGAATGACCTTTTCCCAAGAACCACATGCAACTTGGGAAATGTGATTTCCCCAAAGAAGGATGCTATATGTTAAAAGGATATTAGATTAAAAAGAATGTATGCCCTGAGGAGTATTTTTGATAATACTATTTACCAAGCTTGACAGTTATTTCAGACATAACATTATCAAATTCCAGTATTCACCTCTGGTATGCAAGTTTTCAAGATTGAAATACTGTAAAAATTAATACAAATGAAAATGCAGTAAGATAGGCCCCCATATAACTCTGGTGGTAGTACAAATTCTTAAAACCTTTTGTAAAGCAATTTATACCATGAAGAACTTTGAACAGTTTCATGCTTTTGAATCCAGTAATTCCATTTCTAAAAGAGAATCTAATAAAAATGTGGATATATTTTTATATGCAACATTTTAATAATTTTGAAATAAAATCAATGTTGAGAAAAGTTGATTTAGTTAAATATAAACATATGATGGATGAATATATGGATGATACCCTCCTCACACAATTTTGTTAATATGTTGTTTGCAAGGTTGAAGGGAAACAACTACCCTTAATAACTGTTGGTAGGAATGTAAATTGATGCAGAGTCATTGAGAGGAAACTATAAATTTTATAATCATGAAGCTATATATCAAAATTAAAAATGCAAGTATAGCCTAGCAAGTTTATATCTAGGAATTTATTCCATAGATACTCTTGTAAATACCCAGAGAATATTCACTGCAACTTCATTGAAATATATTTTCAATTGCAAACAATTGAAAGTAAATATCCACTGAAAAGAGACATGTTTAAAAATGCAGAACTTAAAAAGGAATGATGTATATCTTTTTAATTTGAACTATAGTTGATTTACAAAGTTGTATTGATTTCTGCTGTACAGCAAAATGCCTCAGTTGTGCATATATATACACATACTTTTAAAATTTTCTTTTCCATTATGATTTATCATAGAATATTGAGTATACTTTTCTGGGCTGTATCATAGGACCTTGTTTATAAGAATAACCTATGTCATAATCTGCAAAATATATCCCACAGAAAAGTATCACATCAAGCACTGTTTATAGCAGATTTTCATTTATCTAATATTCTGATATGCTTGCATGTGTATAGAGTTTTTCTGGCAAGATATATAAGAAATAGATTGCATTTGTGGTAATAGACATGACTGATATTCATGTCTTCTAGTTCTCCTTTCCTTCTCGGATATACAGATTATACTTTCCAAACTTACTGCATTTACCTAGGGCTTCCCTGGCAGTTCAGATGGTAAAGAATTTGCTGGGGCTTCCCTTGTGGCTCAGTGGATAAGAACCCATCTGCCAATGCAGGAGACACAGGTTCCATCCCTGATCAGGGAAGATCCCACATACCACAGAGCAGCTAAACCCACACATCAACAAAGACCTAGCACAGCCAAAAATAAATAACACTTTTTAAAAAAAAGAAAGAAAGAATTTGCCTACAATGCAGGAGCCCAGGCTTTGGTCCCTGGAAGATCCCCCGGAGTAGGAAATGGCAACCCTCTGCAGTATTCCTGGAAAATTCCACGGACATAGGAGCCT
Source organism: Tragulus kanchil (assembly GCA_022376925.1). NCBI lineage: Eukaryota > Metazoa > Chordata > Mammalia > Artiodactyla > Tragulidae > Tragulus > Tragulus kanchil. The sequence continues at coordinate 201,168,931 of JAIOJX010000028.1, read as the reverse complement.
TGTGGGCAACAGTCCATGGGGTCATGAAGAGTCAGACATGACTGAGAAACTAACACACTTTCAGAGCCACAAGACCAGTTCTGGCAAACAAAATCTGACTGAAAAGCCTCTTTAAGACTCTCCAGTCTCCCCTCTGTATTCAAGCAGATGGTCTTGTGTAGAAAAAGTGAAGCCACAAGATAAAAGCAGTTTGGGTGGCTGACTCATATGTGAAACAGCTGCTGGAGGGTCACCTGATCTGGCAAGAAGTTTGGAGGAACAACACATAAGTGCTTACTGTGTTAGACTATGATGGATTTGGGGGTTTTGTTTATGACAGAATAAACATAGACTATTCTAACAACTATAAACAGTTCATTCAGAAAGCTAAATGTATTTAAAATTGGCCTACTATTGTAATATATAAACTCCAAATTGTGTCATGGCTCAAATGTGACAGGAGTCTGCTTTTTCATTCACTTACCAATCCATGGAGATTCTGCACTAATTGTGATGATGAAGGTGGCCATCTTTCAATACATATAGACATTCAGAAACTCAGGCTGATCAAGCTTGTGGTATCTTTTTCCCTGTGGCTTCCAAAGTTTTCTTGGATATTAAACTTAAGCTGAAAGAAAGGCAAAGATAACAGAGAATGGCATGTGGGAGGTTTTTAATGGGAAGGCCTGGAGGTTATACTTTTACTTATTGGCTAGGAAACTATCAGGCATTTGTGGTAATAGACATGACTGATTCATGTCTTCTAGTTCTCCTTTCCTTCTCGGATATACAGATTATACTTTCCAAACTTACTGCATTTACCTAGGGCTTCCCTGGCAGTTCAGATGGTAAAGAATTTGCTGGGGCTTCCCTTGTGGCTCAGTGGATAAGAACCCATCTGCCAATGCAGGAGACACAGGTTCCATCCCTGATCAGGGAAGATCCCACATACCACAGAGCAGCTAAACCCACACATCAACAAAGACCTAGCACAGCCAAAATAAATAACACCTTTAAAAAAGAAAGAAAGAATTTGCCTACAATGCAGGAGCCCAGGCTTTGGTCCCTGGAAGATCCCCCGGAGTAGGAAATGGCAACCCTCTGCAGTATTCCTGGAAAATTCCACGGACATAGGAGCCTTGTGGGCAACAGTCCATGGGGTCATGAAGAGTCAGACATGACTGAGAAACTAACACACTTTCAGAGCCACAAGACCAGTTCTGGCAAACAAAATCTGACTGAAAAGCCTCTTTAAGACTCTCCAGTCTCCCCTCTGTATTCAAGCAGATGGTCTTGTGTAGAAAAAGTGAAGCCACAAGATAAAAGCAGTTTGGGTGGCTGACTCATATGTGAAACAGCTGCTGGAGGGTCACCTGATCTGGCAAGAAGTTTGGAGGAACAACACATAAGTGCTTACTGTGTTAGACTATGATGGATTTGGGGGTTTTGTTTATGACAGAATAAACATAGACTATTCTAACAACTATAAACAGTTCATTCAGAAAGCTAAATGTATTTAAAATTGGCCTACTATTGTAATATATAAACTCCAAATTGTGTCATGGCTCAAATGTGACAGGAGTCTGCTTTTTCATTCACTTACCAATCCATGGAGATTCTGCACTAATTGTGATGATGAAGGTGGCCATCTTTCAATACATATAGACATTCAGAAACTCAGGCTGATCAAGCTTGTGGTATCTTTTTCCCTGTGGCTTCCAAAGTTTTCTTGGATATTAAACTTAAGCTGAAAGAAAGGCAAAGATAACAGAGAATGGCATGTGGGAGGTTTTTAATGGGAAGGCCTGGAGGTTATACTTTTACTTATTGGCTAGGAAACTATCAGGAAGCCATCCCTAACTGGCAGTGAGATTGAACATGTAGTGATTTGGCTGTGTGCCCAGAAAAAGAGGAAATGAATTTTGTTGAATGCAATTTTTCTGCCATGGATGGAGAGATCTACTTTTTATTATACAATTAGTGATTACTCTTTGAACTTAAAACAATGGACATATTTTATTTTTGCATCAAAATAATCACAAGATGACATAAAAATGCTCTTGATGTATTTTTTTTGGCTTTAAATTTTGAGTTTGTTATTTTAAAGTTAGATGCATGCCTTTCGATAAAATGGAGAAAGTAAAATAAAAATAATTAAGCCAAAGAAATCATCCATTAATTACCATGATCCCACCATAACAGTCTTAAGAGGATTTAAATTACAGTCTGCTTTACAATTGAATATGCTAACCCTAAGGAACTCTAAGAAACTTGTCATATCTGGGAAATGTTAGAGCTTAGAGGAAAGAAGGGAAGCTTTCACAGAGGAGGATACAAGGATAGAAAATGAATTATTAATAAAGAAATGCGTGTTATGAGTCATTTTAGAATTTTGCAATGGAGAGGGAATAAGACTGAAGCAACATGTGATACAAGGGAAATAATGCAATTGGGTTTACACATTTTGTGTTTGAAGTATGAATTCAGTATCTGCGTGTAACAGTCTAATTAGTGGTATGAACATGGGTACTGGAAGAAAGACTAGTCAGAATATTGACATTTATGTGTCGCAATGACAGACACTTAAGTTACTAGTATTAAAGGTCATACGTAGTTTAAAAGGGGAAGAATCCCATTTGAGAAAGCTAAATGTATTTAAAATTGGCCTAAAAAAAGTTTTTAACAGGAGATTCTTTGGCACTAATTGTCATGATGAAGGTGGCCATCTTTCAATACATATAGACATTCAGAAACTCAGGCTGATCAAGCTTGTGGTATCTTTTTCCCTGTGGCTTCCAAAGTTTTCTTGGATATTAAACTTAAGCTGAAAGAAAGGCAAAGATAACAGAGAATGGCATGTGGGAGGTTTTTAATGGGAAGGCCTGGAGGTTATACTTTTACTTATTGGCTAGGAAACTATCAGGAAGCCATCCCTAACTGGCAGTGAGATTGAACATGTAGTGATTTGGCTGTGTGCCCAGAAAAAGAGGAAATGAATTTTGTTGAATGCAATTTTTCTGCCATGGATGGAGAGATCTACTTTTTATTATACAATTAGTGATTACTCTTTGAACTTAAAACAATGGACATATTTTATTTTTGCATCAAAATAATCACAAGATGACATAAAATGCTCTTGATGTTTTTTTTTGGCTTTAAATTTTGAGTTTGTTATTTTAAAGTTAGATGCATGCCTTTCGATAAAATGGAGAAAGTAAAATAAAAATAATTAAGCCAAAGAAATCATCCATTAATTACCATGATCCCACCATAACAGTCTTAAGAGGATTTAAATTACAGTCTGCTTTACAATTGAATATGCTAACCCTAAGGAACTCTAAGAAACTTGTCATATCTGGGAAATGTTAGAGCTTAGAGGAAAGAAGGGAAGCTTTCACAGAGGAGGATACAAGGATAGAAAATGAATTATTAATAAAGAAATGCGTGTTATGAGTCATTTTAGAATTTTGCAATGGGAGAGGGAATAAGACTGAAGCAACATGTGATACAAGGGAAATAATGCAATTGGGTTTACACATTTTGTGTTTGAAGTATGAATTCAGTATCTGCGTGTAACAGTCTAATTAGTGGTATGAACATGGGTACTGGAAGAAAGACTAGTCAGAATATTGACATTTATGTGTCGCAATGACAGACACTTAAGTTACTAGTATTAAAGGTCATACGTAGTTTAAAAGGGGAAGAATCTTGAGCTACAACACAATATATGAGTTAGATTTTTTTTTTTTTTTTTGGATTGTAGAAGGCTAAAATTGGTTTCTGTTTCTTTTCTTGATGCTCTGGTCTCTTTCCCTGAAGGGCTCCCGCTGGTACAGTTAGAGCTGGATGCAGATGAGAGGCTGGCCAAGATTCTAAATGGTGAAAGTAGCAGCTAGTTGACTGCCTGATATTAACAAACACCCAGGTGTTCAATTCTACTGAGCCCCAAGGTTGTTATTCTTAACCATTGTGAACATCTGTTCCTACAAGTATCAAAAGACAGAAAACTATTCTTTTACTAATTAGCTATATGAACTAGGGGAAATTATTTTTTTACTCAGGATTCTGATTTCCTCATATCAAAAATGAGGAGACTACTGTAAATGATCTTTCATTTCTTTCCATCTCTACAACCCAGAATTTACAATAAAAGTTGTAACTATTCTTAACTTATCAAACTTGGTACTTTCTTTGCTTTTGTAGAAACTTTACTTTTGTTGTCATTCTAGATATAGAGATGTAACCTTATGTGTATAAGATTATCTACATAAATGTCTCATCACTCTTTTTCAGAGCATAACCACTACAGGTTAGAAAAGCAGCAATTATCTCTGTGCCTTCCTTGGTATCTAGTATAGAATCTGTGTATCGTAGGAATCAATACATATTTAAACAAAGAGCAAAGACATTTTAAAGCTGAAAACTTGGAGTGGTTTGATGATTTCTCTGGTAATAGCATTTTAAAAGTTGAGTCCATGATCATGGAAAGCATATACTAGAACCATTGGACTTTAAGCATGATGCTTCCTGGACAATTATGGAATAAGTTTTGAACAGGTCCCATAATGTTTCTTATGCCTACAGTGTGTGTGTATGTATTACTCTCTCAGTTGTGTCTGACTCTTTGTGATCCCATGAACAGTAAACCACCAGCCTCCTCTGATGGGATTCGCCAGGCAAAAATAATGAAGTGGGTTGCCATTTTCTTCTCCAGGGGATCTTCCTGACCCAGGGATCAAACTTGGGTCCTTGGGTCCCTTGTGTTTCAGGCAGATTCTTTACAATACTAATGTATAAAAAAATTCTCTGAAAGACATACTTCAGGTATCTATGACCTAGGCAAGTTTCCCAATTGCATGTTGTGCATAGAGTGGCAATACTCACTTATCTTGATTCATTGGAACCTTAGGACTACACTGCTTTGACAGATTGTCAGGAGTGAATCTTGTCAAAGAGGATTTCCCTTCGGAAAACTTCACACAACTTGTGTCACTAGTGAGGAGGAAAGGGAAACCCATCAGGGTTGCTTCATCCAATTAACAAACATGTGTTGTCTTGTGCAGCTGGGCAAGTGGCGATGGAGGAAGTTAATTTTATGGTCTATGAAAGTCTCTCGTTTGTGGTGACAAACTCAGGAACTCAGAAGAGTACTATAAACTCTCTTCAAACCATTTCCAGTTTCTTTGCTTTGCTAGTTGAAGCAGTGAAAAAAAATCTCTTTGTGTAAGCAGGTTCAGTATTTGCCTCAACACATTAGAGATTACTGAATAATTCATCAATGGGGATCTTAATAGGTAGACTATTTTAAGTTTATATCTTCCCCTTTAGCATTTAGACCTAATATGGTGTTACACAAAATGTATTAACGTTTTAGTTGTAGAAATGTTGCAATGATATAAAATCTAAAACTTCCAGGCCGTGAATGCAAGTTATTTTATTGTTCAGATCTCAGTTTTCTCTTACATCAATGATTTTAATAGCACTATATTTTCTTTATTGTCATTAGGTCATTTTTTTGGGAAATCCAAAATTTAAAGCTGAAAACTTGGAGTGGTTTGATGATTTCTCTGGTAATAGCATTTTAAAAGTTGAGTCCATGATCATGGAAAGCATATACTAGAACCATTGGACTTTAAGCATGATGCTTCCTGGACAATTATGGAATAAGTTTTGAACAGGTCCCATAATGTTTCTTATGCCTACAGTGTGTGTGTATGTATTACTCTCTCAGTTGTGTCTGACTCTTTGTGATCCCATGAACAGTAAACCACCAGCCTCCTCTGATGGGATTCGCCAGGCAAAAATAATGAAGTGGGTTGCCATTTTCTTCTCCAGGGGATCTTCCTGACCCAGGGATCAAACTTGGGTCCTTGGGTCCCTTGTGTTTCAGGCAGATTCTTTACAATACTAATGTATAAAAAAATTCTCTGAAAGACATACTTCAGGTATCTATGACCTAGGCAAGTTTCCCAATTGCATGTTGTGCATAGAGTGGCAATACTCACTTATCTTGATTCATTGGAACCTTAGGACTACACTGCTTTGACAGATTGTCAGGAGTGAATCTTGTCAAAGAGGATTTCCCTTCGGAAAACTTCACACAACTTGTGTCACTAGTGAGGAGGAAAGGGAAACCCATCAGGGTTGCTTCATCCAATTAACAAACATGTGTTGTCTTGTGCAGCTGGGCAAGTGGCGATGGAGGAAGTTAATTTTATGGTCTATGAAAGTCTCTCGTTTGTGGTGACAAACTCAGGAACTCAGAAGAGTACTATAAACTCTCTTCAAACCATTTCCAGTTTCTTTGCTTTGCTAGTTGAAGCAGTGAAAAAAAATCTCTTTGTGTAAGCAGGTTCAGTATTTGCCTCAACACATTAGAGATTACTGAATAATTCATCAATGGGGATCTTAATAGGTAGACTATTTTAAGTTTATATCTTCCCCTTTAGCATTTAGACCTAATATGGTGTTACACAAAATGTATTAACGTTTTAGTTGTAGAAATGTTGCAATGATATAAAATCTAAAACTTCCAGGCCGTGAATGCAAGTTATTTTATTGTTCAGATCTCAGTTTTCTCTTACATCAATGATTTTAATAGCACTATATTTTCTTTATTGTCATTAGGTCATTTTGAGAATCCCTATATAACTATTTGTGAAGCTGTAAATCCAAAATAGTATATCAATATAGGTGTATATATGGTTTTGCGAGATTACTATTTTCAGTGAAATATTCACCCAATTATTTGCCAGTTATAAAATAGACTCCTACATCTTCACTGTATTATGAGATAAATGAGCCATTTTCATGCAGATGTGTGTATACTCAGAACTTTGCCATACCTTATGATAGTACTTTATTTTTATCTATTTTACTGATAAGAAAACTGAGATGCAAGTCTTTAGAGAGTTTTATCAATAATACTACCAAATTCCAAGATTCTGTGGTACTTTAAGCTAAACCTTCTATTTTCTGCTTCTGCCATGCGATTTTAAATAGGGTCATTGAGGGACACCATCTGTTGAGATAATATTTGTCCAAATCCCTGAATGAAGTGAGACAGCAAGCCATCCCAAGGTGTGGGCAAATTATGTTAAGGATGAGAAAATGAAAAGGTCCCGAGTGAGGGAATTATTGTCTTCAAGGAATACCAGTGAGTCTGGTGCAATTGAAGTCAAATAAACGAAAGAGAAAGAATCAACGATGTGGGCAGTTATCTATCTATGAAGTCTCTCAGACCATTGTAAATGCTTGAATTACATTCTCAAAGTGGTGAAATGCCATTGAAGTATAAATAGGGAAGCGGCATGATCTGGTTTTTATTTAAAATGGACCATTCTAGCTCCTGTGTGGAGCATGCAGCCTGAAAGTGAAAGCAGGAACAATATCGGAGGGATAAGAGTTGACTATGACTTCCCAGGTGGTTCAGTGGTAAAGAATCAACCTGCCAATATGGGAGAAATAGACGTTGATTCAATCTCTGGGTCAGGAAGATCCCCTGGAGTGGGAAAAGGCAACCTGCTCCAGCATTCTTGTCTGTAAAATTCCATGAACAGAGGATCCTGGAGAGGGTTATAATCCATAGGATCTCAAAGAGCCAGACAGAACTGAGCATGCATACATAATATAATGGTAGACTGGAGCTTGTACAAGGGTGATAGCAGTTGGGATAATAAAGAATCATATTGGATGTTTTTTTTTTTTTTTTTTACTAATGCCAATAATTATATTGATTTGTTGAAAATAAGAATGAGAGAAAGAATAAAATTTTTTATAAAAGATCTCATGTTTTCGGCATGAACAGTAGCACTAACAGTGGGGAAGACGTGAGTTTAGAGGTAAAAAATGGTTGGGCTTTTACATACTAAGGTTGAGGTATTTAAACATCCAAGTGAGGAGGTTGAATAGTCCTATGGACAAAAGTGTTTTGAACTCAGATAATAAATACAACAAACAAAACCTGATAGAACCCTTGCTATATACCATCAGCTTGTGTGGTGAATTAATAGTGCTTTGTATAAAATGCCTGGGCTGCCAGGGTGTCAGAATACCTGAGAAATGGCATAAGGAAGAGAAATTACCTGATAACCACATATAACAGTATATCTTCAAGGAGTTGTTCCAGGTTGGATTGGTTTGATGACATCGAGTATCTAGACTTCTAGTAATTTTCTATCCTGCCATTGCTGAACATGTTGTTTTTTCTCTTTAAAATTGTTACCTGATGCCTGCATCAACTTCAAGAAGTCAAGAAAGCAGGATGTATTGGCCAAGCCAATATAAGTTGGGGCTTTCTTTATTAGAGAGGAAAATTATTCCCTACAGGGGTTCTGATCAGAGTGATAGATTTTTATTTTTTATTAGACTGATTCTAAAAATTTCTTTCAAAAGAATTGTCTGTTTTCATTTCTCCTTTCACTGCTTTTAATTAAGGATTTGCAGTTGATGCCTATGGGAGTCAACTAAGAGCAAAATTAGGTATTGGATTAAAACATAGAGTTGAAAACACTAAAAAAACAACAATCACAATCTCTTACCATGCCCTGTGTGGATATTGGATATGTGTGTATGGATATGTATGTTTGTATGTGTTTGTGACTATCACTTAGAAATTATTTTTAATGAAATGTCTCACAATTCTGGAAATAAAATTAGCATAAACCATACCTTTATCTCAAGATTCATATCACATAGCTGAGCTTTGCCAATAGATTCAGCTTCCCTGTTACATGAAAATATTAACAGCAGAAAAACTATAGATAACAAGTAAATATAGAGTATGTGGAATTCGTCTTGTAAGAGATTGTAAGACACTAGGAAATGTCGATACATTTTTTCTTCAATATAATCATCATTGCTTGTAATTTGTTTTAATTACATACTTCTCTTGCTTCCCAAATTAAGCATTTTAAAAATTAAACAGTGATTCTTCAAAATTCAACAGCATACCATAAATGTGATTCTTTTGCCCAACTGCTTTTATAGCCCAGGAAGACTATAGCTAAGTTAATGAGGAAGCTTAAGGAGAAGGGAAATTTTCAAAGAAAAGTGATGAGAAGCAGTTCCTTTTGGACATGTTCCTAATATTTAATACTGTACAGGAAACCTTCAGTGGCCTTTTAAGATTACCAGAAATTATCATGATGTAGGGTAACTCAATGATATCAAACTTAGTATGGCACTTTTCACATAGTAGGCAGAATATATGTTAACTTCTTTTTTATTATTATTATAGTTAGCATGATATACATGATAGCAAATGGAATGGCTGGCATTTTAATATTTTATCTGCTGTTTTGGGCATGTTGCTCCTGACATAGTCTAGCCTTGTCAGATTCTGAAATTGAGAGCTGGAGTAATTGATCGAGGTCATACATTATCAGGACAAGAACAAAACTTCATTTTTCTGACCCCAACGTCAGCATTGAAACTGGTTAAAGCCAGCTAATGATGCTTTTCCTGCTTGGAATTTACCTGAGTATTAGGTCACTTTTAAGGATGGTATTGAGGATAAAGAGGCTCAAAGGAGGGGTGCTGATTTTCTTCGCATTTAGTATTACATCCTGAATGCTGTTAGACACTGAAAATGTCAGTCTGTAGAACTTAATTCTGCTTATAGAACAGAGTAGATTAACTATGGCAAAGAAACTAAGCAAGCAAATACATTCACTGTCTCTTCTGAGAAGAGGAAGGGGCCTCCTCAGAACCTTCTGGAACACCCCTTGCTGTCTTGTCCTCTTGCTATGTGCTTGGAGAGAAGGAAGTTCTCTGAGAAACCTTATGGGGGACCAGTTACTGATGATGACTTCTGCTTAGAAATACCATTTCCACTAAATACTACTCAAATTCAAAGCTTAGCATCAATATTATCTAATTAGATTGCTTTTTTCTCCAAGTATTTCTTCTTTCTCAGTATTGTTATTTTAACTGTCTGTATACATGAAAATAGTCTTGGAATTTCTAGGGACCTACATTACCAAACACCTAACTGGTATTTGTGTGTTTGATTTTTTTCAAGGAATCCCATTAGACTATCAGGAACTCTCCATGATTTCTCATCCTCTCAGATGCAACTTACATATCAAAAAATCCCTTAAGAAGAAAAAAAATTGCATGCTGAATCTTGCACCCACTTTTCTGGTTTTCTCTCCTCTCTAGGTTGACCTCTCTACTCTGATGATTTCAGAAGATATTAGTGATAACATCAAGTAGATCCTTTTAAATGTGATTTCCATATTTTCTATTTTTTCTCAGAAGAATGATCTGTAACAAACTAGGTTCCACTGCCCCCAAAAGACATTATTACTTTTAGATTTGAAAGTATCAAAACAAAGCAAAAATTAAAGATATACATAAATGCTTTTTTCTTATCACCTTTCTTAAGCGAGCAGTCCCTTCAAGAAACTGTATTTATTTCAAGTGTATTATCAATGAGTATTGACAGCTGTATACACCCATAAACTCATGATCCTGTGATATATAACATTTCATTTCATGTTTAAAAGGTCCTTCTTGTAGCTTTACAGTTAGTCATCCCTTCTACCTCCTGTTAAAAGTAAACATATGCGATTTTTGTCACTACAGATTAGCTTGTATCATTATAAAGGGAATCATCTCCTACATCATCTTTTGTGTCTACCATCTTTCTTTGAGCAAATGTATTTTGAAATTTATCTCTATTATTGTATATATCAGTAGTTTAATCCTTGTTGGACGTTACCTTGTTCTCATTTTGGAATATTGCAAATAAGGTATGATGAGCAATTACGTAAATATCTTTTCATGGGCATCTCATTTTACTTTCTTGTGTAAATATCTGGGAGTGAAATGACTGAGTCACATAGGCAGCATGTTATTAACTGTGTAAGAAATGGGCAAACTGCTTTTTGTCAGTTGTATCATTTTGCATTCCTACCAGTGGTTTATGAGCATGTGAGTTGCTCCATATCCTAGCCAACATTTGGTATTGTCAGTCTTTTTAATTTTACCTGTTTTATGACTGATGGTAGTAGTTCATTGTGTTTGTTTGTATTTTCTAATGATCAATGATGTTGAGTGTCTTTTCATGTATTTATTGACTATTCATAGATTTTATTCTATAAATTATCTATTCAAATCTCTTGAACATTAGAAACAAGGGCAAGAGTTGCTTTTATTTTCTAGGTAAAAGTTATTTGATATGTGTATATCTTTTACATGTATATTCTTATCCTATGATTATGCCTTATATATATTAAGATATGCTTGTTTACCCTTAAATCTCTCAGATTATGTTTGTTTTAAAATAGGTATCTTCCTATGACAGATTCAGGTTGATGTGGGGCAGTAAACAACAAAACTCTGTAAAAAAATAATTAAAAAAAATAGGTGTCTTATGGTTTTAGTATTTATATTTAAGCCTTTAATCCATTTAGATTTTGTGTGAATTAAGGTTAGGTGTTTTTTTCTTTTGTTTGTTTTTGCTCAAACTGATTTCAAGTTGTTTTGTTACCATCTTTTGAAAATACATTTTCCCCCCATTGGCTTGGCAAATTTCTTATTATTGCGCTGATCCCAAACTCAGTCCAAAAACTTTCGTTAAAACCCTTTTTGTAGCTTTACAGTTAGTCATCCCTTCTACCTCCTGTTAAAAGTAAACATATGCGATTTTTGTCACTACAGATTAGCTTGTATCATTATAAAGGGAATCATCTCCTACATCATCTTTTGTGTCTACCATCTTTCTTTGAGCAAATGTATTTTGAAATTTATCTCTATTATTGTATATATCAGTAGTTTAATCCTTGTTGGACGTTACCTTGTTCTCATTTTGGAATATTGCAAATAAGGTATGATGAGCAATTACGTAAATATCTTTTCATGGGCATCTCATTTTACTTTCTTGTGTAAATATCTGGGAGTGAAATGACTGAGTCACATAGGCAGCATGTTATTAACTGTGTAAGAAATGGGCAAACTGCTTTTTGTCAGTTGTATCATTTTGCATTCCTACCAGTGGTTTATGAGCATGTGAGTTGCTCCATATCCTAGCCAACATTTGGTATTGTCAGTCTTTTTAATTTTAACTGTTTTTATGACTGATGGTAGTAGTTCATTGTGTTTGTTTGTATTTTCTAATGATCAATGATGTTGAGTGTCTTTTCATGTATTTATTGACTATTCATAGATTTTATTCTATAAATTATCTATTCAAATCTCTTGAACATTAGAAACAAGGGCAAGAGTTGCTTTTATTTTCTAGGTAAAAGTTATTTGATATGTGTATATCTTTTACATGTATATTCTTATCCTATGATTATGCCTTATATATATTAAGATATGCTTGTTTACCCTTAAATCTCTCAGATTATGTTTGTTTTAAAATAGGTATCTTCCTATGACAGATTCAGGTTGATGTGGGGCAGTAAACAACAAAACTCTGTAAAAAAATAATTAAAAAAAATAGGTGTCTTATGGTTTTAGTATTTATATTTAAGCCTTTAATCCATTTAGATTTTGTGTGAATTAAGGTTAGGTGTTTTTTTCTTTTGTTTGTTTTTGCTCAAACTGATTTCAAGTTGTTTTGTTACCATCTTTTGAAAATACATTTTCCCCCCATTGGCTTGGCATATTTTTTAAAAATCAATTCATCTATAGGTTTGACTCTATTTCTGGATACTCTAGTTTGCTCCATTTATCTGTATATACATCCTTAGTGCAACACTCAATTGTACTGATTATTATGTTACTGTAATATTCAGAGGCTAGTAATTTAAGCCATCCAGGTTTGGTTTGGTTTTGCATTATTTTCACTTTTCTAGGTCCTTTGTATTTCTGTTTTTAAAATCACTTATTCAATTTCTATAAACAACTTTTCTACAGAGATTTCATTGACTTAGATTTGACATCTTGCTAATACTGATTCTTCCTGTCCATATATGTATAATATTTCTCTATTTAAGTTTCTGTCAATTTCTCTAATTCTCTGAATTTTACAGTATAAAGGCCTTGCACATATTTTGTTAAGTTTTTATTCAAGCATTTCATGATTTGGAGGTGATTGAAAATTTAATTGTTTAAAATCTCACTTTCCATGTGTTTGCTGCAGGTATACAAAATTACAATGGTTTCCTACACTAACCTTGCATATTAAAAAAAAAAAAAACTTATAAGAAACTGCTTTTGTATTTAACCACATATTGACTACTTTAAATCTTTAAGCTTTATCAATTCTTAGAAATTTGAGATTCCCCCGATATCAATTCTGTTGGAAGCTTGAAGAGTTTTAGTTGTGTTTTATATAGTTTTGCTTTATTTGGAAATATCTCTATAAAATAAAAACTCAATTGTACTTTTATGGAACAAAAAATATGATATAGAATTCTGGGTTAACTATTAATTCTTCCTCTATTAATTCTTCCTCTCTAGACTTTCAGTATGTTGTTCCACTGTTAATGGTTTCTGATGCCATAGCCACCATCATTTGAATCATAATTCACCTGGATGTAAATCATCTTCTGGGTGCTTCTGGGTGCTTTCAATATTTTCTCCATCCTGATCATTAGCTTTCAGCACTCTGACTGTTATTATATGCCTGGATATTATTCATTACAAATTTATCTTGCTTGAGATTTGCTGATCTTTTGGAACCAAAAAAATGTGTGTTTTTCACCAGATGTGGCAAGTTTGAGATCACTTTCTTCAAAAATTGTCTGTACTAAACTTGTTTCTTTTCTTTCTGGACCTCTAATTACGTCTTGAAATCACCGACGTGTCACCGAGGTCCAGATTATATTTTTTCATAAATGTTTTCTCTCTTTTTCAAATTGGATTATTTCTATTGATCTATATTCACTTGAATTTCTTGATCTATATTCACTTGAATTTCTTTGTCATCTTCATTTTGATACTTAATTCTATCCAGTAAATCTGTAGTTTAGATCTTACATTTTTCAATTCTACTGTTTATATTTTGTTCCTTCTTATATTTTCTATTTCTATGCTGAGCCTTATCTTTTATTTCTTGGATGTTCGTTTTTCTTTATCTCATTGAGCATGGCTATACTAACTGTCTTCAAAGTTTCTGTCTGGTAATTCTAGCATCTAGTCATTTTAGGATTGACATCTGTTGATTTTCCTTTTCCTTTAAAATGTGTCACTGTTTCTGGCTCTTTTGTACGTGGAGGGATTTGGGATTGGATTTGCGGAATTGTGAGTATTGTGTAGGTTCTAAATATTGTTACAGTATGGATCAGGAAGATTCCCCTGGCAAAGGAAATGGCAACCCTTTCCAGTATTCCTGCCTGGATAATTCCATGAACAGAGGAGCCTAGTGGACTACAGTTCAGGGCGTCCCAAAAGTTGGAGACAGCTTAGCAACTAAACTACTACTATTAATATGATAAGTAATAATGATGCTTTGTCTAGCCAAAAATTGACTTAGACTCAAACTAAACTCAAAATCAACTGTAGTGACAGTGGCTCAAATGGTACCTTGGTTCTTCAGACCTTAAGTCCTGGTTGCTTTCAGTTGGCCCGTGCTTCAAGTATCAGTGATTCAGGCTTTAGGGATTCTTTTCTCTGGATTTTTTCTTTTTTTTTTTCCTGGTTTCATTGGGTAGTTCTCTAAAGTCTGCTGCCAAAAAGAGAGGAAATTTTTTTCTATCAAAATTTTAGCAACCCTATGCTCAGTACTGCTGCTGTGATTGCTTTTTGTGCAGAGCAGTTAAAAAAGAATGTTCTCAATCCTGCTGGCACAGGCCCATTGTGATTTTCACCAGATGTGGCAAGTTTGAGATCACTTTCTTCAAAAATTGTCTGTACTAAACTTGTTTCTTTTCTTTCTGGACCTCTAATTACGTCTTGAAATCACCGACGTGTCACCGAGGTCCAGATTATATTTTTTCATAAATGTTTTCTCTCTTTTTCAAATTGGATTATTTCTATTGATCTATATTCACTTGAATTTCTTGATCTATATTCACTTGAATTTCTTTGTCATCTTCATTTTGATACTTAATTCTATCCAGTAAATCTGTAGTTTAGATCTTACATTTTTCAATTCTACTGTTTATATTTTGTTCCTTCTTATATTTTCTATTTCTATGCTGAGCCTTATCTTTTATTTCTTGGATGTTCGTTTTTCTTTATCTCATTGAGCATGGCTATACTAACTGTCTTCAAAGTTTCTGTCTGGTAATTCTAGCATCTAGTCATTTTAGGATTGACATCTGTTGATTTTCCTTTTCCTTTAAAATGTGTCACTGTTTCTGGCTCTTTTTACGTGGAGGGATTTGGGATTGGATTTGCGGAATTGTGAGTATTGTGTAGGTTCTAAATATTGTTACAGTATGGATCAGGAAGATTCCCCTGGCAAAGGAAATGGCAACCCTTTCCAGTATTCCTGCCTGGATAATTCCATGAACAGAGGAGCCTAGTGGACTACAGTTCAGGGCGTCCCAAAAGTTGGAGACAGCTTAGCAACTAAACTACTACTATTAATATGATAAGTAATAATGATGCTTTGTCTAGCCAAAAATTGACTTAGACTCAAACTAAACTCAAAATCAACTGTAGTGACAGTGGCTCAAATGGTACCTTGGTTCTTCAGACCTTAAGTCCTGGTTGCTTTCAGTTGGCCCGTGCTTCAAGTATCAGTGATTCAGGCTTTAGGGATTCTTTTCTCTGGATTTTTTCTTTTTTTTTTTCCTGGTTTCATTGGGTAGTTCTCTAAAGTCTGCTGCCAAAAAGAGAGGAAATTTTTTTCTATCAAAATTTTAGCAACCCTATGCTCAGTACTGCTGCTGTGATTGCTTTTTGTGCAGAGCAGTTAAAAAAGAATGTTCTCAATCCCTGCTGGCACAGGCTCCAAGTTTCAGATCCCCTGCAAAGGAAGTTCACTCAGCTTCTGTTCCCAGTGTCCTCAGGTAGCTGTGTTTTGAGAGTCAATAGCTCTTATCTGTGGAAGAATCTGTTTATTAGGAGCTTATTCCTCTACACTGAAAACAGAACCTTGGTATACATATCATGAGAAAGCCAATAAGAGCTCGATTTTCTACATATTTTAACCCCTTTTCAATAAAAAAATTAAAAATTTATTATTCCAATAAATAAGGTAATTAAGACAGACAAATTACTTTTATCTGATTTATTATCTGTGCATACAAATTGTACCATAGTCAAAATATTTCCTGCTTTCCCCTCTTCTTCTGCTCTGAAACTCTACCTATGGTAAAATTATTTCATCAGTTCCAACAATGTAAATATTAGGCACTGATACCAGGGAAGAAATTATTTGGATGACTTCACAGTTAAAAAAAAAAAAATTATTAAATAGAGCAAAGTAGTACATGATCCTACCATCTTTAGTACTGCAATGAAGCAGTTATATCTCACCCTAATATGCACACGAAATGAGAAATAAATCTTTGTCACTTTAAGCTGGTTTTACTAAATTGTTTCATGTTTGTTCAGCAGAAGAAGCATAATGTAGTGGGCAAAACTCTATGCTCACTCTTAAGTGAAATGAATCAAACTCTCTTCATTGTTTAAACACTAACTAGTGGCATTACCTTTTGAAAGACCCTTCTTTATTATTTGGTGTTCTTGTTTGTATAATGATAAGGTTATCTTAACCTCTGAAAATTTGCTAACTCTAACAGATCTAAAAATTTTGAATGACAGCAGAGCAAGGTTCACAGTCACTACGACAGAGCCTGTCTATAAGGAGGCACTCAGAATAACACCATGAGGACTCCTGTTACAGCTGAAGAAGCCTGTCTACCAGAAAAATATCTGGTATGGTAACTTATATATTAAGACACTAACTTCTGCTCAAAAAGTCTATGTACCTCTCACTCTTTCTCTGCCACAAGAGGAGTATAACTATTGCGCCTATTTGTGATGTGAAACAATCATTCATTTTCAAAATATCTACAGATATAAAGTAGGCTGAGAAACCTGTTCAAACCTAAAGACTGTGGTGTTCTTCTAGACAGAACTGCTCCACAGTATTTGGAAAACATTGTGAATGTGGATAATAGTGCAAGCAGTTGACTGAACTCAAACCTGAATTAAGAGAGACTGTGACTGTTTCTGATGTTTTCAAAATATCTGTGGGCATTAAGTAGGCTTCCAAGGAGGTCATGTTTTTTCATTGCATTCTTCATATTCGGATAAGGAAGACAAGAAAAAAGAAAGGGATTCTCAGAGGATAGATTAAAGATTCATGGAGAATAATACACTGTGAAGACAGTTATGGAAAGTATGTTGTTTAATTGCTAAGTCGTGCCTGACTCTTTGCAACCCCGTGGACTACAGCCCACCAGCCTCCCCTATCCATGGAATTTTCCAGGCCTCTGGTCCAAAAGCAGCTATATGTGGATCTGATGTAACAGCTATTATGAGTCTTAGACTTTAAAGTTGAGTGCATGGCAGGATGAAATTTTAGGGTATCTTCCTTGGGAAAATAAATAGACTATTTCTCATGCAGAAATGAGAGAAGTAAATATTTGTGATCGAGAGAGAAGTCCTTGATAACATTTTTCACAATCATTAACTTCTTTTCTCTAAGGAGGTTATACTTTCTCACCAATTATTCCTTGTCAGTGCCTCCTATGGGAGGAATTTATATCAGCAGTGTGTTGACATGGCATTTAGCTTGCTTTGTCCAATAGATTATGAGAAAAACATGATGTGACTATAGATAATCAGACTCTCTTAGACACATCCTAAGCTTTGGCTTCCCTTTTGCTCTTTGGTTCGTTGACCTGAACCAAGCTGCCAGTTATTCCTTTAGCAAAAAAAATTTTTTTTTTTTTAGATCAACACTTAATTACAGTTTGGGTTGTGTATTTACGGGCGCCACATGCAAGCCTCTCACACAAATAAGTGGAGAACTCTTTCTATGTAGACACTAACTTCTGCTCAAAAAGTCTATGTACCTCTCACTCTTTCTCTGCCACAAGAGGAGTATAACTATTGCGCCTATTTGTGATGTGAAACAATCATTCATTTTCAAAATATCTACAGATATAAAGTAGGCTGAGAAACCTGTTCAAACCTAAAGACTGTGGTGTTCTTCTAGACAGAACTGCTCCACAGTATTTGGAAAACATTGTGAATGTGGATAATAGTGCAAGCAGTTGACTGAACTCAAACCTGAATTAAGAGAGACTGTGACTGTTTCTGATGTTTTCAAAATATCTGTGGGCATTAAGTAGGCTTCCAAGGAGGTCATGTTTTTTCATTGCATTCTTCATATTCGGATAAGGAAGACAAGAAAAAAGAAAGGGATTCTCAGAGGATAGATTAAAGATTCATGGAGAATAATACACTGTGAAGACAGTTATGGAAAGTATGTTGTTTAATTGCTAAGTCGTGCCTGACTCTTTGCAACCCCGTGGACTACAGCCCACCAGCCTCCCCTATCCATGGAATTTTCCAGGCCTCTGGTCCAAAAGCAGCTATATGTGGATCTGATGTAACAGCTATTATGAGTCTTAGACTTTAAAGTTGAGTGCATGGCAGGATGAAATTTTAGGGTATCTTCCTTGGGAAAATAAATAGACTATTTCTCATGCAGAAATGAGAGAAGTAAATATTTGTGATCGAGAGAGAAGTCCTTGATAACATTTTTCACAATCATTAACTTCTTTTCTCTAAGGAGGTTATACTTTCTCACCAATTATTCCTTGTCAGTGCCTCCTATGGGAGGAATTTATATCAGCAGTGTGTTGACATGGCATTTAGCTTGCTTTGTCCAATAGATTATGAGAAAAACATGATGTGACTATAGATAATCAGACTCTCTTAGACACATCCTAAGCTTTGGCTTCCCTTTTGCTCTTTGGTTCGTTGACCTGAACCAAGCTGCCAGTTATTCCTTTAGCAAAAAAAATTTTTTTTTTTTTAGATCAACACTTAATTACAGTTTGGGATGTGTAGTCACGGGCGCCACATGCAAGCCTCTCACACAAATAAGTGGAGAACTCTTTCATAAAGGGGAAAAGGAAGTTGGGAGGACTATAGCAAAGAGAGTCTAGGGCTCTTCATTGCCTGCATCATGGTCATCTCTTATTGGCTAGGCTCTGGCAGGCAAGAAGAGGGATTCTTTCTTCTTTCTGTTGGCTCTACTACTGCAGGACATAAAAGCTCCTCATTCTGATCTCCTGACCCTATTTATCTGAGGTTTATGTTCATTAATTTTTTTTTACATTTTCCCTCTTTTAATCAAGATTTTTATTCCCCAAAGCATTGCTGAACAAGAGTCAAGTTTTCTGCTTTCAGGGGCTTTCGTCCCTCAGAGCTGTAAGACAGAGTTCATGCCTTTTCATTGGTTGAGTTCTTGCCAGGAAAAAGGAAGACTGTTTATTTCCTGTTTGGTTCTGCTATTGTCATAGGATGTGAAAAATCCACGCCTCAATTCTGGTGCCCTCACTCTCTTTAACTAAAGATTCTCTTTACTAAAATTTTCACTTGTCATCTTGCATGAGGATCTATGTTGTCCTTAAAGTAGGGGATGCCTTCAGCCTAGAGTCAGTCTTCAGCCAGGATAAGAAAACTCAAAGGGCAGAGATGAAGCAGATCCACAGACTAGAGAAAAGCCACAGATGAATCATAGGCCGTATGTACATGGATTGAGAAATAATCATTTGATTTTGTAAAGGCTACAAACAGAAAAAATGCTCCCACCACAAAACCATTTCCCCCTTATATTTTAATAGAAAGCAAGATGTTTTTTTCAAAACCATCATCTTTAAGAAATGGAGTTTGTTCTATTTGAAATGTAAACACACATATTTATAATTTGCAATAGAATCCAGGATGAAGATTAGATACTTCATAAGAGCAGAAAATAGAACTGACATTCAGTATTGTAAAAGCAACCTCTGGACTTCAGAGTGTTCATCCATTAAATAGAAATATAAACCATGTCTAATAATCCTGGAGTGTTTTTTCAAGATTCAAAAAGATCAGTGTAAAAATATTTTATGAGACCTACATTAACATGCAAACATTACTTTATGAAATTGAAAAGATAAACTCATAAAAAACACTGATACCAAGGAGAATCATTCTATCTTTAAAAATAGAACTGGTTTGTATTTAATGTGTTTGTTGAGTATACATTCAAGTGTACAATTTCCTCAAGAAAATCACAGAGGAAAGGATATACTTGCACAAATGAAATCCCAAGGCTCCATGCATTCATTAACTCATACCTTCAGTAGAGGACAATTAAATGTAAATAATGAAAATCTGTAGATTTGAGGATCATTAAAAATACAGAAATTGATGTTTATACAAAGATTGTTTGATAAAATTGTTTAGTTTTCCTGGAGACCAAAGTTCTGACTTTCCTCACTTTCTGAATATGTTTTTTGTTTTTGAGAGAAAATGGAAGACAGGTGAATGTTTTGAATTATACCTTTTAAATCCTTTATCAACAACACTTTATATGTGGTCACAATGAAAAGACTTTTATTTAAACCTTTATTATGTTACATAGTGTGAGAGACGATGATGAGAACGATCTCCAATTATGTGTTGAATACTTAGCCAATCTAAGTGTTTATGAGTATTGGCTCATTTAATCTGGAAAATTAACTTAGGTGCATCAACTTACTGTGTGTTTTGTAATGAGAACAAACAATGACAAAGCTTTTCTCATGAGGATCTATGTTGCCTTATGATTTGTACAGTCTTCAGCCAGGATAAGAAAACTCAAAGGGCAGAGATGAAGCAGATCCACAGACTAGAGAAAAGCCACAGATGAATCATAGGCCGTATGTACATGGATTGAGAAATAATCATTTGATTTTGTAAAGGCTACAAACAGAAAAAATGCTCCCACCACAAAACCATTTCCCCCTTATATTTTAATAGAAAGCAAGATGTTTTTTTCAAAACCATCATCTTTAAGAAATGGAGTTTGTTCTATTTGAAATGTAAACACACATATTTATAATTTGCAATAGAATCCAGGATGAAGATTAGATACTTCATAAGAGCAGAAAATAGAACTGACATTCAGTATTGTAAAAGCAACCTCTGGACTTCAGAGTGTTCATCCATTAAATAGAAATATAAACCATGTCTAATAATCCTGGAGTGTTTTTCAAGATTCAAAAAGATCAGTGTAAAAATATTTTATGAGACCTACATTAACATGCAAACATTACTTTATGAAATTGAAAAGATAAACTCATAAAAAACACTGATACCAAGGAGAATCATTCTATCTTTAAAAATAGAACTGGTTTGTATTTAATGTGTTTGTTGAGTATACATTCAAGTGTACAATTTCCTCAAGAAAATCACAGAGGAAAGGATATACTTGCACAAATGAAATCCCAAGGCTCCATGCATTCATTAACTCATACCTTCAGTAGAGGACAATTAAATGTAAATAATGAAAATCTGTAGATTTGAGGATCATTAAAAATACAGAAATTGATGTTTATACAAAGATTGTTTGATAAAATTGTTTAGTTTTCCTGGAGACCAAAGTTCTGACTTTCCTCACTTTCTGAATATGTTTTTAGTTTTTTGAGAGAAAATGGAAGACAGGTGAATGTTTTGAATTATACCTTTTTAAATCCTTTATCAACAACACTTTATATGTGGTCACAATGAAAAGACTTTTATTTAAACCTTTATTATGTTACATAGTGTGAGAGACGATGATGAGAAACGATCTCCAATTATGTGTTGAATACTTAGCCAATCTAAGTGTTTATGAGTATTGGCTCATTTAATCTGCGGTTAACTTTTTTTTAAAGTATGTGTGGAAAGTCTGTAGGTGCATCAACTTACTGTGTGTTTTTGTAATGAGAACAAACAATGACAAAGCTTTTCTCATCAGGTAATAATTTCTTTAACTGCAAGTCATTAATACAGCTCATTATAGTGTTTATCAAATGACTGGTATGTCATTTGTTCTGCTAAGTACTGGAGTATCTAGAAGAAAGACTCAGACCCTTGTCAAGGAAACATAACCATGTTTCCACGGGTATTAAATTCTTGTGATGAATGATGGATATTGCTTTTAAAAATCACAGAAATGCATATGATTAGAAAAAATGTAATATAAACAACAAATAAAAACACAGAGTCCTTTGAAAATATATAATAGAGTTCCTGATTCAATATAGAGATGCATTTGAAGAGATTTTTCTCATCACAGTGATATGTGAAATGAGACTTGATGGATGAAGAGAAGCTAACTAGGTAAAGAATGAAAGAAAGAAATTTCTAGGCGGGAGAAATAGTCTATGCAGAAAGTTGAAAACAATAATGGTTCTGGTGTCTACAAGAATGTGAAGAGGGCTGATGTGGCTGGAACTAGGAAACAAGAGAAGTTTGAGATGAGACTGGAGGGTTGGGAAGAAGCTAGCTCCTACAGGGCCTTTAGGTGAGGTGAAGGATTTGGATTGAATTCTGTTTCATTCCATCAGCAATGAGGATCAGGTGGAAAAGTTCAAGATGTTTCAGACAGGAAACGAAATCATCTGTAGATTTGAGGATCATTAAAAATACAGAAATTGATGTTTATACAAAGATTGTTTGATAAAATTGTTTAGTTTTCCTGGAGACCAAAGTTCTGACTTTCCTCACTTTCTGAATATGTTTTTAGTTTTTTGAGAGAAAATGGAAGACAGGTGAATGTTTTGAATTATACCTTTTTAAATCCTTTATCAACAACACTTTATATGTGGTCACAATGAAAAGACTTTTATTTAAACCTTTATTATGTTACATAGTGTGAGAGACGATGATGAGAAACGATCTCCAATTATGTGTTGAATACTTAGCCAATCTAAGTGTTTATGAGTATTGGCTCATTTAATCTGCGGTTAACTTTTTTTTAAAGTATGTGTGGAAAGTCTGTAGGTGCATCAACTTACTGTGTGTTTTTGTAATGAGAACAAACAATGACAAAGCTTTTCTCATCAGGTAATAATTTCTTTAACTGCAAGTCATTAATACAGCTCATTATAGTGTTTATCAAATGACTGGTATGTCATTTGTTCTGCTAAGTACTGGAGTATCTAGAAGAAAGACTCAGACCCTTGTCAAGGAAACATAACCATGTTTCCACGGGTATTAAATTCTTGTGATGAATGATGGATATTGCTTTTAAAAATCACAGAAATGCATATGATTAGAAAAAATGTAATATAAACAACAAATAAAAACACAGAGTCCTTTGAAAATATATAATAGAGTTCCTGATTCAATATAGAGATGCATTTGAAGAGATTTTTCTCATCACAGTGATATGTGAAATGAGACTTGATGGATGAAGAGAAGCTAACTAGGTAAAGAATGAAAGAAAGAAATTTCTAGGCGGGAGAAATAGTCTATGCAGAAAGTTGAAAACAATAATGGTTCTGGTGTCTACAAGAATGTGAAGAGGGCTGATGTGGCTGGAACTAGGAAACAAGAGAAGTTTGAGATGAGACTGGAGGGTTGGGAAGAAGCTAGCTCCTACAGGGCCTTTAGGTGAGGTGAAGGATTTGGATTGAATTCTGTTTCATTCCATCAGCAATGAGGATCAGGTGGAAAAGTTCAAGATGTTTCAGACAGAAAGAATCATCTGTGCAAAGTTCCAGAACATGACAAAAATGACCAAGATGAAACTGCAGGTGCATGAACTGAGGGCATTCTTATTCACTGATTAATTCTATTTCACCTGTCAAAATAATTCTTTGTGTCTTGTGTCTTCTAAAAATTTTTGGCCTTCTCGTATCCTCCTCTCCTAATTGCAGCACATTTATTAATGCATTTTCTTCTGTCTTTTGTTGCTCTCATATTATTGGGTTTTTGAATTCTAAAGTAACTAAAGTCAATTTTTGCTTTGAAATTTTGCTGTACTGGGCCATCAGTTCTTGAATTAATATCACACCTACACTTTATGGTTTTCATATATCCCATAGAGCAAATGACATATTAAATTTTTATTAAAAAGAAGTTATTCTAAAAAGTGACTTACAAAATGCTAGAACAGAAAATCACTGGAAGATAGCAAGTCCATAATGAAATTTTGAGTGAGAGAACTGAAAATAAATAGTCCAAGAAAATAGATGTAATCATTGCATTGAGCAATCTTTTAAATCCAAATTTTCAACCTTCTACCTTGTTTCAGAGATAAAACTAAATTTCAGAAGGGTTGACTTGCCCTTGGTTAGGCCAGTCACTGATAATAAATGTAAGATATTACATTTACAGTTTATTTATTTTTCCACATAATTTTCTGTGTCTCTTGAAAGTATGTTCTAGATTTCAGAATCTATTTGCCCAACTCAGAAGGAATTGTTGTTGAGTAATGATACTCAGGCAGTAGGTTCAGGGTACCAAAGAACTAAATATCTGACTTGGGGTAAGAGCAGCTAAGTGGTATCATTTCTGTGTCTCTTGGAAAGTTCGTGTTGGAAGGGAAGAGGCAGAGAATGTGAGGGTGCGTTCTCTTCTTTTCCATATGGAAGAATACCATCTGGGGAGAAGTGTTACACTCTATGAGCTGTAAACAGTTATTCACACGTTCAGCAAATAAAGGTACCAGTTTTTCTGAGAGGTGAAGGAGAAAGTAAGGGGATATTAAGAACATGGGGCAAATATTTCATGAGAAGCTCCCTAGGATACAGGGAGAAGCTGAAAAATCTGAGCCTGAGAGTTTCCATTTTCTGATTTACCTATGTTTCACTCAGTATTGGAACAAGAAATTTTTTTTTTTCCAAATAGACTTTGTAGCTGATCTATTCACACAGCACATCTTTTTGCTCCAGTACTTATTTCTTTTTCATTCTCAAGTAGCAGACTGTTACCTAGCAACTCAAGTGTCAGATTTCACATGCAAGCACCCGCACTCTTTAAGAAGAAGATCACACATTTGTTGTAAACTGTAATGTGATCAGAAAAGACGACTTTACAAATGTCTTTTCAAGGGAGGCATACACTTGAGGGGAGATAAAGCAACCAAAAGTTGTAGGTAAGAAAATTGAACCTTTATAAGTTATTTTGAGGCTAAATATTAAATATTTACTGACAAAATTTTACTGCATATCTTGTACATAAGTGTAGGCCTATCTATATTGGTATTTCCTAGGTCTTAAATAGTAACATATATAAATTTTGTCCACTTTTATTTATTCATTTCAATCTATTCTGGAGATAATTTACATAGAAGTATGTAAAAAATATTCTTCACTGTTTGAAACTGGAATGCTTGATCTTTTAAGAGCTCTTCAAGTTCTGACTTTAATTTAGAATTATGGAAATAAAGTGCTGCTATCTATTGTCTTATATATCTTTTCTTTTTAAGCTTGTTTTTACAACGTATTGCTTTGTTCAACAATTGCTAATATTGAACTCATAAAATATAGGAAGTGGGAAGTCTGTCTCTAAAATCCACATATGTTTCCTTTCTTTTTTTTTTGGGCATAAGGAAATTACCCTACTTAAAACAATTACAGGGTTTCTACTCTATTTTGGCTACCTGATTTTAAGTACTAAGTATTTAATAGTGGCAAGCAGGTTTGCTGCACTCAAGGTGCTTAAAGTCTAGTATAGAGCAATAAACATGTTCACAGGGAAGACCAATAATGTGTTCAGATTTCTATTAACGTATCTGCTGGCATTTGAGGATAATAATAACATATAATCTGAAATAATAAAAAGGGAATTGTTACAGGCTGAATGTGTCTCCCCAATTTTAATGCCTAATGTGATAGGGCTACCCAAGATGGACAGGTCATATTGAAGAGTTTTGACAAAATGTGATCCACTTGAAAAATAAGAACATGGGGCAAATATTTCATGAGAAGCTCCCTAGGATACAGGGAGAAGCTGAAAAATCTGAGCCTGAGAGTTTCCATTTTCTGATTTACCTATGTTTCACTCAGTATTGGAACAAGAAATTTTTTTTTTTCCAAATAGACTTTGTAGCTGATCTATTCACACAGCACATCTTTTTGCTCCAGTACTTATTTCTTTTTCATTCTCAAGTAGCAGACTGTTACCTAGCAACTCAAGTGTCAGATTTCACATGCAAGCACCCGCACTCTTTAAGAAGAAGATCACACATTTGTTGTAAACTGTAATGTGATCAGAAAAGACGACTTTACAAATGTCTTTTCAAGGGAGGCATACACTTGAGGGGGGGAGATAAAGCAACCAAAAGTTGTAGGTAAGAAAATTGAACCTTTATAAGTTATTTTGAGGCTAAATATTAAATATTTACTGACAAAATTTTACTGCATATCTTGTACATAAGTGTAGGCCTATCTATATTGGTATTTCCTAGGTCTTAAATAGTAACATATATAAATTTTGTCCACTTTTATTTATTCATTTCAATCTATTCTGGAGATAATTTACATAGAAGTATGTAAAAAATATTCTTCACTGTTTGAAACTGGAATGCTTGATCTTTTAAGAGCTCTTCAAGTTCTGACTTTAATTTAGAATTATGGAAATAAAGTGCTGCTATCTATTGTCTTATATATCTTTTCTTTTTAAGCTTGTTTTTACAACGTATTGCTTTGTTCAACAATTGCTAATATTGAACTCATAAAATATAGGAAGTGGGAAGTCTGTCTCTAAAATCCACATATGTTTCCTTTTTTTTTTTTTTTTGGTCATAAGGAAATTACCCCTACTTAAAACAATTACAGGGTTTCTACTCTATTTTGGCTACCTGATTTTAAGTACTAAGTATTTAATAGTGGCAAGCAGGTTTGCTGCACTCAAGGTGCTTAAAGTCTAGTATAGAGCAATAAACATGTTCACAGGGAAGACCAATAATGTGTTCAGATTTCTATTAACGTATCTGCTGGCATTTGAGGATAATAATAACATATAATCTGAAATAATAAAAAGGGAATTGTTACAGGCTGAATGTGTCTCCCCCAATTTTAATGCCTAATGTGATAGGGCTACCCAAGATGGACAGGTCATATTGAAGAGTTTTGACAAAATGTGATCCACTTAAGGAGGGAATGGCAAACCACTCCAGTATTCTTGCTTCAAGCATCCCATGAACAGTATGAAAAGGCAAATAGATACGACACCAGAAGATGAGTGCTCCAGGTCAGAAGGTATCCAGTATGATACTGGGGAAGTGTGGAGAGCAATTACTAATAGCTCCAGAAAGAATGATGTGGCTAGGCTAAAGCAGAAAAGACACTCAGCTGTGCATGTGTCTGGTGGGATAAGTCAAGTCCAGTGCTGTAAAGAACAGTATTGCATAAGAACTTGGAATGTTAGGTCCATGAATCAAGGTAAATTGGGATGGTCAAGCAGGAGAAAGTAGGTTTGGACATTGACATCTTAGGAATCAGTGAACTAAAATGGATGGGAATAGGCAAGTTTAATTCAGATGACCATTATATCTACTACTGTGGGCAAGAATCCCTTAGAAAAAATGGAGTAGCCCTCATAGTCAACAAATGTGTCTTAAATGCAGTACTTGGGTGCAACCTCAAAAACAACAGAAATGATCTCGGTTCATTTACAAGGCAAACTATTTAACAGCACAGTAATCCCAACTACTGATGCCAAAGAAGCTGAAGTTGACTGTTTCTATGAAGACCTGCAGCACCTTTGAGAACTAACACCAAAAAAGATGTCCTTTTAATCATAAGAGACTGGAATGCAAAAGTAGGAAGTCAATAGATACCCAGAATAATGGGCAAGTTAGGCCTTGGAGTACAAAATGAAACCAGGCAAAGGCTAACAGTTTTGTCAAGAGAACATGCTGGTGATGGCAAACACCATTTCTGGTAACTCAAGAGACACATGGACCCCACCAGATGGTCGATATATGTTTTGTTTTCTTTTTCTAGTTGTTCATACTATTCATTCCTGTCTTAATTGTATCGTGATCAGATGATATTATAAAATATACCAAATTTTTATAATTACTTGCCCAAGATGTAACCAGTCTTCATTATAAGCTGTTTGGTGCAATATTCTATATATATTATAAATATATGTAGATTATATAAAGTTTAATTTTTTTTTTTACTGTATTTTTTTTTTTTTTTAAAGATTTGTCTATTATTTATTTTGGAGGGGTAGAGTGGGGAGGGAGGGGAGCAGGCGGGCTACTTCTATTGGTCTTTCATTTCTCTATTTTCATCCATCTTTGTTCTTTGGTCCGTGTGGGCCTCCCATCGCGGTGGCCTCTGTTGTCTCAGAGCACAGGCTCCATGCGCATGCGCTCCAGAGCTCCGGCTCAGTAATTGGACACATCAGTCCAGCCGCTCCGCGGCACGTGGGATCTTACCAGGCCAGGGCTCGAACTGGCGCCCCTTGCACTGCAAGGCGGTGTCCTTACCCACTGGACCACCAGGGAAGCCCTTTACTGTATTTTTGAATCTCCTGTTGCTTTACTTATTTTTTTTATGCTTGAGATATACACTATTGAAATAGCTATGTGAAAAATCTTACCCTATGATGGTATTATTTTTAATTTATCAGTATAGCCCACTAATTATTATATTTCAGTCTGAATTATTAAATTTAAAATTTATAATTTTAAGAATTTAAAATTATCAGAATTTCCTAAATTTTTGAAACTTTTCTCATTCCTTAATGATCTCTTGCCTCTAGAAATGCTTTTTCATTTACAGTGTATGTTGTTATCTAGGCTACCCTAGCTTGCTTTTGATTAGCATCAATGTAGTGTATGTTTCCTTAAATTTTTTATCTCATTTTCTTATAAAGAAAGTATTAATGTGTTCTGGTTGAGTGTAAAAACCTTAGAATGGAGTCTGGGACATATTAGGTGCTCACTTAATGATGAGAACTAGCACTCAGAGGTTAAGAACTTGGAGGGCTCACAGGGCTGGAACATTCAAGAAAGTTGACTCAAATGATTGTCAGGCAGGACTTATATGAGACGTACCTGGGACCAAAGTCTGTACTGGTCCTCATCATGCTGCTTGAGTTGTTCACAG
Source organism: Tragulus kanchil (assembly GCA_022376925.1). NCBI lineage: Eukaryota > Metazoa > Chordata > Mammalia > Artiodactyla > Tragulidae > Tragulus > Tragulus kanchil. The sequence continues at coordinate 201,140,009 of JAIOJX010000028.1, read as the reverse complement.
CAACTTGGACTCTGAACAGAAGCTTTCCAAATATGAGTGTCCCAAGGAGGAGAAACTGAGAGCTGATTGTTCTCTCGAAGGTTAAGCTTGAAATTTGCAAAATACGATGTCTGTTCCATTCTATTGTGTAAGCACCTCAGAGGCAGCCCAGATTCAATGGGCAGGGAAATAAATACCACCTTTCAAAGAGAGTAGTAAAGCTTTTGTGACCATATTTAATCCATGAAAAACATGTTCACATTTGACTCTCCTACATCTGGATGCATTTATATCAAATTTGTATGTCATAATCTCATATGTCTTGCTTTTAATTTCCTTTTTGTACCTTCTTTCCTGTCTTCCTTGAAATATTTTTCTTGCCTATTTTCAGAAGTTATATACTCACTACCTGTTATTTTAAAGATTACCTCATTACTTTTGCATGTGTCTATAAAACCTAACAAAACTCTAATACCAGTGCCCCTAAACATATTAATTGCCAAGGATGCTTTGAGCCTAGTCACAGTCTCCCAGTTCACATTCTACAGTTATTCAGAATTTTGGTTCAAACCTGCTTTTCCTCAAAATTAAACAGTAAAACTGTTGTTTGATACAGTCATTTCTTATATACATAACCCATTTTTAATCATTCCATTTTTATTATTATTTTAGATTTTATGTTATTGTGTCTAGGGATGGATTTTATTATGCATGTATATATATATTTGGTGAACTTCTTATGATCTCTTGCCTCAAAATGTTTCACAGTTATGTTGTTATCTAGGCTACCCTAGCTTGCTTTTGATTAGCATCAATGTAGTGTATGTTTCCTTAAATTTTTTATCTCATTTTCTTATAAAGAAAGTATTAATGTGTTCTGGTTGAGTGTAAAAACCTTAGAATGGAGTCTGGGACATATTAGGTGCTCACTTAATGATGAGAACTAGCACTCAGAGGTTAAGAACTTGGAGGGCTCACAGGGCTGGAACATTCAAGAAAGTTGACTCAAATGATTGTCAGGCAGGACTTATATGAGACGTACCTGGGACCAAAGTCTGTACTGGTCCTCATCATGCTGCTTGAGTTGTTCACAGCAACTTGGACTCTGAACAGAAGCTTTCCAAATATGAGTGTCCCAAGGAGGAGAAACTGAGAGCTGATTGTTCTCTCGAAGGTTAAGCTTGAAATTTGCAAAATACGATGTCTGTTCCATTCTATTGTGTAAGCACCTCAGAGGCAGCCCAGATTCAATGGGCAGGGAAATAAATACCACCTTTCAAAGAGAGTAGTAAAGCTTTTGTGACCATATTTAATCCATGAAAAACATGTTCACATTTGACTCTCCTACATCTGGATGCATTTATATCAAATTTGTATGTCATAATCTCATATGTCTTGCTTTTAATTTCCTTTTTGTACCTTCTTTCCTGTCTTCCTTGAAATATTTTTCTTGCCTATTTTCAGAAGTTATATACTCACTACCTGTTATTTTAAAGATTACCTCATTACTTTTGCATGTGTCTATAAAACCTAACAAAACTCTAATACCAGTGCCCCTAAACATATTAATTGCCAAGGATGCTTTGAGCCTAGTCACAGTCTCCCAGTTCACATTCTACAGTTATTCAGAATTTTGGTTCAAACCTGCTTTTCCTCAAAATTAAACAGTAAAACTGTTGTTTGATACAGTCATTTCTTATATACATAACCCATTTTTAATCATTCCATTTTTATTATTATTTTAGATTTTATGTTATTGTGTCTAGGGATGGATTTTATTATGCATGTATATATATATGTATTTCTTAGGGCTCTTGAATCTATGGGCTCAATATTTGAAGAATTTATGGCCGCTACCTTTTTTAACTTTAGTTCATTAATCCTTCAAATATTGCCTTTTCTGCATTTTATAATTCATCTTCTGAAATGAAACTGTAAATTATATGTATTAGATCTCTATAATTTAATATCCATGCCTCTTGATCTCTGATACTATCTTATTTTTTTTTTTTTTTTTTTGCTTTCTGGCTATATTCTGTGTTCTTTCTTTAGATCTGGCTTTTAGTTCACTAATTCTTTCTTTAGCTTTGTTCAATATTCTAACTAATTTACCCAATACATTTTGAAATTATATCTATTATATATATATATTTATATTTATATATATGTATATATTTAAACAATTTTTAAATGATTAGTCTCAATATTTCTTTTACCTGTTCATGTTCTGGGGCTTCCCTAGTAGCTCAGGAGGTAAAGAATCTGCCTGCAATGCAGGAGACCTAGGTTTGATTGCTGGGTTGAAAAGATCCCCTGGAGGAGGGCAAGGCAACCCACTCCAGTATTCTTGCCTGGAGAATCCCATGGATAGAGGAGCCTGGCAGGCTACAGTTCATGGGGTTGCAAAGAGTTGGGCATGATTAAAGCAACTAACACACACATAGAAAAATGTATATATCTTTAATATGTGATTAAGTTTTTTAGTTACTTTATTTGAGAGAATTCTTTACCTATCTTTGAAATTCCAGACTAAGACTGAATCATGGTCACGCCAATATTTTGAAAAAAATAATCAGAGAGAATAAAATAGAATAGGAAATATCAGGCACATTATACACAATAATGATGGTATTATTTTGTAGAAGAAAAAGTTTCCTTCTGCTAACATTTTTTTCCTTTTTGCCATTCTTAAACCTTCTTGCTGTTGTTCAGATTTAAAGGTATTTTTAACTACTATGTGTTACTATCATTAAATTTGAAGACGTACTTAAAATATCTGATCTGCTTTTTGAAAAATAGTATATTACAGGATTCTTTTCTGTTTTTCCCTTTTTTCATAGTCTTAGAATATAATTATTTCTTTAAGAACAATTCACCTTGCTTGAGCAAACTGGAGCTCTTAAAAGAATACTCACAATTGAAAAGGGGATCCTTCAGGGGTGCTGTGTGATGGTTGAGAGGGGTGGGAAGGGGGGAATATATGTGTGACTGATCTGGGAACATGCATGTCTGTAAACAACAAAACTCTGTAAAAGTTAAAAGTAAAATAAAGGTTTTTTTAAAAAAATACAATTTCTTGGAGTTAGCATTATTTGGACCCAAATGCATTCTTTTAGAAATGCAATTTCCTTTAGGGAAAATAACAAAATAATCACAAAAAGTAGTGAAATTTTTTCCCCGTTTGAGAAGACTTACAGGGAATATAAAACTGGAATACATTTTGAAATTATATCTATTATATATATATATTTATATTTATATATATGTATATATTTAAACAATTTTTAAATGATTAGTCTCAATATTTCTTTTACCTGTTCATGTTCTGGGGCTTCCCTAGTAGCTCAGGAGGTAAAGAATCTGCCTGCAATGCAGGAGACCTAGGTTTGATTGCTGGGTTGAAAAGATCCCCTGGAGGAGGGCAAGGCAACCCACTCCAGTATTCTTGCCTGGAGAATCCCATGGATAGAGGAGCCTGGCAGGCTACAGTTCATGGGGTTGCAAAGAGTTGGGCATGATTAAAGCAACTAACACACACATAGAAAAATGTATATATCTTTAATATGTGATTAAGTTTTTTAGTTACTTTATTTGAGAGAATTCTTTACCTATCTTTGAAATTCCAGACTAAGACTGAATCATGGTCACGCCAATATTTTGAAAAAAATAATCAGAGAGAATAAAATAGAATAGGAAATATCAGGCACATTATACACAATAATGATGGTATTATTTTGTAGAAGAAAAAGTTTCCTTCTGCTAACATTTTTTTCCTTTTTGCCATTCTTAAACCTTCTTGCTGTTGTTCAGATTTAAAGGTATTTTTAACTACTATGTGTTACTATCATTAAATTTGAAGACGTACTTAAAATATCTGATCTGCTTTTTGAAAAATAGTATATTACAGGATTCTTTTCTGTTTTTCCCTTTTTTCATAGTCTTAGAATATAATTATTTCTTTAAGAACAATTCACCTTGCTTGAGCAAACTGGAGCTCTTAAAAGAATACTCACAATTGAAAAGGGGATCCTTCAGGGGTGCTGTGTGATGGTTGAGAGGGGTGGGAAGGGGGGAATATATGTGTGACTGATCTGGGAACATGCATGTCTGTAAACAACAAAACTCTGTAAAAGTTAAAAGTAAAATAAAGGTTTTTTTAAAAAAATACAATTTCTTGGAGTTAGCATTATTTGGACCCAAATGCATTCTTTTAGAAATGCAATTTCCTTTAGGGAAAATAACAAAATAATCACAAAAAGTAGTATCAAGAGCCATGTTTGAGAAACTATCATGAACATTGGCCTTATTCCTGGAGCTGTTTTGAAAGAGTTTTATTAGACTTACAGGCAAAGCATATGATGAGAATCGTAGGTGAAAAGCCCAGTGTAAAACACTAATTCCATCATCTTCCCAGCTTCGTGCTAAGGAAATTCTTTGCTGATCCTATTAGAATATCTTTCCCAGGCTTTGCTGCTATTTCTGAGCAGAAACTGCCAAAGACTGTGTTAAGGGGGCCAGGGTTTCCCCCTTTGGAGGATGTGGTAGTCTCTGTGATTCTGTGCATCTTATGACCAGAATGCGTGGGATGCTTTCCCTGGAGTGCAACCTATTCTGGGCCGCCACCCACAACCTCATGAATATTTATGATCTGGCTCTGGCACTGCTGGCTGATCTGTGTCCTACTCTGGAAAACAATGCATAATGGATCACCGCTTTTGCCTCCCTCCCTTCCACAAACAAACCTAGGATGCCTCTCTGATTTATTTATTTCTAGAATGCATGCCAACAAGGGAAAGCACTGCAGACTGCATTGTTCAGCAATTCTCTAGGCTTTTACAATCACATTTTATTAGTTTTTCCTCGCTATATCCCATGACATTGACCTAGCTGACTTTCTTAATAGGAAAAGCAGATTTCTAGATATTGCAGCTTAATGTTGTGGAAAAAGGAAGATTTAAAGTAGTTAGAGCTCTCTATTTGTGATTCTGTTAGTAACTACTTGGGGGAGAAGGGACAATATTATCCTCAGGATACATACTTGTTTTCCTAGCTGTAAAATGGGGATAAGTCTGCTTTGATTCCTTCCTAATTGCAAGATATAGGAAAATGTTATCATATATTAACATAAATAAAAGTAAGAAAATCTAGCACAGTAGCTAAGAGTAAAAAGGCAGGTATTGGAGAGCTGTGTAGATAATTCTGATAGATAATTCACCATTTTTTGAGCTTAAGCTTCTTAATCCACAGTGTGGAGAATATAATATTCTTACATATAAGCTTCGTTTCTAGAATTAAATATGATAGTATGTGTATGAAATTTAAAAGAATTCCCATGTATACTGGGGTCACAGTAACTGCTAGTTCTTATTAAAAAACAATGCAAACATTCAATTTTATAATTGTTTCGGGACCTCTGATGAGTTATAACAATGTGAGCTTTTGGATGACAGAGATGTTTCTATGCAAAGCACAGAACGTTTTGACAGTGGGAACATGAAAGCTCCCAAGCTTAAAATAGAAGCTTAAACCTAAAGGATAAAATATGACCTGTATTTCTTTTCACTCCTCAGCAAACTGTTATTTTTGTTCTTTTCTTGGGAAAGCCCTCAGTGATTAGTGTCTGTTGATGTGTCTGTGGATCTATCTGCCTGCAGCCTTCTGAGTTGCGTTCTCTTTAAGATTTCTTCAACAAGGTAGCTTACTACCTCCTTTCATACTTGAGAAGTGGGACACAGAAATCCTTTATGATTTTCAGCTCAAAATAATGCATATATAGGTGAAGTATATGTTTTGGAATGACAAATTTTGTTTCCCCACAACATAAACACCAGCTTTAATTACACAGTTTGTATACGGATAGTGCTGATTCAGGGTAAATGCACTGAACCGTAGCACTAGCATTTTATTTCTTTGTTTTGTATGGCACATAAAGTTTTGCATGTACTGACTCCAGTTAGACTCTGTGTTTTCCAGGATTCTGGATGTGACTAGGAAAGAGGTAGGATATGACTCTTGCCCCTGATTCAGTCCAGTCATCAATTCTATTTCTGTCCTTTAGTTTTCTTGTACTGTTTTTCATTCAGTTTCTACCTTGTGAAAATCACCAGTCATCAGTAAATAGTTATCAGTAAATACCTACTTACCTCTGTTCCTCTATGACATATAAATGACAGGCTCAGTAAAATAGTATCACCTCTCTTGAAGCATAACAAGAAAGAAAACTCAAGTTCGTTCACCAGTGGCTGCCATCTTGACATAGCCTTTAATTCTGATTACTTTCCTTAGCCCCTATCCTTGGTCAGAAATAATTCCCTTCCCCAGTTTATCTTCTTGTGATCTTGCCTACTTTTGGTTTCTCTACACTTTATACTCAGCATTAATTGGATTCTTATGAAAACAGTGATAAAATAGAACAAGCATGATGACAGCAAAAATAAGACAGAAAAGCAAGTATCTTCAGGATTATAGAATTTCAGAGCTGAATGCCATCTTAACAAGTTCACTTAGAGAGTGAAGGAGTGTAGAAAAGACATTGTTATTTACATAATTTCTTCCTTCTTAAGTAGATATCAAAGGCTTATAAAATATCAGAGTTGAAAGAATCTTAGAAGTTACTCAGCTCCCTTAGTGAATTAAAAATATACATTGATTTCCTACTGTATGTTGAGCAGTGTTTTTCAACATTAGGATATATAATAATAAAACATAGACAGTTCTAGTCCTCCAGGAGCTCACACATAAAACTTTTTAAAAACTTATGAAAGTACAATTGACTTATAACATTGTATTAGTTTCAGGAGTAAAATATAGTACTTGAATGTTTATATATATATTATGAAAGATCGCCACAGTAAGTCTAGTTAACACTCATCAATATACACAGTTACAAATTTTTTTCTTATAATGAGAAAAAAAGTTATGTTATACTTTCGTAGCAACTTTTAAGTAGCCAGGATAGCATTACTAATGGCAGTCACCATGCTGTGTGTTATACTGCCATAGTTTATTCTTAGCTAGCAATTTGTACCTTTTGATTCCCTTCACCCAGTTATGAATGAAGCTTACAGTTTTTGATTCCCTTCACCCAGCTATGAATGAAGCTTACACTTTTTGAGTGGAAAGCAATACTAAATTTTAAAAATAAATAATCGCACATAACTTTAGAACACAAAGAAGTGGTTAAGATGGAGGTGAAAAAATCCCAACAAAAGACATTTACATTAAAACAAAAATAAAACAATGCCAGGCATGTTTTTAACTGAGGAAGAGTGTTCCAGGCCAAAGGAACAATACATACAAAATCCCTGAGCTGAGTGAACTTGGAATACTCAAGAAGCAGAAATGAGGGCAGTGTGGCTGGAGTGAAGTGGATAGAGCAGCATGTAGGTAGGGTGGATGATAGGCAGAGGAGAGAAGCCCAGGTGATGCGGGGTCTTGTACTGTCTGATGTGGTTGTGTTATTTACTTTCCTTAGCCCCTATCCTTGGTCAGAAATAATTCCCTTCCCCAGTTTATCTTCTTGTGATCTTGCCTACTTTTGGTTTCTCTACACTTTATACTCAGCATTAATTGGATTCTTATGAAAACAGTGATAAAATAGAACAAGCATGATGACAGCAAAAATAAGACAGAAAAGCAAGTATCTTCAGGATTATAGAATTTCAGAGCTGAATGCCATCTTAACAAGTTCACTTAGAGAGTGAAGGAGTGTAGAAAAGACATTGTTATTTACATAATTTCTTCCTTCTTAAGTAGATATCAAAGGCTTATAAAATATCAGAGTTGAAAGAATCTTAGAAGTTACTCAGCTCCCTTAGTGAATTAAAAATATACATTGATTTCCTACTGTATGTTGAGCAGTGTTTTTCAACATTAGGATATATAATAATAAAACATAGACAGTTCTAGTCCTCCAGGAGCTCACACATAAAACTTTTTAAAAACTTATGAAAGTACAATTGACTTATAACATTGTATTAGTTTCAGGAGTAAAATATAGTACTTGAATGTTTATATATATATTATGAAAGATCGCCACAGTAAGTCTAGTTAACACTCATCAATATACACAGTTACAAATTTTTTTCTTATAATGAGAAAAAAAGTTATGTTATACTTTCGTAGCAACTTTTAAGTAGCCAGGATAGCATTACTAATGGCAGTCACCATGCTGTGTGTTATACTGCCATAGTTTATTCTTAGCTAGCAATTTGTACCTTTTGATTCCCTTCACCCAGTTATGAATGAAGCTTACAGTTTTTGATTCCCTTCACCCAGCTATGAATGAAGCTTACACTTTTTGAGTGGAAAGCAATACTAAATTTTAAAAATAAATAATCGCACATAACTTTAGAACACAAAGAAGTGGTTAAGATGGAGGTGAAAAAATCCCAACAAAAGACATTTACATTAAAACAAAAATAAAACAATGCCAGGCATGTTTTTAACTGAGGAAGAGTGTTCCAGGCCAAAGGAACAATACATACAAAATCCCTGAGCTGAGTGAACTTGGAATACTCAAGAAGCAGAAATGAGGGCAGTGTGGCTGGAGTGAAGTGGATAGAGCAGCATGTAGGTAGGGTGGATGATAGGCAGAGGAGAGAAGCCCAGGTGATGCGGGGTCTTGTACTGTCTGATGTGGTTGTGTTATTTACTGAGGTGGAAAATGTTTGCTGGACAGTAGATTCTGGTGGTGTCTCTGGGTTGAGGTATGAGGGATCAGTATTTTCCTCATAGGGGAGGCAAGAGGGCTCTGAGAAAGAAGGGGATTTCCCACAATGATTTTTTGTATAAATGAAACAGCTGAAAATGAGGCCACTAGACCTTTTACTCATGTTCTTTTCCCAGCACGATAGTTGGACTACACTCTACAGGCCTACAAGCCCTGTACTTGTTCAGTCTTGAGACCAAAGAGATAGTCTGGAGCCAGCCATAGAGACATTCATGGTTTAATCCATAGGGGCATCTTACTTGTCTGAAGCAAGGTCCTAGAGTAACACCCACCACAGGTACCAGGTGGTGGGCAGGACATGGCAGCAGTCTTCACTACACGGGAAAGAGGGAGATTGCCAGTTATTGGGGTTATTGATGTCAGCTTGGCTTATCAGTTGTCAGAGAAACTGGCAGGGGTGTATGCCCCTTACCACAACTTTGATAAAATATCATAGTGGAGATAATTCTGATCTGTAGATCAGAACAGTTATTAGTTGAAGTCAGGGGCAAGTACATAGACATTCACTGATTAGGATTTATGATTGAGAGAAAAGTTCAATCAGGTGAGTAGGTGTGGGTGTGGCAAGGACAGGCTGAGCAGGGTATGTACAGAGAGCAAGAGGACAGCCATTTGGGGTAACCTGATGATACAGCGATCCTAGTTAGGAGAAATTTAGATAAGACTATAGTATTCTCAGATCTATCCATTGTGCTTCCTGGTCCTTATTTGCTACTGTGGCTCATTGACAGGAAGCACATTTATATTTAGAACCACAGAAAATAAATGATCTGATTATCAATGTGCTTTGCCTATCTTGAACTTTCAGTGAGTTCACTACAGTATCATCTTTTTTCTTTCCACATCAGAGAATACTCACTAAAAATGAGGCAGCAGTATTTTGGCCTACATTCATAAGAAAAATGTATCCCATTCTGGTATGAAATCATCCCCTAGGGAAGGACACAAGTCTTTCAACTGCAATCTGAATGTTATTCACAGTTGTGCCAAAATCATATGGTAAAAAAAATTACACATTTGTCAGACTAATACCATGCAGTATTTTTAAAAATAATCTTTTACCAGTTGATGCTGAGTTCTGTGTTAAATCAGAGGCCCTATACTAAAAAAAAAAATGTGCTATGCTGGGAAATATGGGACACCTCCATAATGTGCCATTAAAAACAATTAAGAGACTATTAGCCTCTGCAGAAAAAATAATGCAACTATTAATCTTCATGCTTAAGTACTGACAGCTCAGAAAAACAAGCAACTGAAACTACAAAGATAGCTGTAAAAAAAGTAAGAGAAAAAAACCCTCTCTTTTTCCCTTTCATATTGAATTTGTGTGGGATAATTTTAAACATTTTGCTTTGTTGTTTTTGTTCAGTCACTAAGTTGTGTCCAACTCTTTGTGACTCCATGGGTTGCAACAAAATGATTCAGAGGATGTTGGCAATTTGATCTCCGTTCCTCTACCTTTTTTAAATCCAGCTTGTACATCTGGAATTTCTTGGTTCATATACTGTTGAAGCCTAGCTTGAAGGATTTTGAGCATGACCTTGCAAGCATGTGAAATTAGTGCAGTTGCACGGTAATTTGAACATTCTTTGCATTACTCTTCTTTGGTATTGGAATGAAAACTGACCTTTTCCAGTCCCATGACCATTGCTGAGTTTTCCAAATGTGCTGGCATATTAAGTGCAGCACTTTAACAGCATCATCTTTTAGGATTTGAAATAACTCAGCTGGAATTCCATCACCTCTACTAGCTTTGTTTATAGTAATGCTTCCTATGCCCACTTGACTTCACACTCCAGGATATCTGCCTCTACATTAGTGACCACACCATTGTGGTCAACTGGGTAATTATGACCTTTTTTGTACAGTTCTTTTGTGTATTATTGCCACCTTTCCTTAATATCTTCTGCTTCTGTTAGGTCCATACCTTTTCTGTCCTTTGTTGTGCCCATCTTTGCATGAAATGATCCCTTGGTGTGCCTGTTTTCTTGAAGAGATCTCTAGTCTTTCCCATTCCATTGTTTTTTTTCTGTTTTTTTTTTTTGCATTGTTCACTTAACAAGGCCTTCTTTGTAACTCTGCATTTAAATGGGTGTATCTTTCCATTTCTCCTTTGCCTTTAGCTTCTCCTCTACTCTCAGCTCTTTGTAAGGCAAATAGCTAAAGGCAAAGCTGGTTGTTATGTCAGGATAAGAACTACAATCAGCTCTGGTGTGATTCATAAGTTTATTTTCTCTGATTTCTTGTTTCCTTAGAAAGTGTGCATTTTCTTCAGAAAGCTGATATCAGAACGTCATAGCTATAATTCAATAAAGCAAGATGTTTAGAAATTTTCTAAGGAATTTAAAATACAACTATTAATTATTCTGTAGATGGTAATTTTATCTCCAGAGATATCAAGAATGTCAAGATCTTTCTTAAAAAACAATGAGGAGGGGCTTCCATAGTGGTCCAGCAATGAAGAGTCTGCCCTCCAATGCAAGGGCCACCAGTTTGATCCTGATTAGGGAGGTAATTGTGGGCCCTCTGGCCCACCATTGTGTTGCTACTTCTAATGGTCTAAGCCATAATGCATATGATTATTGCTTTAAAATGGTTGTACCGAATCATCAGACATCTCCTTGTGCCTGAACTTGAAAAGAAAGCTTCCTTTTTAAAAATATTTTCAAAGAAAAAAGCTTTGGGTCAAAGATTAACTGACATGTTAATCACACTAGCAGTCACTGAAGAAAAGCAGGATGAAAAGAGCATAAATTCAGATAGAGTCTTACATTTTGCAATTGCCTTTGCATCATGAATTAGAAGGGAATATGATGAATCAAGTTTTGTTTACAGTAGGTACTTTTATCTTTCTACTAGTCTTATTTTAATAGAAAATTATTTATAGCAAGGCAGAGAAAAAAATCTAATATACAGCCATTAGTAGTTTATAGTAACTCCAATCAGACAAAAGTTTGTCAAATTTAGATAATGTCTCTTAAGTGTACAAGATTCCTTTAGCTAATCATTTTTTTTTGATCCTTTCAATAATCCTGTGAGGCAGATAAAGAAGAGATTTGCTCTTCCAAAATACAGTTGAGGCAAGTAGTACAGAGAAAAATAAAGTGATTTGCCATGAATAAATGGAGAAGCTGTGGCTTTGGGCTGGACCTTCTTCCCGTGCTCATTTTAGTGTATCATATCTTCCTCCTCTTTTATAGTCCCCTCAGATTTAAGATTTTAAACCTAAGGCTGCAAGAATGTCAGTGTGTTAGATCTCGCTTCCCAGCACAGAGGGCTTTCCTGGACAAAGTGGTAAGGCTAAGTGAAATAGTCTTAGATGAGGAGATTCTGGTTTTAGCTCAAATTTAACTGGGGAGAATTTGGTAATTCTCCAAACCCTAGGGAAAACTGATCCTTTAAATGAGTGACATCCATCAGGCTATTTCCGGCAAGTGTCATTAAGAGAGCTGGATCATGCCTCACAAATTTCGATTTTTGAGAAGACTGCTGTTGTTCAGTCATCAAGTCATGTCCGACTCTTTGCAACCCATGGACTTCAGCACATCAGGCCTATCTGTCCCTCACCATCTCTCAGAGTTTGCCCAAGATCATGTCCGTTGAATTGCTAATGCCATCCAATCATCTTCCAGGTTGGGAAGCTCCCATGGAGAAGGAATTGGCAGCCCACTCCAAAATTTTCAAGAAAAAGCTTTGGTTTCCAATCAGACATCTCCTTGTGCCTGAACTTGAAAAGAAAGCTTCCTTTTTAAAAATATTTTCAAAGAAAAAAGCTTTGGGTCAAAGATTAACTGACATGTTAATCACACTAGCAGTCACTGAAGAAAAGCAGGATGAAAAGAGCATAAATTCAGATAGAGTCTTACATTTTGCAATTGCCTTTGCATCATGAATTAGAAGGGAATATGATGAATCAAGTTTTGTTTACAGTAGGTACTTTTATCTTTCTACTAGTCTTATTTTAATAGAAAATTATTTATAGCAAGGCAGAGAAAAAAATCTAATATACAGCCATTAGTAGTTTATAGTAACTCCAATCAGACAAAAGTTTGTCAAATTTAGATAATGTCTCTTAAGTGTACAAGATTCCTTTAGCTAATCATTTTTTTTTGATCCTTTCAATAATCCTGTGAGGCAGATAAAGAAGAGATTTGCTCTTCCAAAATACAGTTGAGGCAAGTAGTACAGAGAAAAATAAAGTGATTTGCCATGAATAAATGGAGAAGCTGTGGCTTTGGGCTGGACCTTCTTCCCGTGCTCATTTTAGTGTATCATATCTTCCTCCTCTTTTATAGTCCCCTCAGATTTAAGATTTTAAACCTAAGGCTGCAAGAATGTCAGTGTGTTAGATCTCGCTTCCCAGCACAGAGGGCTTTCCTGGACAAAGTGGTAAGGCTAAGTGAAATAGTCTTAGATGAGGAGATTCTGGTTTTAGCTCAAATTTAACTGGGGAGAATTTGGTAATTCTCCAAACCCTAGGGAAAACTGATCCTTTAAATGAGTGACATCCATCAGGCTTTTTCCCGGGCAAGTGTCATTAAGAGAGCTGGATCATGCCTCACAAATTTCGATTTTTGAGAAGACTGCTGTTGTTCAGTCATCAAGTCATGTCCGACTCTTTGCAACCCATGGACTTCAGCACATCAGGCCTATCTGTCCCTCACCATCTCTCAGAGTTTGCCCAAGATCATGTCCGTTGAATTGCTAATGCCATCCAATCATCTTCCAGGTTGGGAAGCTCCCATGGAGAAGGAATTGGCAGCCCACTCCAGTATTCTTGCCTGGAGAATTCCATGGAGAGAGGAGCCTGGCGGGCTATAGTCCATGGGGTTACAGAGAACTGAACAATGACTGAACGACTAACACACACATTGCTGTGTCTGAGACCCAGACCTGAGGAAAAGCTAACAGATTACTAATAAGGTAGAGCAGAATAAGAGAGCTTAGCCAGAACCCCATTGAAGCTGGTGGATGCTAATCCCTTTTCTGTAGGGATTGGAACCAGCAGATCTGAGTAAACCTTTGTAATATTGACCAAAAAAAAAAAATTCAGGAGACTGGAAATATCCATGGTCTTAAGGACTGTAATTTGAGAGAGATAGCTTCAGGTAAAAATGGAAGAAAAGGTTCTGGAGAAGAGAAAGTCGGGAACTTATAAAGGCAAAAAAGTAGCTACAAGGTTGTCCATTTTGAGAATTGTAATTAACTCTAATACCAGTCAGGGAACGTTTATCCTTAAGGAATCAGTTTATTTTAGGGCAGGAGTCTGAAAAGTAGATGGATTATCATAAGTTACTTTAGGCAAAGGGGTATAAGAAGTATCTTGAGTTTGGTACAGATGTTTTGGTACAGATGTCATTAGGAGAATCAATGGTGAAAAGGTCAGATTCTGCCCAGTCTGAGATGTGATAAGCCACACTTCCTTAATGGCCTTCCTGCTCCATTTTAGAGAGCTCTCTGAGCAGTAATAAAATCATTTTGATTTTTCTTCCATAAAATCCAGAAGCATTTTATATCTGAAGTGTTTATAAGAGCAGGAATACTGTATTTCTGGGCACCATCAAAGGTTCACCATTTGTGAACCATTAGGGATCTATATAAAGACTTTACTGCCTTTCTTAATCATCGTTAGTAATGAGTTGGCTCATTCCTATTTTGCTTCCTCTTATTATGCTTCCTCTTGTTATGTTGTCCCATCTTTTAAAAAGTTTACTTGATGATATATTTTTTAAATGTTCATATTCTTCTCTACTTGAGAAGGTAATAAACTGAAATACTGGACCACCCAAGTGTGAACATGGGCATATCTAGGTTTTAAGAGGTACATAAAAACAATATGCATGCACATAGATAGGCTTCACCAATGATGCACTAGTATAAAAGAATTCACCGGCTGATGCAGGAGACCAAGAGACGTGAATTTTTTCCCTGGGCTAGGAAGATCCCCCTGAAGTAGAAAATGGCAACCTGCTCCAGTATTCTTGCCTGAAAATTCCATGAATGTAGGAGCCTGGTGGCCTACAGTTCATGGGGTCATAAAGAGTTGGACTTGAGCAGCTGTCTTTGAGCGACTGAGCACAAACACACAAGCATATAGAGACAGTGATCATATACTGTCAACTACCAATGGTTGCACATTATTTTAGGAGGAAAGGTAGTGTATACAAGTAATCTGTAATTGTTAATGTTTCAGTGTACAGTTCCTTGTTTTATTTTTATTTTATTTATTTTATTTTTTGCCTCTAAGTCATCATTTATTTTTCATCGATCTTTATTCTTTGGCCTGTGTGGGCCTCCCATCACAATGGCCTCTCTCATTGCAGAGTACTGGCTCTGGGCACATGTGCTTCAGAGCACTGGCTTATAATTGGAGACACTGGCTCAGCAGTTCCTCAGTATGTGGGATCTACTGGGCCAGGAATGGAACTGGTGTCCCTTGCACTTCAAGGCAGACTCTTTACCCACAGGGAAGTCCTTATTTTCATGTTTTTTTCAGCATAGACATTCTTTCCCAATTGTATTCATCCGGCTGTGCTGCTGTATTTATTCTACTGGTTTAAGACAATTTTTCTTCCATAAAATCCAGAAGCATTTTATATCTGAAGTGTTTATAAGAGCAGGAATACTGTATTTCTGGGCACCATCAAAGGTTCACCATTTGTGAACCATTAGGGATCTATATAAAGACTTTACTGCCTTTCTTAATCATCGTTAGTAATGAGTTGGCTCATTCCTATTTTGCTTCCTCTTATTATGCTTCCTCTTGTTATGTTGTCCCATCTTTTAAAAAGTTTACTTGATGATATATTTTTTAAATGTTCATATTCTTCTCTACTTGAGAAGGTAATAAACTGAAATACTGGACCACCCAAGTGTGAACATGGGCATATCTAGGTTTTAAGAGGTACATAAAAACAATATGCATGCACATAGATAGGCTTCACCAATGATGCACTAGTATAAAAGAATTCACCGGCTGATGCAGGAGACCAAGAGACGTGAATTTTTTCCCTGGGCTAGGAAGATCCCCCTGAAGTAGAAAATGGCAACCTGCTCCAGTATTCTTGCCTGGAAAATTCCATGAATGTAGGAGCCTGGTGGCCTACAGTTCATGGGGTCATAAAGAGTTGGACTTGAGCAGCTGTCTTTGAGCGACTGAGCACAAACACACAAGCATATAGAGACAGTGATCATATACTGTCAACTACCAATGGTTGCACATTATTTTAGGAGGAAAGGTAGTGTATACAAGTAATCTGTAATTGTTAATGTTTCAGTGTACAGTTCCTTGTTTTATTTTTATTTTATTTATTTTATTTTTTGCCTCTAAGTCATCATTTATTTTTCATCGATCTTTATTCTTTGGCCTGTGTGGGCCTCCCATCACAATGGCCTCTCTCATTGCAGAGTACTGGCTCTGGGCACATGTGCTTCAGAGCACTGGCTTATAATTGGAGACACTGGCTCAGCAGTTCCTCAGTATGTGGGATCTACTGGGCCAGGAATGGAACTGGTGTCCCTTGCACTTCAAGGCAGACTCTTTACCCACAGGGAAGTCCTTATTTTCATGTTTTTTTCAGCATAGACATTCTTTCCCAATTGTATTCATCCGTGTGCTCTGTAAAGCTATGCTGTATTTATTCTACTGGTTTAAGACTAATTGTTTTGGTTTTTGAAAGCTGTTTATGCTAAGAAAGCCTATTTAGAGCCATAGTGCCAAGTAAAATGAATAACTATTAAAGAAATCAGTATTAATGTCATATAGTCTTTAATGGCGGATAAGCAGTGGCCAAAATGTTGACCATATTGATCATTCATTAAGTTCTAGAAAACTGAACACTACCCCAATAGACATTGTCTATGAAATCTAACATGAAAGCTACTTTTTCTACCCTATAGTTAATGTATCAAAGAAGACAATTTTCTATCTCACTGTACAACTATTTAGAAATTTAGACTTTACCCTTACCCTGCCCCAACTGTAAGGCCCAAGCAAGATGTGATTCAGAGGAAAACAAGCATAATTTCCATTTGGTTTCCTGGGCAGCCATCCAAATATGCCCTCCTTACTGCAGCTTTGAAGTATGACAAAGAAATAGCTGCCCCAGGAGGTAAAGCAGCAAGATGCCTTCACACTGCAGGAGAAGCTCATCAAGGAAAATCAGTTTGGAGAGAAGTATTACTGAAGTTATTTGGAGTGATGGTGTTTCAGAAGGAAATTGTTAAATAGAATTCCAAAGATTACCTAGCTTGACAGCTATGATGGAGAGAGACCCTTTCCTCTGATAAAATGCCCCACATCCTTTTCTTAGCCCTTTACTCCCATGTTAGTGTCTTAAAACATTGGTTTATCTTATTTAATACATCACATGCTAGTTAAAATAGAATGCAATGATAACTTATATTTCCCCTTTCATCTACACTTTTGAAGTAAAGATAACTCATTCTTTTTTCTTTTTCAATTTTTTTTTTTTTGGTTGATGTTTTGGTTCAGTTCAGTTCAGTTGTGTCCTTCTCTTTGTGACCCGATGGACTGCAGCACACCAGGCTTCCCTGTCCTTCACCATCTCCTGGAGCTTGCTCAAACCCATCTTCATTGACTGAGTGATGCCATCCAACCATCTTGTCCTCTGTCATCTGCTGCACTGTTTGCCTTCTATTTTTCCCAATACCAGAGTCTTTTTCAATGAGTCGGCTCTTTGCATCAGGTGGCCAAAGTACTCGAGCTTCCACTTCAGCATCAGACCTTCCAATGTATATTCAGGGTTGATTTCCTTTAGGATTGACTAGTTTGATCTCCTTGCTGTCCAAGGGACTCTCAAGAGCCTTCTCCAACACCACAGTTCAAACGCATCAATTCTTTGGCACTCAGCCTTCTTTATGGTCCAACCCTCATACTCATACATGACTACGGCGAAAACATAGCTTTGACTGTATGGACTTCTGTCGGCAAAGTGATGTCTCTGCTCTTGAATACACTGTCTACGTTTGTCACGCCTTTTCTTCCAAGGAGCAAGCACTTTTTAATTTCATGACTTCACCATCTGCAGTGATTCTGGAGCTCAAGAAAGTAAAGTCTGTCACTGTTTCCATTATTTGCCCATTTATTTGCAATGAAGTGACGGGACAGGATGCTATGATCTTTAATTTTTGAATGTTGCATCGGTTATCACGAGGGAAATAATAGTTTTAAATTTATATTTCTATTAGTGAGAATATTTGTGAAACTATATTTTTGTATATTTTCAAAGAAAAGAACGTACTGCATATAAATACGACATATTTTATTTGTCTGTAAGAAGATTCTTATACTCACTCCAATCAAATCTATCATATTTATATCAACAGAGTTGTCACACTGCAGGAGAAGCTCATCAAGGAAAATCAGTTTGAGAAGTATTACTGAAGTTATTTGGAGTGATGGTGTTTCAGAAGGAAATTGTTAAATAGAATTCCAAAGATTACCTAGCTTGACAGCTATGATGGAGAGAGACCCTTTCCTCTGATAAAATGCCCCACATCCTTTTCTTAGCCCTTTACTCCCATGTTAGTGTCTTAAAACATTGGTTTATCTTATTTAATACATCACATGCTAGTTAAAATAGAATGCAATGATAACTTATATTTCCCCTTTCATCTACACTTTTGAAGTAAAGATAACTCATTCTTTTTTCTTTTTCAATTTTTTTTTTTTTGGTTGATGTTTTGGTTCAGTTCAGTTCAGTTGTGTCCTTCTCTTTGTGACCCGATGGACTGCAGCACACCAGGCTTCCCTGTCCTTCACCATCTCCTGGAGCTTGCTCAAACCCATCTTCATTGACTGAGTGATGCCATCCAACCATCTTGTCCTCTGTCATCTGCTGCACTGTTTGCCTTCTATTTTTCCCAATACCAGAGTCTTTTTCAATGAGTCGGCTCTTTGCATCAGGTGGCCAAAGTACTCGAGCTTCCACTTCAGCATCAGACCTTCCAATGTATATTCAGGGTTGATTTCCTTTAGGATTGACTAGTTTGATCTCCTTGCTGTCCAAGGGACTCTCAAGAGCCTTCTCCAACACCACAGTTCAAACGCATCAATTCTTTGGCACTCAGCCTTCTTTATGGTCCAACCCTCATACTCATACATGACTACTGCGAAAAACATAGCTTTGACTGTATGGACTTCTGTCGGCAAAGTGATGTCTCTGCTCTTGAATACACTGTCTACGTTTGTCACGCCTTTTCTTCCAAGGAGCAAGCACTTTTTAATTTCATGACTTCACCATCTGCAGTGATTCTGGAGCTCAAGAAAGTAAAGTCTGTCACTGTTTCCATTATTTGCCCATTTATTTGCAATGAAGTGACGGGACAGGATGCTATGATCTTTAATTTTTGAATGTTGCATCGGTTATCACGAGGGAAATAATAGTTTTAAATTTATATTTCTATTAGTGAGAATATTTGTGAAACTATATTTTTGTATATTTTCAAAGAAAAGAACGTACTGCATATAAATACGACATATTTTATTTGTCTGTAAGAAGATTCTTATACTCACTCCAATCAAATCTATCATATTTATATCAACAGAGTTGTCATATTCTTAAAGACCCAAAAAGGAAAAATTTTTATATTCTATTCAAAATATTTTGTTAGTAGTAAAATAGATGAATGGTAACAATATTTCTGTAACAGTTTTATTACATTGTAGGGTAAAATGTCACTGACATAAGAGATACTCAAAATGGATATGACAGATAAAACAGTGTCAAATGAGAATTTGCAGTGATCTGTAGAAAGTACACTTCTAATTTCACTGGAACATGGTTCAGTAAGAGGATTATATCATAATGAGAAAGGTCAGACTCATTTCAGAGTCTGGCATTCCTAATATTTCTCTTTCTGTGACTGAAAACAGGACTTGTTTTATTCCCTATAACTCAACATTTTATATATAAAGCTTGGAACCCCCAAACTAATCTGCTATAATAAATACTTATGATTCTTAATATGATTATTTAGAAATTCATGTGTCTTGCTTGCTCAATTGAAAGCTACTTATGAATGGGAATGATCAATTTGTCCCCTTTTCCTGAATGTTATTGGAGAGATGATTGATACGTGTCCTGAGACCACAATATTGACTTCTTCCAAAGTTCACTCAAGAAACTTTTTTTGACATCTTTCTCACTCCACCATTCCTAACATCCTGTGATCCTGGGACTTCATTATTTTGAGATAAGTATCTCTTTATTCTTTGAAATTATTGAGTGGTTGTGCTGGTTATTAACTGAGATTGATTTAAAGTATAAATATGTATTTCAGACCTTTTGCTAGAGAAATTCATTATTGGGAGTATAACCCATTAGCTTTGCTAAGTGACAGTTTGAAATCCATGGTGGGGAGGGTGGGGCGGGGGCGAGGGTGGGGGCGGAGGGTGGGGGGGCGAGGTTGGGGGTGGGCCACTTCTATTGGTCTTTGATTTATCTATTTTCATCCATCTTTGTTCCCTGACCCATGTGGGCCTTCCATCGCAGTGGCCTCTGTTGTCGCAGAGCACCGGCTCTGGGCACATGCACTCCAGAGCTCCAAGTCGGTCATTTGACACATCGGTTCAGCCGCTCCACTGGCACGTGGGATCTTCCCAGGCCAGGGATCGAACCGGCGCCCCTTACACTGCAAGGTGGTGTCCTTACCCACTGGACCACCAGGGAAGCCCCATGATGTTTTTTTTAATAATACATATTTTTTAAATATATTTTTACAGGGTTTTGTTGGTTACAGATATGTATGTTCCCATATCAGTCTTATGTGTATCCCTGGCCCCCTCCCTCTTCCCCCCCCCTCCCAGTCACCCCCATCCCACCCCTCCAGGCCATCTCACCGTGCCCCTGCAGGATCCCCTATTCCCACAACGCAATGACAATAGCTATTTTTTTCCGCATATGATAGTATAGGTTTCCGTATTACTCCCTCTGTGCCTACTACCCACTGTTCATTCCCCTCAACGTCCATATGTCTGTTCTCTTTGTCTGTTTTTCCATTGCTTCACTGTGTGTATTATCATTACCATCTTACTAGATTCTATATATATATACATATGTGTGTGTGTGTGTTAGTATACTGTACTTGTCTCTCTATTTTTGACTTATTTCACTTTTTATGATAGGTTCTGGATACATCCAACTCATTAGGGCTGATTCTTCGGCATTTCTTTTTACAGCGGAGAGGTACTCTATTGTATATATGCATCAGAGTTTTTTTATCCATTCATTTGTCGACGGACATCTAGGTTTTGTTCTAGCTATTGTACAGAGAGCTACAATGAACATTGGGGTACAGGTGCTTCTTTCAGTTTTGATTTCATCAGGGTATAAGCACAATAGTGGGATTTCTGGGTCATAGGGTGCTTCTATTTTTAGTTTTTTAAGGGATCTCTGTACTGTCTTCCATAGCAGCTGTATCCATTTACATTCCCGCCAGCAATACAAGAGTGTTCCCTTTTCTCGCACCCTCCCCAGCATTTATTGTCTGTAGACTTGTCGATGATGGCCATTCTGACTGGTGTGAGGTGATAACTCATTGTAGTTTTGATTTGCATTTCTCTAATAATAAGCGATGGTGAGCATCATTTCATGTGCTTTTGGCTACTTTGAGGATCGCAGTGGCCTCTGTTGTCAGAGCACCGGCTCTGGGCACATGCACTCAGAGCTCCAAGTCGAACCGCAGCCGCTCCACTGGCACGTGGGATCTTCCCAGGCCAGGGATCGAACCGGCGCCCCTTACACTGCAAGGTGGTGTCCTTACCCACTGGACCACCAGGGAAGCCCCATGATGTTTTTTTTAATAATACATATTTTTTAAATATATTTTTACAGGGTTTTGTTGGTTACAGATATGTATGTTCCCATATCAGTCTTATGTGTATCCCTGGCCCCCTCCCTCTTCCACCCCCCTCCCAGTCACCCCCATCCCACCCCTCCAGGCCATCTCACCGTGCCCCTGCAGGATCCCCTATTCCCACAACGCAATGACAATAGCTATTTTCTTCCGCATATGATAGTATAGGTTTCCGTATTACTCCCTCTGTGCCTACTACCCACTGTTCATTCCCCTCAACGTCCATATGTCTGTTCTCTTTGTCTGTTTTTCCATTGCTTCACTGTGTGTATTATCATTACCATCTTACTAGATTCTATATATATATACATATGTGTGTGTGTGTGTTAGTATACTGTACTTGTCTCTCTATTTTTGACTTATTTCACTTTTTATGATAGGTTCTGGATACATCCAACTCATTAGGGCTGATTCTTCGGCATTTCTTTTTACAGCGGAGAGGTACTCTATTGTATATATGCATCAGAGTTTTTTTATCCATTCATTTGTCGACGGACATCTAGGTTTTGTTCTAGCTATTGTACAGAGAGCTACAATGAACATTGGGGTACAGGTGCTTCTTTCAGTTTTGATTTCATCAGGGTATAAGCACAATAGTGGGATTTCTGGGTCATAGGGTGCTTCTATTTTTAGTTTTTTAAGGGATCTCTGTACTGTCTTCCATAGCAGCTGTATCCATTTACATTCCCGCCAGCAATACAAGAGTGTTCCCTTTTCTCGCACCCTCCCCAGCATTTATTGTCTGTAGACTTGTCGATGATGGCCATTCTGACTGGTGTGAGGTGATAACTCATTGTAGTTTTGATTTGCATTTCTCTAATAATAAGCGATGGTGAGCATCATTTCATGTGCTTTTTGGCCGTTTGTATGTCTTCTTTGATGAGGTGTCTCTTTAGGTTTTTTTTCCATTCCTTGATTGGGTTGTTCATTTTTCCGGTGCTGAGTTGTCTGAGTTGCTTGTAGATTTTGGAGATTAATTCTTTGTCTGTTGTTTCATTTGCTCTTATTTTCTCCCATTTTGTGGGCTGTCTGATCACCTTTTTTTATAATTTCTCTCGCTGTACAAAAACTTTTAAGTTCCATTAGGTCCCACATTTTAATTTTGTTTTTAGTTATGCTATTCTAGTGGGTCAGTCATAGAAGATCTCGTTTTGATTTATATCATTTAGTGTTTTGCCTATATTCTCCTCTAAGAGTTTTATGGTTTCTGGTCTTACATTTAGGTCTTTAATTTAAAGTGACAAGTTTTCTGAGTTAATGGTTGTTACTGCATTGGGAATTGCGTTTTCCATTTGATGTCTAAGTTAGCAGTGGTTACATACGACAGCTGGGCTTCCCAAGTGGGAAGTGGCACCAGTGGTAAAGAGTCACTTACCAATGCAAGGAACTCTAGAGACTTGGGTTCGATCCTTGGGTGGGGAAGATACTCTGGAGGAGGAAATGCAAGCTGGTCCAAACTGGAAAATTTTGTGTATAGCGTATGGCAGTCTATAGTCCATGTGGCCACAGAGTTGAATATGACATAGAAACTGAACACATACGTGGAGAAAGTCGGCCTGCCTTCTCACATGTAATTCTTCTGTGACGTAGCCATGGCCTAGTGTATTACCTTTAATTGTGCAAATGCAAGCAGTTGGCCTATAGGCTCCCTCAAAGATTATCAACTTTTAGAGATTTATTCACAGTAATAAAAATTATTTGAAATTGAGTATATATGATGAAATTTTCATTGACTAGAAGATCCATTTTTGGGTATTCAGTGAACACGGGAAATAGAAAATAAATATTCATTATTAGTTTTTTGAGTGTTTCCTGGAGTGTTTGATATGAATGACTTAAAGATAGTCCTAGTTTCAGTAGATTAAGAAAAGTCAAACTTGTGCCATTATAGACACTTTCATTGTGTGCAGTTCTATGTGTCATTTCTTTTGGTTGAAAAATGATTTGCCATGAATTTTTACATGTAATATCAAATAAGGTGAAATTTTAAGTGCCTAAAGTTATTACAACTATTTTTTCCACATGAATGTGTGTATATGCACATTTATATGGAAACACATACACACAGGCATTTCTTCAAAGCCACTGTGAAATATTCCAGTTCAATTAACCATGGAAATCATGCTGCACACCTTGCTTGCTTATTTGACTCTAACCCATGGTATGGGGTTATACTGAAAATCAGGGGTTAGATGAAAATCAGCTTCGGGGAATCTGATACCCTTTCCCTGAATAACTCAATGCCAAGTTGAATTATTTGGTTTTCTAAATGATAAGGGATTGAGCTGGTATACCAGATATGCTATCTATGGAAAAAACTCTATAACCTAAAAGAATGTAATACTAAAGACAGAACAAGAACATTTATTTGTAGATTTAAATTACAGAACAAATAAATTTAACAAAGCTTCTGGTTTCTTCTCTCAATATAAATCAATAAAACGTATAATCTATAAAACAAGCTCAAAGATGAGATAAACCAATATGACACAACAGACAGATGAAAAGGCATCTGGTTGAGAGGTAGAAATGAAGAGAAAACCACGTGAGATAAGAATTGGTGTGAAGAAATTACAGTTGCTATTACAAAGGGACTTAGTACCCCTGGTTGAAAATGTTATCTGGATAGAAAAAACTAATAGATTTTGCTCAACTTTTTTTCTGAAAAATTTGTAAATGCCTTCCACAGTATTGAAAAGAAAGGTTGATAGAAAACTGATTAAGGGGAAATTAACTAAGGGATGCTTCCATTGGAATTAAAGAAAAAAATTGATACATAGGTTTTGTTCCAACCTGCCTCAGGACCTTTGGGTTTACTTTTTTTAATTGAAATATCCTTTCTCTCACTTTTAATGCCTCAATGGTTTGACTCCTATTGATACTTCATATCACTGTACACATGTCACATGCTTAGAAGAGCCTTTACTGAAGACTAAAGATCTATTCTTTTATATTTCCTCCTGACAGTGGGCTAGCCTACTAAAATAAAAGATGCTTAATGGGAATAGGCATTTGTCTTTCTTTGCTGGATCCATCCACAGAATCTGGAATAGCTATTGGCACTAAGATAGCACTCTGCATATTTACTGACTAAACGAATTAATGATTAAATGGCAATCATCAGAATTTATTGTTTCTCCATGTATGGGTTTCTGTTCTCTTACTTGATAAATAACTTCCAGGGGACTAGGGACATGTTGTGCTTTGTATCTGTTTTCATCACCACTGTATGTTGGTCCTGAACAGAACACTTGGCACATGGTAATGATTAAACAAAAAGTTTTAAAGCACAAAATTCCAGTTCAATTAACCATGGAAATCATGCTGCACACCTTGCTTGCTTATTTGACTCTAACCCATGGTATGGGGTTATACTGAAAATCAGGGGTTAGATGAAAATCAGCTTCGGGGAATCTGATACCCTTTCCCTGAATAACTCAATGCCAAGTTGAATTATTTGGTTTTCTAAATGATAAGGGATTGAGCTGGTATACCAGATATGCTATCTATGGAAAAAACTCTATAACCTAAAAGAATGTAATACTAAAGACAGAACAAGAACATTTATTTGTAGATTTAAATTACAGAACAAATAAATTTAACAAAGCTTCTGGTTTCTTCTCTCAATATAAATCAATAAAACGTATAATCTATAAAACAAGCTCAAAGATGAGATAAACCAATATGACACAACAGACAGATGAAAAGGCATCTGGTTGAGAGGTAGAAATGAAGAGAAAACCACGTGAGATAAGAATTGGTGTGAAGAAATTACAGTTGCTATTACAAAGGGACTTAGTACCCCTGGTTGAAAATGTTATCTGGATAGAAAAAACTAATAGATTTTGCTCAACTTTTTTTCTGAAAAATTTGTAAATGCCTTCCACAGTATTGAAAAGAAAGGTTGATAGAAAACTGATTAAGGGGAAATTAACTAAGGGATGCTTCCATTGGAATTAAAGAAAAAAATTGATACATAGGTTTTGTTCCAACCTGCCTCAGGACCTTTGGGTTTACTTTTTTTAATTGAAATATCCTTTCTCTCACTTTTAATGCCTCAATGGTTTGACTCCTATTGATACTTCATATCACTGTACACATGTCACATGCTTAGAAGAGCCTTTACTGAAGACTAAAGATCTATTCTTTTATATTTCCTCCTGACAGTGGGCTAGCCTACTAAAATAAAAGATGCTTAATGGGAATAGGCATTTGTCTTTCTTTGCTGGATCCATCCACAGAATCTGGAATAGCTATTGGCACTAAGATAGCACTCTGCATATTTACTGACTAAACGAATTAATGATTAAATGGCAATCATCAGAATTTATTGTTTCTCCATGTATGGGTTTCTGTTCTCTTACTTGATAAATAACTTCCAGGGGACTAGGGACATGTTGTGCTTTGTATCTGTTTTCATCACCACTGTATGTTGGTCCTGAACAGAACACTTGGCACAAAGTAGATGGTTAAATGTTTGTGTGATATTTATTGGGTATTGGACAAGCTCCATAGGCAGAGGCAGAAACATAAAATCTGGTAGCACTGATCACTGGAAAGAACAGCTGCTCAAGAGTATAAAATAGTCATGCTATAAAGAGGAAGATAATACTACCAAAGAGCAGACATATCCTTGCTGAAAGACCAGTGGAAACTTGGAGGTGTATATTTTAATATGCTCTCCATTTGAGCTGTAAATGGCACCTATCAGTCATATCAACAGACAGTGAAATTAAAGCAATGTATTATGTGGGTGCAAAAGTAATTGTGGTTTTACATTATTGAACTTTGTCATTTGATAATGGAATACATTCTTAAATAGATATGGATATGCTATACATCATTTTAACACACATTTATCACTTTATATATTTTTGCTAATTTATTGCCTGCTGTTTATTTTATTTTATATTTATTTTAGACTATAGAAATGATGTTAGACATAAAAGCAAATTCAAGCATTTTCTTACTTGAGTTCATAAGTTGGGTCATAAAACAGTGGAGACAAATCACAACCTCAACAATGCACTTAGCCCAGGAACTGCTAATTAACATACAGTGCAGTGGTGGTTCAAGAAGTTTTGCAAAGGGCTTCCCCTGGTGGTCCAGTGGGTAAGGACACCGCTTTGCAGTGCAAGGGGTGCCGGTTCGAGCCCTGGCCTGGGAAAATCCCACGTGCCACGGAGTGGCTGGACCGATGTGTCCAATTACCGAGCCAGAGCTCTGGAGCGCATGTGCCCAGAGCCGGTGCTCTGCAACGACAGACACCACCACAATGGGAGGCCCACAGGAGCCAAAGAACAAAGACGGATGAAAATAGAGAAATCAAAGACCAATAGAAGTGGCCCGCCTGCTCCCCTTCCTCCCAACCCGACCCCTGCCCAAAATAAATAAATAAATAAATCTTTAAAAAAAAAGAAGTTTTGCAAAGAAGAGCGTCTTGAAAATGAGGAATCAGCCATTGGAAGCTGACAGTTACCAACTGAGATTAATCATCCAAGAGGATCCTCTTACAACACATGAGAAGTTGCTAAAGAACTCAACATCAACCATTCTGTGGTCATTTGACATTTGAAGAAAATTGAAAGGGTGAAAAAGTTTTATAAGAGGGTGCCTCAGGAGCTGACTGAAAATGAAAAAAATCATCTCTTTGAAGTGTCATCTTCTCTTGCGCACCAACAGCAGACCATTTCTTGATTGGATTGTGACGTGCAATGAAAAGTAGATTTTATATGGCCAACAATGACCATTGCTGAGAGGAAACTCCAAAGCACTTCCCAAAACCAGACTTGGACCAAAAGAAGAACATGGTCACTGGTGGTCTGCTGCCGGTCGGATCCACTAGAACTTTCTGAATCCCAGAGAAACCATTACATCTAAGAAGTATGCTCAGCAAATTGAGGAAATACACTGAAGACTGCAATGCCTGCAGCTGGCATTGGTCAGCAGAATGGGCCTAGCTTTTCTCCACAACAACACCCAACCACATATTGTACGACCAAGCCTTCAAAAGTTTAATGAATCCGGCTACGAAGTTTTGCCTCCTCTGCCATACTCACTTGCCAACCGACTACCACTTCTTCGAGCATCTCCACA
Source organism: Tragulus kanchil (assembly GCA_022376925.1). Lineage (NCBI taxonomy): Eukaryota > Metazoa > Chordata > Mammalia > Artiodactyla > Tragulidae > Tragulus > Tragulus kanchil. The sequence goes on along the minus strand of JAIOJX010000028.1, from coordinate 201,112,324 downwards.
ACTTTTTGCAGTGAAAACACTTCTACAGACAGCAGAAGGCAAAAAATGCTTTCCAAGTGTTCATTGAATCATGATGCATGGATTTTTATGCTACAGGAATAAACAAATATTTTTCTTGTTGGCAAAAGTATGTTGATTGTAATGGCTCCTATTTTGATTAACAAAGATGTGCTCGAACCTAGTTATAATGAATTAAGATTCACAGTTTGAAACAAGACATAGGGAACGCCTCTTTAGCTACACTGATCATTTTAAAAGAATAAAACATGAAAATTTAAATATACATTTTGGTTTTTAGCAATATTAAATACTGGAAGAAAATGTCATCCATTTTGATGGAAAATATTGACACCCAAGACTTTTGTATGTTGCCAAGAAGTTTTTCCTATATGAAGAAAACAAGATTCTCAAACATTTATTGGCTCAGAAAAGATGCCACCTGCATATCCTTCTTTTTATTCTTTAAAAAAAAACTTGAAAATTTATTCCAAGTAACTGATCAAGGAAATTAAGAGTCCAATATAGGGGTACTTATGACATAAATTCTTTTTGTGATGGTGAAGATACAGGGAAAGTTTAGAATACAGAAGCAAAATTTGTAATACAATAAAAAAAACACCTTATTTGAACAAATATTTTAAAGTGAATGAGGGAAAAGGAGATGGAAGCCTTGTGGCCAACTAATTACTGAAATAAAAGAGAGCTAAACACAAATTATTTTATACTTGTTCCTCTAAGATTTACTGTGATCTAGAAATAACTAATTATTTCTTAAATGTTGGGACAAATGTTGTCCCATTTAACAAATGTTAACTCATTTTATAAGAAAGATTGTTTGAAACATACTTTTAGTAATATGAATAGGATGGATACCTTCTTGGGGAAATAGGACAAAGAGAAAAATACAAGAGAAATAGCAAACATATGTACCAAATATGAGGAAGAGAACAGGATGACACAGAGGAAAGCTAAATATTTTATTTCAAAAGATAAATGATAATGAAATAAATCCTAAAGTAAAAGCAAAGACTCTCTAATTTGATTAAAAGTATTTGGTTTATATGAGTCATGCCAAAATAGTTTCATGAATGTAGAAATGCATGCAAGACCTAATGAATACTAATAATAGAAAGAAGGATTCAAAACAAAAGCTCTCAAGATAAAGATAGGCATATCATTAAAAGATAAGTAGCAATGAAAGATTCATCCAAGCTTGATGTCTTACCATGTGAAAAAAGCAAGTACTCTTTCTACAAGGGGTCAAAGCCCCAGCAACACATTTGCCTTGTGATTCTTCCACATTTATTCTAGGACTTCTTGAAACTACAAGTTATCCAGACCCTAACTTACTTCCTAAGAGTACTCAGCATTATCCACTGACTAGAAATTTGTTGATGTTAGTTATTTTGGCAACTCTCTCATCAGTTAAGCCCATCATACTATAACTGGTTTTCTTCTGTGCAGCATTCTCATTCTCATCATCATAATACACCAGCTTCTTTTCCTTTGACTCAAAACACTCACTACGCTTTTAATCTTTCAAATGTTACAACTGTATTCTCTTGGCCCCTTGTTTTAGGTAACTAGCTCTTTAACTTCTTGCCCTTTACTGAAAATATACTCTCTTCTAAGAACACTATTTCCACAGCATCTGTCTTAAACACATGGTGCTGATTCTCAAGCAACCTGTAGCAAACAGAGTAAGACAGTGGTATCTGCATTTTCCTACTAGTTTGTATTTTTTGCCATTTTCCTATAAGCATGGAAGCCTTGTGGCCAAATTACTGAAATAAAAGAGAGCTAAACACAAATTATTTTATACTTGTTCCTCTAAGATTTACTGTGATCTAGAAATAACTAATTATTTCTTAAATGTTGGGACAAATGTTGTCCCATTTAACAAATGTTAACTCATTTTATAAGAAAGATTGTTTGAAACATACTTTTAGTAATATGAATAGGATGGATACCTTCTTGGGGAAATAGGACAAAGAGAAAAATACAAGAGAAATAGCAAACATATGTACCAAATATGAGGAAGAGAACAGGATGACACAGAGGAAAGCTAAATATTTTATTTCAAAAGATAAATGATAATGAAATAAATCCTAAAGTAAAAGCAAAGACTCTCTAATTTGATTAAAAGTATTTGGTTTATATGAGTCATGCCAAAATAGTTTCATGAATGTAGAAATGCATGCAAGACCTAATGAATACTAATAATAGAAAGAAGGATTCAAAACAAAAGCTCTCAAGATAAAGATAGGCATATCATTAAAAGATAAGTAGCAATGAAAGATTCATCCAAGCTTGATGTCTTACCATGTGAAAAAAGCAAGTACTCTTTCTACAAGGGGTCAAAGCCCCAGCAACACATTTGCCTTGTGATTCTTCCACATTTATTCTAGGACTTCTTGAAACTACAAGTTATCCAGACCCTAACTTACTTCCTAAGAGTACTCAGCATTATCCACTGACTAGAAATTTGTTGATGTTAGTTATTTTGGCAACTCTCTCATCAGTTAAGCCCATCATACTATAACTGGTTTTCTTCTGTGCAGCATTCTCATTCTCATCATCATAATACACCAGCTTCTTTTCCTTTGACTCAAAACACTCACTACGCTTTTAATCTTTCAAATGTTACAACTGTATTCTCTTGGCCCCTTGTTTTAGGTAACTAGCTCTTTAACTTCTTGCCCTTTACTGAAAATATACTCTCTTCTAAGAACACTATTTCCACAGCATCTGTCTTAAACACATGGTGCTGATTCTCAAGCAACCTGTAGCAAACAGAGTAAGACAGTGGTATCTGCATTTTCCTATAAGCATGGTAGACCTTTGAGTATTGTTTTCTACCTGTTCTTATTATCTCTACTTTGTGAAAGCCACATTTGACCAAGTCGATGGATCATTGTTTGGCCTAGATTCCAAGGCTAGTCAATTCAACCATTTCTTTGTCTGAATTCTCAACTTAATGTTCATCCATTGGTTTTACCTGTAACTCACTGACACCAGATCCATCCATATGTTACCTTCTCACCTTCTCTATTCTAAATTGGATTAAGGCCTTTACAGGCACTAAAGTTAAAATGCTTCTGCTTCCTCTCATACCTCATACTTCATCATCTGCAATTCAAAATAAACATAATTAAAATCATAAAATTAATGTAAAAATTCTTTGTTGGCCTAAATCATAATTGGTAAGGTTAGTGTTAAGTTTTTATTTCATAGATGTATATTTATACACACACACATGTACATTTATGCTTCAAACTAACACACATGGGGTTCCCTGGTGACTCAGATGGTAAAGAATCTGCCTGCAATGCCAGAGATCCGGGTTCAATTCCTGGGTCGGGAAGACCCCCTGGAGAAGGGAATGGCAACCCACTCCAGTATTCTTGCCTGGAAAATCCCATGGATGGAGAGCCTGCAGGACCTTAGTCTATGGGATCTCAAAGAGTTGGATACAACTGAGCAACTAACACTAAAGCATCCAAAAAATTCTGAATTTTTCATAAAAACTGCTTCCATGATTTTTTCTCAAAACATGTACCAAGTATCCATGTTGGATAATTCAGTACTGAGCAAAACTAACACTAAAGCATCCAAAAATTTTGAATATAGTTCATACTATAACTGGTTTTCTTCTGTGCAGCATTCTCATTCTCATCATCATAATACACCAGCTTCTTTTCCTTTGACTCAAAACACTCACTACGCTTTTAATCTTTCAAATGTTACAACTGTATTCTCTTGGCCCCTTGTTTTAGGTAACTAGCTCTTTAACTTCTTGCCCTTTACTGAAAATATACTCTCTTCTAAGAACACTATTTCCACAGCATCTGTCTTAAACACATGGTGCTGATTCTCAAGCAACCTGTAGCAAACAGAGTAAGACAGTGGTATCTGCATTTTCCTATAAGCATGGTAGACCTTTGAGTATTGTTTTCTACCTGTTCTTATTATCTCTACTTTGTGAAAGCCACATTTGACCAAGTCGATGGATCATTGTTTGGCCTAGATTCCAAGGCTAGTCAATTCAACCATTTCTTTGTCTGAATTCTCAACTTAATGTTCATCCATTGGTTTTACCTGTAACTCACTGACACCAGATCCATCCATATGTTACCTTCTCACCTTCTCTATTCTAAATTGGATTAAGGCCTTTACAGGCACTAAAGTTAAAATGCTTCTGCTTCCTCTCATACCTCATACTTCATCATCTGCAATTCAAAATAAACATAATTAAAATCATAAAATTAATGTAAAAATTCTTTGTTGGCCTAAATCATAATTGGTAAGGTTAGTGTTAAGTTTTTATTTCATAGATGTATATTTATACACACACACATGTACATTTATGCTTCAAACTAACACACATGGGGTTCCCTGGTGACTCAGATGGTAAAGAATCTGCCTGCAATGCCAGAGATCCGGGTTCAATTCCTGGGTCGGGAAGACCCCCTGGAGAAGGGAATGGCAACCCACTCCAGTATTCTTGCCTGGAAAATCCCATGGATGGAGAGCCTGCAGGACCTTAGTCTATGGGATCTCAAAGAGTTGGATACAACTGAGCAACTAACACTAAAGCATCCAAAAAATTCTGAATTTTTCATAAAAACTGCTTCCATGATTTTTTCTCAAAACATGTACCAAGTATCCATGTTGGATAATTCAGTACTGCTTAGATCAAAACTCTTGGACAATGTGGAGAAAAATCACACTATCTTCAAATTGGTGCTTATTACAGTTCCTATTGCTGCATAATAAATTATGATAGTTCAGAATCCTAACACCACAATTTTATTATACTCATAAATTCTGTAGTTCAGACATTCAAACAGATCACAGCAAGAATGGCTTGTCTCTGTTCCTTAATACCTAAAGCTTCATTAGAAAAGACAACAGAAGAGGGATTATTTGATTACTGGACAGTGGAGTCATATAGAAACACTTCCACTTACTTGTCTGGTGATTAACTCTGGCTGTTGACTGGGTCCGCAGTTTAGGGACAGCAGAGGATGAGATGGTAAAATAGCATCACCGACTCAAGGAACATGAATTTGAGCAAACTCTGGGAGAGAGTGAAGGACAGAGGGGTCTGGTGTGCTATAGTCTGTGAGGTTCCAAAGACACAAGTTAGTGACTAAACAACAAAACATTGCAGACCAAATATAAATTCTCAAGAAGGTACAGTATCTTGCTATTTTCAACTTTCAATCTTAAAAAGTCTGAATTTGATCACTTATCAAAACTTTGGTAGAAACTTTGCATGCAAAATTAAAACATTTATATCCAGAAAAAATTTTCTGCTTATTAACTCCACTACAGTTTTCCTAACATTTTCTCAAAAATTCACATATATAGGTACAAGAAAAGAAGAAATTAATTTCCACAAATCAAATACATGATGCCAGCTTCTTGGTAAAATTAACATAAAATATGAAGTAGGCAGATCTTGAAAATTCCTACCAGGTCTTTAATAATATTTGATCAATGACTAACTTTAGATATATGCTTATTTAGAAATGTGGTACATAGTTTTATGGTTTTTCCTAACAGTTGCTCTGGTACTTACATTGTATTTGGCTAAGCTGAAATTCATGTTCTTCTCTTCTAAAATTCTTCCTCCTTCCTATTGGTTTATAAAGACTCTGAGTTTCTTTAGGTAGCTATCCTATCATCTGAATCATCTCTGTTTCTTCAGTGTTTACTCTGATTCTTTTTCAAAGAGTTGGATACAACTCAGCAACTAACACTAAAGCATCCAAAAAATTCTGAATTTTTCATAAAAACTGCTTCCATGATTTTTTCTCAAAACATGTACCAAGTATCCATGTTGGATAATTCAGTACTGCTTAGATCAAAACTCTTGGACAATGTGGAGAAAAATCACACTATCTTCAAATTGGTGCTTATTACAGTTCCTATTGCTGCATAATAAATTATGATAGTTCAGAATCCTAACACCACAATTTTATTATACTCATAAATTCTGTAGTTCAGACATTCAAACAGATCACAGCAAGAATGGCTTGTCTCTGTTCCTTAATACCTAAAGCTTCATTAGAAAAGACAACAGAAGAGGGATTATTTGATTACTGGACAGTGGAGTCATATAGAAACACTTCCACTTACTTGTCTGGTGATTAACTCTGGCTGTTGACTGGGTCCGCAGTTTAGGGACAGCAGAGGATGAGATGGTAAAATAGCATCACCGACTCAAGGAACATGAATTTGAGCAAACTCTGGGAGAGAGTGAAGGACAGAGGGGTCTGGTGTGCTATAGTCTGTGAGGTTCCAAAGACACAAGTTAGTGACTAAACAACAAAACATTGCAGACCAAATATAAATTCTCAAGAAGGTACAGTATCTTGCTATTTTCAACTTTCAATCTTAAAAAGTCTGAATTTGATCACTTATCAAAACTTTGGTAGAAACTTTGCATGCAAAATTAAAACATTTATATCCAGAAAAAATTTTCTGCTTATTAACTCCACTACAGTTTTCCTAACATTTTCTCAAAAATTCACATATATAGGTACAAGAAAAGAAGAAATTAATTTCCACAAATCAAATACATGATGCCAGCTTCTTGGTAAAATTAACATAAAATATGAAGTAGGCAGATCTTGAAAATTCCTACCAGGTCTTTAATAATATTTGATCAATGACTAACTTTAGATATATGCTTATTTAGAAATGTGGTACATAGTTTTATGGTTTTTCCTAACAGTTGCTCTGGTACTTACATTGTATTTGGCTAAGCTGAAATTCATGTTCTTCTCTTCTAAAATTCTTCCTCCTTCCTATTGGTTTATAAAGACTCTGAGTTTCTTTAGGTAGCTATCCTATCATCTGAATCATCTCTGTTTCTTCAGTGTTTAGCATAGTGCCTGAAAATGTCAGATATTCAGGTGCTGTTGGAACTGTAAATAAATTATATGTTGCGATGATTGTGAAATGATCCATTGCTTTGATATTATAGATGATATCTTAGAAAAGTATTCTTGTTTAGTTATTAAATCATGTCTTACTCTTTGTGACCCCGTGGACTGTAGCCTGACAGGTTCCACTAACCATGGGATTTCCCAGGTAAGAATAAGAATAGTGGAGTGGGGATCTTCCCAACCCAGGGATCAATAGAAAATGTCTCAATAGAAATTGAGAATATAGATGTGAATATACATATATATACACATATATATTTGTATAGTTACATTAATGCCATGAGACTTCCCAGGTGACTCAGTGTTTAAGAATCTACCTGCCAATGCAGGAGATATGGGATCAGTCCCTGGGTTGGGAAGATTTCATGAAGAATGAAATGGCAACCCACTCTAGTATGATGGGATTGCAAAGAGTCGGGTATGATTTAGCGACTATACAACAATATTAATGACATACACCTTTTTGAAAAACTCTGATCCACTGACATTAGTGTTGAAAAGAATTTTGATCAATCTGTGAATTGCTGATATTAAAATTAAATCTAAAATAATTTTTCTTATTGATAGTTTTTGTTTTTCATTTAGAGGCACTTTAAGAAAGCATATTGATATCAAGAGGGAGAAAAACTCACAAATTCCAAAACAATGGTCAATACCAAAGCAATTGGTTGATTTGACATTAATATTTTAAGACAGTTATCTCAGTAGTAGCCTATTGTCGTATTCTCCAGTCTTTTCAAGGAAAACATCATTTAATTTACTCAGGAATCAAAGATAATCTTTGCAGATACCAACAGATGTTTAAGTGCTAACAGAAAAAAAGATGTTTGGAATATATTTAGATGTAATTAACACAGCACATGTTATAACTAATTTGTACCTTTAAAAATTGCTTACAGCAGTTTTCTTTTTTATAAATAATTTGACCTTGAATAACACAATGGGGGAGGGTTAAAAACTTATAAATTAGGGAAAGATTCAACATTGAGCTTCTCTATACATGTTTTGTTTTGCTGAGAAAACAGCTACTCTCAAAAATGGTGACAATTCATCACAAGAGCAATTATAGCCAAGGTTTCAAATCTTTTAGGTAATTAAGCAGATAATTAAAATCAATCAATTATTGTTGTTCATCACATTTGATTCTTTATGACCCCAAATACTGTACCTCACCAGGCTCTTCTGTCTATGGGTTTCCCAGGTAAGAATACTGGAATGGGTAGCCATCTCCTTCTCTGGGGATCTTCCTGACCCAGGGATGGAACCCATGTCATCCACATCTCCTGTATTAGCTGGCAAATTCTTTACAACCTGGGAAACTCCCAATTGATTATTACCTTTAGCCAAAGTCAGCATTAAAACCCACACTGGTCCTCTAGTACTTAAATGTAATTGCTACCTTGTGTTATAACAGGGGGCTGTTCTTAGAAGTGAGTGCATTCTTTGTTTTGTCTCTGATATCTAACTGTCCCTCTGTTTAGTGTTCTAATAAGAAGAATTCATGAAATATGATGTAAAGAAAATTGATTTCCCAAGCAGCTGACTGATGCTTTAAAACTATTCATTCAACAAGCATTTACTGAGTGCCTATTATGTGCCAAACACTATTCTAGGCACTATGAGCATAAAACAAGTTACCTTAAGTTTCCATCAATACAGAGGCTGAGAGAAGTAGAAATGAGATGATCGTACTACATTGTAGGAAGTGTAATTGCAGGAACATGGATAGAGTATCATGGCAATATAGAAATCAAATAGCTCATCAAAATTTTTTGATCATGAGTGAAAAGAGAATTCTGGAGAAGGCAATTCTTAAAAAGTCTTCAATAACAAATGAAAGTTAGATTACGCTTTAAAGGAGATGCTCCAGGAAGAAGAACCATATAAGTAACAGCCAAGGAACAAAAAGCAACAAAATTTCTGAAAGTATGTGTTGGAGGGTATTTTTCAAAGCAGAGGAATGCTAGTAACAAAGCTAGCAATAGGCAGGGCCAGATCAAGAAGAGCCTACAAGGCAAATTAAATTCAGAAAATTGATTTATAACACAATGGGGAGGGTTAAAACTTATAAATTAGGGAAAGATTACAATTTCTCTATACATGTTTTGTTTTGCTGAGAAAACAGCTACTCTCAAAAATGGTGACAATTCATCACAAGAGCAATTATAGCCAAGGTTTCAAATCTTTTAGGTAATTAAGCAGATAATTAAAATCAATCAATTATTGTTGTTCATCACATTTGATTCTTTATGACCCCAAATACTGTACCTCACCAGGCTCTTCTGTCTATGGGTTTCCCAGGTAAGAATACTGGAATGGGTAGCCATCTCCTTCTCTGGGGATCTTCCTGACCCAGGGATGGAACCCATGTCATCCACATCTCCTGTATTAGCTGGCAAATTCTTTACAACCTGGGAAACTCCCAATTGATTATTACCTTTAGCCAAAGTCAGCATTAAAACCCACACTGGTCCTCTAGTACTTAAATGTAATTGCTACCTTGTGTTATAACAGGGGGCTGTTCTTAGAAGTGAGTGCATTCTTTGTTTTGTCTCTGATATCTAACTGTCCCTCTGTTTAGTGTTCTAATAAGAAGAATTCATGAAATATGATGTAAAGAAAATTGATTTCCCAAGCAGCTGACTGATGCTTTAAAACTATTCATTCAACAAGCATTTACTGAGTGCCTATTATGTGCCAAACACTATTCTAGGCACTATGAGCATAAAACAAGTTACCTTAAGTTTCCATCAATACAGAGGCTGAGAGAAGTAGAAATGAGATGATCGTACTACATTGTAGGAAGTGTAATTGCAGGAACATGGATAGAGTATCATGGCAATATAGAAATCAAATAGCTCATCAAAATTTTTTGATCATGAGTGAAAAGAGAATTCTGGAGAAGGCAATTCTTAAAAAGTCTTCAATAACAAATGAAAGTTAGATTACGCTTTAAAGGAGATGCTCCAGGAAGAAGAACCATATAAGTAACAGCCAAGGAACAAAAAGCAACAAAATTTCTGAAAGTATGTGTTGGAGGGTATTTTTCAAAGCAGAGGAATGCTAGTAACAAAGCTAGCAATAGGCAGGGCCAGATCAAGAAGAGCCTACAAGGCAAATTAAATTCAGAAAATTGAACTTGTAAGCAATTTGGAGCTACTGAGCCATAATCAATGGGAGATTCAAGGGGTAAGTTTTGGATTACAGCTAGATAATTCCAGAGAAGTATGGAGTATGGTTTGAAATGAACAAACCTGGAAGCCTCTGAACATTTTCTGTAAGCATGTGGAAGGTAATGAGAGTGGCAGACGAAACTGAGAGGAAGAAATAGATTTAAGAAATATTCCACAAAATAAAATCTAAACAACATGATTATTTGGAAAGGGAGGGAACAAAAGGTGAATTTCAGATTGACATCTTTAGAAACTGGATGAATGATTATGATAAGTGTCTGCTTTACTCCAAACTTAATTCAAGGACTGGAGACTGGTTTCACCAGCCAGATTCAGAGACTTGCTACTTCCAGAAATCAAGGCAGTGATCACAAGAGCAATTTAAAGTCAGGGCAAAGTTTCAGAACTTGTAAGTAATTAGGCGTAATTACTTAAAAGCTCAGAAATTATCTTCATCAAAATAAACTTTCAAGTCCTGTCTGAAGCTCTAGTATACTTAGCATGTATTTTTTAGTTTACCTACAAATATAGGTTATTTCTGACTATAACTGTTGCCCTACACTTGAGATTTATCAATGTGAACTTTTGTTGTTGTTCAGTTGCAAAGTCATTTGCAACTCAGTGCACTGCAGTGCACCAGCCTTCCCTGTCCCTCAGCTTGCTCCCAGAGTTTGCTCAAACTCGTATCAATTGAATTGGTGATGCCATCCAACCATCTTATCCTCTGTCTCCCTCTTTCCCACCTGGACATTAATGTGAACTTAATGAATGAATAATGATTATTTTAAAACTTTATACTTTCCCGGATTGCTATTATTTAGAAGTCATCAATATAATTTGAGTCCATACAACATGTCAGACACTATGCTCTTCTATATGCCAAAAAAGGCACAGGGAAAATGCACAGTCCCTACAAAGAGTTATTAGGCCTGAAAGATGGATTTTGAAATAGTTCTTTTAACATGAAAACTATAGTATGCTATGATTTTTGCCCCTTACAGAAAATGCTACATCTCAATTCATGAGTAACCATAAAATACAAATTCACCTTCAGAAGAAATATGCTAATATTCATGTATCAGTCTAAATTGTATTGAAAGTTTTATTACCTTTGATATTTGTAGACAGTCATCAATTTTTGAATCCTTTATGAGACCTGAAATATAATTCTACATGTCTAAAGAATATACTGCTGCTGGTAAACAGACTAATCTATGTTTTTCTTTACCTACTTTCTCACTCAAAGTATTTTTGAGGTAATATAAAGATATAGACTTAGTTAGGTTCTGGAAAATTTCTATTTATGATACTGATGTGATTCAAACTCTGGAAAAATACATGTTTCCAGAAATGCTTGTTTGGGGATCTAGTCCTCAAGCTATCAATTTTTCATTTTCTATTTGTTCCCAGTAATTGAGCAATCAGGGATGTAATCTCAAGATGCTAATTTTGCAGATGTCTCAGAAATACAAAGGGTATGTGGAAATTTTGGATGAAAATCTTCAACCAATGAGTTAAAAATCAGTAATATGTATTGAATTAATCTGGCTTATTCTATAAGAGTTCATTGAATTCCCATAATCATTTAATGGGTCTGAAACAGCTCTATAGATTATTTAACAAAACTGAAAACCATCATTTATTTGTGAGGAATATAAGGTTCAGTGACATTTTTTAAGTAATAGATGTCCCAGGGTCAAGCAGCTAGATCAAATAAAATGAAAACTTGAAACCTTGTTTCTCTTTTTATAGGTCCTGTGTGTTGAGGGTTGACCTAAAATAGACTGACAGTTATTTCTCTAGCAAAAATGGGTTTATTTGTGATCAGCAAAGAACTGCAATATAGGATCAGCCTTCAAGATGAGCTGTGTGCAAGTCCTCCTGTGTGGCAGGAGGAGGGGGGCTCTTTTACAGAGGTGAAAAATAGATTGAAAGGGCTGTAGTAAACTAAGAGTCTGAAACATTTCATTGGTTGAGTTGTTGCCAGGAAAGAGGTGATCTTTCTTTCCCGGATTGCTATTATTTAGAAGTCATCAATATAATTTGAGTCCATACAACATGTCAGACACTATGCTCTTCTATATGCCAAAAAAGGCACAGGGAAAATGCACAGTCCCTACAAAGAGTTATTAGGCCTGAAAGATGGATTTTGAAATAGTTCTTTTAACATGAAAACTATAGTATGCTATGATTTTGCCTTACAGAAAATGCTACATCTCAATTCATGAGTAACCATAAAATACAAATTCACCTTCAGAAGAAATATGCTAATATTCATGTATCAGTCTAAATTGTATTGAAAGTTTTATTACCTTTGATATTTGTAGACAGTCATCAATTTTTGAATCCTTTATGAGACCTGAAATATAATTCTACATGTCTAAAGAATATACTGCTGCTGGTAAACAGACTAATCTATGTTTTTCTTTACCTACTTTCTCACTCAAAGTATTTTTGAGGTAATATAAAGATATAGACTTAGTTAGGTTCTGGAAAATTTCTATTTATGATACTGATGTGATTCAAACTCTGGAAAAATACATGTTTCCAGAAATGCTTGTTTGGGGATCTAGTCCTCAAGCTATCAATTTTTCATTTTCTATTTGTTCCCAGTAATTGAGCAATCAGGGATGTAATCTCAAGATGCTAATTTTGCAGATGTCTCAGAAATACAAAGGGTATGTGGAAATTTTGGATGAAAATCTTCAACCAATGAGTTAAAAATCAGTAATATGTATTGAATTAATCTGGCTTATTCTATAAGAGTTCATTGAATTCCCATAATCATTTAATGGGTCTGAAACAGCTCTATAGATTATTTAACAAAACTGAAAACCATCATTTATTTGTGAGGAATATAAGGTTCAGTGACATTTTTTAAGTAATAGATGTCCCAGGGTCAAGCAGCTAGATCAAATAAAATGAAAACTTGAAACCTTGTTTCTCTTTTTATAGGTCCTGTGTGTTGAGGGTTGACCTAAAATAGACTGACAGTTATTTCTCTAGCAAAAATGGGTTTATTTGTGATCAGCAAAGAACTGCAATATAGGATCAGCCTTCAAGATGAGCTGTGTGCAAGTCCTCCTGTGTGGCAGGAGGAGGGGGGCTCTTTTACAGAGGTGAAAAATAGATTGAAAGGGCTGTAGTAAACTAAGAGTCTGAAACATTTCATTGGTTGAGTTGTTGCCAGGAAAGAGGTGATCTTTCTTCTTCCTCTTTGATTTGGTTTTCCTTGCTTGGCTTGGGGTTTTCTCTTCTGGTTTCCCAATTCTCTTTTCCTTAATCCAAGTTATCCAAGTGAAAGTTGCTCAGTTGTGTCTGACTCTTTGGAACCTATGGAATTCTGCAGCCTAGAATACTGGAGTGGGTAGCCGTTCCCTTCTCCAGGGGATCTTCCCAACCCAAAGATCAAACCCAGGTTTTCCACATTGCAGACAAATTATTTACTATCTGAGTCATCACCAAAATTCAAAATATGCACTATTTACATCACTGTATAATTCCATAATGCTAATTTAAATCAATGCTGTATGTCTCAATTCTCTCCTTTAAGCAATCTCTGATTTTATTTCTGTGTCTGAACTGTTGCCCTTTTCAGAATGCCATGTAAGTGGAATCTCACATAGCATTTTGTGTCTAACTTCTTTCATTAAGCATAATTATTTTGTTATGAATGAATATGTTGTTGCATGTACCAATAAATCAGTCTTTTTTTAATGATGAGTATTATTCTTTTGTGAGGATGTACCACAGTTTCTGTATCCATTTACCAGCTGATATGTGAAAGTCGCTCAGTCATGTCTGACTCTTTGCGACCCCATGGACTGTAGCCTGCCAGACTGCTCTGTCTATGGAATTCTCCAGGGGAGAATATGAGAGTGGGTTGACATTCCCTTCTTCAGGGGATCTTCCCAACCCAGAGATTGATCCCAAGTCTCCTACACTGCAGGCAGATTCTTTACTGTCTGAGCCACCTAGGAAGCCAGTTGATGGGTCCCCCCTTCTTTGTTTCTTTGAATAAAACTGCTATAAACACTGCATGGAGGAGCCTTTGTGTGAACATACGTTTTTCTGTCTCCTGAATACATATTGAGGATTGTGACTGTTGCATTTAGGATTTAAATTTATATAATATATATACATATATATATATAAACAGGCAAATGGTATTTCAAATTGGCCTTTATTTGTTGTATTCTCCCAAGCATGCGTGAAATGTCCAGCCATCCTACATTTTTGTTAATACTTCGTACTGTTTTTTTTTGTTTTAGCCACTCCATTAAATGTGTATCTTGATTTACTTTTAGTTTAACTTGAATTTTTCCTGATAACAGGTGATGTTAAGGATCTCTTCATATGTTGCTGTCTTTTTTAAGTCCCTATTTAAATTTTAATCTGTGATCCATTTGTTTATTGGATAATTTATAAGTTTATAATTGAGTTGTGAGAGTCCTTTAAAAAATATGTGTACAAGCTCATTATTAAACACATGTCTGGCAGATACTCTCCTTAGATTGTCCATATGTTCCTATGTGTTTGGAGAACATACAATTTAAATTTTAATGAAGCCAAATTCATCCATTTCTTTTTGCATAGTTAGTACTTTTTATGTCCTAAGAAATTTTACCTAACACTGTATCATAAATATTTTCTTCTCTGTTTTCTTCTAGGAGTTTTATAACTTTAGCTCTTATATTTAGACATAATATAGTTCAAGCTATTATAATATGGTGAAATAAATGATTCAAAAATATTTCATAATATCGAATAGGTTGTCCAATTCTTCCAACATCTATTATTGAAACATTATCTTTTTCTATTTTATTACTTGGACATCCCTTTTTCCATTTACCAGCTGATATGTGAAAGTCGCTCAGTCATGTCTGACTCTTTGCGACCCCATGGACTGTAGCCTGCCAGACTGCTCTGTCTATGGAATTCTCCAGGGGAGAATATGAGAGTGGGTTGACATTCCCTTCTTCAGGGGATCTTCCCAACCCAGAGATTGATCCCAAGTCTCCTACACTGCAGGCAGATTCTTTACTGTCTGAGCCACCTAGGAAGCCAGTTGATGGGTCCCCCCTTCTTTGTTTCTTTGAATAAAACTGCTATAAACACTGCATGGAGGAGCCTTTGTGTGAACATACGTTTTTCTGTCTCCTGAATACATATTGAGGATTGTGACTGTTGCATTTAGGATTTAAATTTATATAATATATATACATATATATATATAAACAGGCAAATGGTATTTCAAATTGGCCTTTATTTGTTGTATTCTCCCAAGCATGCGTGAAATGTCCAGCCATCCTACATTTTTGTTAATACTTCGTACTGTTTTTTTTTTGTTTTAGCCACTCCATTAAATGTGTATCTTGATTTACTTTTAGTTTAACTTGAATTTTTCCTGATAACAGGTGATGTTAAGGATCTCTTCATATGTTGCTGTCTTTTTAAAGTCCCTATTTAAATTTTAATCTGTGATCCATTTGTTTATTGGATAATTTATAAGTTTATAATTGAGTTGTGAGAGTCCTTTAAAAAATATGTGTACAAGCTCATTATTAAACACATGTCTGGCAGATACTCTCCTTAGATTGTCCATATGTTCCTATGTGTTTGGAGAACATACAATTTAAATTTTAATGAAGCCAAATTCATCCATTTCTTTTTGCATAGTTAGTACTTTTTATGTCCTAAGAAATTTTACCTAACACTGTATCATAAATATTTTCTTCTCTGTTTTCTTCTAGGAGTTTTATAACTTTAGCTCTTATATTTAGACATAATATAGTTCAAGCTATTATAATATGGTGAAATAAATGATTCAAAAATATTTCATAATATCGAATAGGTTGTCCAATTCTTCCAACATCTATTATTGAAACATTATCTTTTTCTATTTTATTACTTGGACATCTCTGTCAAAAAAAAATCAATTGACCACATATGTATGGGTCTTTTTTTTTTCTTACTTATTTTTATTTTGCTTTTGGTTTTTGCATAGTTTTGTTGTTTATAAGTCAGATAAGTCATATGTATATCCCTGACCTCTCCCTCCTGTGCCCCTCCCCCGGTTGCCCCCATCCCACTCCTCCAGGCCTTCTCATAGTCCCATGTAAGATCCCTTAGTCCCACAGCACATTGACAATAGCTATCTCTTTTGTATATGATAGTATAGGGTTCCGTGCTACCATTTCCATACCTCTCACCCATGCTTCCCTCCCTCCACTGTCCATAATTCTGTTCCCCGTGTCTGTTTTTCCATCGCTGCTCTGAGTGTGTATTTATTAGTGTGATCTTACTAGATTCTGTATATATGTGTTAGTATACTATACTTGTCCTTCTCTTTGTGACTTACTTCACTTTGTATAATAGGTTTCAGATTCATCCACCTCATTAGGACTGATTCTTCTGCATTTCTTTTCACAGCTGAGAAATATTACATTGTATAAGTGTATCATAGCCTCTTCATTCATTCATTGATGGACCTCTAGGTTGCTTCCATGTTCTAGCTATTGTATAGAGCGCTGCAATGAACATTGGGGTACAGGTGTCTCATTCAATTTTGATTTCATCAGGGTATCAGCCTAATAGTGGAATTGCTAGGTATAGTGGGATGTGTATGGGTCTATTTTTATACTCTCTATTCTGTTTCATGGATGTGTATTTTATAGTAATATTACATCCTGTTGATGATTGTAGCTTTGTCTACAGGAAATCTTTGCATCAGATGATATGAGTTTTCTAACTTTATTCTTCAACTTCAGTGTCACTTTGTCTATTTAAGATAATTAGCATTTCCATATAAATTTTAGAATAATTTTGTCAATTCCTACCAAAGATTAAAAAAGTATAATTATGATTTGGATTACAGTTGACTTTTAAACAATATGGTTTGGACTTCATGGATCCACATATACACAGATATTTTTCACTATGTATTAATATATGCTGTGGTACTATACATACTACTATGATCCACAGTTTGTTGGACCTGCAGATGAGGAACCATGGATAGAGAGGATCATCTGTAAAGTTATATGTGTATTTTTTGACTGCATGGAGTGTTAGCTCTCCTAAAGCTCCTATACTGTTTAAGAATCAACTGTTTTGAATTTATAGATCAATTTGGAGAGAATTGGAATGTTAATAATGATGAGCCTTATGATATACAATCATGAAATATCTCTGCACTAATTTGTAACTTTTAAAAATTTCTCTCGTCAGTGCTTTGTAGTTTTCAGTATACAAACATAGTAGACTTTAAGCTATTTATCCCTAAATCTTTATGGTTTTGATGCTGCTTTAAATAGAATTTAAAATTTAGTCTAGTTTTTCAGTGCTAATAATTAGAGAACAGAATTTAGTGTATTTTATTCTGTAAACTGCTAAAGTCAGTTATTGAATCAGTTTGTTCATGTAATTTGTGAGTAAGGTTTTGTTTTTATCTTTCTAATCTATATACTACATTGCTTTATTTATTTATGCCTTATCACACTGGCTAGGACCTTAAGTGAGATGCCAAATAGGAGTGAGGAGAAGATATTTCCAGTCTTAGAGAGAAACCATTGTCTTTCATCATTAAGCATGGTATTAGTCGCAGATTTTTAGTAGATATACCTTATTGTGGAGGCAGTTTCCTTCTATTCCTAGCTTACTGAGAGTTTTTATCAGTGATGAAAAGTACATATTGACAAATGTTCTTTTTGAATCTATCAAGAGGATCATATGATTGTTTCTTTTAGTTTGCTAATATGGTGAATTTTGTTTTCTAAAATGCTGTCCTAAACTTTGATTTTCTATTTAACACTAATTATTCATGATAATCATCCTTTATCTATATACTCTTTTATTAAATTAATAATATTGTATTATAGCTTATTATTTAGAGATTTATTAGGGATATCTGTCTGTAATTTACTGCATTAAGCTGGTTTTGGAATTAGGGTAATAATGACTCCGTAAAAGTAACTGGGAAAGATTCCCTTCTCTTCTATTTTTTTTTTTTTTTTAAAGATTTATTTATTTATTTTGCTTTTCGGCTGGGGTCGGGTTGGGGAGGGAAGGGGATGGGCGGGCCACTTCTATTGGTTTTTCATTTCTCTATTTTCATTCGTCTTCGTTCTTTTGGCTCCCGTGGGCCTCCCATCGCGGTGGCGTCTGTCGTTGCAGAGCACCGGCTATGGGCGCATGCGCTCCAGAGCTCCAGCTCGGTGATTGGACACATCAGTCCAGCCGCTCCGCGGCACGTGGGATCTTCCCAGGCCAGGGCTCGAACCGGTGCCCCTTGCACTGCAAGGCGGTGTCCTTACCCACTGGACCACCAGGGGAAGCCTCCCTTCTCTTCTATTTTAAGAAAACATTTTGTGTAGAATATATATCCTTTCTCCTTGTGAGAATTCCATGTGCACTTTCTAATGGTAGATTGTTCTATAAATGTCAACTAGGCTAGATTTCTCAATCAATACTGTTTTTCAGATCATTGAGAGGCTTAATAGATTTTCTGTCTATCATTTCTATCAAATACCAAGAGAAGAGTATTGAAGACTCAATCACAATTGTAAAATTGTCTACTTCTCATATGTATTAGTGTTTGATTTTGTGTTCTTGAAATTGTAGATTGGATAAATGCAAAAGAATTATGTCATCTTGATGAATTGACTGCTTTATCATAATTATCTGATAATATTCCTACTCTGTTACTTCAGCCTGATGTATATATTTTCCAATCCTTTTCCTTGCAAACTATTTATATCTTTATATTTAAAGTAATTGGAGAAGGAAATGGCAACCCACTCCAGTATTCCTGCCTGGGAAATGCCATTAACAGAGGACTCTGGTGGGCTACATGTCATGGAGTTGCAAGAGTCAGGCAGGACTTAGTTACTAAACTACCATTAGCTAAGGATTACTGTTTATAGGATAGATATGAATTTTGCTTTTTTTGGTGCACTCTGATAACCTCTGTCTTCTAATTGAAGTGTTTTCACCATATACATTGAGAATTATTATTTGACACACTGAATTTATATATTTATCTTATATTTATTTATCCTACTAGTTGTTTCCTATTTTTCCTATTTTTTCATACTATTCAATAATCTCTTCCTGCCTTCTACTATATTGAGCATTATTCATGGTATAATTGTATCTATACCATTGACCTATTTGGTAATTTTTTAAAAGAATTATTTTAGAGGTTGCTGTCATGTTTTTGATATATTTATTTAATTTATCATAAGCTAAAGTAAAATAGTATTTTTATGTTTTGAATAGTGTGAGTATTTTACTAGAAACAGTGTGTCATTTCTCCCATTATTTGTATGATTGCTGTTATACCTTGATTTCTGTAAAGAAAGCTGGTGGTACAGTGTAAAAATATTTGCCTATCTTACCTTATAGGAAAATATTTCTTAAAACAACAGGAAAAATTTTTACTATTTCTGATTTCTTTCTTTGTATAGTTCAAATTTTCTGTTGCTACTATATCAGTACTTCTGACTGAAGAACTTTAACCTGTTATTAAGACTACTGGTAATGAATAATCTCATATTTTGTTTGCCAGAACCTTCTCTTTTTTGCCAATTTCTGAAGTATATTTTTCTTATCTATAAAATTGGATTATTTTTTTCTTTCAATATTTTAAATATGTTGAACGAATTTCTGTGGTTTCATAGCTATTTTGAAATGTGTGTTGTAATTCTTGACTGTTTTTCTGTATATAAAGTTGGAGAATATTAATCTGAAGATCCATGGTATCTGCTTTTATAAGTTTTGCTGATTGCAAGAAAAAATCTGTAACATAATTTGAATCAGTGTTCTTATTATCTTGCAATAGTGACCTATTAGACCATGACAGTAAAAGTATTATATGAATTCTATCGGACAAGAGAGGGAAGGTTTAGTTATCTTGTTTAGGATGCAGCTCCTGCTGTGGGTGGGTAAGATAAATTAACCAGAGAACACAAGTAGATCATGTAGTAGTAAAGTTCTAAATTGATTCATATTCTTCATGGAAGAGCAGAAATAATCCCTTCTTGAGATTAGGGAATAATTCCTGAGTGAACTTTTGAGGATAGGAGAGCAATTTGAGATGAAGCTTTACCAAATCACAAGAGAAATGTATTCTTTTCTGGTGCTACCTCTTGCTTTCTTTAACTGTTTTCCTTTGCCCCTCTCTTAAACACATGTCTTCTTATACTGAGACTCCTTTTCTCTGGTCCCTTTGTGCCACGCCCTATATTTAGAAATAATGTTATTGATTTTAAAATTATCAATTGAATTTTTAATCTATAAAGACATTTCAGCAATAGAAGCTAACAATGCACAGATGCCCCAAATTTTAGAATCATATCAAATTTCTAGGGAGAATAAAATTCTGAAGTTTAAAAGTCTATGGAAATTAGACATCAAAATTTAAAATGATTCAAGTTCTGATATATAGTTATTTGGCCCTACAGAATTAAACAACCAAGGAGAGTTCAAGTTGAATCAAATACTTGATTCAATTCAGTTTCATCTAGACATATTCTTGATGCCTTTTCCAAAAGAAAAAAAACGGTGAATTTTTTTTTTTTTTTTATACTGGTAACTCCATTCAGGACACCTTTCACTAGCTTCAGGATCTCAAAGGTTGTGCTGTTTCAGTGCTTAGCCTCTCATGTGCCTATTTTTTCAGAACTCCTGAGAGTTAATGGGACACCTAATACAATCAGGGCATTAACTTAGTAACTGCATTCAGGCAGCAAAGTCACTGACAGTGCCATGATCACTTTATCAGGAAAAATTGTGTTCCTAATGTTACTAACCAAGCTTCTTGGCCTCCTTCCTCACTAGAAACTGATCAGAGGCCAGACAAGAAATTCATGCAAGGCTTTGTTGAGGGCCTTGCTGCAAGAACCAGAACAAGCAACAGGTTCACTAGCTCACTTGCTCACTAAGGGGAGAAGCGAGCTGGTTCCTTATTCAGAGTGAGAGTAGGTAGGGTTGTGTCTAGGGGTCGGGCCAGAGGGGTGGCCTAGGGGGTTGCTCACCTCTTTGGTGATTTTTCTCCCAATCTCCTCCTTTTGCTTCCAGCTCTCCAGAAGTGGTAGTTGGGTTTCTGTTTTTTGGTGGGGTTTTTTGGTCTTTTTGTCCATAATTTGCCCCAACTGTGAAGTGCACACAGTTATCTCTAATCTCTTACAGTTTCTTCGAAGTAGATCATGTAGTAGTAAAGTTCTAAATTGATTCATATTCTTCATGGAAGAGCAGAAATAATCCCTTCTTGAGATTAGGGAATAATTCCTGAGTGAACTTTTGAGGATAGGAGAGCAATTTGAGATGAAGCTTTACCAAATCACAAGAGAAATGTATTCTTTTCTGGTGCTACCTCTTGCTTTCTTTAACTGTTTTCCTTTGCCCCTCTCTTAAACACATGTCTTCTTATACTGAGACTCCTTTTCTCTGGTCCCTTTGTGCCACGCCCTATATTTAGAAATAATGTTATTGATTTTAAAATTATCAATTGAATTTTTAATCTATAAAGACATTTCAGCAATAGAAGCTAACAATGCACAGATGCCCCAAATTTTAGAATCATATCAAATTTCTAGGGAGAATAAAATTCTGAAGTTTAAAAGTCTATGGAAATTAGACATCAAAATTTAAAATGATTCAAGTTCTGATATATAGTTATTTGGCCCTACAGAATTAAACAACCAAGGAGAGTTCAAGTTGAATCAAATACTTGATTCAATTCAGTTTCATCTAGACATATTCTTGATGCCTTTTCCAAAAGAAAAAAAACGGTGAATTTTTTTTTTTTTTTTATACTGGTAACTCCATTCAGGACACCTTTCACTAGCTTCAGGATCTCAAAGGTTGTGCTGTTTCAGTGCTTAGCCTCTCATGTGCCTATTTTTTCAGAACTCCTGAGAGTTAATGGGACACCTAATACAATCAGGGCATTAACTTAGTAACTGCATTCAGGCAGCAAAGTCACTGACAGTGCCATGATCACTTTATCAGGAAAAATTGTGTTCCTAATGTTACTAACCAAGCTTCTTGGCCTCCTTCCTCACTAGAAACTGATCAGAGGCCAGACAAGAAATTCATGCAAGGCTTTGTTGAGGGCCTTGCTGCAAGAACCAGAACAAGCAACAGGTTCACTAGCTCACTTGCTCACTAAGGGGAGAAGCGAGCTGGTTCCTTATTCAGAGTGAGAGTAGGTAGGGTTGTGTCTAGGGGTCGGGCCAGAGGGGTGGCCTAGGGGGTTGCTCACCTCTTTGGTGATTTTTCTCCCAATCTCCTCCTTTTGCTTCCAGCTCTCCAGAAGTGGTAGTTGGGTTTCTGTTTTTTGGTGGGGTTTTTTGGTCTTTTTGTCCATAATTTGCCCCAACTGTGAAGTGCACACAGTTATCTCTAATCTCTTACAGTTTCTTCGTATTTTGTTGCTTGAGCAGACCTTTGTCTAAGTGCAAGCACTCCAAGCAAAGGGTCCCAGGTCCCAGCCTCTCTCACTAGAACCCATTACCTGAGGAAGGAAAGTAGATGAAGAAATTTTGTTTTTAGCTCCCTGCATACTAGTTGACTTCAGTGGTCCAGTAAACATGAATCTGAGAACATAAAGTCATCCAGAAGAAATTCACTTAATCACCTCATTGTTGATTGGTGAAGGCCATCCAGCAATACCACCACTTAGTCTTTCCCCTAGAGCAGATTCCTCCACATTAAGAAAGTCTGGTAATCATATTTAATGGCATACCAAAAAAAAAGATTTCAAAAAATTAAATTTGATGTTTGTCCTGCCCTTGGATTATTGTGAATTTTCTGCTAAGGGTTTGACAGTAGACAGTCCTACTGTTGCTTTCAGCCACAGACATCCTCAGTTGTGCTAGGTCTTCTCCCTTCCCCAGTTGAAGGCACTGCAGACTGTGGTGGGAAATTAGAACATGGTAGGCTTCCCTTTGTTCTCTGTGCTCACCTCCTTCTGTACTCACTCCCTGCTGTTTAGCTTTCCTGAGAGTTAATGGGACACCTAATACAATCAGGGCATTAACTTAGTAACTGCATTCAGGCAGCAAAGTCACTGACAGTGCCATGATCACTTTATCAGGAAAAATTGTGTTCCTAATGTTACTAACCAAGCTTCTTGGCCTCCTTCCTCACTAGAAACTGATCAGAGGCCAGACAAGAAATTCATGCAAGGCTTTGTTGAGGGCCTTGCTGCAAGAACCAGAACAAGCAACAGGTTCACTAGCTCACTTGCTCACTAAGGGGAGAAGCGAGCTGGTTCCTTATTCAGAGTGAGAGTAGGTAGGGTTGTGTCTAGGGGTCGGGCCAGAGGGGTGGCCTAGGGGGTTGCTCACCTCTTTGGTGATTTTTCTCCCAATCTCCTCCTTTTGCTTCCAGCTCTCCAGAAGTGGTAGTTGGGTTTCTGTTTTTTGGTGGGGTTTTTTGGTCTTTTTGTCCATAATTTGCCCCAACTGTGAAGTGCACACAGTTATCTCTAATCTCTTACAGTTTCTTCGTATTTTGTTGCTTGAGCAGACCTTTGTCTAAGTGCAAGCACTCCAAGCAAAGGGTCCCAGGTCCCAGCCTCTCTCACTAGAACCCATTACCTGAGGAAGGAAAGTAGATGAAGAAATTTTGTTTTTAGCTCCCTGCATACTAGTTGACTTCAGTGGTCCAGTAAACATGAATCTGAGAACATAAAGTCATCCAGAAGAAATTCACTTAATCACCTCATTGTTGATTGGTGAAGGCCATCCAGCAATACCACCACTTAGTCTTTCCCCTAGAGCAGATTCCTCCACATTAAGAAAGTCTGGTAATCATATTTAATGGCATACCAAAAAAAAAGATTTCAAAAAATTAAATTTGATGTTTGTCCTGCCCTTGGATTATTGTGAATTTTCTGCTAAGGGTTTGACAGTAGACAGTCCTACTGTTGCTTTCAGCCACAGACATCCTCAGTTGTGCTAGGTCTTCTCCCTTCCCCAGTTGAAGGCACTGCAGACTGTGGTGGGAAATTAGAACATGGTAGGCTTCCCTTTGTTCTCTGTGCTCACCTCCTTCTGTACTCACTCCCTGCTGTTTAGCTTTCCTGTCAAGGTTAAAGTGGGGAAAAAGGTAGAAAGGAGAGTTCTTACTTGAACTTGTGCTTTGGTCTGCCAGTTTGGAGTTCTCTGTGTGTGCCAGATGTTTAAAGATGAGTCTTTCTCTCCTGGAGCCATCTAATGACTGCAGATTCCCTGTGGAGCTCTTTGCCTTCAGTTCCTTGATGCTTCTTTCTTCACAGCAGTAGTTTGCAGTGGTTCCCTCTGAAACTGGGTACCTAGCGGGGAATAATTTCAGTTACTTTCTTTTAAGGTATCCTAGACTCCCCTGCCAGCTCATTGAGTAGGACTCTAGGCAGCTCCAAGTCTTCATTCCCTACCCAGCAACCTCTGGGTGTGAAGATCAATCCCTACACAGTCACACTCTCCTGTTTTGCCTCCAGAGCTTGAAGTGAGCGTTTCTCCCACTCTTAAGATTCCTCAAAATATGTTACAGCTCAGTCTATATTATGTTTCAGCTTTTTCTTACTTAACTTACACACAGCTCATCTGTCTGTATTAAGTTTACAGACTCGGCCTCCTTTCTTTCTGACAAATGTCTACTCAGATTGTCAAGTGGCAGATTGTCCTTAGGTACTAAGTTTCTGTGGAGAAAACCCACACCAAAAACAGTCCTGAGTTCCTTCTACCTTTTTTCCTCTTATTACCAAATCCAGTCTTGTATTTCTCACTGATGACAGGCCAATAAATCAAGAGACAAGCTGTTGGGGCAAGGAATAGTGACTTTATTTAGAAAGTCAGCAGACAAAGAAGACAGTGGACCAGTGTCCCCAAAAACCACCTTACCCAAGTTAGAATTCAGGCTTCCTTTATAATAAAAGAGGAGGAGATATAGTTGGTACTTGCAAACTTCTTGATGTCAGAATCCTTTGTTCTTGTATCTGTTCAGGTAGGTCAATTCATGATGTTCCTGTAAATCTCCAACAAGACAAATATTATTTTCTGTTTTGCAGATTTTTATCTCCGTATGAATGACAGAATGTTTGCCTTTAAAGGTTAGATCCTTAAGAATAGGCTCTCCTGTTTATTTCAGGTATAGGCAACATTCTTAACTTGTAGCAAAAGCAATAAAATCCAAAGTTTAAAGTAGAAGACAGTGTTTATATATGTATGTGTGTGTGTATACACACTCACAGATATATACAGATATGTATATATATAACATATACAGATATGTATGTGTATATATATATATATATATATATATATATATATATATATATATATTATAAGCAAGATTCTTCATTGTTGCCTAGATATTTTATACTTGAGGTGAGGGGTTAGTTCTTTGAAGTGTTGTTTTGTGTTCCAGTGACTTAAAGAATAGAGAAAGCTCTTCAAGGAATAAGAGAAAGAAGGGAATGTGCACAGAAAAATTAGAGTTATATTTTGAGTTATAACCTTGTTACATATTCTCTAAATTCTTCTAAATTGTGCATCCTTCCAAAGAAGCTCCTTTTGTTTACGGACTTTTCCTGTCGTTAAGTTTTTCCCCCAGCATTTTTCCCTTAACTTACAGTCACACTCTCCTGTTTTGCCTCCAGAGCTTGAAGTGAGCGTTTCTCCCACTCTTAAGATTCCTCAAAATATGTTACAGCTCAGTCTATATTATGTTTCAGCTTTTTCTTACTTAACTTACACACAGCTCATCTGTCTGTATTAAGTTTACAGACTCGGCCTCCTTTCTTTCTGACAAATGTCTACTCAGATTGTCAAGTGGCAGATTGTCCTTAGGTACTAAGTTTCTGTGGAGAAAACCCACACCAAAAACAGTCCTGAGTTCCTTCTACCTTTTTTCCTCTTATTACCAAATCCAGTCTTGTATTTCTCACTGATGACAGGCCAATAAATCAAGAGACAAGCTGTTGGGGCAAGGAATAGTGACTTTATTTAGAAAGTCAGCAGACAAAGAAGACAGTGGACCAGTGTCCCCAAAAACCACCTTACCCAAGTTAGAATTCAGGCTTCCTTTATAATAAAAGAGGAGGAGATATAGTTGGTACTTGCAAACTTCTTGATGTCAGAATCCTTTGTTCTTGTATCTGTTCAGGTAGGTCAATTCATGATGTTCCTGTAAATCTCCAACAAGACAAATATTATTTTCTGTTTTGCAGATTTTTATCTCCGTATGAATGACAGAATGTTTGCCTTTAAAGGTTAGATCCTTAAGAATAGGCTCTCCTGTTTATTTCAGGTATAGGCAACATTCTTAACTTGTAGCAAAAGCAATAAAATCCAAAGTTTAAAGTAGAAGACAGTGTTTATATATGTATGTGTGTGTGTATACACACTCACAGATATATACAGATATGTATATATATAACATATACAGATATGTATGTGTATATATATATATATATATATATATATATATTATAAGCAAGATTCTTCATTGTTGCCTAGATATTTTATACTTGAGGTGAGGGGTTAGTTCTTTGAAGTTTTGTTTTTGTGTTCCAGTGACTTAAAGAATAGAGAAAGCTCTTCAAGGAATAAGAGAGAAAGAAGGGAATGTGCACAGAAAAATTAGAGTTATATTTTGAGTTATAACCTTGTTACATATTCTCTAAATTCTTCTAAATTGTGCATCCTTCCAAAGAAGCTCCTTTTTGTTTACGGACTTTTCCTGTCTGAAGAATGTAGGAGTCAGGGTACTCTGGACTATGTTTTAATAACGTATTAATTTCTAATTGACTCTTTGTAAGCCAATGAACCATGTGGGTGACACACTTTCTCCTGGCCTTCCAGACCAATACACACACCAAAATGCTTATTTTTAAATTTATTTATTTGTTAAAGTTATTGAAATATAGTTGATTTGCAATGTATGTTAGTTTCAGGTATACAGCAAAGTGATCTGTATGTATATATATACATATATGCCTTTTTAGATTCTTTTCACTAGTAGGTTATTATAAGATATTGAATATAGTTCTTTGTGCTATACAACAGATCCTGTTGACTTTCTATTTTATATATAATAATACATAATCCCAAACTCCTAATTTATCCCCCTCGTCCTTTCCTCTTTGATATTCATGTTTGTTTTCTATGTCTATGAGTCTATTTCTTTTCATTCTTTTTATGGCTGTTTATATTTAAACCTGCCTTCTCTCTCAGGAAGGGGCACAGTTAACCTGTTTTACCAGATGGAGTCCCTTCCTAAAGACTTGGAATAATTCACCTTTCTGACTCCCACCCCACCTCTACTTCTCACATACATTTGTAGTTTCCAAAATGTCATCTTCTTTTTCTTCTAATGAAAAAATACAAAATCTCATTGATTCTAAGGTCCACATAATTTTACAGATTCTAATATTGCTAAGGTTGGAATATCGGTCACAGCTGATGATATGCTGTAGTTTAATTCTTGCATGTTCTTTGGTGGTGCATTTCCTAGCATCTCAGATTTGATGATATATAATACATAAAAGTGGAGAGAATAGACTGCATTCAGTAATGATCTTCTGTGTTTAACAAGCAGCAGTGTCTCATTGTATATCTTTATCGTTTTCCACTCTTTTTTATTACTGTGAAATCTCTCTTCTTAATAATTATTTTAGTAATTTCACTATATGTTAATGCTTTAAAAAATTTTCTTTTTATAACTTTTTAAAAGGAAATTAAAAAAGAGAAAGAAGGGAATGTGCACAGAAAATTAGAGTTATATTTTGAGTTATAACCTTGTTACATATTCTCTAAATTCTTCTAAATTGTGCATCCTTCCAAAGAAGCTCCTTTTTGTTTACGGACTTTTCCTGTCTGAAGAATGTAGGAGTCAGGGTACTCTGGACTATGTTTTAATAACGTATTAATTTCTAATTGACTCTTTGTAAGCCAATGAACCATGTGGGTGACACACTTTCTCCTGGCCTTCCAGACCAATACACACACCAAAATGCTTATT
Source organism: Tragulus kanchil (assembly GCA_022376925.1). Classification (NCBI taxonomy): domain Eukaryota; kingdom Metazoa; phylum Chordata; class Mammalia; order Artiodactyla; family Tragulidae; genus Tragulus; species Tragulus kanchil. The sequence goes on along the minus strand of JAIOJX010000028.1, from coordinate 201,084,186 downwards.
TTTAAATTTATTTATTTGTTAAAGTTATTGAAATATAGTTGATTTGCAATGTATGTTAGTTTCAGGTATACAGCAAAGTGATCTGTATGTATATATATACATATATGCCTTTTTAGATTCTTTTCACTAGTAGGTTATTATAAGATATTGAATATAGTTCTTTGTGCTATACAACAGATCCTGTTGACTTTCTATTTTATATATAATAATACATAATCCCAAACTCCTAATTTATCCCCCTCGTCCTTTCCTCTTTGATATTCATGTTTGTTTTCTATGTCTATGAGTCTATTTCTTTTCATTCTTTTTATGGCTGTTTATATTTAAACCTGCCTTCTCTCTCTTGAAGGTGCACAGTTAACCTGTTTTACCAGATGGAGTCCCTTCCTAAAGACTTGGAATAATTCACCTTTCTGACTCCCACCCCACCTCTACTTCTCACATACATTTGTAGTTTCCAAAATGTCATCTTCTTTTTCTTCTAATGAAAAAATACAAAATCTCATTGATTCTAAGGTCCACATAATTTTACAGATTCTAATATTGCTAAGGTTGGAATATCGGTCACAGCTGATGATATGCTGTAGTTTAATTCTTGCATGTTCTTTGGTGGTGCATTTCCTAGCATCTCAGATTTGATGATATATAATACATAAAAGTGGAGAGAATAGACTGCATTCAGTAATGATCTTCTGTGTTTAACAAGCAGCAGTGTCTCATTGTATATCTTTATCGTTTTCCACTCTTTTTTATTACTGTGAAATCTCTCTTCTTAATAATTATCTTAGTAATTTCACTATATGTTAATGCTAAATACTATATATATTTCATCTTTAAGAATATGAGTACATTTTCTTATATAACAGCTTTATTAATACATGGGTAAAATTTATTTTTAACACATATTTTTATGTATCAACATATTCTAATACAAAATCCATTTTTAATTTTGCTCTCAAAACAACTTTTTATATGTGGTTTGTTCAGATCAAATTTCAAATAAAGTCTTTTTTAATCATGTTCACTGTGCCATTCTTCTGTCATTGACTTTTTTAAAATTTTATTTTAGTTTTCACTTTCACAGAGTTTTGTTGTTTACAGATATGTATAATTCCAGATTAGTCATATGTATATTCCTGGCCCCTGTCCCTCCTCCACCCTCCTCCCAGTGCCCCCCATCCCATCCCTCCAGGCCATCTCACAGTGCCCCTGCAGGATCCCCTATTCCCACAGTGCTGTCATTGACTTTTGAGCAAACCACATCAGAAGGCCCCAATTTGAGATTTCTCTGTCTCCTTATGGTACAAGTTAAATTATTATTCAGCCCACTCTGTTTCCTGTGAACTTGAAATCTGAGATTACAAACTTGATGATATTCAGGTCCACTATTTTTGGCCTATAAACTTCAGAACTGGTACTGTGTGTACTTTGTATCGTAGCATGCCAGGGGCAGCATCGTGCTTGGCTGTACCACATTTAAAGATGATCAATTTTAGAACTGCTGTCTTCTTTAGAAGTCTGTTTTTGTTTTCAGTGAATGAAAGTGACTCTAAAATATTTCCAAATACATGAGAGACATGTAAATATTCATCTCTTTCTTTTGAATCTTTGTCTTTCAAACTTTATTTCTCACAAAGCCTGCTCCCATTCTAATATTGCTAAGGTTGGAATATCGGTCACAGCTGATGATATGCTGTAGTTTAATTCTTGCATGTTCTTTGGTGGTGCATTTCCTAGCATCTCAGATTTGATGATATATAATACATAAAAGTGGAGAGAATAGACTGCATTCAGTAATGATCTTCTGTGTTTAACAAGCAGCAGTGTCTCATTGTATATCTTTATCGTTTTCCACTCTTTTTTATTACTGTGAAATCTCTCTTCTTAATAATTATCTTAGTAATTTCACTATATGTTAATGCTAAATACTATATATATTTCATCTTTAAGAATATGAGTACATTTTCTTATATAACAGCTTTATTAATACATGGGTAAAATTTATTTTTAACACATATTTTTATTTATCAACATATTCTAATACAAAATCCATTTTAATTTTGCTCTCAAAACAACTTTTTATATGTGGTTTGTTCAGATCAAATTTCAAATAAAGTCTTTTTTAATCATGTTCACTGTGCCATTCTTCTGTCATTGACTTTTTTAAAATTTTATTTTAGTTTTCACTTTCACAGAGTTTTGTTGTTTACAGATATGTATAATTCCAGATTAGTCATATGTATATTCCTGGCCCCTGTCCCTCCTCCACCCTCCTCCCAGTGCCCCCCATCCCATCCCTCCAGGCCATCTCACAGTGCCCCTGCAGGATCCCCTATTCCCACAGTGCTGTCATTGACTTTTGAGCAAACCACATCAGAAGGCCCCAATTTGAGATTTCTCTGTCTCCTTATGGTACAAGTTAAATTATTATTCAGCCCACTCTGTTTCCTGTGAACTTGAAATCTGAGATTACAAACTTGATGATATTCAGGTCCACTATTTTTGGCCTATAAACTTCAGAACTGGTACTGTGTGTACTTTGTATCGTAGCATGCCAGGGGCAGCATCGTGCTTGGCTGTACCACATTTAAAGATGATCAATTTTAGAACTGCTGTCTTCTTTAGAAGTCTGTTTTTGTTTTCAGTGAATGAAAGTGACTCTAAAATATTTCCAAATACATGAGAGACATGTAAATATTCATCTCTTTCTTTTTTGAATCTTTGTCTTTCAAACTTTATTTCTCACAAAGCCTGTCCATCCAGCCACATAGTGTATGAATGACTATGTCTACAGAATGATAGGTCAGTATGAAAGGACTTCTTCCTTAAATAAAAAGATTGATTGGGATTCCTGTATAGACGTGTGGGTTATGGTGATACATAGGCTTCTATTTTAGGTCTACTTAGGCAAGCTGGAATATACTAATATCAAAACAAGTCTGGGACTGGAACACTTTAAAATATTTCTTGAAGCTAGAGATGTTCTTTATTTTTCCTGCGTATGAGGAAGAAAGATGAAATGACTCTGACCTTAAAAATCTAGGTAAATTGCTTCAGTGAATATAACCAGAAGTTACACAGAAAGAAATTGATGTAATATTTTCTGAGATGGTATAGGAAGTTATTTGATATCTGGAATTTTCTTGGTTCAAAAATTACTTTCTTAACTCCTCATTTCTTAGTTGATAATTAGCCAAAATATATTTCCTGTTTTTAAAAAGTAAGTGCCAATTTTTTCTTTTATATAAATATCTACTTCTGATTTCTTACTTATTCTTGTTTATATATTAGAAGTTTGAGTTAGGGAGGAACCCAGAAGAATTAATCATCATAATTCCATATGCATCATTCCCAAAGCTTTAGAAACTGCAGCAAAAAAAATAAAGTTTCAGAAGAACATAATGTTCTCTAAGGTAGGAGGAAGTAATAATGCAATTAGGCATGAAGATGCAAAATAGAACAGTTAGTAGTTCTCAGAGGAAACTGCTTTTAAAATTCAATGATCATTTCATTTTAAATGTGATTAACGTGTTCACTAATGTAGTGCTCTATGCTGTTAAACATTTTGGAAAGTTCAAATACATTTCAGAGATATAAACACAAAATCTTTGGGTTAGAAATTAATAACCGAAATAGAAAATATGTAGAAAATCTTAGTATTTCTTGATAGAAATACTCCAGTAAGTATGTAATGGAAGGAGACTCTAAACACAGGGTCATCCCTTTGCATATGGTATTTCTGTGAGTTTGCTGCTAATTTTATATATTTTAAAATATTTTTTGGAGAGATACTATAAACTTAAATCTTTTATTAAAATATATTACCTATTTAGAATTATTATGTATTATCATTTGTGAGAGCTTTGTTCTCAAAGTGTTCTTAGGAGTATTAGCTTTGTCTGATGGCATTTTTATTATGAAACAAGCTTGAGAAATACTAATATCAAAACAAGTCTGGGACTGGAACACTTTAAAATATTTCTTGAAGCTAGAGATGTTCTTTATTTTTCCTGCGTATGAGGAAGAAAGATGAAATGACTCTGACCTTAAAAATCTAGGTAAATTGCTTCAGTGAATATAACCAGAAGTTACACAGAAAGAAATTGATGTAATATTTTCTGAGATGGTATAGGAAGTTATTTGATATCTGGAATTTTCTTGGTTCAAAAATTACTTTCTTAACTCCTCATTTCTTAGTTGATAATTAGCCAAAATATATTTCCTGTTTTTAAAAAGTAAGTGCCAATTTTTTCTTTTATATAAATATCTACTTCTGATTTCTTACTTATTCTTGTTTATATATTAGAAGTTTGAGTTAGGGAGGAACCCAGAAGAATTAATCATCATAATTCCATATGCATCATTCCCAAAGCTTTAGAAACTGCAGCAAAAAAAATAAAGTTTCAGAAGAACATAATGTTCTCTAAGGTAGGAGGAAGTAATAATGCAATTAGGCATGAAGATGCAAAATAGAACAGTTAGTAGTTCTCAGAGGAAACTGCTTTTAAAATTCAATGATCATTTCATTTTAAATGTGATTAACGTGTTCACTAATGTAGTGCTCTATGCTGTTAAACATTTTGGAAAGTTCAAATACATTTCAGAGATATAAACACAAAATCTTTGGGTTAGAAATTAATAACCGAAATAGAAAATATGTAGAAAATCTTAGTATTTCTTGATAGAAATACTCCAGTAAGTATGTAATGGAAGGAGACTCTAAACACAGGGTCATCCCTTTGCATATGGTATTTCTGTGAGTTTGCTGCTAATTTTATATATTTTAAAATATTTTTTGGAGAGATACTATAAACTTAAATCTTTTATTAAAATATATTACCTATTTAGAATTATTATGTATTATCATTTGTGAGAGCTTTGTTCTCAAAGTGTTCTTAGGAGTATTAGCTTTGTCTGATGGCATTTTTATTATGAAACAAGCTTGAGAAATATTAAATTAAATAGCATTAACTAGATTTCTGTGAACTTAAGAGAGTTTTCAGCATCTTTTACACATTATAATTCTTCAAAAAATGGAGTATAGCATGTGGTGGTTTTGAAAGTTATTTGATCACATTCCTCTAGATCATCTGTATTCTTCACATAGTGATTTTTTTATTGCGTACTGGCCTTTGTGAGTGATACAATATAAGAAATGATTTCTGTTTACTATGTTTTATGAGTTTTACTCCAGCAGACAGTTAAATGGCGTATCATATTGTTCTTGTGGAAGGATTACCTTTAGACAGTTTTTAGACATTATTGTAATAAATCTAGTTTTGTGGTTTTTTGACCACTTGTCCTAGTGGTTTTTTTCTTTTTTTCTTTTTTTTTTTTGGCCAGTTCTATTGATCTTTAATTTGTTTATCATTGTTCTTTGGTTTGTGCGGGCCTCCCATTGCAGTGGCCTCTCTCGTTGCAGAGCATTGGTTCTGGGCGCATGCGCTCCAGAGCTCCAGCTCAGTAGTGATACATTGGTCCAGCCGCTCCGCGGCAGGTGGGATCTTCCCAGGCCAGGGATCGAACTGGCGCCCATTGCACTGCAGGCCCATTCCCTGGTGGTCCTCACCCACTGGACCACCAGGGAAGCCCTGTCCTAGTGTTTTTAATCCTTGCATCTGCTCCTTATTATTAAGATATGAATCCTCTGTGGTTTCACTGGGAAGTTTGAAAGCGTTACCAAGTCCCTATTTCAGTTCCATGGAAGTTTTTGTTAAACATTTTGGAAAGTTCAAATACATTTCAGAGATATCTTTGGGTTAGAAATTAATAACCGAAATAGAAAATATGTAGAAAATCTTAGTATTTCTTGATAGAAATACTCCAGTAAGTATGTAATGGAAGGAGACTCTAAACACAGGGTCATCCCTTTGCATATGGTATTTCTGTGAGTTTGCTGCTAATTTTATATATTTTAAAATATTTTTTGGAGAGATACTATAAACTTAAATCTTTTATTAAAATATATTACCTATTTAGAATTATTATGTATTATCATTTGTGAGAGCTTTGTTCTCAAAGTGTTCTTAGGAGTATTAGCTTTGTCTGATGGCATTTTTATTATGAAACAAGCTTGAGAAATATTAAATTAAATAGCATTAACTAGATTTCTGTGAACTTAAGAGAGTTTTCAGCATCTTTTACACATTATAATTCTTCAAAAAATGGAGTATAGCATGTGGTGGTTTTGAAAGTTATTTGATCACATTCCTCTAGATCATCTGTATTCTTCACATAGTGATTTTTTTATTGCGTACTGGCCTTTGTGAGTGATACAATATAAGAAATGATTTCTGTTTACTATGTTTTATGAGTTTTACTCCAGCAGACAGTTAAATGGCGTATCATATTGTTCTTGTGGAAGGATTACCTTTAGACAGTTTTTAGACATTATTGTAATAAATCTAGTTTTGTGGTTTTTTGACCACTTGTCCTAGTGGTTTTTTTCTTTTTTTCTTTTTTTTTTTTTGGCCAGTTCTATTGATCTTTAATTTGTTTATCATTGTTCTTTGGTTTGTGCGGGCCTCCCATTGCAGTGGCCTCTCTCGTTGCAGAGCATTGGTTCTGGGCGCATGCGCTCCAGAGCTCCAGCTCAGTAGTGATACATTGGTCCAGCCGCTCCGCGGCAGGTGGGATCTTCCCAGGCCAGGGATCGAACTGGCGCCCATTGCACTGCAAGGCCCATTCCCTGGTGGTCCTCACCCACTGGACCACCAGGGAAGCCCTGTCCTAGTGTTTTTAATCCTTGCATCTGCTCCTTATTATTAAGATATGAATCCTCTGTGGTTTCACTGGGAAGTTTGAAAGCGTTACCAAGTCCCTATTTCAGTTCCATAAGGTGTTGCTCTCCTTGGTATTTTAGAGGTTACTCCAATGGATATTTTATACATATTTTAATGTATACGCTTTGTGAAACTTCCTTTCCTGGATTTCACCCCTAAATTTTATAGCTCCACTGGCAGCCTTGACTTCAGCTCTCTGACTCAGCAGCCCAGTAAGACAGATACTTTCACCTTGAGATCACTCCTGTGTGCCGCCCAACGGGTTGTAACTCCCTTTTTAATAGTACTCCTTGTGTTCTGTTGAGCACACATTAGTGATTGCTACTAAATAATGCAATTCATTGATAACATAATCCAGAACACCTGCACTCAAATAATATATCCTTATTAAGATAATATGAAAATTAAAGGTGAGGAAAGAAGTATATATTTACCTGAGGTAAATATCACCAATGTTCATATGTTGTCATATTTTCTTCCTGTATGTTCCTATACCCATAGAACTTTTAAATACATGGCTTAAATATTATAACATGCCCTTCACACTTAGAAATACTGTAAGCAGTTTTATGTAGGAAGCAGTCGTTTTTGTTAATGGTTTCATAAATATTCCAGCAGGTTTATTTGGCCATTTCCTGTTGTTTAAATTAACTTTTTAAAAGTCTTAAGTTTCATATTTTTTTAAACTGAGACAAGTTTGTTTATAAGCATATTTTAAATTAAGTATTATTTCCGAAAGGTATATTCTGAGAGTTATATTTTCTAGGTCAAAGGATACAAACATGTTTAGGGCTAATAAAAACACGTAAAATAGCAATGTAGACAAAACTTCTTCTATAGGACCTTATTATATATTTGTGCATCGGTGTTTTGAAAAGTAAAAGTGCTAACACAGTAAGTAATCAGGATTGGTACAATGTTTCTGTTTGCATTTTTGTGGTCGCCAGTAAGTATGCACATTTTCAGATTTGTTTAATTAGTATAATCTCGTTTTAATTAACTTTTAATAACTTAAGTGGCATGTTGGTCATAGTACTAGTCTCAGTAATTAGTCTGAAGTTTTATATGTTTAACATGATAACCTTAGTTGTTTATAAATACAAGTAACTTTCCCAGGTTTTTATTGCTGATTCATATGTTTATGTTATTAAAGTGATACATATTCAATTAAGAAACACCCTTAACTAGTAAAGTCTTTTGCTTGTGATATTGCCTCTTAAATGGCCTCATTTGTTCTTTCCTCACCTTCTGTCTCACTTGGCATGGATCTTTATTAAGCAGCCAAGGGAATACTTTTGAAACATGAATCACATCATGTCATTTCCTGGTCAAAAACCATCTGACTTCCCACTCCAGAGGAACTCCAGAATCCTTTGTCTAATTCTTAACACCCTGTGTGATGTCAAACATCTCCTATAACTCTTCTTAAAGTGATTGCTACTAAATAATGCAATTCATTGATAACATAATCCAGAACACCTGCACTCAAATAATATATCCTTATTAAGATAATATGAAAATTAAAGGTGAGGAAAGAAGTATATATTTACCTGAGGTAAATATCACCAATGTTCATATGTTGTCATATTTTCTTCCTGTATGTTCCTATACCCATAGAACTTTTAAATACATGGCTTAAATATTATAACATGCCCTTCACACTTAGAAATACTGTAAGCAGTTTTATGTAGGAAGCAGTCGTTTTTGTTAATGGTTTCATAAATATTCCAGCAGGTTTATTTGGCCATTTCCTGTTGTTTAAATTAACTTTTTAAAAGTCTTAAGTTTCATATTTTTTTAAACTGAGACAAGTTTGTTTATAAGCATATTTTAAATTAAGTATTATTTCCGAAAGGTATATTCTGAGAGTTATATTTTCTAGGTCAAAGGATACAAACATGTTTAGGGCTAATAAAAACACGTAAAATAGCAATGTAGACAAAACTTCTTCTATAGGACCTTATTATATATTTGTGCATCGGTGTTTTGAAAAGTAAAAGTGCTAACACAGTAAGTAATCAGGATTGGTACAATGTTTCTGTTTGCATTTTTGTGGTCGCCAGTAAGTATGCACATTTTCAGATTTGTTTAATTAGTATAATCTCGTTTTAATTAACTTTTAATAACTTAAGTGGCATGTTGGTCATAGTACTAGTCTCAGTAATTAGTCTGAAGTTTTATATGTTTAACATGATAACCTTAGTTGTTTATAAATACAAGTAACTTTCCCAGGTTTTTATTGCTGATTCATATGTTTATGTTATTAAAGTGATACATATTCAATTAAGAAACACCCTTAACTAGTAAAGTCTTTTGCTTGTGATATTGCCTCTTAAATGGCCTCATTTGTTCTTTCCTCACCTTCTGTCTCACTTGGCATGGATCTTTATTAAGCAGCCAAGGGAATACTTTTGAAACATGAATCACATCATGTCATTTCCTGGTCAAAAACCATCTGACTTCCCACTCCAGAGGAACTCCAGAATCCTTTGTCTAATTCTTAACACCCTGTGTGATGTCAAACATCTCCTATAACTCTTCTTCTTACTCAGGCCACTCAGTTCCCTCTGGCCTTCTTACCTTTCCTGGAACCTTAATGCATATTTTAACCTTGGGGCCTTGTATAAATATTCTATCAAACTAATCAACCTGCCCAAATATTCATATGACTCACTTCCTTTCTTTATTTAGATCTATTAAATGACTAATCCTGGGAGAAGTTTTATCTATGTTGATCTTCACATCATTCTTCATCTCAACTGCTGTTTTTGAATAGTCATAGTACCTATCAGTATTTAAGACATGCACACACATACCACTTTGTCTCCCACGTTAGAACAGGTCCAAGAGGGTGGGACAGTTTTTTTGTTCTTCCCTTCTTCTCTCTTTCCTCTTCTTTCTTCCTTTTTTGCTTTCTTTTTAATGCTAAAAGCATAGGATCAAGAATAATATCTATATTAAAGAATGAGAAGAAACTTAAAAAATATAAGAAAGAAATGAAATTAGAATCACTGTTAACATTTGAGCATTATTTTGTCTTTAGAATTTATTATAGACCTTCCAGAATTTATGATAAATTTTTGATTGTAACATTAAATGTATATGGAAATATTTTATTCAACTTTTTTCTTTATTCTGAGCATTTTTATGTCCATTGCATAGTCTTTATAAGCATTTTAAAAGACTGAAGGTCAATTCTCAATTATAACTGAATATTACGCCAGAGTTACATTACTTACATTAGATATTTAGCATAAATATTTTATCAATTGATTTTATCTTCTTTAAATCCATTTAGTAAAGTTGTGTCATTTTAAATTCACATTTTCTTTTTCTTTAAAAATCTACATTTTCAAAGCCATTTATTTTTAAAAATTATTAAAAGTAAACTATTTCTATTGTGTTTTAACTTTGCTCATCCAATATATTGCTACAGCTTTTTCTTCTTGCAAAAAGCTTGTCTCTGTGTACATTTTTCTTGATTGAGTTTTCCAGATATTTTCTAATGTTACTTACTTTAAAACAATACAACATATTTTTGAATGTTGCTATTTTTCAGCTTGCTAATTTACTTAGATTATTTTTCTCTACTATTTGATTTATTCAACTCAGCTAATTTATTTCTTCTCTATTTTCAAATAATGAGAACATTTAGGTTTATAAAGTTAACTGTGTTCAAATTCAATTAATTTTTGTCTGTCTTTATTTTTAAATATTGACTCAACAGTATATTAAAATTCCACCTTGATCCAATATTTATATAAGAGGGTTTTTTTGAATATGCAAAGAGTTGAAAATTTTTGAATTATTTATTTGATGAAAGTTCTCTTTCATTTTAATTAGAAAATGCAGTCAAATTCTCTTTTACTATTTTCTAGGTATTTCTGGAGCTAAATATGATCATTATTAATAAGTTTCCTTCAGTATATTAATCTTTATTCTAGTAATATTTTGTTGTTTTAATTAATGTTAGTATGGTCTTTTTAAGATTTTTTTTGCCTCTAAGTCATCATTTATTTTTCAACCATCTTTATTCTTTGTCATGTGTGGGCCTCCCATTGCAATGGCCTCTCATTGCAGAGCATTGGCTCTGAGTGCATGTGCTCCAGAGCTCTGGTTCCTAATTGGACACACTGACTGAACCCTGATTATTTTTAAATTGTCTCTTTCTTCACCATAAAGTGAAGTTTCATATCTTTTTTGTTTTCCTCTTTAAATCATGCATATAAGTCTCTTACTTGTTTGTGCCTCCTGACATATTCATTTTCCTTTGTTTTAACCTTACTATGTCATGTTGTCTTAAACCACATAGGTAAATTGTAGGTTTTTTAAAAATAAATTTTTTTTTAGAGAATACCTTCACCTTTATTTTATGTTTTTTATAATATTTATTTATTTATTTACTTATCCATTTTTGGCTGTTCTGGGTCTTTGTTGCTGCTCAGGCTTTTATCTAGTTGTGGCAACTGAGGGCTACTCTCTAGTTCCAGTGTGCCATCTTCTCTTATTGCAGAACACAGGCTCCAGGGTGCTCAAGCTACAGTAGTTGTAGCTCCCAGACTCTGGAGCACAGACTTAGTTGTTGTGGCACACGGATTTAGTTGTTCTTCAGCATGTGGGATCTTCTAGGACCAGGGATCAAACCCATGTCTCCTGCATTGACAGGCGGATTCTTTACCACTGAGCAAACAGGAAAACCCCCTAAAATACAAAAATTTTTTAAATGACTTTAAATATATAATTAATGTCATACATTTTCTTGACTAATATCATTATAAATACATAGCTTGTAGCTCAGGTGGTACAGAATTTGCCTGCAAAACAGGAGACCCTGGTTTGATTCCTGGGTCAGGAAAATCCTCTGGAGAAGGGATAGGCTGCCTACTGCAGAATTCTTAGGCTTCCCTGGTATTTCAGATGATAAAAAAATCCACCTGCAATGCAGAAAACCTAGGTTCAATCCCTAGGTTGAGAAGATCCTACAGAGAGGGGAAAGGCAATCCACTCGGTATTCCTGGCTGGAGAATGCTATGACTTGTCCATGTTTCCTTAGTATATTAATCTTTATTCTAGTAATATTTTGTTGTTTTAATTAATGTTAGTATGGTCTTTTTAAGATTTTTTTTGCCTCTAAGTCATCATTTATTTTTCAACCATCTTTATTCTTTGTCATGTGTGGGCCTCCCATTGCAATGGCCTCTCATTGCAGAGCATTGGCTCTGAGTGCATGTGCTCCAGAGCTCTGGTTCCTAATTGGACACACTGACTGAACCCTGATTATTTTTAAATTGTCTCTTTCTTCACCATAAAGTGAAGTTTCATATCTTTTTTGTTTTCCTCTTTAAATCATGCATATAAGTCTCTTACTTGTTTGTGCCTCCCTGACATATTCATTTTCCTTTGTTTTAACCTTACTATGTCATGTTGTCTTAAACCACATAGGTAAATTGTAGGTTTTTTAAAAATAAATTTTTTTTTAGAGAATACCTTCACCTTTATTTTATGTTTTTTATAATATTTATTTATTTATTTACTTATCCATTTTTGGCTGTTCTGGGTCTTTGTTGCTGCTCAGGCTTTTATCTAGTTGTGGCAACTGAGGGCTACTCTCTAGTTCCAGTGTGCCATCTTCTCTTATTGCAGAACACAGGCTCCAGGGTGCTCAAGCTACAGTAGTTGTAGCTCCCAGACTCTGGAGCACAGACTTAGTTGTTGTGGCACACGGATTTAGTTGTTCTTCAGCATGTGGGATCTTCTAGGACCAGGGATCAAACCCATGTCTCCTGCATTGACAGGCGGATTCTTTACCACTGAGCAAACAGGAAAACCCCCTAAAATACAAAAATTTTTTAAATGACTTTAAATATATAATTAATGTCATACATTTTCTTGACTAATATCATTATAAATACATAGCTTGTAGCTCAGGTGGTACAGAATTTGCCTGCAAAACAGGAGACCCTGGTTTGATTCCTGGGTCAGGAAAATCCTCTGGAGAAGGGATAGGCTGCCTACTGCAGAATTCTTAGGCTTCCCTGGTATTTCAGATGATAAAAAAATCCACCTGCAATGCAGAAAACCTAGGTTCAATCCCTAGGTTGAGAAGATCCTACAGAGAGGGGAAAGGCAATCCACTCGGTATTCCTGGCTGGAGAATGCTATGACTTGTCCATGACTTGCAAAGAGTTGGACACGACTGAGTGGCTTTCACTTCACTTTATATATATGTGAATATATATATATATATATTTTACATATATATATATATAAATAAAGTTTTTTCAGCATATAATTTAACTAACACAAAATGAATTTCAAACAAGAAAAGTAAGTGTGGTACCTATTTATCAAAGATGAAGGAGAATATTTGTTTTGGGATTCAACGGACATTTTGTTATTTCTATGTTACTTTAAGAATTTCTTAATTTGATTTCCCCTTAATCTGAGAAAACGAAGAATGGCATTCAGAAGTTTATGATTGAACTGTACCTTAAAATATGGTCTACATTTGAAATATGAGAAATGGTTAGAATATGTAGAGCCAACAATCCAGGAAAAAAAGAAAATTTATCAGATAAACTGTTATTTCCATTAAAAGAGATCTGTATCCCCCCCTTTTTTTTTAATTATTTTATTTTATTTATTTATCTTTTGGAGGGTGGGGTGGGAAGGGAGGGGGATGGGCAGGCCACTTCTGTTGGTCTTTCATTTCTCTATTTTCATCCATGTTTATTCTTTGGCTCCTGTGGGCCTCCCATCACGGTGGCCACTGTCGTCGCAGAGCACCGGTTCTGGGCGCACACGCGCCAGAGCTCCGGCTGGGTAATTGGACACATCGGTCCAACCACTCCACGGCACGTGGGATCTTCCCAGGCCAGGGATCGAACCGGCGCCCCTTGCACTGCAAGGTGGTGTCTTTACCCACTGGACCACCAGGGGAAGCCCTGTATTCCCCTTTTAATGTTCTCATTTAAGGTTTAGTCAGTTAATAGATTAGCAGTTTTCCCACTTTAACACTTTGATGGCTTGTAGCTCAGGTAGTACAGAATTTGCCTGCAAAACAGGAGACCCTGGTTTGATTCCTGGGTCAGGAAAATCCTCTGGAGAAGGGATAGGCTGCCTACTGCAGAATTCTTAGGCTTCCCTGGTATTTCAGATGATAAAAAAATCCACCTGCAATGCAGAAAACCTAGGTTCAATCCCTAGGTTGAGAAGATCCTACAGAGAGGGGAAAGGCAATCCACTCGGTATTCCTGGCTGGAGAATGCTATGACTTGTCCATGACTTGCAAAGAGTTGGACACGACTGAGTGGCTTTCACTTCACTTTACATATATGTGAATATATATATATATATATATTTTACATATATATATATATAAATAAAGTTTTTTCAGCATATAATTTAACTAACACAAAATGAATTTCAAACAAGAAAAGTAAGTGTGGTACCTATTTATCAAAGATGAAGGAGAATATTTGTTTTGGGATTCAACGGACATTTTGTTATTTCTATGTTACTTTAAGAATTTCTTAATTTGATTTCCCCTTAATCTGAGAAAACGAAGAATGGCATTCAGAAGTTTATGATTGAACTGTACCTTAAAATATGGTCTACATTTGAAATATGAGAAATGGTTAGAATATGTAGAGCCAACAATCCAGGAAAAAGAAAATTTATCAGATAAACTGTTATTTCCATTAAAAGAGATCTGTATCCCCCCCTTTTTTTTTAATTATTTTATTTTATTTATTTATCTTTTGGAGGGTGGGGTGGGAAGGGAGGGGGATGGGCAGGCCACTTCTGTTGGTCTTTCATTTCTCTATTTTCATCCATGTTTATTCTTTGGCTCCTGTGGGCCTCCCATCACGGTGGCCACTGTCGTCGCAGAGCACCGGTTCTGGGCGCACACGCGCCAGAGCTCCGGCTGGGTAATTGGACACATCGGTCCAACCACTCCACGGCACGTGGGATCTTCCCAGGCCAGGGATCGAACCGGCGCCCCTTGCACTGCAAGGTGGTGTCTTTACCCACTGGACCACCAGGGGAAGCCCTGTATTCCCCTTTTAATGTTCTCATTTAAGGTTTAGTCAGTTAATAGATTAGCAGCCACTTTCAGACTTTGCAATCTTGGCAAACACTGTATTCAATTCCAGTCCCCTATAGCAGCACAGTACATTTAATTGAAGATATGGTGATTCTGGGTTATTTTGCGGCAGACTTTAAGAGATTTTTAAATGGCAAAACCCATCAAGACTAGTTGCATTATATCATAGGGAAAAAAAAAAGATAGGGGTTTTTATGAAACACATTGCCCCTTAGGTGGAACTAAATTACTCTCTCATGGCACACATGAGGGTGGTTATTTGAGCTTCCAGAACTCTCTTTCACTATTAATTTTGAACTGACTGCTTCAGCTAATTCTGTGTGGCATTTGAGCTTTGCTAGAAGAATGCATTTGCAAATGTGAACACAGAGAATACTCTTTATTTTATAGTTTAAAAAAAGCTTAGATTGATGATGTCTTTTTACCTTATTTTGTCTACCACGTGTAGTTGTTAAGGATGGCTGTTAAAGTTTTGTCTGCATCATAAATGATATACTTCCTGGAATATTTCTTGGTTATTGTGCTTTTTTAGGAAAGCATTTGCTTTAGAATTACCTTCACGTATGCCTGTTTTCTCCTCTATATTTAAAGTTCCTGTGATCCAGACTTTTTGTTTCATCCATCTTTGTAGCTGAATAATATAATAGGAATTCAAAACTGCTTTTTGTATTCCACCTTCTATCAGTATATCTCAGTGAAACATAAAACAGAAATAGGATGATCCTTGAAAATATTTGTTGTACGAGATTAGGGACTCTTTTTTGTTTTTTAGTTCCTTTCACATCAATACCATGATTGTGTAGGCTTGTGGCTCCCCTCTTAAAATAAATGACCCTTGTGATATTTTTATTTTAATAGCCCCTTGCTTAGAGAGAAGAGACTTAGGGTTAGGGTGTGGGGGTGCTTTACCTGTCAACAAGCACATTGATTCTATCCATACAAAATGTAAACATAGTAACAGAAGATAAGTGGTTGCTTAGTGATATTACAGAAGCAAGGGGAACTACTAGGTTTATTATCTTGATTGTGATCATGGTTTCATAGGTATATACATATGTCAAAATGGTTAAATTGTCCATCCTAAATATACACATTTTCTATCAACTAGACCTCAATAAGGCTGTTTAACATATTTTTTTTTAAAATTCTGATCTTATTGCCTTGCTTTATAGGTTGATTCTAAAAATTCTGGCCATCTTCTTTTGCCTTTTTAATTTATTTTCATGGAAGCCTTGAAAAAAAATTTTTTTAGCAATATATGTTTCTGAAATAATTATTCTGGGTTAATTTTGCCAGATAATTTAAAAGCCTTTCCAATGTGCAGATTCACAGATTCACATATTTTTCTTTTTTGATTGGGTTTAGAGTTTTAAAGGTTAGCTCTGGTTCATTGTTTTGTTTTTCTTTGTCAAAGATTTTAATAATATGAAAATGATTCCTTTTCCCTGTCTTCCATTTCCACTATTTTACCAATCAATTCAATTTGTTTTTTATGCTATTTTCTTTTTCTTTTTTTAAATTGCATTTTCATCTGAGCCTACTGTCATTTTTCCTGTACTTTAATCTCTTTCCTTGTCTCGGATGCACATGTTAACATTAAAGTTCTCTTTGCTGCACTGGTAAATGCTCAGAAACCCAGAGCATTTGTGAGGCTAAAGTGTTTATTTTTCTTCTTTCATGGTTGCATTGTTTTATATTTTCTCTTGTACAATGTTTGAAGAAAGAAAATTTTTTTTGGTATAGTTTTTCAAATCTTTTTCATGGGAGTACAATGACAGTGTTTCTACTGTACAATAAAAATAGACCTTTGCTGATAATTTTCTAAGGTGTGGCTTATTAAAACATCTCTAATATATTTTCCAGTAATTCTAATACTTTTGATTATGCTTCCTTATTGGTCATTGAAGATACAGCCTCATTGTAAGTCTATTTATTATTTATAAATGCTATATGTTCTAACATTCTAATGTACTGCTTTGATTGTAAAGCATACATTAAAGTGAATGATAGATCATTTCCACTCTATCTGTGACTCGCAGCAGTACTAGTCTCATTCTAGACCACACTCTACTTGACCTCCATCAGAGCACAGAGTGCTTGTATCCGACCCTGATCTCTATCAGGGGTTATTGAAGATCAGCAGCTCTCAACAGCACAGGGTCTGGTCTCTGCAGAGGCAGAGGGCAAAATTTTTGTCAAATTTCACTGACACTTCAGGAGTGTCCTTTACCTCTAGGTTGAAGAGCATCTTGTTGTCCAGTCATTAGCGATGTCCCACATTGTTGGGAAGGCTCATTCCCAGTTCTGAAGGTGTTGTTGATAATCGGCCACTTGTTGTGCTATTATGGACTAGGTCTTAATAATCAAAGTTCTCCAGGAAAAACGAACAACCCAATCAAAAAATGGGGAAAAGATCTAAAGAGATGCCTCTCTAAAGAGGACATACAGATGGCCCAAAAGCACATGAAACGATGTTCAACCTCACTTATTATTAGAGAAATGCAAATCAAAACTACAATGAGATATCACCCCACACCCGTCAGAATGGCCATCATCCACAAATCTACAGACAATAAATGCTGGAGAGGGTGTGGAGAAAAGGGAGCCCTCTTGCACTGCTGGCGGGAATGTCAATTGATACAGCCTCTGTGGAAGACAGTATGGAGATTCCTTAAAAAAGTAAAAATAGAAGCACCCTATGACCCAGCAATCCCACTATTAGGCTTATACCCAGATGAAATCAAAACTGAAAGAAGCACCTGTACCCCAATGTTCATTGCAGCTCTCTATACAATAGCCAGAACATGGAAGCAACCTAGATGTCCATCAATGAATGAATGGATACAGAAGCTTTGGTACATATATACAATGGAATACTACTCAGCTGTTAAAAGAAATGCAGAAAACTCAGTCCTAATGAAGTGGCTGGCTCTAGAACCTATCATCAAAAGTGAAGTAAGTCAAAAAGAGAAAGACAAATACAGTATACTAACACACATATATGGAATCTAGTAGGACGGTCTTGATAACACACACAGTGAACTCATGGAAAAACAGACAGAGCATAGACATAGGGGCATTGTGGGGAAGAAATAGGGAGGGGGAGGCATGGAGGGAGTAACATGGAAACCTATGCTGTCATGTGTGGAAAAGATAGCTATTGTCATTGTGCTAAGGGAATAGGAGTGCTTACAATGGTGTGGGGTGATGATCCGGAGGGGTGGGAAGTGGGGAAGTGGTGGGGTAGGGACCAGGGATATGCATATGACTGATCTGGGAACATACATGTCTGTGAACAACAAAACTCTGTAGAACCTTTAAAATAAAGAATAAAAAAAAAAAAGTTCTCTGGACACCTGTCTCCTAGTTATGGTCCAGGAAAGTATTTTCTCTCATTGCATCTTCTCACACCTAGAGTTACACTATTACAATCATTGATCATATATCTAGTTAAACATTTGATCAACATTGAGACATACATATAACCAAACAAGCACAGCCAGAAATCATATAGCTTTAACAAGGTACTAAGACTCCGGTTCATCATGGAGTCCAGGTGAAGGAGGAAAGTCCACTCTGGGTCACTTCGTCAAAGGAGCCCTAAAGTGACCAGTCTATGCCAAATGTGGGTCACTCTAGGGAACAAAATGTGGTTAGCTTTCCCTTCTGGACCCGATCTCCTGATTGGCGAGCTGCATCTTGGAAATCTTTAAAATGGCCCAGAATTAGTTGTAAAGGGGTTGCAAGATCTAAACAGGCTTGACCCATGGTAACAGGAACAAATGCAAAAACACTGTCAGAACAAAGAAGCAGTTCAGGGGACCAAATGATAGGATGTGACTGGGCCCTGTCCAGGGAAAGCGGGGAGTATGTCACAAGTGGCACGCACCCTTTGGCTTTTAGTTGCCTGACCCGTGCCCACAAGGTATCATATGGCCTGGTCCTCAGTTTGTGAAAGAGATAGAAAAGGGTAGAAAGCTAAAAGAAAGGAAGAAAATGAAACAAGGAGAACAAATTCCTGAGAACACCGAACATGCAGAGGGTCTCGGGGCTATTAAGGTGAAAGAAACAAAACAGGCTCGCCTTAACCAGGTGTGTCAAGGCGACAGGATCAAACCCATGTCTCATCCATCTTCTGCGTTAGCACGTGGATTCTTTACCACTGCATCTTACCAAGGTTTGGGAAGTGGGTAATTTGCAAGTGGATATGAGAGATTTGGGCATTCTTTCTTTTCCTGACCTGACTTCTGAGTAAGGGATGTAAAAAACAATGACACAGAATCCTATTATTTTAGTTTTGTTGAAATTTCTTTCTCCGTGAAGCCACCCTCACAGCATGGCCCCAAGCTCATTATTCAACAATTGTTCTTGCTCAGCAGATGTTATTGTCCTGTCACATACCTTTGGTTTAATTTATTCTTGCACAATTGCATTGTTTTTTATATTTCTGTGCTGTTTATTATTAAAATATGAAAGGAGGCTTTGTTAGTATGAGTGTACCATAGGGATCCAGCTAGAGTCTTGTAATCGTTTGGTTTAGAGATGTTCAGAATGAATAAGTTGTGCCTCTGGGCCCTCGTAATTTAGGCCCTGGTAATTGTAAGCACTTTAAGGAGGATAATAACAACAACTAGAATGGCTAAAGTGTTAATTGCCACCACATTTGTATTAGTTACAGTGATGTTTATTTTACAGATGAAAGTTCCGATACAGTAAGTTTTAATAACTTATACAATATAACACAGTAAATAGGATGTTAATGTAAAAGAACTGTGACCTTAAGTTCTGTTTGGGGTTTTTTTGGTCAGTATTGTTTGTCATGTGACTAAAGAAGAATATAAATGTTTTGATTAGCTATCCTATTTCAGAATTTCATCAAATAAAGTAATAAAAAACACAGATTGGAGCTGCCCTTGTAACTCAGCTAGTTAAAAAATCTGCCTGCAATACAGAAGACCTTGGTTTGATTCCTGGGTCAGAAAAATCCCTGATGGGGAGCATGAAAACCCCTCCAGTATTCTTGTTGAGAATCCCATGGACAGAGGAGCCTGGCGGCCTTCAGCTAAAAGAAAGGAAGAAAATGAAACAAGGAGAACAAATTCCTGAGAACACCGAACATGCAGAGGGTCTCGGGCTATTAAGGTGAAAGAAACAAAACAGGCTCGCCTTAACCAGGTGTGTCAAGGCGACAGGATCAAACCCATGTCTCATCCATCTTCTGCGTTAGCACGTGGATTCTTTACCACTGCATCTTACCAAGGTTTGGGAAGTGGGTAATTTGCAAGTGGATATGAGAGATTTGGGCATTCTTTCTTTTCCTGACCTGACTTCTGAGTAAGGGATGTAAAAAACAATGACACAGAATCCTATTATTTTAGTTTTGTTGAAATTTCTTTCTCCGTGAAGCCACCCTCACAGCATGGCCCCAAGCTCATTATTCAACAATTGTTCTTGCTCAGCAGATGTTATTGTCCTGTCACATACCTTTGGTTTAATTTATTCTTGCACAATTGCATTGTTTTTTATATTTCTGTGCTGTTTATTATTAAAATATGAAAGGAGGCTTTGTTAGTATGAGTGTACCATAGGGATCCAGCTAGAGTCTTGTAATCGTTTGGTTTAGAGATGTTCAGAATGAATAAGTTGTGCCTCTGGGCCCTCGTAATTTAGGCCCTGGTAATTGTAAGCACTTTAAGGAGGATAATAACAACAACTAGAATGGCTAAAGTGTTAATTGCCACCACATTTGTATTAGTTACAGTGATGTTTATTTTACAGATGAAAGTTCCGATACAGTAAGTTTTAATAACTTATACAATATAACACAGTAAATAGGATGTTAATGTAAAAGAACTGTGACCTTAAGTTCTGTTTGGGGTTTTTTTGGTCAGTATTGTTTGTCATGTGACTAAAGAAGAATATAAATGTTTTGATTAGCTATCCTATTTCAGAATTTCATGAAATAATGTACTAAAAAATACAGATTGGAGCTTCCCTTGTAACTCAGCTAGTTAAAAAAAAAATCTGCCTGCAATACAGAAGACCTTGGTTTGATTCCTGGGTCAGAAAAATCCCCTGATGGGGAGCATGAAAACCCCCTCCAGTATTCTTGCTTGGAGAATCCCATGGACAGAGGAGCCTGGCGGCCTTCAGTCCATGGGGTCGCTAAAAGTCGCATATGACTGAGCAACTAATCACAGCACGGATTTCTAGGTCTCATACTTCCCTAGACCTTCTAAACCAGAATTTCTCAGGGTGTACCTGGAGAATGTATTTTTAACAAGTCATCCTATATAATTCTTATGCACAGAAAATTTGTGACCCCTACTGCCTCCAACTAACTCTATAGCACTTCATTGATAAGCTTGTTGGACAGTAGATTTGGGGTAACTTCTGAGGTTCTATGTGACCTTCCGAGGTGGCACAGTGGTAAAGAATCTGCCTGAAAATGCAGGAGACACAAGAGACAGGAGTTCAATCCCTGGGTTGAGAATATCCGCTGGAGAAGGCAATGGCAATCCACTCCAGTATTTTTGCCTGGAAAGTTCCATGGGCAGAGGAGCAATCGTCCATAGGGTTGCAAAGACACAACTGAGGGGTGTGTGTGTGTGTGTGTGTGTGTGTGTGTGTTTTGGTAGCAATGCAGTAACCCTGATATCTAAGCTGTAAGTTCACCAAGCACCTTCACACCAGTGAGCAGCCTGAGGAGGCTTATGGGTTCTGCTAGTGGCGGGGTTGGAAGCACAGCCCAGTTCTAAGAGCCTGCCTAGAACAGCCCAGGTCCCACTGTACAGACCCAGAAGTGGAGGTTGGCAAGGCAGTGAGATTTTCTGCTGGTCCTTTGAATATGGCAGCCAATTTTTGAAGCAACATGTTAAGTTTTCCCCATCTCCATGCTAAAATCCATTAAGTAGCTAGTACAGGGAATTTCTCCAACTAATTGTTGCAAGCTCATCCCCTTCCCACCAGTGTTGTGAGATCTGCTACCCTTGTCTGGCCTTGACTCATCTCATCTATTAGGAAAGTTTGGAAATTTGTGCTAAAGTCCTATATGCCAGGAAAAAAAAAGTTTTGATTAGCAAGAATTGAGGCTTCCTTGTAACTCAGCTAGTTAAAAATCTGCCTGCAATACAGAAGACCTTGGTTTGATTCCTGGGTCAGAAAAATCCCCTGATGGGGAGCATGAAAACCCCCTCCAGTATTCTTGCTTGGAGAATCCCATGGACAGAGGAGCCTGGCGGCCTTCAGTCCATGGGGTCGCTAAAAGTCGCATATGACTGAGCAACTAATCACAGCACGGATTTCTAGGTCTCATACTTCCCTAGACCTTCTAAACCAGAATTTCTCAGGGTGTACCTGGAGAATGTATTTTTAACAAGTCATCCTATATAATTCTTATGCACAGAAAATTTGTGACCCCTACTGCCTCCAACTAACTCTATAGCACTTCATTGATAAGCTTGTTGGACAGTAGATTTGGGGTAACTTCTGAGGTTCTATGTGACCTTCCGAGGTGGCACAGTGGTAAAGAATCTGCCTGAAAATGCAGGAGACACAAGAGACAGGAGTTCAATCCCTGGGTTGAGAATATCCGCTGGAGAAGGCAATGGCAATCCACTCCAGTATTTTTGCCTGGAAAGTTCCATGGGCAGAGGAGCAATCGTCCATAGGGTTGCAAAGACACAACTGAGGGGTGTGTGTGTGTGTGTGTGTGTGTGTGTGTTTTGGTAGCAATGCAGTAACCCTGATATCTAAGCTGTAAGTTCACCAAGCACCTTCACACCAGTGAGCAGCCTGAGGAGGCTTATGGGTTCTGCTAGTGGCGGGGTTGGAAGCACAGCCCAGTTCTAAGAGCCTGCCTAGAACAGCCCAGGTCCCACTGTACAGACCCAGAAGTGGAGGTTGGCAAGGCAGTGAGATTTTCTGCTGGTCCTTTGAATATGGCAGCCAATTTTGAAGCAACATGTTAAGTTTTCCCCATCTCCATGCTAAAATCCATTAAGTAGCTAGTACAGGGAATTTCTCCAACTAATTGTTGCAAGCTCATCCCCTTCCCACCAGTGTTGTGAGATCTGCTACCCTTGTCTGGCCTTGACTCATCTCATCTATTAGGAAAGATTTCTTCAGAAGGAAACTTTTAAGCAAATGTAAAACTAAAGTCCTATATAGCCAACAGGCAAACAAGGAAGAATATGGATGAAGCAAAAAGTAGTAAATAGGGAATTACTTTGATTTCCTAGAGAAAAATATGATATTTAAAAAGAAATGAAATATAGCGTACATATTTACTTATTGATGGCAATGGTGGTCAGTGATTTTGAGCATTTGTTTTATGATTTTCTCTCTTCTGTATGATGTAGATATAGAAGCTGTAAATAAGTACCTGTAATAATTTCAATAGTTCATGTTTGAATAGAATTTAATACTTTTATAAATATTTTGGCTTAGGTAATTTCATTTGACTCAAAAAACTCTTGGTAAATAGGCTTGTAGTCTTTTATTTCCATTTGATACATAGCTGGTGTTCATGAAATATACTTTTGATGTTTTCAGAAATAACTAAACTTGATTAAAAATTAAAGATTCTTACTTCATAGTCACTCTACCTTTAGATTATACAATTACTATATTCATATCATTAGGATTTTTACCTTCTTCCAACTTGTCTCTACTTTTCCAGTTCTTCCAAATATTATTGCATTATACTCTTTCTTGACAATCCTGTTTATTTCTGTATCCTTAGCTCTAACACAGTGCCAATTAATGAAAGAATACAGTATGTTATTCTTTTGCTTCACAGTTTCCTATGTGTTATTGGAACATGTTCCTTTAAAAAAATACATCCAAATATAGGGCAATGTATAAGCAAGCCACATAAGTACACCAGTGAGCAGCCTGAGGAGGCTTATGGGTTCTGCTAGTGGCGGGGTTGGAAGCACAGCCCAGTTCTAAGAGCCTGCCTAGAACAGCCCAGGTCCCACTGTACAGACCCAGAAGTGGAGGTTGGCAAGGCAGTGAGATTTTCTGCTGGTCCTTTGAATATGGCAGCCAATTTTTGAAGCAACATGTTAAGTTTTCCCCATCTCCATGCTAAAATCCATTAAGTAGCTAGTACAGGGAATTTCTCCAACTAATTGTTGCAAGCTCATCCCCTTCCCACCAGTGTTGTGAGATCTGCTACCCTTGTCTGGCCTTGACTCATCTCATCTATTAGGAAAGATTTCTTCAGAAGGAAACTTTTAAGCAAATGTAAAACTAAAGTCCTATATAGCCAACAGGCAAACAAGGAAGAATATGGATGAAGCAAAAAGTAGTAAATAGGGAATTACTTTGATTTCCTAGAGAAAAATATGATATTTAAAAAGAAATGAAATATAGCGTACATATTTACTTATTGATGGCAATGGTGGTCAGTGATTTTGAGCATTTGTTTTATGATTTTCTCTCTTCTGTATGATGTAGATATAGAAGCTGTAAATAAGTACCTGTAATAATTTCAATAGTTCATGTTTGAATAGAATTTAATACTTTTATAAATATTTTGGCTTAGGTAATTTCATTTGACTCAAAAAACTCTTGGTAAATAGGCTTGTAGTCTTTTATTTCCATTTGATACATAGCTGGTGTTCATGAAATATACTTTTGATGTTTTCAGAAATAACTAAACTTGATTAAAAATTAAAGATTCTTACTTCATAGTCACTCTACCTTTAGATTATACAATTACTATATTCATATCATTAGGATTTTTACCTTCTTCCAACTTGTCTCTACTTTTCCAGTTCTTCCAAATATTATTGCATTATACTCTTTCTTGACAATCCTGTTTATTTCTGTATCCTTAGCTCTAACACAGTGCCAATTAATGAAAGAATACAGTATGTTATTCTTTTGCTTCACAGTTTCCTATGTGTTATTGGAACATGTTCCTTTAAAAAAATACATCCAAATATAGGGCAATGTATAAGCAAGCCACATAAGTAAATCCATCAATCACCTAAATATATTGAAAATTAAAGAAGCGATTTAACAGTTGAAGGCAGAATTTCTAAAATGAATCCCCAAGTATGTTCCGCTGCAATCCCCCAAAACCTGTGAATATGGTGTGATATTACTCCCATGATCATATTATGTGACTATAAGACAGGGAGACTATCCTGATGAATCTGAGAGAACTTTATCCAGATGATGACAGAAGGAGAAATGAGAGAGACTGGAAACATAAGAAGGATTTGATGTGGCATTACTGTCTTGAAATGGGTCACACAGGAACTGTGGGCAGTCTTAGTTGATGAGACAGAACCCAAGTTGATAACCAAGAAGGAAATGGATACCCCAACTTGCTGCTGCAAGGAAGAAATGTGTCTGCAGAGAGGCTGAAATGAACCTGGAAGCTGATTGTTTCTCAGAATTTCCAGATAAGGACCCAGGATGCTCAGCCCTTAATTTTGGCCATGTCAGATCCCAACCATAGAACCCAGTGGAGCTTGCCCATATGTCTGGCCTACAAAACTGTGCCGTAATGACTGGGTGTGGTTTAAAGCCACCATAGTTGCAGTAAATTTTGGGAATAGAAAACTGTAATAGGGATGGCTGAGGTTTTCGATAAAGGCTTATGGAATTTGTTTTTCTGAGAATGAATTAAGTGTATATTGTAACGATTTCCTATTCCTGTGGTAATAAATGACCACAGACTTTAAAGCAACACACACACACACACACACACACACACACTTACTATATTAACAGTTCTAAAGTCAAAAATCAAAACTCAGTCTCACTGAGCTAAAATCAGGAAAAGCTACTTTCTTGCCAAAAACTCTAGAGAATTCACTTCTTTGCCTTTCTAGTTCTAGAGGCAGCCATGTTCTTTGCCTTGGGTACCCTTCCTCCCTCTTCAAAGCCCGTAATAGCCTTCAAATCTTTCTCACACCTTATTGTAACATTCTGACTCTGACATTTCTGCCCCTCTCTCCCACATTTGAAATCCCATGTGATTCTACTGGGCTCACCTAGATAACACAGAATAATCTCTCCTTCTCAAATCAGCTCATTAACAAAATTAAGTCATCTACTACTTTAAGTATTCTTTGCCATGTAACCTGCCATATCCATAGGTTACTGGGATTAGAATGTGGACATACTTAGGAGGCCATTATTTTACCTACTGATAATATCTAGAAGAAAAAATGATATGTTGTTCTGGCAATGAACCGTTTAAAAATTATCCTTGGTAAATTATTAACTGTACTTATTTTCACTTATGGGTGAGATGTTTACTTATAAGTAGATTTTTTTTTTCTTTCTGGGAAAATAAATGTTTGAAAAGATAATGAACCTTGGCAGTCCATGAAGTGTTTGAATGCTTATGTGTACAAAGTTTCATCATGCTGTGAAATGTCCTCTTTATTGAGAACTGAGATGGCTGAATTTATAATAATAACTTCTTAAATAGTATAAATCTTTAATGTTAGGAAAATACTTTTCCAGACACTATTCCTTTTTGGAGCCCTTGCCCATTTAATGATCCTGGAAGCTGATTGTTTCTCAGAATTTCCAGATAAGGACCCAGGATGCTCAGCCCTTAATTTTGGCCATGTCAGATCCCAACCATAGAACCCAGTGGAGCTTGCCCATATGTCTGGCCTACAAAACTGTGCCGTAATGACTGGGTGTGGTTTAAAGCCACCATAGTTGCAGTAAATTTTGGGAATAGAAAACTGTAATAGGGATGGCTGAGGTTTTCGATAAAGGCTTATGGAATTTGTTTTTCTGAGAATGAATTAAGTGTATATTGTAACGATTTCCTATTCCTGTGGTAATAAATGACCACAGACTTTAAAGCAACACACACACACACACACACACACACACACTTACTATATTAACAGTTCTAAAGTCAAAAATCAAAACTCAGTCTCACTGAGCTAAAATCAGGAAAAGCTACTTTCTTGCCAAAAACTCTAGAGAATTCACTTCTTTGCCTTTCTAGTTCTAGAGGCAGCCATGTTCTTTGCCTTGGGTACCCTTCCTCCCTCTTCAAAGCCCGTAATAGCCTTCAAATCTTTCTCACACCTTATTGTAACATTCTGACTCTGACATTTCTGCCCCTCTCTCCCACATTTGAAATCCCATGTGATTCTACTGGGCTCACCTAGATAACACAGAATAATCTCTCCTTCTCAAATCAGCTCATTAACAAAATTAAGTCATCTACTACTTTAAGTATTCTTTGCCATGTAACCTGCCATATCCATAGGTTACTGGGATTAGAATGTGGACATACTTAGGAGGCCATTATTTTACCTACTGATAATATCTAGAAGAAAAAATGATATGTTGTTCTGTCAATGAACCGCTTAAAAATTATCCTTGGTATATTATTAACTGTACTTATTTTCACTTATGGGTGAGATGTTTACTTATAAGTAGATTTTTTTTTTCTTTCTGGGAAAATAAATGTTTGAAAAGATAATGAACCTTGGCAGTCCATGAAGTGTTTGAATGCTTATGTGTACAAAGTTTCATCATGCTGTGAAATGTCCTCTTTATTGAGAACTGAGATGGCTGAATTTATAATAATAACTTCTTAAATAGTATAAATCTTTAATGTTAGGAAAATACTTTTCCAGACACTATTCCATTTATTTATAATGACATCTGTGAAACTTTTGCTGACTTTTCTGGTCTGTTTCTCTCTTTTCTCAGAAGCAATTTAAAAATACTCCTGCCATACTCTTCATAAGATTGTATTGTGTAAAGTCTTTTAATATTTGTCATTAAGTGCACGGACATCTCTGTATCACCAGTACCTGGGTAGGTACCTTCCACCTACTTGTGCTAGTGTGCCGTTACTGATACTGAATGCCTGTTGAATAAATCATTAGCACATAGAGAACAAATATATAGGCAGTAATGACTGAATCCGCATTACAGAACATTTTCCTCTGATTCTCATCCTAATATCTAAACTGAATATATTTGATAATTAAGATTTAGCTAAAGCCTAAAAACAAAATTTATCAAGTACCACTGTCTCATCCATGATTATATTTGTGTGAAAATCTAAATTTGTTCAGCCTAAGATAAAGCTTACCTATATGATGCATGTGTTATATGTTATAGCTTTGTATATTATGTTAATTAATATTATGTACAAATATCTCTGGACATGTATGATGTGTAATGGACACACATAAGTCCATTTTAGCGAATCCCACAAAAACTTTTTAAGGTATGCTTTTAAGAAATGACCATTTTTTGCAGAAGCAGCAGCACAAAAACAGTGTTTTTGACATGTATTTGTCTGTTACCTATTCATTAAAAATCTCTCCACATAATGACATGGAACTCTCCTTTGCTTAAGTATGTCTTTTCTCATTTTTTTAGTTTTTAATAACAAGTCTTTATTATTAACTATGTGTCCCATATTCCTTCTTTCTGCTCCCACAAGTTCCTGGCAGTTCAGATTTCCCATAATTTAGCTATTTCATTCTTAGAATATCCAGGCACCAGAGTATGCTTATGAATGCTCTTTTATCTCTTTTACATATTTTTGTTAAGCAAGCACTTTAATGCCTTGTGGTAACAAAAAATTAAAATCTTTCTGTGATCTCATATGCAAATAATTTCTTAGCTTCTCTTTGTCTTTTTAAATTCAAATGAAAACAGTGGTGTAAACAAACCAGAAGGAGGACCAGAAGAAAGAAGATAAAGTTTTCTAGATTAATTTTCTATGCACTAATTATGTGATCTTGGGAAAATTCCAAAGCCTTATTTTAAATTTTCCTATCTTTAAATTACATGGACTAGCCCCTACATATGTTAGAATATGTCAAAATAAACAGTATAGAGAATAATATAATAGGTGCCAATATACTTACCTAAGAAATAAGAACTTATGAGTATTGGAGATTCTATATGGCATTCCCCAATCATTTTCTTTCCCATTTATTCCAGATTTTTAAACCGTCCTTTTAATATTTGTCATTAAGTGCACGGACATCTCTGTATCACCAGTACCTGGGTAGGTACCTTCCACCTACTTGTGCTAGTGTGCCGTTACTGATACTGAATGCCTGTTGAATAAATCATTAGCACATAGAGAACAAATATATAGGCAGTAATGACTGAATCCGCATTACAGAACATTTTCCTCTGATTCTCATCCTAATATCTAAACTGAATATATTTGATAATTAAGATTTAGCTAAAGCCTAAAAACAAAATTTATCAAGTACCACTGTCTCATCCATGATTATATTTGTGTGAAAATCTAAATTTGTTCAGCCTAAGATAAAGCTTACCTATATGATGCATGTGTTATATGTTATAGCTTTGTATATTATGTTAATTAATATTATGTACAAATATCTCTGGACATGTATGATGTGTAATGGACACACATAAGTCCATTTTAGCGAATCCCACAAAAACTTTTTAAGGTATGCTTTTAAGAAATGACCATTTTTTGCAGAAGCAGCAGCACAAAAACAGTGTTTTTGACATGTATTTGTCTGTTACCTATTCATTAAAAATCTCTCCACATAATGACATGGAACTCTCCTTTGCTTAAGTATGTCTTTTCTCATTTTTTTAGTTTTTAATAACAAGTCTTTATTATTAACTATGTGTCCCATATTCCTTCTTTCTGCTCCCACAAGTTCCTGGCAGTTCAGATTTCCCATAATTTAGCTATTTCATTCTTAGAATATCCAGGCACCAGAGTATGCTTATGAATGCTCTTTTATCTCTTTTACATATTTTTGTTAAGCAAGCACTTTAATGCCTTGTGGTAACAAAAAATTAAAATCTTTCTGTGATCTCATATGCAAATAATTTCTTAGCTTCTCTTTGTCTTTTTAAATTCAAATGAAAACAGTGGTGTAAACAAACCAGAAGGAGGACCAGAAGAAAGAAGATAAAGTTTTCTAGATTAATTTTCTATGCACTAATTATGTGATCTTGGGAAAATTCCAAAGCCTTATTTTAAATTTTCCTATCTTTAAATTACATGGACTAGCCCCTACATATGTTAGAATATGTCAAAAATAAACAGTATAGAGAATAATATAATAGGTGCCAATATACTTACCTAAGAAATAAGAACTTATGAGTATTGGAGATTCTATATGGCATTCCCCAATCATTTTCTTTCCCATTTATTCCATTTAGACTTCTTTTTGTGCAGATCATCCCCATATGTGTGTTTTTTATCTTATTACATGTTTTTAAATGTTTTGTTTATTCTGAATGTTACAGTTTATCTTAAATTCATTTTTACAGTGTGGAAATAAACATTTTTTTTTGCATCTTATCTTCCTGCGAATACATGCAAAATTTTTGACGGGGAATATCTTTAGAAGTGGCATTGATGGGCTGGCTATGCATGACTTGCAAGTTTAGTCAAATTTGCCAGATTGCTTTCCACATTTTCTGTGACAATTTGTACTCCCACTATAGTATATGAGAACTACCATTGCTCCACATACTCACCAGTACTTATTTTGAAATATAAAATGATCTCTCAATATTATGTTTTTCATTTTATCATACTTTTTGAATGTTATTAACTTGTAATAGACTACAAATATTTAAAGAATACAATTTGATAAGTTTTGACATATATATATATATATATATATATATATATATATATTTTGTATATATACATGCACACACTCCTTGCTCTTAAAGATTTCCTGTGCCTCTCTGTAAGCCCTTCATCCTCAGTTCCCTGCACCCCGCCTGTCCTGAGGCACCCACTGATCTGTTTTATTCCACATAAATTAGTTAGAATTTTCTAACATTTTATATAATTGGAATAACACTGCATATGGTTGGGGGGGGCGTCTAATGTCTTTCACTCAGTTTGATTATTTGGAGATTCACCCATGTTGTCATCGGAATAGTTCACTAATTTACCAGAGTATGCTTATGAATGCTCTTTTACATATTTTTGTTAAGCAAGCACTTTAATGCCTTGTGGTAACAAAAAATTAAAATCTTTCTGTGATCTCATATGCAAATAATTTCTTAGCTTCTCTTTGTCTTTTTAAATTCAAATGAAAACAGTGGTGTAAACAAACCAGAAGGAGGACCAGAAGAAAGAAGATAAAGTTTTCTAGATTAATTTTCTATGCACTAATTATGTGATCTTGGGAAAATTCCAAAGCCTTATTTTAAATTTTCCTATCTTTAAATTACATGGACTAGCCCCTACATATGTTAGAATATGTCAAAAATAAACAGTATAGAGAATAATATAATAGGTGCCAATATACTTACCTAAGAAATAAGAACTTATGAGTATTGGAGATTCTATATGGCATTCCCCAATCATTTTCTTTCCCATTTATTCCATTTAGACTTCTTTTTGTGCAGATCATCCCCATATGTGTGTTTTTTATCTTATTACATGTTTTTAAATGTTTTGTTTATTCTGAATGTTACAGTTTATCTTAAATTCATTTTTACAGTGTGGAAATAAACATTTTTTTTTGCATCTTATCTTCCTGCGAATACATGCAAAATTTTTGACGGGGAATATCTTTAGAAGTGGCATTGATGGGCTGGCTATGCATGACTTGCAAGTTTAGTCAAATTTGCCAGATTGCTTTCCACATTTTCTGTGACAATTTGTACTCCCACTATAGTATATGAGAACTACCATTGCTCCACATACTCACCAGTACTTATTTTGAAATATAAAATGATCTCTCAATATTATGTTTTTCATTTTATCATACTTTTTGAATGTTATTAACTTGTAATAGACTACAAATATTTAAAGAATACAATTTGATAAGTTTTGACATATATATATATATATATATATATATATATGTATATATACATGCACACACTCCTTGCTCTTAAAGATTTCCTGTGCCTCTCTGTAAGCCCTTCATCCTCAGTTCCCTGCACCCCGCCTGTCCTGAGGCACCCACTGATCTGTTTTATTCCACATAAATTAGTTAGAATTTTCTAACATTTTATATAATTGGAATAACACTGCATATGGTTGGGGGGGGCGTCTAATGTCTTTCACTCAGTTTGATTATTTGGAGATTCACCCATGTTGTCATCGGAATAGTTCACTAATTTTTATTGTTGAAAGATCCCCCATTGCATGGGTAGACCACAATTTGTTTATGCCTTCAGTTTTTGATGGATATTTGGGTTGTTTCAAGTTTGGGGTTATTATAAATAAATTTGTGATAAACATTGGCATACAAATCTTTCAGTTCACTTTATTTCTTGTTTCATTTCTTAGGAGTTAAATGGCTGAATAATAAGGTAGATGTGTATTTATTTTTGTTTTGCAAAGGGGGTTTATCATTTTGCAGCTTAATCTGGAGTGAATGAGAGTTTTGAAGTATTTTTATATATTCTAAACCCAATTATATGATTTGAAGATTACTTTCTCCAAGTCTTTCATTTGCTTTATCATCCACCGAATAGTGACTTTAATTTTGATGAAATCAAATTCTTTATTTTGACTTTTATGGATCTTGCTTCCCACTTCATAGGTAAAAATTTTTCTTTTTGAACAGAAAATTACCAAGTTTTCTCTTTTATTTTCTTCTAGCTATGTTACATTTTTAGCATTTTCATTTAGATCTGTGATTCATTTTAGATTAGTTTTTGTGTGATATGAAGCATAGATTTTTTTTTTTAATATAGACACCTAGTAGCCATAACACTATTGTTGCACAGATTCTTTTTCCCCATTGAATTACCTTTGTACCTTTATGAAAATTAATGTGTCTCTATATATGAATCTATTTCTAGGCTTTCTCTTTATTTTAGTAGTCTAATTGTCTATTTTTATACCAATATCCAGCTCTCTTTATCACTATAACTTAATAATGAGCATGAAAATGAGAACATGATAGTACAACCTAAGGCTTTTTCAAGTTTATTTTTTTAGGAGGTATACTAGATCCTTTGCATGTCTTAAATTGCACAGAAAATTTCACGAAGTGAGAACACCATAACTTACACAGTCCTTTTCCGTATTATTGTTATTCCGACTTCCCCTCCAGCTTTTTGTATCAGTTTCTTATAGTAAAGAACTCTTTTCTTCCTTGGTTAAATTTAATCTTCAACATTATGTTGTTTTTATACTCTTATAAATAGGGTTATTTTATTTATTTCTCTTTCAGATAATTTGTTGTTAGTATATAGTAAACACTACCAATTTTTGCACATTAATTTCGTATTTGCAACTTTCCTGAATTTGTTTACTAGATCTTGCAGTTCTCTGTTGAAGTCAGGACTGGAAGGCCAGGTCCAAACAACACTCAGGTGTTCCCACTTAGGCTTTCTGGTTGCTAAGGTCCTGAAGCTACGCTTAGCAGTAGGCGGGGCTACAAATTAGCTCTTCAGCTTGATAAAAAATTCAGCAGTTTTCATTTGTTTATATCACCGAATAGTAAAAAACTAAACCCAATTATATGATTTGAAGATTACTTTCTCCAAGTCTTTCATTTGCTTTATCATCCACCGAATAGTGACTTTAATTTTGATGAAATCAAATTCTTTATTTTGACTTTTATGGATCTTGCTTCCCACTTCATAGGTAAAAATTTTTCTTTTTGAACAGAAAATTACCAAGTTTTCTCTTTTATTTTCTTCTAGCTATGTTACATTTTTAGCATTTTCATTTAGATCTGTGATTCATTTTAGATTAGTTTTTGTGTGATATGAAGCATAGATTTTTTTTTTTAATATAGACACCTAGTAGCCATAACACTATTGTTGCACAGATTCTTTTTCCCCATTGAATTACCTTTGTACCTTTATGAAAATTAATGTGTCTCTCTATATATGAATCTATTTCTAGGCTTTCTCTTTATTTTAGTAGTCTAATTGTCTATTTTTATACCAATATCCAGCTCTCTTTATCACTATAACTTAATAATGAGCATGAAAATGAGAACATGATAGTACAACCTAAGGCTTTTTCAAGTTTATTTTTTTAGGAGGTATACTAGATCCTTTGCATGTCTTAAATTGCACAGAAAATTTCACGAAGTGAGAACACCATAACTTACACAGTCCTTTTCCGTATTATTGTTATTCCGACTTCCCCTCCAGCTTTTTGAATCAGTGTCTTATAGTAAAGAACTCTTTTTCTTCCTTGGTTAAATTTAATCTTCAACATTATGTTGTTTTTATACTCTTATAAATAGGGTTATTTTATTTATTTCTCTTTCAGATAATTTGTTGTTAGTATATAGTAAACACTACCAATTTTTGCACATTAATTTCGTATTTGCAACTTTCCTGAATTTGTTTACTAGATCTTGCAGTTCTCTGTTGAAGTCAGGACTGGAAGGCCAGGTCCAAACAACACTCAGGTGTTCCCACTTAGGCTTTCTGGTTGCTAAGGTCCTGAAGCTACGCTTAGCAGTAGGCGGGGCTACAAATTAGCTCTTCAGCTTGATAATCAAGGGAAACCTCCAAAACTGGCAGCAGTTTTAGCCTTTAGTCTTCACTGGAACTGATCTGGCCGAGTAGTGTTACTAGCTTTGCTCTGTGGACTGTAAGTTGTGCCTGCTGTGCCCTTGGCTTAAGCTTTGTTGGGCTATGCAGTTTTCACGTGTTTCTGATCAGGCTTTCAATTTGGGAAAAAGCCAGGGAGCTTCCCTTAGTAGCCAGCCAGCCTATGGCTCAGCAACTTTACCAGATGAGCCCAATAAAACAGACCTGTAGACTACCTCATTTTCTCGCGAGACTTCCACCATCTTGGCTCTCCAAGCAGCAGAGCTTCTGGTAGGGACCACAGCTTGGATGCTGCAGGTAAGAAGTCCAGTTTATCAAAAATTTAGTTCTGGTTGTTGCAAGCCCCTTTCCATAAATTCCCCTTCAGTCCTTGTAGGGTAACGGCAGAATGGAGACTTCCCCCAAAAGTGAACCTAGGCTTTCTTTCCCCACTGGAGGAAATGTAAGCTCGAAAAGACCTCCGACCTTGCTGCTGTGCAGCCCCGGGGGAAAGACAATGCAGTCAACCTGCTATTCCTTCCTTTATCCTTCTAATGCAGTCTGTCTTGGTCTTTATGGTGCAGGGAGTGCTTCTCCTACAACTTGGAGAATACATTTCCCATTCTGGTGACCAGGAAGAGTTGTTCCATATTTGCTGACTTTTGGGCACTGTCTCTTGTGTTCTGTGCTCTTCTATAAAAACACTTCTTGGACACAAAAATGTATCATCTTTTTAAGTTGAATGTCAAAGTGGAGAAGACAGAAACGTCAGGAATAAAATATGCTTCAGTGAATACAACAAAACAGGATCCTGGCATATTTGTCATGCAGATTTCTGCACCTCTGAAAGAATGGCTGCTGTTGTCCACAGGACTAGAGCATTCAGACGCCAGTGACCATTCAATTCCTGCAGCTAAGAACCCTGGAGGTCCAGAGCAGTCAGCCTGGGGCAAAAACAAAGTATATCCCAAGGATTTGTTGTTGTTGTTTTGCTCTTCCCAACATTTTTTTTTTTTCTATATTTTACTTTTACAGAGTTTTGTTGTCTACTGCCACACATAAACCTGAATAAGCCATAGGTATACACATGTCCCCTCCCTCTTGAATTTCCCTCCTATCTCCTTCCCCATCCCACCCCTCTAGGTTGTTACAGAGCCACTGTGTAAATTCCCTTAGTCTTACAGTAGATTCCCATTGGCTGTCTATTTTGCATATGGTGATGCAAGTTTCCATGTTATTCTTTCCATAGATCTTGCCCATTCCTCCCTCACCCCCATGTCCATAAGTCTGTTCTCTATGTCTGTTTCTCCATTTCTGCTCTGCATACACATTTAGCAGTACCATCTTTCTAGATTCCATATTATGTTAGTATACAATATTTATCTTTCTCTTTCTGACTTATTTCACTCAGTATACTAGGTTCTAGGTTCATCTACCTCAATAGGACTGACTCAAACACATTTCTTTTTATGACTGAGTAATATTCTATAGTATATATGTACCACAGCTTCTTTATCCATTCATCTGTCCATGGACATTTAGGTTGTTTCCATGTTATAGTTATTGTAAATAGTGCTGAAATGAACAATGGGGCATATGTGTCTTTTTCAATTTTGATTTCCTCAGGGTATATGCCTAGTAGTGGGATTGCTGGGTTGTATGGTGAATCTATTCCTAGTTTTTTGAGGAATTACCGTATTGTCTTCCAAAGTGCTTGTATCAATTTATATTCCCACCAACAGTGCAAGAGGGTTCCATTTTCTCCACACCCTCTTCCATATTTGCTGACTTTTGGGCACTTTCTCTTGTGTGCTGTGCTCTTCTATAAAAACACTTCTTGGACACAAAAATGTATCATCTTTTTAAGTTGAATGTCAAAGTGGAGAAGACAGAAACGTCAGGAATAAAATATGCTTCAGTGAATACAACAAAACAGGATCCTGGCATATTTGTCATGCAGATTTCTGCACCTCTGAAAGAATGGCTGCTGTTGTCCACAGGACTAGAGCATTCAGACGCCAGTGACCATTCAATTCCTGCAGCTAAGAACCCTGGAGGTCCAGAGCAGTCAGCCTGGGGCAAAAACAAAGTATATCCCAAGGATTTGTTGTTGTTGTTTTGCTCTTCCCAACATTTTTTTTTTTTCTATATTTTACTTTTACAGAGTTTTGTTGTCTACTGCCACACATAAACCTGAATAAGCCATAGGTATACACATGTCCCCTCCCTCTTGAATTTCCCTCCTATCTCCTTCCCCATCCCACCCTCTAGGTTGTTACAGAGCCACTGTGTAAATTCCCTTAGTCTTACAGTAGATTCCCATTGGCTGTCTATTTTGCATATGGTGATGCAAGTTTCCATGTTATTCTTTCCATAGATCTTGCCCATTCCTCCCTCACCCCCATGTCCATAAGTCTGTTCTCTATGTCTGTTTCTCCATTTCTGCTCTGCATACACATTTAGCAGTACCATCTTTCTAGATTCCATATTATGTTAGTATACAATATTTATCTTTCTCTTTCTGACTTATTTCACTCAGTATACTAGGTTCTAGGTTCATCTACCTCAATAGGACTGACTCAAACACATTTCT